>CM073569.1:12162102-13362102 GCA_037074615.1 Leucaena leucocephala | reverse complement strand
TAAGTTCCTTATTCTGAACCTTTGATTTGAGAACTGATTAATCTCATTCTACACATCCAAACAGGGCTTATTACCTATCCACGTAATGCCCCAGATGTGTACGACTGGCCTACCAAATTTCGTGGCCAAACTCCTTCGTTTACTAGGTCAAACTGAGGTCAAAACACTGCTACCTCAGGACCTGCGAATTTCTCTTTTAATTCGTCATACACAAGTTAAACATGACAAACAATATTTATTATTAAATATAAAATTTCATACAACAAAGCATACACCAAATTCTCTTATTTCAATTACATCTCTTCCTGTAAAAAAATCTGGCAGCATAACTGCTACATTCCTTCTGTAGAAAGTAACCGATCTTGTACCGATTCGGTAATTCCCGTAGGAACTACCATTCTACGTAAGTACCCAGGAAAGACTGGATGAACCGGCTAGGTCCACTCACTTCCAGCCTCCTTAGACAGCACCAACGTACACAGTACGTATCAGTTCCTTTTTTTGTTCCTTCTTCGTTGCCAGAATTTCGACAGCCTAACGGCGTCTCTCAAAATTCTTAGAATTCAGTTCAACATAATCTCCCTGTAATGGGTTAGACATGGGGAATGAGATTCGAGGGAATCTCAGTAGTAATAATCATAACAATATATGTAATGCAGAGTGACGGTGCTTGCTTGTGATTGTGTGCAGATAAGTATGCTGCGTGCTTCCATATTCAATAACATATGATCATAGCATTGTAATAGAGCTTCAAGCATAACATATAAGACAACAATCCAACCAAACAATAGCACAACAAATCACAAAGACATTACATAAGAGCTAGGATTAGTTACTACCTCAAAAGCAGAGCTCCAGAACTTCTATACTGCTTCCAACTCCACCAGAACTTCCTTTCTTTCTTTCTTTCTCCTTCTCTCTCTTCTTTCTCTCTCTTTTCTTGCCAAAAACGTGGGATGCATAAAATGGGAGGGGAAGGGGGGTATTTATAGCTTTAATGGATGGCATTCTTGTAATTTTGAAGCCATCTGAACATGTGGTCCTGGTTTTTCCTGGATTTTCCTATTTTTCTTTATTCTTTTTTACTGCATCATGCATGACATCATCCAGGACACCTCACCGGGACACCTCATCGCCACATTCTTCACATGTCACAATTCCTGGACACCTCATCAGCTGACTCAGCAGTCCAGTCCAATCCAGTACCGGTCCAGAGTCTTGCACCGTAATACGTGTCCTTACTTTTCTTCTGCCTCTAAGATTGCACCATGTGGCACTTGGAAGGGACCTTTCACACCTTCCAATGCTATCCAGATAAGTCCCGAACTTTATCTGATCACCTCCTCGGTTATCGTGCCGACCGAGTAACTTTACTTTATTGAAACAACATTAAAATAGTATTTTAATGCCACTTTTTCTCACATATCACTGGGCCTACGTTTTTGGGCTCTGGGTATGTTATCTTGGATCCTGATCAAGCTCAAGTACTCTGATGGCTCGATTCCCAAGAAACATCCCTCGGCAAATTACCAAAATACCCCTGGGTGCCCTTTCTTGCACTATTTTAACCCTAAGGGTAAAATAGTCATTTCACACCCTTCTGTACTCTGTCAGGATATATACTGACTCTAAGTAACTTTATCTGTATGAGCCTTGGCTCCTGGGCCTATCCAGAATGACCAAAATGCCCTCATCATCTACTACCCCTTTAGTACAACACAGGGGCATTTTCGTAATTTCGCACTTTTCCGGGGTTCTGCCGGACACTGGCCCACCTATCAGTTTAAGTGTCTTACTGGGCCTTGTTGGCGCCATTATTGGGCCTTTCAGGGTCCATTACCTTCATGGCACGCATTACAAGGAATCTCCCCCCGTTAATGTTTATTGAATATTTAATCTATTTTTCACCGTTTATACACATATCTGGACACCGGCTCCTTCTGTCCGATACACTGGCCTGCGGTGTTCAGGCATCCCTGTGAGTCATATCAGTCATCTGACTGAGGTTATCCGAACTCATTCAGTCCCTTTTCAAATACCGATAAATTTCCCTATCGGATACCCGGAGGCCTCACACTCCCGTCTGGATTTTCTAATTTGCGAATAACTTTTTCTACAGGCCTCATATCGGTATTCTGTCAGTTTCCCGACATCCGCCCCATAAGGACGTATCATCCTATATTTTCTCACCTAGATCTGAAATCTAGGATATCCGGTATGAATTTTTATAACTTTTGGACGATCAGTCCATTTCTAGCTATCTGGAGTCTTCAAAAATTCCTGTATTAAGCCAGATTACTGAGTGTCAATTGCTCTCTCTATCGGTGAAATCTGGGACTGAAATGCTGTCGGACAGTCTAAACCACTTCCGGTCTGACTTTCTTTAATTACACTTTAGCCCCAAGGAACTTTTCTTCTTTTCATTTAAGTCCCTTTTTATTTGGCTAAAATTACACTTAAGGACCCCACCTTTTTGTCCTTAAACTTTCCATAATTTTTTCATACTCACAGAGACCTCGTATGCTCATTTCACAGTTCAGTGAAATGATCAGCATAATTTTCTCTATTTTCTGGAAAAATATGGTACTCATCGGCTACCAGCCCGATCTTTCCCATAATTACAATTTTGCCCCTGCATTCTCTTTCTGGCCTTATTACTCATCTTCTCATCCCTTATCTTAAGTTCTAGAAATTTTCTTTCAATAACTCATCCCTTAAACACTTCGGGAGTCATCGTTAATTGAAAAGCTCGACAACCCGCCCATATCAGGTTATCTTACACAGGAGCCAGCCCATATCAAGCTTCCTGCAGAATTCCTAGGCTTAAGACTTAGGATATTTCTCACATTCCTCATCTTAGACCTAGATGAACTGTCCCGATCTCCTAGACCAAAAATTGGGATGTTACAAATGGTCCCTAAGATGTATAAAAATAAGGATGTGATAATTCTTGACCGGACTATGGTTCCTTATTGGTCTTTCTCTTGATCCTTAATTCTCATGGATCTCATTCATTATCTCTCACTATTACTTCTGTTCTCTAGGGTAATCTTCCCTAGGACTACTACTTCTTCGTGATGGAATCCCTCTGCTCAAGGAACATTGAGCTCTTTATCTATTAACCATCACGTCTCATACTATCTTATCTCAGATTTAAATTTTTCCTTTCAACCATAATATAAGCTTTAACGGTCAAGGGTTTGACTAACCCTAACTATTTTGTATATGGTTTCTTTACTTCCTACTTTTAAAACCTGTAATCATACTCATCCTTATACAAAGGCAACATACTAGGTATAGGGTAGCTCAATAGTGTGCATACTGGACAATACAATCCAATCACATACAGGATTTATCCATTCATTAGCCAGTGAAAACAGAACACAAATAAACTCGTACCTTAATGTGGTGCAGGAGACTTTCTTATCTCATTGCCAATCAGGGTATATACTCTTCCCTGACTTGGGTATTTTTTGCCTGTTGTGTTTTGTGGGCACTCCCTGGCATAATGTCCAGACTTTCCACACCTATAGCATAACACTTGACCTGCCAAACAAGGCCTTGTACCATGGTCTCAACCACAGTTCCCACATATATTAGGCCTTGGTTGCCTACTAACTTCTCTTGACCCACTACCTGGCCTACTTCCTTGTCTCTTATTAACTTCTGACCCATATGCTGGCCCATTTCTCTTCTTGCTGTTCCCTCTCAAGGAACCTAGTGGCATCACTCTTGATGTAGCAGGTTCACTCTTTTCTGGATATTGCACATTCTTCTCTGTGATCCTGCATACCTCTACTGCTTCATTAAACCTTCGTATCTGTCTAGGAAAAACCTTCTCCTTTAGTGTAGGATTCAATCCACGAGTTAACTTCTCAGTGGTCCACCTCTCATCATTCATACAGTTTAGGCAAGTGGAATATCGTGAAAGACGAATGAACCTAGCAAGATAATCATCAAAGGGTTCTTGCTCACCCTGCTTTAATATTAAAAATTCTGATTCACGTTCATCCCTTACTGACTGTGGAAAATATTTCTCGTTGAACTGCTCAAGAAATATTTCCCATGTAAGTGGAATATTCCTTGAGTGCAGAATCACTTCTGTATTCCTCCACCACCTATCCGCATCTTTTTCTAGCTTGTAAACTGCCAGCTGGGCCTTTCTTTCAGTGGGACATTCTAAAATCTTAAAGATTTTCTCTAACTGACTTACCCAATCCTCAGCTATTTGAGTGTCAAAAGTCCCTTCAAACATGGGCGGATTAAACTTATGGAATCGTTCCATCCATGTTTGAAGACTTTCCTGGTTATTATTATTTCCTACAGACCCCTGATGTCTATTTATTCCAGTCTGTGCATGATTTGGCTGAGGTTCAGGTTCTATATCATTTTCTGGTACTACCTCCTTCTCAAACTGCTGTAAGCTGCAACTGCAGCAGCAACCACCGTAGCCATAGCAGAATCTCGTTCTTGATCTTGGCGAGCCTGGGTTGCCCGCATCTCATCTATTGCATGCTGTTGTTGTTCCAACCTATCTATAATAATTTGCATAGGGTCTATCTGATTATTAGTGCCTTCATCCTGAGGCTCTACCACCTCTGGTCTAACCGTTCTTCTTGTATTAACCATGACTTCCACTTCTTTTTCTAGAATTGGGAAATACAGTCATATATATGCACCACAATCTATGTACACATGTAAAACATTTAGGATAACCCATACCACATACCACACATCTCAACTATTTCAGAGCATCACTGAGCCAGAACCTTTTGTTCTGTGCCAGAATCTTATGCTCTGAACCAGAGCCCTTTCTGGTCTATGCAAGAACCTTCTGCTCTGATACCAAAATGAAACATCCTTCCTTTCGTACGTCTTTGGGACCATTTGGTAGAATTTAGAACCACTTTCAGGGTCATTGAAGTCCAACTTCTCAATCTGGAGCTTTACTCTTATCGAGTACTGTTCACTATGAAAATTCCAGATGAGTGACCTGACTTTGAAAAATCATAACTAATTCTAGCAAAATCGAAATGAAGTGGTTCCAATTGCTACTTGAATATAACTCAATTATATTTCAGGGAAAAATAACTTGTTGACCACTCATTGAACAAGTCAATGTGAGTCAACATTATAACTTTACTTTTCATCCAGCATTTTTCTCTTGGATCCAGCATTCTGATCCCAACTTTGATAATTTATATCTCCAAGTGTAGACATCAAAATGAGGCCTTCTATATATCAAATCTAAGCTTGGTATGTCTACTATTTACCATAAAAATATCATACATTTATTCATTCATTTACTATTTTTAATTATAGGTCAAACATCACTAAGTCACCACGTGTTACTGTTCATGGTGGCAAATTTCAGCCCTCAACTTTACAAACATATGCATACATCCATCATGTATCAGTCAAGTATGCCAAACAGTATCTATTATTGAATAACAAAATATCATACAACAAGGCATACACAAAATCCTCATATTTCTATTACATATTTTCCTGCCTGAATTTCGGCAGTATAACCGCTACGCTTCATCTTCAAAAAGTAAGTGATCTTATACCGATTCGGTAATTCCCGTGAGAATTACCATTCTACATAAGTACCCAGGAAAGACTGGATGAACCGGATAGGTCCACTCACTTCCAGCCTCCTTAGACAGTACCTACGTACACAGTACGTGTCAGTTCCTTTCTTCGTTACTGCCATCTTGTCATGATTTCGGTAGCATAACGGCGTCTCTAAAAATTCCCAAAATTTACTTCGACATAACCTCCCCTGTAATGGGTTATTTATTGGGATGAGATTCGGGGGAATCTAAGTAGTAATAATCATAACAATATATGTAATGCAGAGTGACAGTGCTTGCTTGTGATTGTGTACAGATAAGTATGCTGCGTGCTTCCATACTCAATAACATATGATCATAGCATTGTAGCAGAGCTTCAAGCATAACATATAAGACAACAATAAAACCAAATAATAGCACAACAAATCACAAAGCCATTACATAAAAGTTAGGATTAGTTACTACCTCAAAAGCTTAGCAGAACTCTAGAATCCCTATACTGCTTTCAGCTCTGCCAGAACTTCCTTTCTTCTTTCTTCCTTGTTCCTTCTCTCTCAAGAACTTCTTTCTCTCTCTTAAATATGCTTTGAGCCGTGATGAATGAAGAGCAATTGGGGTATTTATAGTTTTGATGGATAGCATTTTTGTAATTTTGAAGCCTCCTGAACTTGTGGCCTTGATTTTTCCGGAATTTCCTATTTTTCTTTATTCCCTTTAAATGCATCATCAAGGGACACCTCATGAGACACCTCACCCCTCACATTCTTCACATGGAGAAATTGAGAGAGCCAAGAAACCTTCTGGAAGCTTTCCGGTCCAATCCGGTACCGGCCCGGTCCGTTTCCTCGAAAACTGGACTGTTTTCTGAATCCAATTTTTCTGAAAATCCATATTATGTCTTCTGACTTTAAATTTAGTATCTGGGTCCTTTATATCATTAACATTTTTATACTGGTTCTAAACTCAATTACAGATCCCTGTGAAATGACCAAAATACCCCTGGGTGCCCTTTCTTGCACTATCCTAACCCTAAGGGTAAAATCATCATTTTACACCTTTCTGTACCCTGTCAGGGCATATACTGACCATGGTTAACCTTACCTGTGTATGTCTTGGCTCCTGGGCCTGTCCAGAATGACCAAAATGCCCTTCATACATCTATTACCCCTTTAGTACAACACAGGGGCATTTTCGTAATTTCGCACTTTTCTGGGGTTCTGCTGGACACTGGCCCACCTATCAGTCCAAGTGTCTTATTGGGCCTTTGATGGCGCCATTATTGGGCCTTTCAGGGTCTATTACCTTTATGGAACGCATTACGAGGAATCGCCCCCGTCAATGTTCATCGAGTAGTTCCGCCGTTATACACCGTTTCTACACATCTCCGGACACCGGGTCCTTTTACCAGATACACTGGCCTACTGCATTTAGTCATCCCTGTGGGTCATAACAGTCATATGACTGAGGTCATCTGAACTCATTCAGTCTCTTTTTAAATACCGATAAATCTCCCAACCGGATCCCCGGAGGCCTCACACTCCCATCTATATTTGCTAATTTGTGAATAACTTTTTCTACAGGCCTCCTATCGATATTCTGTCAGTTTCTTGACCTTCGCCCCATCCAGACGCATCATCCTGTAATTTCTCACTTATATCTGAAATCTAGGATATTCGGTAGGAATTTTTATAACTTTTAGACTATCAGATCAATTCTGGCTATCTGGAGTCTTGAAAAATTCCGGTATTAAGTTGGATTACCCAGCGTCACTTGTTCTATCTGCTGGTGAAATATGGGACTGAAATGCTTTCGGACAGTCCAAACCACTTTCGGCCTGACTTTCTTTATTATAATTTAGCCGCAGAGGACTTTTCTTCTTTTCAATTAAGTCCCTTTTATTTGGCTAAAATTACACTTAAGAACCCCACCTTTTTGTCTACCTTTCCCTTTTAACCTTATACTTTTCATATTTGTACTTAAGTCCCTTCATTTTCTTTCTTTTGCAACTTAATCCCTTTCTTTGCATAAATGGCCATCATACCTCTAGGGACTTTCACTATTTACATATAAGTCCCTGGACTTTCACTTATCTGCAGTTTAGTCCCTAAAAACCCTCTGTATGTTTCGGGGACTTCTGCTCAAAGGGATATATCTATTTCAGGCTACTTCCTAAGTCTCTGGCCTGAAAATTGGGGTGTTACAGAATCTGATGGTATGGATATCTATCTATTAACTCTTAAAACCTTCCCCAAAACTCATAGAAAGATTCTTCAGCATACTTTTACAGCAAATAGCTCCTTTCTCAATGTAGCAATCTTTGATGTAGGGAAGTATCTTTCCAAGAAAGCATTCCTCAATGTATTCCAGGAGTCCAATGCTTGAGGTGTGTGATATGGCAGCATATAAAACCATTCCTTTGCCTTTCCTTCCAGTGTGAAATGAAAGACTTGTCTCTGTACAGCATCCATGTCAGCTCCTACAGGCTTCATAGATGAACAAACCCATTGCATAGTCTTTAAATGCTTGAAAGGATCCTCACCTGCCAATCCATAAAACTTTTGTAAGTTACTTAACAAAGGACCTTTCATCTCAAAATTAACATCTAAAGCAGGACAACTGTGAAAAGGATTATAGTTTGCATTAGAAGAAGTGATATCTCTTATGCCCCTACGTGGCCTTCTATTGTTCATGTATTCTCTGTATACTGCTCATGTTGATTATTCTGATTATGAGTATGAGCTTTACCCACATTAACAAGCTCCATGACAAGATGATTATCTAGGATGTTACCAAATGCAGGTTCAATCTCAGCAGCAACAGATTGACTAGAAGAACTAAGCTCAGATGCAACACTAGCTTGACTTAAGATTTTAGTCTTCTTAGTTTGCCTAAGTATTCTATTGATTTCTCCATCCAATGGAAAGAATTCAGAGCTTTTGTTGAAACATCCTTCCTTAGACCCTTCAGAGTACACTTACGGAAGCAATCTTAACTTTATTAATTCTCTCCTGCCGATAATCCTGGCAGAAAATAACTGTACTGATTCGGTAATTCCCCATGAGAACTACCATTCTACATAAGTACCCAGGAAAGACTGGATGAACCGGCTAGGTCCACTCACTTCCAGCCTCCTTAGATAGCACCTACGTACACAGTACTTTGTTATAGTCTACCAGCACAACGGCATTTTCTAGAAAATATCTTTGAATCTTAACCTTAACCTTAACCTAAAAAAACATGAATTTCCATCAATTGTTCCATCACACATAACCAATATCTTTGGCCTTTCATACATTCATATACATTATGGGGTTATGCCATAATTATTTGATACACTTATTTCATCATTTACTATTTTTTCCTTTTCATCATGAACATTGTTGCTCTAACTTGTCATATAACAACATTACATGCAACAATTCGCACATTTATTACATAATATTCAAATCTTCCAATTCCCAACCTCTCTTCATACATCTTTATCTTCTTTACTCATTCGTAAACCTGTGGGATTGGGATTACATGAATAGGGTGAGATTTTTGAGGAAATCTCAGTAGCAAACGGTACTAAACAATGCATGCATTAAAGTAAATACTTGTGCTTGCTTGTGAAAGTGTAAACATTGTGTAATGTGTATGCTTCCATGTAACATATGAAATACAATTGGCCAAGGTAATCATAGAAATAGAGCTTTAATCATATACACATATGCACACAATTCAACAAAGTCATAGCACAATCAAGCATAACATTCAATACATACAAGTTTAGGATAAGTTTACTACCTTATTGCTTTACTTCTTTCCACTTTAACTTTGCTTCTTCCTTCTTACTTTTCCTTGCTATGTGGCTGCCCTCTTTTGAGCACACCAGGCAAATCCTAACATCACATTACCATCCAACCATTACAATCTAACTTCTCTTGAACACTAAGCTTACTTTAAGTAACATAACTTCCTTTAATCTTTACCAATTGACTTGGCCTTTGAATCAATTGATGTCTTGACCTTATCCTACACAATTTGGCCTTTTGAATCCATTTATGAACTCCAAACAACCAAATTCCAGCTACTATGCACTGTTCCAGACAGATTTGAAAAACATGCATAATTCTTTCAAAAATTCTCATTTTGATTCCAATGCTTCCCATACTTGTTCCTCCACTTCCCCCCACCCCCACAAAATCTCATTTTAAGACCATTGGAAGTATCAAAATCATGAAATTCAAATCACTGTTCATTCGAGTGAACAGTACAGAAAGGAATTTTCAACATTATAACTTTTAATTCCAATGGTTTCCAAGGTTCAAAACCTTTCCAATCCTACACAAAATCATCATATAAACTCAATGGAAGCATTAAATCATTGAAATTCCATCTCTTTCTATCATGAACAGTGCACAAACAGTGCAAACCAAAATGTTCTTCAATGGTAAAGTCAAGAACATCAACTTAATCCAACAACCAACCATGCAACTAGCTTGTTTAAGCTTGTCTAAACTATCTATGACATAAAACTCATGTTCCTCTCACATATACATAGAAATTCCAGCAGCATTTCCCCAAGATTCAAGCCTCAAAACCAACTTAAACTCAAGAAGAAATCATAAGAACAAATTCTAGAAGCAAGGGAGCAACTTACCTTACAAGCTTCTCCAAGATCCTTGCTTTTTCCTTGCTTGAGAGAGAATTTTTCAAGAGCTTCCTAAGGTTCTTGCTCCATGGTTTTGAGCTTGCAAATGGGGGGATTTATAGCAAAAGTCATGTGCCATTTGAAGGCCAAGATCACCTTGGGAACTATTTGATCTAATGGTTAAAGGTTTGATCTTGGAATGTCTTTTCACTTTTCACTCATAACCTTACCACCATGACATCACTAGCATGGCCTTACCACCATGACATCACTAGCATGGCCTTACCACCATGACATCACTAGCATGGCCTCTCTTGGTACACCTAACCCTTCCTCTTTTTGGGTGCCATTTTGAAGTTCTTGTGGGTCCCACCATGTGCAACACCTAATTCTTACTTTATTCTCTTTTTCTTTCTTTTCAAAAATCCATAAATTATTCATTATTGGACTTGGGCTCCAAGATAACTTTTGGGCCTTATTGGAATGGCCTAGGACAAAATGTTGGGCCTCTTTTAGGTCCAATAGCTAATTGGCACAAATCCCAATGTACTTTCCTTATACCGATATCCTTAAATTACCCTGATCTTAGAATAAATTCTAAACACCTCTTTTAATTGTTCTAACATTTTTATAAATTCATTATAATATAAAATGAATTCTCTACAAAGTTTCATAATTTTGTGAGACCCAGAAGTCCTGATAAAAATTTCATACGTTTCCTTTAACCTTTTACCGGTGTCCTTTTTCACCGTAAATTCCATAATTAATTCTACAGGACTCCTTTTGACTTCTGTCAACTCCATAATTTCTCATATTAATTATAATAATTTACTATCAAATTTCCTCAGATATCCATCCATTGTGTGAAATGACCAAAATGCCCTCTATTCGCTTCTGGTTTCTTTTCTTATCCTTCATCTTAAGTTCTCGAAATTCTCTTTCAACAACTCATCCCCTGAATTCTTCGGGAGTCATTGTTAATTGAAAGGCTCGACAACCTGCCCATATCAGGTTATCTTACTCAGGAGCCAGCCAATATCTAGCTACTTGCAGAATTCCTAGGCTTAAGACTTAGGATATTCCTTACATTTCTCTTTTTGAACCTAGGTGAACTGTCCCTATTTTGTAGGTCAAAGACTTAACTCATCTTTAAATCCTGAGAAGCTTAGCTCATCCCTCAGATTCCTGCCAAATATAGGTAAGTGATCCGCCCATATCAGATTACTACCCTGGGACTACGGGTTTAGCAGCCTGCCCATATCAGACTACCTCCCAGTTTTCCTAGACCCAAAAATTGGGATGTTACATTTGTTCATGCAAATCACACTTAACAATAAAGCAGAAGATCAAATATATAAGCAATGCAGCAAATTCAGCAATTATGATGAAGTAATCGTAGTTCAAAAAGCTAAGGTCGCGACTCAATTGTCTTTTGGTCGTGACTAAAAATTACAGAGAGCAAAATTTTGGAATCAAGATTTTTTGTCGCGACCAAATGTCACTTTGGTTGCGACTAAAAATCACAAAGAGCAAATGCTTGAAGTTAGAAATTTCTAGTTGCGACCAAAATGTACTCCGGTCTCGACCAAAAATCACAGAGTTTTAGTCATGACTAAGTGTCAATTTGGTTGCGACTAGAAATCACAAAGATGAAAATTGATGAAAAATATTTTTTTGGTTGCAACCAAAAAGAACTCCCGTCACAACTAAAAGTTACAGACAACAAATCTGAGTTGAAAACTGATTTAAGTTTGTGACCAAATATGTATCTAGTCGCGACTAGAAATCACATAACACTTTAGTCTCGACTAAGAAGCCAAATGGTCGTGACAATACAGATATAAAACACAAAATTTATAGAAAAACTAAAATAACTACCTACTTTTTATATTTTTGGGGCCCAGGAGATTGCTTAGGAAACCTTAACAAGTAAGGCTCCTCGGTAACGGCGCCATTTTGATAATTGTCATTTTAATTATCAAACAAAACTAAGCTAACCAATAGCAAGTAGAGACTAACCTAGGTCGATTCACAAGGAGCCTAGATAGATGCTAAGGTACCTAATTAATCTAATGAGCCATAAATTAACAAGTTAACAGATGAGTTATGTGATGATTTGGTTGAACTAAGACTGAATGTAAAATCATATGCTATTATTTATGATTTTAAGTGATTAAGATGGTGAAATGAATCAATGACAAGTGTGTTCCCTTATAAATTACCTTACCTTCATTATCCATAGATTATTGGAGTTAATCAGTTGAATCAAAATATGTAACTAACAACTCGCTAGCTAAATCTCAATCAAGCTACAACTCGCAGACAATGAGTAGAAAATAATGAAACATTCAACTCAGAGGTAGTAGAATATGAATTAAACAGAATCACTTCAATTAATCACAACTATATTCAACTCGATCAAAGATTAGAATTAATCAAAGGATCATTTATGCAGAAATAAGAAATCCAACTCGGTTCCTTACTTCTTTGTCATCTACTTCTATAATTGCATTAGTAATCACAGAATTAATTATATCAACTCGATACAATCAAATCTAAATTAGAAACACAATGAACTCCTTGTTCAGCTCAAGGATTCTGGTTTAGTGTCATCTCCAAGAGAGCATAATAGCTTAGCCTTGCATTGTCTTCTAAACTCCAGTAGCAATAGAAAGCATAGCAGCAATCATGATGGAAGAAGAAGGAGCAAATGGAGATGAAATGGATATGCATAACTTTCCTCTGTTTCTATTGACTAGAATAGAGGAAAGTTACAGAAGAGAAAATGAAAATGGGGAAGAAGAAGATGGTGTGCGTGAGTGATGGTGAAGTCTGAATGGAAAGTAGATAAATTGAGTTGTGAGAAGAGTGATCTCCCCTATTCGTGAATGTCTGGGGCGTATAAAAATGATGGATCCGAATGATGTGCAGATAGTGTGATATATAGGAGTGTGGAATGAGTGATGTGGTTTGAATGGAGTGAATGGCAGCTCAGATGGCATGAATGGTGTGTGAAGTGTGTGAGGTGACAGATTGAATGAGTGAAGTCTGGTATGAATTATGCTAATGTGTGAACAATGCTGCGCGTTAATAGTGCTCCTCCATGTGCCAGCACATGCATAATCTGTTTCAATCATGTGTGAGTCCAACTTGCTTCTATTATTAGTTCCTTCAGTCTAGCTATCAAACTACTTCTGTTCATTCTGTTAATGTTTTTGTCTGCAATGGAAAATCAAAATAAACATATTATTTATCCAATTAATCACTAGATTATAACAATTAATTTCCAATTGTTCCATCTTTATATTATTAATTATTTTGCTCAGCATAATAGTAAATGTGGATAAAATCAATAATAAACTCTCTTTTAACATATTAAAAATTACTACAAACTGCAACATCTCTTTCTCCTTACTGCTTTCTGATTCTGGAATGAATGAAGGTTTTTCTTCAATCAACTTTTTAGTTCTAGATCTGTTCTACTGTTCACTTGCTTCATTATCCTTCTTATCATTATCAACATCTGCTTTCCCCACTATTTTTTCACTTCTCAAGCTCATAGTATTCACAGATTTTGGGTTAAAAATTGTGTTTGAAGGTAAATTTCCACCAATTTTGGCTTGAACATCACTTACTGAATTGGCTAGCTGTGATACATACCCATTCATGTTTGCAGCTTTGGTTTCCCATTGTTCTATCTTACTCTCCAAAACAGCAAACTTGGGATCTGTCATTGCTAAGTTGTTTTCCACAGTAGATCTCTAGTCCTTAAAGTTAGAGCTAAAGTTTATGTTTATGGAATTTACATTTGAGTTCATCCCATTAATGCTCTTCAGTATCTCAAATATTCCAGCATCTTTTGTAGCAGCAGGTACTTCCATAGCTCTAGAGGATTTAGCCAATTGCCTCTCATTATTGAATCTGTTCTGCCCAAAATTATTGTCTCCACCTCCATCCCTCCATCTGAAATTGGGATGATCTCTCCATCCTTCATTATATGTGTTGGAGTATGGATTTCTTTATGGATACTAGTTTAGTTTACCTTAATAGATAGCTGATACATCCTCATAGTGTGTAGGACACTTGGCACTTGTATGCATTGGAGAAGAACAAAACTGACAACTAGGAGCAACTAGAGCTTGAGAGTATAGACTCTGAACATGTGTATTGTTCAATTGAGCAGCTAAGTTGTTAATCTGAGCATTCATAGCTGCAACTTGAGAAGATAAGCTATTATAATCTTGAGACGAAGACCTGGTAGAAACCTCATAAACTTGTCTAACATCATAACTTCCATACTGCTGGTCATTATTTGTTATCTTCTCAATCAAGTTCCATGCTTCATCAGGTGTTAGATCATCAATAGAACACCCAACAGCTGCATCTAAATTCTTTCTGCATGCCATTTGTAATCCTGAGTGAAAGTATTGCACCAAATGTTCAATTAGAATCTGATGGTATGGACATCTAGCTAGCAATTCTTGAAATCTTCCCCAGAACTCATGAAAAGACTCTTGAGCATACTGTTTTACAGCAAAAATTTCCTTCCTTAATGTAGTAGTCTTGGATGTAGGGAAGTATCTCTTTAAGAAAGCATTCCTTAAGTTGTTTCAGGAATTCAGAGCTTGAGGCGCTTGATGTGGTAGCATATAAAACCATTTTTTTGCTTTTCCTTCCAATGTGAAATGAAATATTTACACAACATCCATATCGGCTCCTACAGGCTTCATAGATGAGCAAACCCACTACATAGTCTTTAAATGCTTAAAAGGATCCTCACCTGCTAATCCATAAAACTTTGGTAAGTTACTTAACAAATGACCTTTCAGCTCAAAATTAACATCTAAAGCAGGACAAGTGTGAAAAGGATCATAGTTTGCATTAGAAGAAGTGAGATCTCTTATGCTCCTACGTGGCCTTCTATTGTTCATGTTATTCTCTGCATACTGCTCATGTTGATTATTTTGATTATAAGTATGAGCTTAACCAATATTAACATGTTCCATAACAAAATGATTATCTAAAATATCACCAAATGCAGGTTCAGTATCATATTCACCAAAAGAACTAGGCTCAATAGCAGATGTAACACTAGCTTGATTTAAGATTTTAGTCCTCTTGATTTACCTAAGTGTTCTATTGATTTCTCTATCCAAAGGAAAGAACTCAGAGCTTCTAGTCATCCAACACATGCTCAACAATTATGGAGGATGTAATATCCTTAATTTTCTGTACTGATTTCCATGTACAGATTAGATGGAATATATGAGTTCTTTTTCAGGAAAAAGATGTGGTTCTTTATGTAAAGAAAAGGATTAAATTGCAAAAGAAAGGAAATTAAAGGACTTAAATGCAATTATGGAAAGTTTAAGGTTAAGAAAGAGAGGTAGACAAAAATGTGGGGTCTTAAAGTGTAATTTTAGCCAAATAAAGGGACTTAAGTGCAAAGAAGAAAAAGTTCCCTGGGGCTAAAGTATAATTAAGGAAAAATAGGCCAGAAGTAGGTTGGACTGCCCGATGGCATTTTAGTCCCAGATTTTACCAGAAGATAGGGCAGGTGGCACTGGGTAATCCAGCCTAATACCGGAATTTTTGAAGACTCCAAATAGCCAAAACTGGACTGATCGTCCAAAAGTTATAAAAATTCCTACCGGATACCCTAGATTTCAGATATAAGTAAGAAATTACAGGATGATGCACCCTTATGGGGTGGATGTCGGGAAACTGACAGAATACCGATAGGAGGTCTGTAGGAAAAGTTATCCGCGAATTAGAAAATCCAGACGGGGTTATGAGGCCTCCAAGGATCCGATAGGGAGATTTATCGGTATTTAAACTAAGACTAAATGAGGTCGGGTAATGTAACATCCCGATTTTTGGGTCTAGTTGAACTGGGAGGTAGTCTGATATGGGCAGGCTGCTAAACCCGTAGTCCTAGGGTAGTAATCTGATATGGGCGGATTATTTACCTATATTTTGTAGGATCCGAGGGATGAGCTAAGTCCTTCACGATGTAAAGATGAGTTAAGTCTTTAACCTACAGAATCGAGACAGTTCACCTAGGTTCAAAATGAGGAATGGGAGGAATGTCCTAAGTCTTAAGCCTAGGAATTCTGCAGGTAGCTTGATATGGGCTGGCTCCTGTGTAAGATAACCTGATATAGAGGGTTGTCGAGCCTTTCAATTAACAAGGACTCCCGAAGAGTAGGGGATGAGTTATTGGAAGAGAATTTCTAGAACTTAAGATGAAGGATAAGAAGAAAGTGAGATAAGATAGACCCCAGAATTATGCTAAGATTCTGTGGGGTGAGATATGAAAGGAATGGACACTGCTTATGAGAGCAGTAGAGTTATCCATAAGAAAGAAAGCAGACAGTATGAGAAAGATGTATTGGTGACTTTTGGTCACGACTAGGAAGTATATTGGTCGCGACTAATATTGGCAGAGAGGATTGGTCGTGACGGATATGTATGTGGCGTCGCGACTAATGAGTAAAATGAGCTTGGTTACGACTAGAATATGTTGTGGTCGTGACTAAAGACTGTTATGGTCACGACTAAAGAATGTTGTGGTCGCGACTAGAGAAAGCTGTGGTCACAACTAATGAACCAAAAGATGCTATGTCGCGATGAGATGATGGCTAGGTCGCGACTAGTGGCTAAAGTGGTGCCAAGCGTATGGGCCATGAGTTGTTAAGGTCCAAAAGAGATAGTTACCCGGTTAGAGATAGACCGGAGGTAGGAGGTCAGATACATGAAAGGTTATCTGGAAACCATGAGGTGGACTGATAAGGTGTTCTCATGGGACCCACAAGATGACACATGAGTGGTTCAGTGACCTTTCAGTAGAGTAAAGTTACTCGGTTGGCACAAAAACTGAGGAAGTGATCAGATAAGTCTGGGACTTATCTGGATAGCATTGGAAGGCGTGCAAGGTCTCTTCCAGGCGTCACATGGCTCTAGTCTGGAGGAAGCAGATAAAGTGAGGGCACGTATTACGAGGCAGGACTTTGGACCGCTGAGTCAGCTGCTGAGGTGTCCAGGGAATTTAGACATGTGAAAAATATGGCGATGAGGTGGCTGCTGAGGTGTCCCCTGAGGTGGCACTGATGATGCAGTAAAAGGAAATTAAGGAAAATAGGAAAATCCAGGAAAAACCAGGACCACAGGATCAGAGTTCATAGAAACTACGAAAATGCCATTGGAGGAGGTTATAAATACCCCCCCTCCATTTCATTTGGTATTCACGCATGGAGAAGGGAAAGGGAGAGAAAGAAGAGAGAGAAGGAGAAGGAAAGGAAGAGAGAAAGGAGAGAAAGGAAGTAAGAAAGTTCTGGCAGAGCTGGAAGCAGAATAGAGATAGTAAGGTTCTGCTGAGCAAGCCAGGTAGTAACTAATCCTAGCTTTTATGTAATGGCTTTGTGATTGATGTGCTATTGTTTGGTTGGATTGTTGTCTTATATGTTATGTATGAAGCTCTACTGCAATGCTATGATCATATGTTATTGAGTATGGAAGCACGCAGCATACTTATCTGTACATAATCACAAGCAAGCACTGCCACACTGCATTACATATATTGTTATGATTATTGCTACTGAGATTCCCCCGAATCTCATCCCCCTTGTATAACCCATTTCAGGGAGATTATGTCCAGGTAGATTTTGAGAATCTTGAGAGACGCCGTTATGCTGTTGAAATTTTGGCGGAGATAGCAGTAGTGGAGGAAGGATATGATGCGTACTGTGTACGTAGGTACTATCTAAGGAGGCTGGTAGTGAGTAGACCTAGCCGGTTCATCCAGTCTTTCCTGGGTACTTACGTAGAATGGTAGTTCTAATGAGAGAATTACCGAATCAGTACAGCGAGTATAGCTTCCGCAGGTGTGCTCTGAGGAGTCTAAGGCAGGATGTTTCAGGTAACAACAGTCAGATGCCCGTTATGACCCAAATGGCTGCCCAGACACAGTAGGGCAGTGTATCTGGCAGAAGGAGCCGGTGTCCGGAAAGGTGTATAAATGGTGAATAATAATAAAATATTCAGTGAACTATGCCAGAGGAAGATTCCTCGAAATACATGCCATAAAGTTAATGGACCCAGGAAGGCCCAATAATGGCACCAATAAAGGCCCAATAAGACTCTTGGACTGATAGGTGGGCCAGTGTCCGGCAGAACCCCGGAAAAGTGCGAAATTACGAAAATGACCCTGTGTTGTACCAAAGGGGTAATAGGCGTATGAAGGGCATTTTGGTCATTCTGGAGAGTCCTAGAGGCCAAGAGATATACAGGAGAAGTTAACCAGAGTCAGTATATGCCCTGACAAGGTACAGAAAGGTGTAAAATGACAATTTTGCCCTTAGGGTTAAGATAGTGCATGAAAGGGCACCCAGGGGTATTTTGGTCATTTCGCAGGGGATCTGTAATTGAGTTTAGACCCAATATAAAAATTTTAATGATATAAGTCTAGATACTGAATGTAAGGTCAGAAGACATAATATAGGTTTTCAGAAAAATTGGATTCAGAAAACGGTCCAGTTTTCGAGGCGACAGACCGGGCCGGTACTGGATTGGACCGGAAAGCTTCTAGAAGACTTCTTCCCTCTCCAAATTTTGCCATGTGATCAATGTGTGAGGTGAGGTGTCCCATGAGGTGGCATTGAGTGATGTCATGCATGATGCAGTAAAAGGAATAAAGAAAAATAGGAAATTCCGGAAAAACCAGGACCACAGGATCAGATGGCTTCAAAATTACAAGAATGCCATTGACCAAAACTATAAATACCCCCCTAGCATTTCATTCCCACAGACTAAGGAGCATTTAGAGAGATAAGGAAGTTCTTGAGAGAGAAAGTGAGAAAAAGAAAGAAGAAAGGAAGTTCTGCTGGAGTTGGAAGCAGTAGAGAAGTTATGAAGTTCTGCTTATGTCTTTGTGATTTGTTGTGCTATTGTTTGGTTGGATTGTGGTCTTATATGTTATGCTTGAAGCTCTATTACAATGCTATGATCATATGTTATTGAATATTGAAGCATGCAGCATACTTATCTGTACACAATCACAAGCAGGCACTGTCACACTGCATTACATATATTGTTATGATTGTTGCTACTGGGATTCTTTTGAATCTCATTCCCATATATAACATTACAGGGGACGTTCTGTCAAAATAAAATTTGGAAATTTTAAGGGATGCCGTTACAGTGCCGAAATTCTGGCAAGGAAGAAGGAACAAAGAAAGGAATTGATACGTACTGTGTACGTAGGTGCTGTCTAAGGAGGATGGAAGTGAGTGGACCTAGTAGGTTCATCCAGTCTTTCTTGGGTACTTACGTAGAATGGTAGCTCCTACGGGAATTACCGAATCGGTACAAGATCGGTTACTTTCTACAGAAGGAATGTAGCAGTTATGCTGCCGGATTTTAGACAACTGAAAATGTAATAGAAATATGAGGATGTTAATCATGCACTGATGTATAACAGCAGATTATTCAATAATAATTGTTATCTGGCATGTTTGACTGATATATGATGTATGTATGCACTAATATGTAAGGTTGGTTGCTAAAAATGGCCTTGTGAACAGTAATCGGTGAAGACCTATTGAAGTTTGATAAATCATTAAAAATAGTAAATGGTTGAATAAATGTATGATATTTTTATGGTAAATAGTAGACATCCTAATATTTAATTTTATGTATGGATTGCCTAATTTGGATGTATACACGAAAAGATATAAATTGTTAAAGTTGGGACCAGAATGCTGGATTCAGGAGAAAATCACTGGATGAACAGTAAAGTTGAAATGTTTACCCACGTTGAATTTATCAAGGAATGGTCAAACAGTGATTTTTACCTGAAATATAATTAAGTTATCTTCATGTAGAAATTTGAACCACTTCATTTTGATTTTTCTAGGATTAGTTATGATTTTTCAAAGTCAGGTCACTCATCTGGAATTTGCCATAGTGAACAGTACCCGATAAGAATAAAATTCCAGATTAAGAGTTTAGACTTCAATGACCCTGAAAGTGGTTCTAAGTGCTACTGAATGGTCCTTAAGATATATAAAAATAAGGATGTGACACAGGATATCAAGTATATCAGTAATGCAGCAATTTAAGCAATTATGATGAAGTAATCGCAGTTCAAAAAGCTAATATCGCGACCCCAAATTATTTTAGTCGCGACTAAAATTCACAGAGAACTTCAATCGCGACAAAAATGAACGACAAGTTGTGACTGTTAGTCATAGAGAGTAAAATTTTGAAATCAGGATTTTTGGTTGCGACCATAATGCACTCCGGTCGTGACCAAAAACCTTAGAGAGTTTTAGTCGTGACTAAGTGTCAATTTGGTTGCGACTAGAAATCACAGAGAAAAAAACTGATCAAAAATATTTTTTTCCTAGTTGTGACCAAAAAGCACTCCGGTCGTGACTAAAAGTTACAGACAGCAAATCTGAGTCAAAAACTAAGTTCAGGTCACGACCAAATGTGTATATGGTCGCGACTAGAAATCACAGAGCAGTTTATTCGCGACTTAAAAGCCAAATGGTCGTGACTTATAAAGACAAAACACTAAATTTGCAGAAAAACTAAAACACCTATCTAACTTTTTATGTTTTTTTAGGCCCAGCAGATTGCTTAGGAAACCTTAACAAGTAAGGTTCCCCGGTAACGACGCCATTTTGATAATTGTCATTTTAATTATCAAATAAAACTAAGCTAACCAATAGTAAGTGGAGGCTAACCTAGGTCAATTCATAAGGAGCCTAAATGGATGCTAATTCCTAACTAATCTAATGAGCCACAAATTACAAATTAAGCATATGATTTGTGAGATGAGAAATTGAACTAAAACTGAATGTAAATCCTATGCTACTATTTATGATTTTAATTGTTTGTGTTGATGAAATGAATCAATGACAAGTGTGTTCCTTGGAGATTACCTTACCTTCATTATCCACAGATTATAAGAAGTTAATTAGTTGAATTAGAATAGGTTAGCTAACAACTCTCTAGCTAAATCTCAATCAAAGCTATAACTCGCTGGCATTGAATAGGGAGTAAGAATCATTCAACTCAGAGATAGAAGAGTATGAATTAACAGATACAACTGTACTCTGTTATTGAATCACTCTAGTTAATCACAACCATGTTCAACTCGATCAAAGATGAGAATTAATCAAAGCAACAATTATGCAGAAATAAGAAATCCAACTCAGTTTCCTACTCCTTTGTCATCTACTAACTCTAATTGCATCAGTAATTATAGAATCAACTCCATCAACTTGATACAATTTGAAGGGAATTGGAAGACACACAGCGGAAATTAACTTTAAAAAATTTTTCCATTCCCAGCCAGGATCTACCGAATGTGTTTAAGTCAAGGAGAAAGAAGTGTTACCTTAGGTATTCGAGCTTTAGTCGCGACCTCCGTATCCACTAGTTGTGACTCCTCGCCTCTGGAACTTTCAATCATGACCTACTCAGCTTCTCATCACGACCTGTCGCCTCTAGAACTTTTAGTTGCGACCTACTCAGCTTCATGTCGCGACCTGTCACCTCTGGAACTTTCAGTCGCGACCTACTCAGCTTATCGTCACGACCTTTTGCCTCTGGAGTTGTTAGTCGCGACCTCCTATGCTACTAGTCGCGACCTGTAGTCTCTTTTCAAATTTCTGATGTTCAGAAGCCAATTTGGTCGCGACCTCTGAGTCAACTGGTCGAGACCTCGTCGTACCTAGTGCTCTTTTCTCGTTCACGAGAAGTCGACAACTCAGATCGGCTTCCTCTACCGGTATCCACAGGAATAGCGTTCCAACCACAAACGACGTGCTAGTGCCTCTTGTCCCTCTAGGGTTTTCTCAAGATTCCGTCCTCACCGTCTCTATTCTGGAAGTTTCTTATCTGCAAACATTTTGCACTCTCCTGCCCCTTTTCTCTTGTGAGCTGTGTTGTGTCTCTGTGTGTAGAACCCTATCTCCTAACGTCAAATATATAGGATGCTATCGGGCTTCTAATTGGGTCGGGCTTCAGAATTAATCTTATACTAATTCTGAAATTAATACAATATCATATATTGCATAATTTGATAAGAAACTAATTAAATAAATACGGTTTTTATTAAATCCGTCTCACAGATTTAATTCACCTATTTATTTAATTTAAAATAAAGATAAGACGGAATTATATTTGATTTATTCTCATAAATCAAATTTGAGATATCTTATCAATTTGAATTTCAAATTCAAATAGATCATATCTATTTAAATTCAAATTCAAAAGTGATAGAAATTTAATTTATCCTTATAAATTAAATCTTGCAAATATCTCTTATATTATATATAATATATATATATATACAAATTGTTATATATATAAAATATATAAATCCACCCTAGACTATTCAATGAATCTAGACATCTCTTAGATTCAATGAATCTGGACATCACAGCTCGAGTTGGGATATTTTGTGTGCGACCCTGTAGGCCCATATGAAGTTGGCAGTGGGCCAGTTACTATATTAACCCACAAGTCATAAGCGGCCTCTAGCAAGACATTACGACTACCCAAAACATATGAGGATCGATGAACGATGTTACCTTTCATATAACCATATCATGTCCCTTTTGTCACACGATATTTCGGTCATGGATGAGGCATGGTGAACGTCATCCTCCTATTCCTGACTGTTACTTTCTCGATCACTGAGTAGTCTGATGATAGAAATGGAACTACCCTTCCATTATAGTATGGCCATACATTTCTCAGACTCACTCATCGAGGGGCCCAGTAATATCTCTCTACGAATGAGAGGGACAAATTCCATCTTGACCATTCACATTCCTCCGCATGAAAAACCACTAAGCCCGAGCATAGCCTTTATGATCACTCGGTCAAAAGTGACTTTTGACTAGGTCAAAGCTGAGCGTTTGTCATGTAGGAAACCATGATGATCTCAGGTCAAAGGGCATAGTGATATGGCTTGTATATGAGAGAAGCTTATGACTTAACCCATGCAGCTCTCTCATAGCGGGTCGGTCCAACACCTTGTACTCTTACATATGCCTATGACTTTGATTTATATCTCTATATATCTTCAAAGTCATACTGGTCTTATTTTATCTCTACTTCCGCATAGATGACCGACCAGGGACATTTAGGATAAGATCATAAGTTATCCAAGGATGGTCATCACAGTAAACATGCAAATAATGTGATAACATAATTAAGAAATTCATAAAACAATAATGTTTATAAGACAATGATTGGCCCCTAGGGCACAATTTCCAACATCCTCCCACTTGCACTAGGTACAATCATTAACTTGCCTAATTCCCATTGACCTAACATGACACTCATGTTTTGCTTACACAAGCGGCTTTGTTAGAGGATCAGCAACATTGTCTTCCCCTGCTACCTTGCATATTTTTATATCACCTCTATCATTGATTTCTCTGATGAGATGAAATTGCCTGAGTATATGCTTGGTCCTTTGATGTGACCTAGGCTCTTTGGCCTATGCAATGGCACCACTATTATCACAGAACAAAGTTATTGGATTTGAGATAATGGATATCACCCCTAGTTCAGAAATAAACTTCCTGATCCAAACGGCCTCCTTAGCTGCATCAGATGCTGCTATATACTCGACTTCCGTTGCAGAATCTGCTACAGTGCTCTGCTTGGAGCTCTTCTAGCTTACTGCTCCATTATTCAGGAGGAATACGTATCCAGATTGCGATTTTTGGTCGTCCTGATCAGTTTGGAAACTTGCATCTGTGTAACCAGTTACACAGAGCTCGTCATCCAATCCACCATAGACCAAGAATAAGTCCTTAGTCCTTCTCAAGTACTTAAGGATATTCTTGACAGCAATCCAATGGCCCTCACTGGGGTCCTGTTGATATCTGCTAGTCATACTTAAGGCAAACGAGACATCCGGTCGAGTACATAACATGGCATACATGATGGATCCTATGGTCGAGGCATATGGAACCTTACTCATGCGACCTCGCTGATCAGGTGTACTAGGACACAAATCCTTGCTGAGGTGAATACCATGAGACATGGGTATGAAACCCCTCTTTGATTCCTGCATACTAAACCTATGCAGTATCTTGTCTATATATGTGCTCTGACTGAGTCCTATAAGCCTTTTAGATCTATCTCTATAGATCCTAATTCCTAGGATGTAGGTGGCTTCACCCAAGACTTTCATTGAGAAAGACTTTCCTAACCAAGACTTGACAATCTGCAAGGTAGGAATGTCATTCCCAATAAGTAGGATGTTATCGACATAGAGTACCAAAACCACAACTGTGCTCCCACTAACCTTCTTGTACACACAAGGTTCATCAATATTTTGAACAAATCCAAACTCTTTGACTACTTCATCAAAACGATGATTCCAACTCCGAGATGCTTTCTTCAGTCCATAAATGGACCTTTGAAGCTTGTACACCTTACCAGAGTCCTCGGAATGCATAAACCCTTCAGGTTGTGTCATATACACATCCTCAAGGAGCTTTCATTAAGGAAGGCTATCTTGACGTCTATCTGCCATATTTCATAGTCATAATATGCTGCAATGGCAAGGAGGATTCTGATTGATTTGGCCATTGCAACTGGGAAAAAGGTCTCATCATAGACCACACCATGAGTTTGAGTAAATCCTTTTGCAACCAGTCGTGCCTTGAAGACATTTACATTGCCATCCATGTCGGTTTTCTCTTTAAAACCACTTACACGCGACGGTTTTTACACCTTCAAGTGGGTCGACTAAGGTCCATACCTTATTGTCGTACATGGATCGCATCTCAGACTTCATGGCACTACGCCATTTTTCAGAGTTTGGTCCCACTATAGCTTCTCGATAGGTAGTTGGCTCATTATACTCAATGAGCAACATATCACGATTGTCAGTAATCAGAAATTCATATCTCTGAGGATGAAGTCATGCCCTACTAGATCGCCGTGGGCCTTGCGTGACTTGAGGAGTCTCAACAACTTGTTGTGAGTCTTCTCCATTTTCCATCTCTAATTCTGTGGTGTCTTGTGGCTCTCGAACTTCTTCGAGATGTACCTTACTCCCACTGGTTCTTTTAGAGATAAATTCTCGTTCGAGAAAGATACCATTTCTGACAACAAACACTTTGTTATCATGTAGACATAATATCCCTTGGTTTCCTTAGGATATCCCACAAAAAGGCACTTTGAAGATTTGGGCGCTAACTTATCTGAGGCTTGTTGCTTAACATAGACCTCACATCCCCAAATCTTGAGAAAAGATAAACTAGGTTTCCTCCCAGTCCATATCTCATACGGAGTCTTTTCAATTGCCTTAGATGGAACACAGTTCAGTGTGAACACAGCTGTCTCTAGGGCGTGTCCCCAAAAGGACGGTGGAAGATCTGTTCGACTCATCATGGATCAAACTATATATAATAGTGTTTGATTCCTCCGTTCAGAAATGTCATTCCATTGTGGTGTTCCTGGAGGAGTTAATTGTGAGACTATCCCACAATTCCTAAGATGATCGATAAACTCTTGGCTCAAATATTCACCACCTCGATCAGATCAAAGGGCTTTAATTATTTTACCAAGCTGGTTTTGTACTTCATTTTGAAATATCTTGAACATTTCAAAAGATTCGGATTTATGTTTCATTAGATAGACGTAGCCATAACTCCGCCTACGCATATAGCCGGTCCTAAGCCCGGGTAAAGGAGGAGGGTTGTGTTAGGCCCCGATAGCCAACGTAAAACCTGTCGAATCTTATGAACATGGACATACGAAGAAATTGCGCTATTACTAGGTCGTTGCCCGTAAGTAACGCGCTGTATGGCTCGAGTACAGTGAGAAGTGAGCAAGGGCCGCTGCATCGTCGCCCGGATGTAGTGTTAAATGAGCAAGGGCTACCGCTCTCTTACGGACGGAGGCGGCTAAAGAAGCTAGTTCAGGAGAGAAAGATCAGATTTGGCACTTGGAATATTGGAACTATGAACGGAAAAGCATGGGAGGTGGTGGGCGTAATGGTAAAGCGAAAGATTAACATCTTGTGCCTTCAGGAAACTAAATGGGTAGGAGAAAAATCTCGGGAAATCAATGAGTTCAAATTTTGGTACACAGGTAAAACAGGTACGAGGAATGGGGTTGGTATCATTGTGGATAAAGAGTGGAAGAAGAATGTGGTGGATGTTAGAAGGATTGAGGACAGAATTATATCTTTAAGAATACTTGTTGGAAGGGATACAATCAACGTTATTAGTGCCTATGCACCTCAAGTGGGAACAGAAGCACATCTTAAGGAAAAGTTTTGGGAAGATTTGGAGGGGTTGATTCAAAGCATACCACATACTGAGAAGATTTTTATTGGTGGGGACCTTAATGGTCATGTTGGTAAGGAGACGGGGGAATATGCGGGGCCTCATGGTGGTTTTGGTTTTGGAGAGATTAATAATGAAGGACGATCTATTCTAGAGTTTTCCTTAGCTTACAATCTTAAGATTGTCAACACGTGTTTTAAAAAGCGGGAGGAACACTTGATCACTTACAAGAGTGGGGTCCACAGGTCACAGATTGATTTCTTTTTGGTAAGGAGTCATGACAGAGGACTTTGTACAAATTGTAAAGTGATTCCAGGGGACGGAGTGACAACCCAGCACAGGTTAATGGCCCTTGACGTGCGTATTAAGTGCAGTAAGGAAAAGAGCCAACGTGTTTTAAATACAAGAGTCAAGTGGTGGCAGTTAAAGGGGGAGAAGAGGGAAACTTTTAAAAGAACTATGTTAAATGAAGGGGTTTGGGAGGCGCAGGAAAATGCTAATATCATGTGGAAGGAAATGGCTGACAAGGTACAAACGGTTGCTAAAGTAATTTTGGGAGAAGCTAAAGGTTTTGGTCGACGAGATAAGGAGACTTGGTGGTGGAACGAAGACGTACAAGAGAAAGTTAAGAACAAGAGAGACTGTTTCAAGGCTATACACTTATGTGATAATACTGAAAATTGGGAAAAATATCGTTTAGCTAAGAAGGAAACGAAGAAGGCGGTGAGTGTAGCTCGTTCTAAAGCTTTTGAGGAATTTTATAAGGAGTTAGGGACAAAGTCGGGAGAACGAAAGATTTATAAGATTGCAAGAGACAGGGAAAGGAAATCGAGGGATTTGGATCAAGTACGATGTATTAAAGATGAAGAAGGCAAGGTTTTGGTTGCAGATGGTGATATTAAAGAACGGTGGGAGACTTATTTTTACAAATTGTTTAATGACGAGGGAGGAGGGTCGAGTTATGAGTTAGGAGATTTAACACGAGAAGTTGAACCAAATTTGGCATTTTACCGTAGGATCCGTGTTGGCGAGGTTAAAGAGGCGCTTAAGAAAATGGAAAATAATAAAGCGGTTGGACCTGACGGGATTCCTATTGAAGTTTGGAAGTGTTTAGACGAAACGGGGGTGGTGTGGCTTGCTAAACTTTTTAATGTGATTTTAAGTTCTAAGAAAATGCCTGATGATTGGAGGAAAAGTACTTTAGTTCCTATCTATAAAAATAAAGGGGATATTCAAAATTGTGCAAATTATAGAGGGATAAAACTTATGAGTCACACTATGAAGTTATGGGAAAAGGTAATTGAACACAGGTTGAGATTAGAGACTGATATTACGGAGAATCAGTGTGGTTTCATGCCAGGTAGGTCTACAATGGAGGAGATTTATTTATTAAGGGGGTTAATGGAAAAGTATCGGACCAAAAGAAGAGACTTGCATTTGGTCTTCATTGATTTAGAAAAAGCGTATGATCGAGTGCCAAGGGAGGTGCTTTGGAAAGCTTTGGAAAAGAAAGGTGTACGGATAGCATATATCAAAGCAATAAAAGATATGTATGAAGGGGTAACTACTACTGTAAGAACGTCTGGGGGAGAAACAAAGGATTTTCCCATAAAGATTGGTCTACATCAGGGATCATCTTTGAGTCCTTATTTATTTAATCTGGTAGCGGATGTTCTAACTAAGCCTATTCAAGACGAAATCCCTAAGTGCATGCTTTTTGCGGACGATATAGTTCTTATGGCGGAGTCAAGAGAAGAGATCAATTTTAAACTAGAGTTATGGAGAAATACTTTAGAGTCGAAGGGTTTTCGTCTGAGTAGAAGTAAGACTGAATACATGCATTGTAATTTTTCTAAGAGGCAAGTTAGAAGTAATTTGGAGGTCAGATTAGGAGATCAAGTTATTCCACAAATAGATAAGTTCAAATATTTGGGATCAATTATACAGAAAGATGGTGAAATTTTGGAGGATGTTAATCATAGAATCCAGGCTGGGTGGTTTAAATGGAGAAAGGCTACTGGGGTTGTATGTGATCGGAAAGTACCAGATAAATTAAAAGGAAAGTTTTATCGTACTGCTATAAGACCAGCAATGCTTTATGGAAGTGAATGTTGGGCTTTAAAAGGACAACAAGAGCATAAAGTTGGGGTAGCCGAAATGAGGATGTTGAGATGGATGTGTGGGTATACAAGAAAAGATAAGATTCGTAATGAACAAATACGGGGAAGAGTTGGAGTGGCACCTATTGCGGAGAAAATAGTGGAGAACCGTCTTAGGTGGTTTGGACACGTACAAAGAAGGCCAAGGGATGCGCCGGTGAGGAGGGTGGATCAAATAGTATGGAGTCCGGTTAAAAGGAGTAGAGGAAGGCCAAAGAGAACGCTCAACGAGGTCATTGAGCGGGATCTCCTGGTCAATAACCTATCCAAGGATTTAGTTTTTGACAGAGCACAATGGCGTCGTATGATCCATGTAGCCGACCCCATTTAATGGGAAAAGGCTTTGTTGTTGTTGTTGTTGTTGTTGTTGTAGATAGACGTAGCCATATCTACTGAAATCATCTATGAATGTGATGAAGTACGAATAACCTCCTCTAGCATTTGTATTCATCGGTCCACACACATCTGTATGTATGAGGCCCAACAAATCAGTGGGCCTCTCACTGTGCCCAGTGAAAAGTGACTTTGTCATCTTACCCAACAAACAAGATTCACAAGTATCATATGATTCAAAATCAAATGAGTTGAGAAATCCATCTTTATGGAGTTTAGAAATACATTTCTCATTTATGTGGCCCAGACGACAGTGCCAGAGGTATGTCGGATTCAAATCATTTGGTTTGACCCTTTTGGCGGTTATGTTATAGATATTTCCATGATTGGGTTGTTCCAATTTTAATATGTAATGATCAACATGCAAATCACCATAAGCATAGAAAATATCATTACGATAAATGGAACATCTACCATTCCCAGTAATGGAAGTGTAACCTTCCTTATCCAAATAAGAAAGAGAAACAATGTTACTACTCAAAGCAAGAACATAATAGCAATTGTTCAAAACTAACAAAAGTCCAGTGGGCAGAACTAATTCATAAGTACCTACAGCTAAAGCAGCAACCTTTGCTCTATTTCCAACTCGTAGGTCAACTTCGCCCTTTTTTAGCTTTCTACTGTCCTTTAGGCCCTGCACATTTGTACAAATATGAGAACCACTTGCAGTATCTAATACCCATGTAGTGGAAGTAGAGAGATGAATGTCTATAACATAAATACCTGAAGCGATAGCCCCGCTATCCTTCTTGTTCTTTTTCAAATCTTCAAGGTAGAGTTTGCAGTTCCTCTTCCAATGACCCGGTTTATTGTAGAAGAAACAAACTCCTTCCTTTAGAGGCTTTGCCTTCTTTGGTGCAGGCTTGGTTTCTGGCTTGCCTGACTCTTTAGTCTTACCAGATGAGCCATGACCCTTCCCCTTGCCCTTGCCTTTCTTTTTCATACCCTTTCCTTTCTGAACCATCAAAACTGTGCTGGGCTTCTTCTTAACAGTCGGCTCAGCAGTTTTAAGCATCCCATGCAGTTCAGAAATAGATTTCTCCATGTTGTTCATGTTGTAGTTCATGACAAATAGGTCATAACTTTCTGGGACTGAGTTCAAGATCAAATCTGTAGCTAACTCCTGGCTCATGGGAAATCCAAGCCTCTCAAGGTGATCAATGTACCCTTTCATCTTTAAGACATGAGTACTTACTGATGCACCTTCAGCTATCTTGCAGGAATGTAAGGCCTTAGTGGTCTCATACCTCTCTTGCCTTGCCTGTTGCTAGAATATTTCCTTAAGATGCACAATCATCTCATAAGCCTCCATGTGTTCCAGATCTCTTTGGAGCTTCGGAACCATGATGGCAAGCATCAAGCATCCCACATCGACAGAGTCTTCCTTATGCTTTGCATAAGAATCTCTCTGAGCTCTAAGAGCATTGGCTGCTGGCTCCTCAGGAATGGGTTGATCTAGGACATATACTTTTCTTTCCTGCTTGAGAATAATTCTCAAGTTCCTGAACCAGTCAAGAAAGATTGTCCCATTAAGTTTGTCCTTCTCAAGGACAGATCGTAACGATAATGTAGCAGTATTACTAGTCGTCATGATTCTATAATTAAAATATGCAAGCGAATTAGCAATCTCCCACTGAATAAAACAACCCTCAGTGCAATAATTAGTGGGCTAAGATCCATATTTGGCTTAAACTTGAGTCCGCTTTGGCAGGACGCTCAACTTTAAGTTATTTAGGTAGGTAACAACTTTACCAATTACATCAAATGTAACTCTTAGATGTTTATGGGATTCCATCATCATATGATCCGGCATGTTTTAATCCCATCTAATGCCTTGAGACCTAAAACCGTTTTGATAATCTCAATTAAGTCAAACAATAACAAACATAAGAGTAGCACCATTACTCTTACTTATCTCCCCAAGATAACTCAAATGCACCCACTTTGGTGGAGCCTACAAATGAGCGATCGAGGTTTTGATAAGTGTTCATTAATTGACGGCATATGACTTAAGATTTCTTTTAGAGGGTTTAATTAACTATCCGGTTTGCATGTATCTCGATTGTATCTCATACCAGTATTATGCATATAAAATATACATGTAGTGATGTAATCATAAGATGCATAATCTTAAACGTGATACAATATGGCTCACCTATCCTAAGTCCCCTCAAGCCAATGAGAGGAACTCTCTAGTTAGAATAGGAAAATTACATAAGGAAACCTCATTCTAACATTCGAGGGGAGTGAGATGAGAAGAGAATGTACAACGAGAGTAATTAGAGGAAGGCACGACACGCAGGTTGTATTTAGAAAAATTACAACACTTATAATCTAGAGCCATATTGTTCACCATACCCAAACATTCAAGAATCAAAATTCATACTATTTGAAGGGCAATAAATATTTCAAAACATTCATACATCAGGAAAGGTAGTACATATTATGATTATGTTGCGCTATAATCAGGTAGCCACGGCGGTCCCAATAAATTTTTTTTTTATATAGAATCTTAATTCTATTTCCTTATACCCCATTAATATTAATTGATCAAATCAATTAACATACACCACCGATTTCAGTTTCCTTTCGGATTCCTTATATGTCATACATAAACGGATTCCATATATGTCATACATATACATCACATGTATCAACAATCAAACCTAACTTAAACACAAAACGGCATAGCTCTGATACCACTAAAGGGAATTGGAAGACACACAGCGCAAATTAACTTTAAAAATTTTTCCATTCCCAGCCAGGATCTATCGAATGTGTTTAAGTCAAGGAGAAAGAAGTGTTACCTTTGATATTCGAGCTTTAGTCGCGACCTCCGTATCCACTAGTCGCGACTCCTCGCCTCTGGAACTTTCAGTCGCGACCTACTCAGCTTCTCGTCGTGACCTGTCACCTCTGGAGTTGTTAGTACACGCACACTAACATGTGCAATAGCCCAATATGTTCAATAGGTCATCCCATTGGGCTTTAGGTCAAATCGTGCACGCACACTCCCTACATATGGTTTCATCAAAGGAGTGATTTACTACGAGAGATGCAACATTAAAATCATTCAACAAATCAATCGAACAACGGGGACGCATAACGAGACATTTGAGCGACGAGAGTGTGGTGATGATGTCATCAGTAGACATTCAAACTTTCAATTGATCTACTGCACGTGGCCAACCAGTCAATATATAGTATCACACCATCATAATTTCCTGTGTAAATTTGAGATAAGTAACTAACTTGTGCTATGTTCTTTCTCAAACAACTTCAGAACACTTGCCCAAGGATGTGAATCTAAGCCTTTGAACAAAAGGCACCCATAATCTCTTCCCTTTCCAACTTTTTTCATCGGACGCCAATACATGCCATTAGGAGCTAAACTTGAATTTGGGAAAAGGATGTCTGTTTCATACCTATCAAATTTATAATGCCTGAAATCCCATCAGTAGAACATTTAAGGGAAGGGAGAGCCGGACGACAAAAAGCTTATTGTCCATGTACCATATTCAAGGCAGGAAAAGATATCCATGTTCCTTATAGTCGAGAAGTGGGGCAATCTTGATTTCTAAACAAAGAGTCCAAATCAAAAGCACCTCTACGCAATGGGATTGATAAATGGAAATGAATGAAAAGCTACGTGATGGCAAGGCTACGTTATTCCTAGAAGAAATTATTTCCTAGATTATGTGCTTCGGCTTCATGCAAAAAACAAGTAAATGAGGAAGAAGAAGGCGTTTGAGAGAAAGCATTTAAAAATAGGCACAACAATGCCACGATCAAAGCTGTAAGAATATTTTTATTTCTTTTCTGTTTTGCCACTGTCCTTTTTTCATTTGCAGCGTAAGATATCTATTTTAAGTACTTTCGTCTGCCCAGAAATTCTTTTTAAACTTCATTCAAGATAAAAGGATATTCTCAGAATGAGACTCTTGGAGTCATTTGTAAGAGTATTATAGGTGGATACAAATGAATTCCAATCCAATAAAGATATGGCAAATAATAAGAGAAAAATGAATCTCAGTCAACATTTGGTACGTGGTTGAGTGGTGAAAACTCATCCCCAATATGTGCAATATAGGTCATCCCATTGGGCTTCAGTTCAAATCGTGCACGCGCACTGTAATATCCTTAATTTTCTGTACTGATTTCTATGTACAGATTAAATAGAATATATGAGTTCTTTTTAAGGAAAAATATGTTGTCCTTTATGTAAAGAAAAGGATTAAATTGCAAAAGAAAGGAAATGAAAGGACTTAAATGCAATTATGGAAAGTTTAAGGTTAGGAAAGAAAGGTAGACAAAAATGTGGGGTCTCAAAGGGTAATTTTAGCCAAATTTAAGGGACTTAATTGCAAAGAAGAAAAGTTCCCTGGGGCTAAAGTATAATTAAAGAAAAATAGGCCATGAGTGGTTTGGACCGCCCGACAACATTTCAGTCCCAGATTTCACCAGAAGATAGGGCAAGTGACGCTGGGTAATCCAGCTTAATACCGGAATTTTTGAAGACTCCAGATAGTCAAAAATGGATTGATTGTCCAAAAGTTATAAAAATTCCTACCGGATACCCTAGATTTCAGATATAAGTAAGAAATTATAGGATTATGCACCCTTATGGGGCGGATGTCAGGAAACTGACAGAATACCGATAGGAGGTCTGTAGAAAAAGTTATACCCAAATTAGCAAATCCAGACGGGAGTATGAGGCCTCCAGGGATCCGATAAGGAGATTTATCGGTATTTAAACTAAGACTGAATGAGGTCGGGTAACAACAGTCAGATGCCCGTTATGACCCAAATGGCTGCCCGGACACAGTAGGGCAGTGTATCCGACAGAAGGAGCCGGTGTCTGGATATGTTTGTAAACGGTGCATAATAGTTAAAGTATTCAGTAAACCTGGACAAGGGAGGATTCCTCGTAATACGTGCCATGAAGGTGTTGGACCCAGAAAGGCCCAAAAATGGTGCCATCAAAGGTCCAATAGGATACATGTACTGATAGGTGGGCCAGTGTCCAGCAGAACCCCGAAAAAGTATGAAATTACGAAAATGCCCCTGTGTTGTACTAAAGGGGTAGTAGATGTATAAAGGGCATTTTGGTCATTCTGGACAGGCCCAGGAGCCAAGGCACATACAGGGGAATCTCAGTAGCAACAATCATAACAATATATGTAATACAGAGTGACAGTGCTTGCTTGTGATTGTGTATAGATAAGTATGCTGCGTGCTTCCATACTCAATAACATATGATCATAGCATTGCAGTAGAGCTTCAAGCATAACATGTAAGACAACAATCCAACCAAACAATAGCACAACAAATCACAAAGCCATTACATAAAAGCTAGGATTAGTTACTACCTCAAAGGCTTAGCAGAGCTCTACTATCTCTATTCTGCTTCCAGCTCCGCCAGAACTTCCTTTCTTTCTTTCTTCCTCTCACTTTCTCTCTCTAGCACCTCCTTCTCTCTCCTTTCTTGCCAAAACCGTGATGCAAATGAAATGGGAGGGGGAGGGGATATTTATAGTTTCCTTCAATGGCATTCTTGTAATTTTGAAGCCATATGAACTTGTGGTTCTGGTTTTTCTTGGATTTTCCCATTTTCTTTTATTCTCTTTTACTGCATCACCCAGGACACCTCAGTGGACACCTCAGCATGCACATTTCTCACATGTCACAATTCCTGGGATACCTCATCAGCTGACTCAGCCTGCTGACTCACCAGTCCAGAGTCTTGCACCATAATACGTGTCCTTAGCTTTATCTGCTTCCTTTAGATCAGTGCCATGTGGCGACAAGGTGGGTCCCTTTATGCCATCCAATACTATCCAGATAAGTCCAAGACTCTATCTGATCACCTCCTCGGTTTGCCAATCGAGTAGCTTTACTTTATAGAAAAGTCACCAAAACATCATTTTAATGCCACTTTTCCTCACATCATTACTGGCCTACGTTTTTGGGCCTCTAGAATAGCATCTTGGGTCTCTGATCAAGCCCAAGTACTCTGATGGCTCGATTCCCAAGACACATCCCTTGGTAAATTACCAAAATGCCCTTGGTTCCTCTTTATTTACTTTAATAAGTCTAGGGGCATTATTGTCTTTTTACCTCTTACCAGAGTACTCTCTGACCCTGGTCAACTATCCAGATAACCTTTCTTGACTGTCTCTATCTGACCTTTTCCCCAGTTCTATCTCCAACCGGGTAACTATCTCTATTGAACCTTCATAACTCTTAGCCCATACGTCTAACATCTTTCTTTATTACACAGTCGCGACCTAACATCATCTGATCACGACCTACCCTTTCTGTGTTCATTAGTCGCGACCACAAGACCATCTAGTCGCGACCTCAACATAATCTAGTCACAACCACAACACAATCTAGTCGCGACCCCATCATTTTGTAGTCGCAACCATGCTCATTTTGTATATTAGTCGTGACACACACATCTTTACGTCGCGACCATACCTCTCTGCCAATTTTAGTCGCGACCATAATACTCTAAAGTCGCATCCAGCATGGTCAACACTTGACTTTCCAATCTTTATCCCAAAATGGCCATTCTACCTCTTGGGATTCTGCCCAGAAGGGGTCTAGTATTCTCTCAATCTCAAGCTATTCCCTGCATCTCTAGTCCTGAAAATTAGGATGTTACAAAAACCACTGAGCCTGAACATAGCCTTTATGATCACTCGGTCAAAAGTGACTTTTGACTAGGCAAAGCTGAGCGTTTGTCATGTAGGAATCCATGATGATCTCAGGTCAAAGGGTATAGTGACATGGTTTGTATATGAGAGGAGCTTATGACTTAACCCATGCAGCTCTCTCATAGCGGGTTGATCCAACACCCTGAACTCTTACATGTGCCTATGACTTTGATTTATATCTGTATATATCTTCAAAGTCATACTGGTCTTATTTCATCTCTGCTCCCGTATAGATGACCGACCAGGGACATTTAGGATAAGATCATGAGTTATCCAAGGATGGTCATCACAGTAAACATGCAAATAATGTGATAACATAATTAAGAAATTATTAAATCAACAATGTTCATAACATAATGATTGGCCCCTAGGGCACAATCTCCAACAACTACTCCTCTTGATCCTAGACTATGCAAATCACTATTCATATGTTGGAATTTCATGATTTTGATGCTTTCAATGAGTCTAAAATGGAAAATTGTGTGGGGTTATAGTAGGGAAACAAGTATTGGAAGCATTGGAACCAAAATGAGAATCTTTGGGAAATAAGAGGTCACTTTTCGGTTCTGTACAGAAGTGTAAGATGCAATTGGATTCTGGAATTTTTGAATGCATATTTGGATTCTACATGAAAAATTATGTGGATGTGAACCTAAGTCACAAAGTAGAGAAAGAAAGGGACTTAATGAAACCCTAGTTTTGAGAGTGGTTTGAATTGAGTTGTAACTTGGTGATTGTTTGATTATGCCTAGGTTTTGACATTTGTGGGAAGGAAGTATCAAGCCAAGAAGGAACTTACAAAGATACATAAGAGGTAGCAAGAATACTTAACTATAAACTTATGTTGTTTGATTGATATGCTTGCTTGTTATGCATGAAGTTTGGTTGAGCATGATATGTTATGTGATGATGATTATGATGATGATGATGAGTTATGAATATGTGCAACTCCTTGCAACCTATGTCATGACAATATGCTTGTTAGAGTTTGCTTATGTATGATCATGAATTAGCTCCTATTGCATGATAACATGTTAGGCATTTCATCAAGCATGCATAACCTTATAGTTTGTATGACTTGCTATTGAGATTTTCATAAAATCTCATTCCTTCCATATGTATACAATCATGCTCTAGGTGCTGGAACTTCTCAAGGAAGTGGGTAATTGTGAATGAATAATATGTACATGACCTAGATGGCATGTATTTAACCTAGGGAAGATTGTATGGTATGTAAAAACGTATGCACTCACTGGAACCAACCGAGGCAGAACGTTTCCATCGATCATTTGAGTGACTTATCCGACGACTTTTCACATGAAATTTGGTATGAACTTATATAAGATCCAGAGCTTTAATTGGACACCAAGAACGCCTAATTTGGTTAAGTTTTCGAATTGATATGATTTTTCAAAGTTGGACCTAAAACCTGGATCAAGATAAAACGAGCTCTGAGAGGCAGCGAGATTCATACGCGGTTTTTATATAGCAAATGAATGAAGTTTTCCGCAAAATTTTATGAGCTTAAAGTAGACATATGGATCTTTAAATTCATATGTGATAAACCTCATTTGGATAAGTATACAAAGAGAAATGAATTTTTGAAAATGAGACACAGAATCTGGAAGTTCAGGATTTACCAAATGAACAGTGTTTTCAACGAATAAACTGATTTCATTTGGACAAGGAAATCTCATTTTCATATTTTTTCCTAAAAGTTTCACGAAATAGCTTTCATTAGAAATTGGAACCACCTCATTTTGATTTTTCTAGATTTAATTTTGAAATTCCAAAGTTCATGCTACAAACTGAAATTACCAAGTGAACAGTAAAGTGAACAGTACCCGATAGCCTAACTCTTGGAAATTCATGTTTCTAAGGTAAAATGGTGTTCCAATGTTCTAAGATACTTCCAATTGAGAATATGTAAGCATGAGAATAAGGATGTTTCATTTTGGTATCAGAGCAAAGGATTCTGGCTTAGGAAATACTCTGAATAGATAATTTATAGATAGATACACCATGATAAAGCTGTCATAATTGACACTAAGCTAGTGTTTGCAGGATGGCTAGATATAGATTCGGATCTGAAACCACAGTGAACCAAGGGGATCCTAGACCAGAGGTCTCTAGTCTGGATAGTTCGGAAGAGGAGGTAATGAACAATGATTATGATCTTTGGACACCTCCAGTAGTTAGTGACTATGAAGTGTATAGTTCCTCAGCAGGATCAAACCTTATGATTGAGATACCAGAGGATGGTCAGGAGGAGGTAGTATTAGAAGGTCCTATTCCTGTTGTTCCAATAAACGTGGTACCCCCAAGTATAGCAGATACTGGTATGGAGACAGGTCAGGGAGGTATAGTAGGACATGTTTCAGACATTCCAGGACCCAGTCGAGTACCTGATCAGATAGATGTGCCAGGTCCTAGTAGACCCAGACTGATACTGGTAGAGATATCTTTGGGAGATCTGATCATAGAGATGGTACCAGGGAAGAACATGAGTGAAGAATGATTTGAGAGGTCAATAGTGTTAGCCCGACAGCTGTATGACCTGAGACAGACCTTGGTCAGATATGTGGATCAAGATTACAGAGTTTATCAGCAGTTTATCATGAGGGTAAAGGAGATATACCAGGCCTCTCATCCAGATATGTTGACCATAAGGCTTTGAACAAAGATTATGGATGATGTGTTGCCGACTACCCCTACCTGGAGAACAGAGTTGGATCAGTACTTTGACGAAGAACCTCATTGTACCATATCCGATTGGATTTACCTTATAGGAGAGTTTATTAGAATAAAGTTTAAGAAGGAGTAGGGTATGTTTAGAAATGGTAATGTTCTCAATGTATGTATGTAACGTATGAAAGACTAGTATGGTAATGTATGTATGACTATGACAATATATGCATACCCTGTATGTATATTATGTGTGGAATGGAATGTAAATTATGTTACTTACCGTATTCCTCTCTTGTTAGATAGTAAGACAAAATAGTTCAAACCAGAAGAACTGTTCCCACAGAGGAACCAAGAGAGACGGGAAATCTTATTCAAATAATTTTAGAACGATTAGAACAACAGCAAAAGATGATTGAAGAGATGCGGGCAACTCAGGCACATAATGACCGGGAGAGAGACGCTGTAACACCCTAATTTTTAGGCCTAGAGATGGCAGAAAGAGAAATCAAGGGCATAATCGTAATTATGGGAAAGATCGGGCTGGTAGCCGATGAGTACCATATTTTTCCAGAAAATAGAGAAAATTATGCTGATCATTTCACTGAACTGTGAAATGTGCATATGAGGTCTCTAGGTGTATGAAAGAATTAGAAATATGACCAGGGGTAAAATGGTCATTTTGGAAAAGTGTGCGCGTGAGTGCTTTTTCAGGCCAAAACAGCCCGGTCCGGATAAAATATCTGAAAATACCGGGAGATAGAGAAAAGGATTCCGGATTGAATGAGGAGTCACAGAATTTTGATTTGAGGTCCCGATTTTTCTGTAAAAATTCCTGAAGATGGGAATTTACAGTTATAATCGGTAAAGGAAAGGCAGTCCGAATAGAGATGATCGGACTATGGCCAGAGGCCATACAGTATTGTCTAAGGCCCGTAGTGACACCAGGGAAGGCCCAAGCCCATAATACCAGTTCAGTGGTAAGAGGGGCCGGTGTCCGGGAAAAATGTGCAAAATGACGAAAATGCCCTTATGTTATAGAATAACTGAAGAATGAGTAAAGGGTATTTTGGTCATTTGGCTAAGGTTAGACAGTCAAGAAGGGGTATCTGGATAGTTGACCAGGGCCAGAGAATACTCTGGTAAAATATGAAAAGACAATAATGCCCCTAGACCTAGTAAAGGAAATGAAAGGACTTAAGTGCAGTTATGGAAAGTTTCAAGGCCAAAAAGGAAAGTAGACAAAAATGTGGGGTCCTTAAGTGTAATTTTAGCCAAGTAAAAAGGGACTTAAATGAAAAGAAGAAAAGTTCCCTGGGGCTAAATTGTAATTAAAGAAAGTCAGGCCGGAAGTGGTTTGGACTGTCCGAAAGCATTTCAGTCCCAGATTTCACCGGTAGAGAGAGCAAGTGACGCTCGGTAATCTGGCTTAATACAGGAATTTTTGAAGACTCCAGATAGCCAGAAATGGACTGATCGTCCAAAAGTTATAAAAATTCATACCGGATATCCTAGAATTCAGATCTAGGTGAGAAAATACAGGATGATACGTCCTTATGGGACGGATGTCGGGAACCTGACAGAATACCGATAGGAGGCCTGTAGAAAAAGTTATTCGCAAATTAGAAAATCCAAACGGGAGTGTGAGGCCTCCGGGTATCCGATAGGGAGATTTATCGGTATTTAAAAAGGGACTGAATGAGTTCGGATGATCTCAGTCAGATGACTGATATGACTCACAGGGATGCCTGAACACCGCAGGCTAGTGTTTCGGACAGAAGGAGCCGGTGTCCGGATAGGTGTATAAACGGTGAATAATAGATAAAATATTCAATAATTATTAACGGGGGAAGATTCCTCGTAATGCGTGCTATGAGGATATTGGACCCAGAAAGGCCCAATAATGGCGCCAACAGAGGCCCAGTAAGACCCTTGGACTGATAGGTGGGCCAGTGTCCGGCAGAACCCCGGAAAAGTGTGAAATTACGAAAATGCCCCTATGTTGTACTAAAGAGTAACAGATGAATGAAGGGCATTTTGGTAATTCTGAACAGGCCCAGGAGCCAAGGTACATACAGATAAAGTTACTGAGAGTCAGTATATACCCTGACAGAGTACAGAAGGGTGTAAAATGACAATTTTACCCTTAGGGTTAAAATAGTGCAAGAAAGGGCACCCAAGGGTATTTTGGTAATTTGCCAAGGGCTGTTTCTTGGGAATCGAGCCATCAGAGTACTTGGGCTTGATCAGGATCCAAGATAACATTCCCAGAGCCTAAAAACGTAGGCCCAGTGATATGTGGGAAAAAGTGGCATTAAAATACTATTTTAATGTTGTTTCAATAAAGTAAAGTTACTCGGTCGGCACGATAACCGAGGAGGCGATCAGATAAAGTCCTGGATTTATCTGGATAGCATTGGAAGGCGTGATAGGTGCCAGTAAGATGACACATGGCACCAACATAAAGGCAGAAGAAAAAGTTGAGGACACGTATTACGAGGTAAGAGACTGGACAGGTGAGTCAGCATGCTGAGTCAGCTGCTGAGGTGTCCAGGAATTTCAGCATGTGGAAAATGTGGCGCTGAGGTGTCCTGGTGAGGTGTCCCAATGATGTCATGCATGATGCAGTAAAGGAGGAATTAAAGAAAATAGGAAAAACCAGGACCGCAGGATCAAAGTTCATAGAAACTGCAGAATTGCCATTGAAGGCAATTATAAATACCCCCCTCCATTCCATTTGCATTCACGCATAGCTTGGGTAAGGGAGAGAAAGAAGAGAGAGAAGGAGAAGGAAAGGAAGAGAGAAAGGAGAAAAGGAAGTAAGGAAGTTCTGGCGGAGCTGGAAGCAGAATAAGGATAGTGGAGTCCTGCTGAGCTAGCCAGGTAGTAACTAATCCTAGCTTTTATGTAATGGCTTTGTGACTTGTTGTGCTATTGTTTGGTTGGATTGTTGTCTTATATGTTATGTCTGAAGCTCTGCTATAATGCTATGATCATATGTTATTAAGCATGGAAGCACGCAGCATACTTATCTGTACACAATCACAAGCAAGCACTGTCACTCTGCATTACATATATTGTTATGATTGTTGCTACTGAGATTCCCCCGAATCTCATCCCAATAAATAACCCATTACAGGGGAGGTTATGTCGAAATGAATTCTGGGAATTTTAAGAGACGCCGTTATGCTGCCGAAGTAAAGACTGAACATCAGTATATGATAAGTACTGTGTACGTAGTGCTGTCTAAGGAGGCTAGAAGTGAGTGGACCTAGCCGGTTCATCTAGTCTTTCCTGGGTACTACGTAGAATGGTAGTTCTCATGAGGGGATTACCGAATCAGTACGGTTCAGTTCTTTGTACAGATGAAGCGTAGCGGTTATGCTGCCGGACCTCAGGCAGGAAAAGATGCAATAGAGATATGAGAATTTATTTACATGGCCAGATGTAAAACAACTTATTAATTAATAATAATTGTTGTTTGGCATGTTTGACTGATATATGATGGATGTATGCATATGTATGTAAAGTTGATTGCTGGAAATTACCACTGTGAACAGTAACACGTGGTGACAAGGTCATGTTTGATAAATGATTAAAAATAGTAAATGGATGAATAAATGTATGAAATTTTTATGGTAGATAGTATACATACCAAGATTTAATTTGATATATAAAACGTATCATTTGGATGTCTACACAAGTAGATATAAATTATCAAAGTTGGGACCAGAATACTGGATTCAGGGAGAAAAACGTGGGATGAACAGTAAAGTTGACACGTTGACTGACGTTGACTTGGTCAATGAATGGTCAACGAGTTATTTTTCCCTGAAATATAATTGAGTTAGCTTCATTTAGCAATTGGAACCACTTCATTTCGATGTTTCTAGAATTAGTTATGATTTTTCGAAGTCAGGTTACTCATCTGGAATTTTCATAGTGAACAGTACTCGATATGAGTAAAACTCCAGATTGAGAAATTGGACTTCAATAACCTTGAAAGTGGTTCTAAATGCTACTGAATGGTCCCTAAGACATACGAACGTAAGGATGTTTCATTTTGGTATCAAAGCAAAGGATTCTGGCTTAGGAAATGCTCTGAATAGATAATTTATGGTATTAGTACATAATAAGGTTAGCACAGAACAAAGGGTTCTAGCTCAGAGCATAAGATTCTGGCACAGAACAGAAGGTTCTGGCTCAGTGATGCTCTGGTATAGTTAGTTGATTCTTTAAACAAATGAGAAGTTTGAGTGGTCCTCTCCCTAGAGTATGATATAGGGATGGTGTTCGCTGCTTGGAAAGGTTTAGACAGAAGACAGTGACACCCAGATGTATGAGGCTGGACCCCGAGCTCTATAGTCTTACGAAGGATATGATTATGATGGGCTAATCTTAGTCAGCCGATACAGTCGAGGTCTCGTGTTTATTAACACAATATGGCTGGACTAAGCAGAATAATGTTTAAGAAGCAGTTTCCTCCAGAGATAGAGACAGAATCTGATTAGTTCACGATTAAGGAAGATGCAAGAGTAGCTCGAGGTATCGTGTTGTAACCAGATACTATGGTGAGGGTGCCAGATATCCAAGTTACAACAAGTTAAGTTATAAGTCACGATGAGATGCGGGCAGCCCAGGCTCGCCAAGATCAAGAGGGAGATTCTGCTATCACTACGGCGGTTGCTGCTGCGGTTGCAAGATTACAGCAGTCTAGGAAGGAGGTAGTACCAGGGAATGATATAGAACCTGAACCTCAGCCAGATCATGAGCAGACTGGAATGAATAGACATCAGAGGTCTATAGGAAATGACAATAACCAGGGAAGTCTGCAAACATGGATGGAGCGATTCCATAAGTTTAATCCGCCCATGTTTGAAGGGACTTTTGACACTCAAGTAGCTGAGGATTGGGTAAGCCAGTTAGAGAAAATCTTTAAGGTTTTAGAATGTCCCACTGAAAGAAAGACCCAGGTGGCAGTTTATAAGCTAGAAAGGAATGTGCAATAACCAGAAAAGAATGAGCTTACTCCATCAGTACCACTGAAAGTGATGCCACCAGGTTCCTTGAGAAGGAACAGTAAGAAGAGAAATGGGCCAGCATATGGGTCAGAAGTTTATAAGAAGCAAGGAAGTAGGCCAGGTAGTGGGCCAAGAGAAGTTAGTAGGCAACCAAGGCCTAATGTATGTAGGAACTGTGGTCGAGACCATGGTATGAGGCCTTGTCCAGTAGGTCAAGGGTTACGCTATAGGTGTGGAAAGTATGGACATTATGCCAGGGAGTGTCCACAGAACACAACAGGCGAAAGATACCCGACTTAGGGAAGAATATATACCCTGACTGGCAACGAGATAAGAAAGTCTCCTGTGCCAAACTAAGGTACGAGTTTATGTGTGTTTTGTTTCCACTGTCTAATGAATGGATAAATCCGGTATGTGATTGGATTGTATTGTCCAGTATGCACACTATTGAGCTACCCTATACCTAGTATGTTGCCGTTGTATGAGGATGAGTATGACTATATGTTTTAAAAGTAGGAAGTAGAGAAGAGGGGTCTCATGTCGCGACTAATATGTATAGATAAGTTGATGTTGTGACGTAAGAAGACCTCAGGACATGATGAGTAATATTGCAGTACGCGACCAGTGTACAAAGGAGTCCAGGTTACGATGTTATGAGAGATAGGTCGTGACTAAAGGACGCAGAGATGCCAGGTTATGACGAGTAGTGTGCGACGGTGGCGACTAAAAGTCGCAGAGCATGTGAGTTGTGACTATGCAGTTCTCAGGTCACAACAAAATATAGCAAAGGCCATATGAATGACGGTACCAAACTTGCTGAAGTCTATCAGCTAGAGGATTGGTATAGCATATGATAAGCTAGACAGTACAAAGGTACTAAGAAACGAAAGATCAATTTAGATGAGGTTTAAAGTAGATCCTCCATGTGATAACTAAGAGTAGCTTTACGTTACAGGGGTTTTATTCAGCTAATCTGAATAGAAGACCTAAAAGCTAGGATGAGATTTGCCAGGAATGATCCTAGCACATGGCCTAAGGTAAGAAACATGATGGGTAATAGATAAAGAGCTCAATGTTCCCTGAGCAGAGGGATTCCATCACGGAGAAGTGATAGACCTAGGGGAGAGTACCCTAGAAAGTAGAAGTAATAGTAAAAGATTATGAATGAGATCCATGCGACTCAAGTTCGCTAGGATGAAAGGAAAGACCAATAAGTAATTATAGCCCGGTCAAGAATAGACTAGGACTGATGGATAGATAGAAGAAGTTGAAAGATAGTAAAGAGGTAGCCACAGTTAAGAGATAAAGTGACTCCCCTATTCCTTATGTAAGATAAAGTAGTGAAGGGTCGAGTCTATACCCTGGTAAGAGGGTAGTGTGGCAGCCTAAGTAAGATAGACAGAGGTGCCTGTCAGATTCTGAGCATGTGATTGATAATCTGACAGATAATGCGATAGATAGTATGATCAGATGATGATCTGACAAATAATGTGATAAAGGAAAATACGTTTGAGGCTTACTTAGATTATTACGATATCTAATGGATGGTTGAGCAAAATATGATGATGATATGGCTTATGTGCCATAAGTTATGATAGTTGCATTCCATTGCAGTTGTCAAAGGATGACATGCATGTTAGAGTATGCTATGATGAATGGATACTCCCCTTTTGCAGTGCATGCAGGGTAGAGTATATATGAGTACATATATGAGATAAGAAAGTTATGAGAAAGTAGGTTGCTCCCATGCCATATGATATGAGGATGATATGATTGTTTTAAGGATGATAGATAGTCTCAGTTATGGGACGATAAGTTATGATATGATACTCAGATATGATTGAGGTTACTCAGGGCCATTTCTATTAAGCGGAATGGTATACAGATAACGGTAAAGGGATTGTTTCTAGATCACTCTTCAGATAAGAGTTGGATCTGAAATAGGTGGCTCTCAGATAGAGCTAGATTCAGATGAGTATATATCACTCTTCAGATAAGAGTTGGATCTGATGTAGAATGGCTCGCAGTTAGAGCACAGGTTGAAAGATGAGAAGGAACTCCTGAGTAAAAGAAGAAGTAAGTAAAGTCTGAGTAAATGATATGAGGCTATAAAATTTTCAAATGTTTATTTATGGAGTTATCAACAGGTGGAAGCAGTTAACCTTATAACTTAGTCTGTTGGTTTAAGATCTTCGGGAGATATACAGTACAACAGAATCACAGTTGGATTTTGGAGGGTCACAGTTAGATCCTAGCATGGCTCCAGGATCGCAGTTAGATCCTAATAGCTTCAAAGTCGCAGTTGGATTCTGAATAGGCTAATGGTTGATCGTAGTTAGATCCCGAGGTCGTAGTTAGACCTAGCCTAAGGAAAGTAATGAGCCATGAGATATGAGTACAATGTAGTATCTCTTTGAAGATGAATGCCAAAGACGAAGTTAAGGTAAGGAAGCTTCATTAGTTGATACGCTCACCCAGAGAAATTATTTTACAATGATTTTCCTCAGGTAGCCTCTAGTATACAGACTAAACTTAGCTTTCCCTTAGCAAAGACGGAGTCCAAGTCCAAAGCTGAGTACTGATATTCAAAGTTTGGTAGAAGTATGCCTGAGAAGCAAAGAACAGAATCCTCTATGTGTTGAGAATAGAAAAGCATTGGCTAAGAGCACTCTGGGAGGTAGCTCAAGTTGTAAAGCCAATAGCAAGAGATAGAGGCAATAGTTCAGGCAAGGGACTGATTAAGGTAATGATCAGATTGGAGAGCAGAGATGTCAATGTGGTGGAAAGAGCCATGGCATATGGGAGTGTTGAGCAGGGGAAAGCAGTTGTGGTAAGAAAGGCCACGTTGCAAAAAGTTGCCTAAGAATGCTGACATCCCTAGGAAAGGTATTTGCTCTTACCCCAGACACAGTCTTCAATTTTCCCTAAGTCGACCCTAAGAATGGTTAAGAAGAACCATAGCCGTAAGGGCGACTGAGCTGTAAGGAACTATAGGCCTAGATAATGATGTGGATAATGAAGAGTTCTTTTCTGATCTAAAGGAAATGGTAATAAAAGGCCAGAGAGACCTAGAGAAGAGGGTCTAAGGCAAAGCAGAGATAGAATGTAGTTCTATAAGAAAGAGATTGCTAGGGCCTAAAGCTATATAAAGAGTAATCTAGCCCTAACCCAGTAGCACGTTAAATTGAAAGGTGCTAAGGCAAGAGTAGCCTAATGATAGATAAGCCCTAAGAAGGGATAAGAAGAAGTGCAAATGCCACAAAGGTTTGGCATAGATGCATGAAGTTATGAGAACAGTTAAGAAAAGTCAGAGAAGTTATCTGGGTTATGATCTCGTATCAGGAGAAAGAAAGTCAGAAGAACAATATCTCTCCTGAGAGATTATCAAAGTGTAAGAAGAGTAAAGTAGACACCCCAGAATTACATCAGAATTCTAAGGAATAAGATATGAAAGAAATGGACACTACTCACAAGTGTAATGAGTTGTCCATAAGTACAAGAGGATGAATGCCCCAAGCCTTAGTCATAAACTAGGAAAGGATATGCAGAGGAGCTATATCCTGGATAGTTGATTGAGGTACTAAGTAAATTTCGAGGACGAAATTTATTTTAAGGGGGGTAGAAATGTAACACCCTAATTTTTAGGCCTAGAGATGGCAGAAAGAGAAATCAAGGGCATAATCTTAATTATGGGAAAGATCGGGCTGGTAGCCGATGAGTACCATATTTTGCCAGAAAATAGAGAAAATTATGCTGATCATTTCACTGAACTGTGAAATGTGCATATGAGGTCTCTAGGTGTATGAAAGAATTAGAAATATGACCAGGGGTAAAATGGTCATTTTGGAAAAGTGTGCGCGTGAGTGCTTTTTCAGGCCAAAACAGCCCGGTCCGGATAAAATATCTGAAAATACCGGGAGATAGAGAAAAGGATTCCGGATTGAATGAGGAGTCACAGAATTTTGATTTGAGGTCCCGATTTTTCTGTAAAAATTCCTGAAGATGGGAATTTACAGTTATAATCGGTAAAGGAAAGGCAGTCCGAATAGAGATGATCGGACTATGGCCAGAGGCCATACAGTATTGTCTAAGGCCCGTAGTGACACCAGGGAAGGCCCAAGCCCATAATACCAGTTCAGTGGTAAGAGGGGCCGGTGTCCGGGAAAAATGTGCAAAATGACGAAAATGCCCTTATGTTATAGAATAACTGAAGAATGAGTAAAGGGTATTTTGGTCATTTGGCTAAGGTTAGACAGTCAAGAAGGGGTATCTGGATAGTTGACCAGGGCCAGAGAATACTCCGGTAAAATATGAAAAGACAATAATGCCCCTAGACCTAGTAAAGGAAATGAAAGGACTTAAGTGCAGTTATGGAAAGTTTCAAGGCCAAAAAGGAAAGTAAACAAAAATGTGGGGTCCTTAAGTGTAATTTTAGCCAAGTAAAAAGGGACTTAAATGAAAAGAAGAAAAGTTCCCTGGGGCTAAATTGTAATTAAAGAAAGTCAGGCCGGAAGTGGTTTGGACTGTCCGAAAGCATTTCAGTCCCAGATTTCACCGGTAGAGAGAGCAAGTGACGCTCGGTAATCTGGCTTAATACAGGAATTTTTGAAGACTCCAGATAGCCAGAAATGGACTGAGCGTCCAAAAGTTATAAAAATTCATACCGGATATCCTAGAATTCAGATCTAGGTGAGAAAATACAGGATGATACGTCCTTATGGGACGGATGTCGGGAACCTGACAGAATACCGATAGGAGGCCTGTAGAAAAAGTTATTCGCAAATTAGAAAATTCAGACGGGAGTGTGAGGCCTCCGGGTATCCGATAGGGAGATTTATCGGTATTTAAAAAGGGACTGAATGAGTTCGGATGATCTCAGTCAGATGACTGATATGACTCACAGGGATGCCTGAACACCGCAGGCTAGTGTTTCGGACAGAAGGAGCCGGTGTCCGGATAGGTGTATAAACGGTGAATAATAGATAAAATATTCAATAATTATTAACGGAGGAAGATTCCTTGTAATGCGTGCTATGAGGATATTGGACCCAGAAAGGCCCAATAATGGCGCCAACAGAGGCCCAGTAAGACCCTTGGACTGATAGGTGGGCCAGTGTCCGGCAGAACCCCGGAAAAGTGTGAAATTACGAAAATACCCCTATGTTGTACTAAAGAGTAACAGATGAATGAAGGGCATTTTGGTAATTCTGAACAGGCCCAGGAGCCAAGGTACATACAGATAAAGTTACTGAGAGTCAGTATATACCCTGACAGAGTACAGAAGGGTGTAAAATGACAATTTTACCCTTAGGGTTAAAATAGTGCAAGAAAGGGCACCCAAGGGTATTTTGGTAATTTGCCAAGGGCTGTTTCTTGGGAATCGAGCCATCAGAGTACTTGGGCTTGATCAGGATCCAAGATAACATTCCCAGAGCCCAAAAACGTAGGCCCAGTGATATGTGGGAAAAGTGGCATTAAAATACTATTTTAATGCTGTTTCAATAAAGTAAAGTTACTCGGTCGGCACGATAACCGAGGAGGCGATCAGATAAAGTCCTGAATTTATCTGGATAGCATTGGAAGGCGTGACAGGTGCCAGTAAGATGACACATGGCGCCAACATAAAGGTAGAAGAAAAAGTTGAGGACACGTATTACGAGGCAAGAGACTGGACCGATGAGTCAGCATGCTGAGTCAGCTGCTGAGGTGTCCAGGAATTTCAGCATGTGGAAAATGTGGCGCTGAGGTGTCCTGGTGAGGTGTCCCAATGATTTCATGCATGATGCAGTAAAGGAGGAATTAAAGAAAATAGGAAAAACCAGGACCGCAGGATCAAAGTTCATAGAAACTGCAGAATTGCCATTGAAGGCAATTATAAATACCCCCCCTCCATTCCATTTGCATTCACGCATAGCTTGGGTAAGGGAGAGAAAGAAGAGAGAGAAGGAGAAGGAAAGGAAGAGAGAAAGGAGAAAAGGAAGTAAGGAAGTTCTGGCGGAGCTGGAAGCAGAATAAAGATAGTGGAGTTCTGCTGAGCTAGCCAGGTAGTAACTAATCCTAGCTTTTATATAATGGCTTTGTGATTTGTTGTGCTATTGTTTGGTTGGATTGTTGTTTTATATGTTATGTCTGAAGCTCTGCTATAATGCTATGATCATATGTTATTAAGCATGGAAGCACGCAGCATACTTATCTGTACACAATCACAAGCAAGCACTGTCACTCTGCATTACATATATTGTTATGATTGTTGCTACTGAGATTCCCCCGAATCTCATCCCCATAAATAACCTATTACAGGGGAGGTTATGTCGAAATGAATTCTGGGAATTTTAAGAGACGCCGTTATGCTGCCGAAGTAAAGACTGAACATCAGTATATGATAAGTACTGTGTACGTAGTGCTGTCTAAGGAGGCTAGAAGTGAGTGGACCTAGCCGGTTCATCTAGTCTTTCCTGGGTACTACGTAGAATGGTAGTTCTCATGAGGGGATTACCGAATCAGTACGGTTCAGTTCTTTGTACAGATGAAGCGTAGCGGTTATGCTGCCGGACCTCAGGCAGGAAAAGATGCAATAGAGATATGAGAATTTATTTACATGGTGATGAGTCACATTTTTGTATATGGTTTCTAACACACTTTTAAGAGTTTATTGTAACTTTACCATTCATTTCATGCCTTAAAGTGTACTTTTGTGTACTACATGATTGTGCATGGCAATATGCTAATTATAGTATAAAATGGTAAAATAACTTCTCCAAACTGCACATATGTTGTTATCTATTGATTTGAACATTTACTTTGAGCTTCTATGATGAATTGCAGGTATCTAGGAGGAGAGCAAGTACCAGGAAAGAAATCACAAGTTAAGAAAATGAATATCACGCCTCTGCCTTATTTGGTCGCGACCAAAAGTATCCGTGGTCGCGACCTGAAGCATTCTCTCGGGCTACTATTTTGTGATCACAGGTCGCGACCAAAAATGGATCTGGTCGCGACCAAAGAAGACAGACGCGAAGCTGTGCGTTTCTGATTAGGTTAACTTGCGTTTAAAAGACATGGGAAGCCAGCATTCGGGGGGGCATTCCATTTTTATTCCAGCCGCGCAGAGGAAAACCAGAGTAGGGTTCTGGACCTGATTAGGTCTGGAACCCATACTCACACACTCCATTTCCATCTTCCACTTCCTCCAGACGTTTTCTCACCTCCATCCTCCATATTTCCATTGCTTCTTCATGGCACCACTTCTGGACAGCGATTGCAGTGCAGCAGAGTTCATGAGAGGCTAAACCCCTAGTCTCTTGGTGATTGATTTCGTATTCTTGAGCTCAGGAGTTTAATTGGGGAGTTTCTTCTGTTCTAATTTGCATCTTGTCGTATTGTGTTTGCTGCTAGATCTAGGGTTTGCATGATATGAACAAGCTTTGAATATCGATTGATAATTCTCATTTTAGATAGTGTAATTTGCCTTGGATGTTTTGAATGCTGGGATTTTATTATAATACTTCAGTTGTGATTTTAAGATAGTTGAATGGTTGTCAACGATTGTTGTTACTTGATTCGATTGCTTGAAATCTAGGGTTAGTCGATCGACGCTCACTTGAGGGCATTCTTTACAATCTGATTTGAATTGCACACTAAGTGGTACAATTAACAGTTCACTAATATTCTTTAAGCTAGCTTTGATCAAAGGAGTTTAAAGAATGTTAAGGTTCTGGACTCAATCGATCGATTGAGGTTCATCTTACACGAGACTTAGTGATTTTGAACTCCAAATGAATTGAGAGTAAGGATAGATATATGTTTTCATCATCAAGAGGCTGCCATAATAAATCCCTTTCATTTATACAAAAACACAAAAACATGTATTTTACTGCATCTTTACATTTCTGCACCCAACAAAACCCAAAACCATTTACCCTCAACTCAGGTTTTCAATGATTTTGACATCCAATTTACTAGGATACCTTTAGAAAGGCTCCTTAAGAAGAACGATAGGGTTGTGCCTTATACTACATTATTGGGGTGCAATTCACTTAATTTTGATGGCTCGGACTGCGACAATTCGGAGCTCTCATCAATGGCGCCGTTGCCGGGGAGCCAAGTAATTGGTTCCCTAGTAATTGGTTGTTGATTTCATTAGCTACCTGGGTTATTGTCTTGTTTTTGTTTGCAATTGAGTTTACTAGTCTGTCTTGTTTTTGTTTGCATTTGAGTTTTTACCAGTCTATCTGATTTTATTGCATTCTGCATTTATGTGAGTTTTCTGCAAAATAATCAGTCGCTGTGTCTTTGCGTCGCGACCTTGCATTATTTATGTCGCGACCTGATTGCTTTTTCTGTGTAATTTGCATATTCTGCGAAAACCAGTCGCAACCTTCCATCATATATGTCGCAACCAGATTGCTTTTATTGTGAAATCTGCATATTTCGTGAAAACATGTCGCGACCGTTGAAGCATTCAGTCACGACTGCTGCTCTCTGTCATTTTACGTCGCGACCTTTGACACAGTTTGTCGCGACTCATGCTGTCTGTGATTTTGCGTCGCGACCTTTGACTCATTTAGTCGCGACTTGTACTCTCTGCCATTTTGCGTCGCGACCTTGTGAACCGATAGTCGCGACTGTAGCTCTCTGTGACTTTGCGTCGTGAACTGGATTCCCTGAGTCGCGACTAATGCTCTCTTTGACCTACAGTGGCGACTAGGCGACACATCTTCGCAAAAAAAAAAAAAAAAAAATTTGCTGAGAAGCCCCTGTGTCTGAATTGCTTGCTAGAATTTTATAATTAGTAGGGGACAAGTTCTATTCAGTCATCAAAGTCCATGATTTTGAGGTGATTGAATTGAAGGAGGAAGCTACAAGCAAAATGTTCTAAGTCAAAGGCCACCCTTTGAAACTTTACGAGCTTCCATCGCCACTGATAGCCAGGTTGTTCCTTTCCTATCCTTTACCTGTTACAATTTTTCCTAATACTATTTGCTTGATATTGTGGTTCAATGCTTGGAAAGGAATGATTCAGTAGGATAGTTTTTATTTTGAGTTTATTTCTGCTTATTCTAGGTTTCTTTCTGTTTCTGCATAATACCCCATCACTAACCATATGCTGCATACTCATTGATTTTTCTTTGAGTCACTTCTCACATGCATGACTTTAGCTTACTCATCCTGTCATATTCGCTTTACTTGTATTGCTTTGCATGACTTGAATGAGACTGCATGCTTAATTGAAAAATTTGCATTGAGTTGTGTGCTATTTTGCTGTGTTGAAGCTAGTTGACCTTCTGCAGTTCTGTGATTTCTATACTTGTTGACATGAGGACACTGTCAAGTTTAAGTGTGGGGGAATAGGATGTCCTTATCTCTGTGCTAATAATGTTAAAAATCCTTCCATAATTCAATCTTTCATCCTAAAGATTTTGGTATGTGATTTTAATGTGTGATGAATTGTTGAATAATTGGACCCCCATCCATTCTACACTGTTTTAATGGTTGTGTGACAAAAGTTTTGGGTTTTGAAAAGTATAACATAGTAGTTCCTGTGAACATTGGTCGCGACGTCCCTGATTTTAGTCGCGACCTAGAACAAAATTTTGGACTTAGTGCACTCTCTGTGTTATTTGGTCGCGACTTTAGTGTCATAAGGTCGCGACTCAACCTTTCTGTGTTTGTTGGTCGCGACTGTGAGATTTCATAGGTCGCGACCTGAGTGCAAAGTTTATTTACCTTCTCATTGCCTTGTGCAGTGCTGTATAGAAGGATTCTGTTTGAACTACTATTGCGTATTTATAAATGATTCATTACCCTATTATTTTTCTACCTTGTGCATAAAAGATTTGCAGAAACCATCTTCATACTTGAATTTATTGTTTAAATTTCTTGGAATTTGGAGTGAAAACACCTTAGCTCTATAACATGGTTTTAAATGATTATCTTAAAACTTTTAAATCATCATTTAAAGGGTTTTCAGTTGTGATAAGTGTTTTAATGCCTAGTGAATGATGAACTTTGTTTGAGACTTTGGCTTATGAGCAAAGTAGATCAAAACCCTTGTTGGAAGGATTCTTGGCCTTAAATTCTATATTGAGTGATTATTCAATTGGTTTATATCCTCTAGAACTTGTCTTGGCTCTGAATTGGGAATTACTTGCGCATTTATGAATTGAACATGATAGAGGCATTCATTTCTAAACCCTTTATCCCAAACACAAACCCACTCCATATTATATCCTTAGTCACCTCTTTATCCCCATCACTATTCCTTTTTCATCATTTTAGATAGAAAGCAATTTATGCATAAACATCTTTCCAAGATAAACTTGTAATTCATGTCAAAACTCATTATTATTGTTTTATTGTGCTAGACCATTCTATGTAGAAGGTGCCAAATAAAAAAAAAAGAAGAAAATAAAAAAAAAAGAAAAAAAAAATGAAAATGATGAAGGCACCATTATAAACTCTTAATTAGCACAATAATCATTTCCGAATCTATAGAGACATGAATTCAAGTTATATACTCATCATTAAATGCATATAAAACTTTCTATTCTCCATATCCCATTCCATACAGCCCATCTCATTCACTACAACCCTAAAAGACCTCTTGATTCTTTGCATAAGTGCTATGTAGTTGCAGAGATTTAGAGCCATTACAAGCATATGGTAGGGTGTTCTCCAATTTGAATCTGAGTGAAAGAACCCTAAGAATGAGAGAAAATAGAGAGCTAAACACTTACATCTTTTGAGAGGATCTATTGCGCTCATAGTTGAGGTTAATTTCGTTTAGTAGTTGATTACTTGGCATTGCTCACATTGTCACTTGTGGATTCCTGAAAGATGGTGGATTAATTGTTTGGATGTTGATTCTAGGTGTGATTCACTTCTTTGTCCAGGAGTACAAAGGTTCAAGTGTGGGGGAATTGATGAGTCACATTTTTGTATATGGTTTCTAACACACTTTTAAGAGTTTATTGTAACTTTACCATTCATTTCATGCCTTAAAGTGTACTTTTGTGTACTACATGATTGTGCATGGCAATATGCTAATTATAGTATAAAATGGTAAAATAACTTCTCCAAACTGCACATATGTTGTTATCTATTGATTTGAACATTTACTTTGAGCTTCTATGATGAATTGCAGGTATCTAGGAGGAGAGCAAGTACCAGGAAAGAAATCACAAGTTAAGAAAATGAATATCACGCCTTTGCCTTATTTGGTCTCGACCAAAAGTATCCGTGGTCGCGACCTGAAGCATTCTCTCGGGCTACTATTTTGTGATCACAGGTCGCGACCAAAAATGGATCTGGTCGCGACCAAAGAAGACAGACGCGAAGCTGTGCGTTTCTGATTAGGTTAACTTGCGTTTAAAAGACATGGGAAGCCAGCATTCGGGGGGCATTCCATTTTTATTCCAGCCGCACAGAGGAAAACCAGAGTAGGGTTCTGGACCTGATTAGGTCTGGAACCCATACTCACACACTCCATTTCCATCTTCCACTTCCTCCAGACGTTTTCTCACCTCCATCCTCCATATTTCCATTGCTTCTTCATGGCACCACTTCTGGACAGCGATTGCAGTGCAGCAGAGTTCATGAGAGGCTAAACCCCTAGTCTCTTGATGATTGATTTCGTATTCTTGAGCTCAGGAGTTTAATTGGGGAGTTTCTTCTGTTCTAATTTGCATCTTGTCGTATTGTGTTTGCTGCTAGATCTAGGGTTTGCATGATATGAACAAGCTTTGAATATCGATTGATAATTCTCATTTTAGACAGTGTAATTTGCCTTGGATGTTTTGAATGCTGGGATTTTATTATAATACTTCAGTTGTGATTTTAAGATAGTTGAATGGTTGTCAACGATTGTTGTTACTTGATTCGATTGCTTGAAATCTAGGGTTAGTCGATCGACGCTCACTTGAGGGCATTCTTTACAATCTGATTTGAATTGCACACTAAGTGGTACAATTAACAGTTCACTAATATTCTTTAAGCTAGCTTTGATCAAAGGAGTTTAAAGAATGTTAAGGTTCTGGACTCAATCGATCGATTGAGGTTCATCTTACACAAGACTTAGTGATTTCGAACTCCAAATGAATTGAGAGTAAGGATAGATATATGTTTTCATCATCAAGAGGCTGCCATAATAAATCCCTTTCATTTATACAAAAACACAAAAACATGTATTTTACTGCATCTTTACATTTCTGCACCCAACAAAACCCAAAACCATTTACCCTCAACTCAGGTTTTCAATGATTTTGACATCCAATTTACTAGGATACCTTTAGAAAGGCTCCTTGAGAAGAACGATAGGGTTGTGCCTTATACTACATTATTGGGGTGCAATTCACTTAATTTTGATGGCTCGGACTGCGACAATTCGGAGCTCTCATCAATGGCGCCGTTGCCGGGGAGCCAAGTAATTGGTTCCCTAGTAATTGGTTGTTGATTTCATTAGCTACCTGGGTTATTGTCTTGTTTTTGTTTGCAATTGAGTTTACTAGTCTGTCTTGTTTTTGTTTGCATTTGAGTTTTTACCAGTCTATCTGATTTTATTGCATTCTGCATTTATGTGAGTTTTCTGCAAAATAATCAGTCGCTGTGTCTTTGCGTCGCGACCTTGCATTATTTATGTCGCGACCTGATTGCTTTTCCTTGAGAAGAACGATAGGGTTGTGCCTTATACTATATTATTGGGGTGCAATTCACTTAATTTTGATGGCTCGGACTGCGACAATCCGACGCTTTCATCACATGGCCAGATGTAAAACAACTTATTAATTAATAATAATTGTTGTTTGGCATGTTTGACTGATATATGATGGATGTATGCATATGTATGTAAAGTTGATTGCTGGAAATTACCACTGTGAACAGTAACACGTGGTGACAAGGTCATGTTTGATAAATGATTAAAAATAGTAAATGGATGAATAAATGTATGAAATGTTTATGGTAGATAGTAGACATACCAAGATTTAATTTGATATATAAAACGTATCATTTGGATGTCTACACAAGTAGATATAAATTATCAAAGTTGGGACCAGAATGCTGGATTCAGGGAGAAAAACGTGGGATGAACAGTAAAGTTGACACGTTGACTAACGTTGACTTGGTCAATGAATGGTCAACGAGTTATTTTTCCCTGAAAGATAATTGAGTGAGCTTCATTTATCAATTGGAACCACTTCATTTCTATTTTTCTAGAATTAGTTATGATTTTTCGAAGTCAGGTTACTCATCTGGAATTTTCATAGTGAACAGTACTCGATATGAGTAAAACTCCAGATTGAGAAATTGGACTTCAATAACCTTGAAAGTGGTTCTAAATGCTACTGAATGGTCCCTAAGACATACGAACGTAAGCATGTTTTAGACGCCGCCATAGCTACAGCAGTAGCAGAAGCAGTAAGTAACCTAAGACCACCCGAGCCTTTAGGAACGGCCAGCAGAGAACCGGAGAGAGTGCAACAGCAGCCAGTACAGCCCCTGAGACGGGTTGATCAGAGAGAGGATGTAGTTAGCATCTAGCAGTGGATGATCAGGTTTTGCAAGCATAATCCTCCAGTTTTCGAAGGAACATTCGATGTTCAGATATCTGAGCATTGGATCAGTAGACTGGAGAAAATCTTTAAAGTACTTGATTGTCCGACCGAGACAAAGGCTCAAATGGCCATCTATCAGCTGGAAAAGGATGCTGACAGGTGGTGGAAGAACACAGAACTGCTCTTACAAGCAAGAAACATTCCAACCACTTGGGAAGTGTTTCTTGAACAGTTCTACGAAAAATATTTCCCTCAGTCAGTCAGAGATGAAAGAGAAGCATAATTCCTTGTACTGAGACAAGTAGAGAAAGAATCTTTTGATGAGTACCTTGCTAAGTTTATCCGACTATCTCAGTATTCTACTTACCTGCGCTAAGTAGATGATGAGCGCTGGATGATAGAAAGGATGATTAGAGGGTTGAACTCCACACTGAAGGAGAAGTTAACTCCCCAACAATACAGCCAGTTTAATAAGGCCGTGGAGGCATGTCGTATTGTTGAAAATAGTATGAATCACCGAATATTGTTCAGATCGGGAAGCAAGGAACAGGCAGCTCCTGAAAAGGCCGGTCGAAACCAAGAAACTGCAAGTGGTAGCGGCTACAGAAAGAGAAAGCGACCATGGCAGAATAGGAGGCCAAATAGAGGAAGTTTCCGCGGAAGGTCTAACAACAGAGATTTAAGGGCCCGAGCATGTGATAAATGTGGGAAGAATCATGGTGATAGACTATGTTTAATGGGCCAGAATGTTTGCTATACCTGCGGAAAGCCCAGACATTTTTCTCGGGAATGCCCTCAAGCTGTAACTTATCAAAGGCCAAGAACACAAGGACGAGTATTTGCACTCACCAGGGAGGATGCCCAGCGATCACCTGAGATGATCCAAGGTACAATCTATCTCAATGATCATGCTGTGACTGCTCTGTTTGATTCGGGTGCAAGTCATTCCTTTATTTCCTATGAGTGTGCTAAATGCCTAGGCCTTCTGATTAGCAAGTTGCATTATGATATACATGGGATAACTCCCACCAATGCTAGGGTAATTGCGTCTGATGCTTGTTTGAATAGTATTGTGAGGTATAAGCACTATTGTACCACCCTAGACTTGATATGTATGCCTTTCCAGGAGATCGATGTCATACTTGGTTTGAATTGGTTATCCTCCAATAGTGTAATGTTGGACTGCAAGAACAAGACTTTAGTTCTTGGTCCAAAGGTCACAGATCTGAGGTCATAAGTAAGATTGAATTTCATGACGGAGGCTCAGGCAGATAAATATCTGCGAAAAGGATGTCAAGGATATATGGTATTCTTTTCTGTTCAAACGGAAGTGGAAGAAGGAATTAATGAGATTCCAGTAGTCAATAAATTTCCTGAAGTCTTTCCAAATGAGATTCAGGGATTGCCTTCAGAACAAGAAGTAGAGTTTACGATTGACATTATACCTGGAGCTGGACCAGTATCCAAAGCCTCATACCGAATGGCTCCTAATGAAATTATTGAAATGAAGAAGTAGATTGAGGAGCTTTTGGAGAAGGGTTTCATAAGACCCAGTGTTTCACCATGGGGTGCTCCAGTGCTATTTGTCAAGAAGAAGGATGGGGGAGCCTAAGGCTATGCATTGACTACCGGGAATTGAATAAGATTACGATTAAGAATAAGTATCCTCTCCCCAGAATTGATGACCTACTAGATCAGTTGGCTGGAGCCAGTTTATTCTCCAAGATTGACTTGAGATCAGGCTACCTTCAATTGAGAGTCAAGTCAGATGATATCTCAAAGACTGCTTTTAGAACTCGTTATGGGCATTTTGAATTTCTGGTAATCCCTTTTGGTCTGACGAATGCACCTGCTATTTTCATGGATTACATGAATCGAATCTTCAGGCCCTATTTAGATTAATTTGTTGTGGTCTTCATTGATGATATCCTGGTGTACTCTAAGTCTGCAGAGGAGCATGAAAGGCATTTGAGAATTGTTCTTGGTACCCTTAAAGAAAAGTGAAACATTCTTACTTTCATAAGTCTTAGGGACCATTTGGTAGCATTTAGACCCACTTTCAGGGTCATTGAAGTCCAATTTCTCAATCTGGAGTTTTACTCTTATCGAGTACTGTTCACTATGAAAATTCCAGATGAGTGACCTGATTTTGAAAAATCATAACTAATTCTAGAAAAATCTAAATAAAGTGGTTACAATTGCTACATGAAGCTAACTCAATTATATTTCAGGGAAAAATAACTCGTTGACAATGCATTGACAGAGTCAACGTCAGTCAACGTTTCTACTTTACTGTTCATCCAGCATTTTTTCCTGAATCCAGCATTCTGGTCCCAACTTTGATAATTTATATCTCCATGTGTAGACATCCAAATGAGGCATTCTTTATATCAAATCGAATCTTGATATGTCTACTATTTACCTTAAAAATATAATCCATTTATTCATTCATTTACTATTTTTACTTATTTATCAAACCTCATTAGGTCACCTCAAATTACTGTTCATGGTGGTAAATTTCAGCATTCAACTTTGCATACATATGCATACATCCATCATAAATCAGTCAAACATGCCAAACAACACTTATTATTAATTAATAAGTTGTTTTACATCTGGGTATGTATAAAATTTCCCATATCTCTATTACATCTTTTCCTGCCTAAAATCCGGCAGCATAACCGCTACGCTTCATCTTCAGAAAATAACTGATCTTGTACCAATTCGGTAATTCCCGTGAGAACTACCATTCTACGTAAGTACCCAGGAAAGACTGGATGAACCGGCTAGGTCCACTCCCTTCCAGCCTCCTTAGACAGTACCTACGTACACAGTACGTATCAGCTGCTTTCCTTATCTTGTCATTATTTTGGCAGCATAATGGGGTCTCTTAAAATTCCCAAAATTCACTTCGACATAATGTAACATCCCGATTTTTGGTCTAGGAGAACTGGGAAGTAGTCTGATATGGGCAGGCTGCTAAACCCGCAGTCCCAGGGTAGTAATCTGATATGGGTGGATCACTTACCTGTATTTTATAGGAATCTGAGGGATAAGCTAAGTCCTTCAGGATTTAAAGATGAGTTAAGTCTTTAACATACAGATCGGGACAGTTCACTTAGGTTCAAAATGAGGAATGTGAGGAATATCCTAAGTCTTAAGCCTAGGAATTCTGCAGGTAGCTTGATATGGGCTGGCTCCTGTGTAAGATAACCTGATATGGGCAGGTTGTCAAGCCTTTCAAGTAACGATGACTCCCGAAGAGTTTAAGGGATGAGTTATTGAAAGAGAATTTTTAAAACTTAAGATGAAGGATGCGAAGATGAGTAACAGGGCCAGAAAGAGAATGCAGGGGCAAAATCGTAATTATGGAAAATATCGGGCTGGTAGCCGATGAGTACCATATTTTGTCAAAAAATAGAGAAAATTATGCTGATCATTTCACTGAACTGTGAAATGTGCATATGAGGTCTCTATGTATATGAAAGAATTAGAAATGTGACCAGGGGTAAAATGGTTATTTTGGAAAAGTATGCGCGTGAGCGTTTTTCGGACCAAAATAGCCCGGTCCGGATAAAATATCTAAAAATACTGGGAGATAGAGAAAAGGATTCTGGGTTGAATGAGGGGTCACGGAATTTTGATTTGAGGTCCCAATTTTTCTGTAAAAATTCCGGAAGATGGGAATTTACAGTTATAATCGGTAAAGGAAAAGCAGTCCCGATAGGGATGATCGGACTGTGGCCAGGGGGCCGTATAGTGTTTCTAAGGCCTTTAGTGACACCAGGGAAGGCCCAGGTCCATTAGATCAGTCCAATTATAAAAGGGGCCGGTGTCCGGGAAAAAGGTGCGAAATGACGAAAATGCCCCTATGTTATAGAACAGCTAAAGAATGAGTAAAGGGTATTTTGGTCATTTGCCTAAGGTTAGACAGTCCAGGGAAGTTATCTGGATAGCTGACCAGGGTCAAAGAATACTCTGGTAAGATGGGAAAAGACAATAAAGTAAAGAAATAGAGACTAAGGGCATTTTGGTAATTTGCTAAGGGGTGTTTCTTGGGAATCGTGCCATCAGAGTACTTGGACTGGATCAGAGACCCAAGATGATATTCCCAGGTCCAAAAACGCAGGCCCAGTGATTCACGGGGAAAAGTGACATTAAAATAATGATTTAATGACTTTTCAGTAAAGTAAAGTTACTCGGTTGGCACGATAACCGAGGAGGTGATCAGATAAAGTCTGAGACTTATCTGGATAGCATTGGAAGGCGTGAAAGGTCCCTTCCAGGTGCCACATGGAGCCATCTTAGAGGAAGAAGAAAAGTTAAGGACACGTGGCACAATATCAGCCGTTGAGTCCGGTTTGTGGGAAATCGAACCGGACCGGTACTGGATTGGACTGGAAATGCTGAGTCAGCTGATGAGGTGTCCAGGAATTGTGACATGTGAAGAATGTGGCGATGAGGTGTCCCAATGAGGTGTCTTGGGTGATGCAGTAAAAAGGAATAAAAGAAAATAGGAAATTCCAGGAAAAACCAGGACCACATGTTCAGATGGCTTCAAAATTACAGAAATACCCCCACCCCCTACCATTTCATGCATCCCACGGCCAAGAGCAAGATTAGAGAGAGAAGGAAGTTCTTGAGAGAGAAAGTGAGAGAAAGAAAGAAGAAAGGAAGTTCTGGCGAAGTTGAAAGCAGTATAGAGGTTCTGGAGTTCTGCTTTTGAGGTAGTAACTAATCCTAGCTTTTATGTAATGTCTTTGTGATTTGTTGTGCTATTGTTTGGTTGGATTGTTGTCTTATATGTTATGCTTGAAGCTCTATTACAATGCTATGATCATATGTTATTGAATATGGAAGCACGCAGCATACTTATCTATACACAATCACAAGCAAGCACTGTCACTCTGCATTACATATATTGTTATGATTATTACTATTGAGATTCCCCCGAATCTCATTCCCCATATCTAACCCATTACAGGGAAAATATGTTGAACTGAATTCTAAGAATTTTGAGAGACGCAGTTATGCTGCCGAATTTAAGACTGAACATCAGAATATGATAAGTACTGTGTACGTATGTGCTGTCTAAGGAGGTTGGAAGTAAGTGGACCTAGCCGGTTCATCCAGTCTTTCCTGGGTACTTACGTAGAATGGTAGTTCTCATGAGGGAATTTCTGAATCAGTACGGTTCAGTTCTTTGTACAGATGAAGCCTAGCGGTTATACTGCCGAAGTTCGGGCAGGAAAAGATGAAATAGAATATGAGAATTTTGTGTATGACTTGTTGTATGACATTTTATTATTTAATAAAAAAAATTGTTTGGCATGTTCAATTTGTGAATGGGGAATTAAGGGAGAAATTCGCAGGTCCTGAGGTAGCAGTGTTTTGACCTAAGTTTGACTTAGTAAACGAAGGAGTTTGGCCACAAAATTTGGTGAACCGGTTGTACACATCTGGGGCATTACGTGGATATGTAATAAGACTTGTTTGGATGTGTAGAATGAGATTAATCAGTTCTCAAATTAAAGGTTCAGAATAAGGAACTTAAAAGTAGAAATTTTAATTTCTGGGCTTAAGTTAAGATATTATCAAGCTAATATTGCTTCCGTAAGTGTACTCTGAGTGGTCCAAGGGAGGATGTTTCACATAACCTCCCCTGTAATGGGTTATTTATTGGGATGAGATTCAGGGGAATCTCAGTAGCAACAATTATAACAATATATGTAATGCAGAGTGACAGTGCTTGCTTGTGATTGTGTACAGATAAGTATGCTGCGTGCTTCCATACTCAATCACATATGATCATAGCATTGCAGTAGAGCTTCAAGCATAACATATAAGACAACAATCCAACCAAACAATAGCACAACAAATCACAAAGCCATTACATAAAAGCTAGGATTAGTTACTACCTCAAAGGCTTAGCAGAACTCTACTATCTCTATTCTGCTTCCAGCTCCGCCAGGATTCCTTTCTTTCTTTCTTTCTTCCTTTCTCTCTTTGTTTCCTTCTCCTTTTCTCTCTTCTTTATCTCTCTTTCTCATGCTTGAGCCATGGAATGCAAATGGATGGGGGGTATTTATAGTTTCCTTCAATAGCATTCCTGTAATTTTGAAGCCATATGAACTTGTGGTCCTGGTTTTTCCTGGATTTTCCTATTTTCTTTTATTCTATTTTACTACATCACCCAGGACACCTCAATATGCACATTTCTCACATGTCACAATTCCTGGGATACCTCATCAGCTGACTCAGCATTTCTAATCCAATCTAGTATCGGTCCGGTCTGATTTCCCACAAACTGGACTCACCGGCTAAGATTATGCCACATGTCCTTAACTTTTTCTTCGTCCTCTATGTTGGTACCATGTGGCATCTTACTGGCACCTGTCACGCCATCCAATGCTATCCAGATAAGTCCAGGACTTTATCTGATCACCTCCTCGGTTATCGTGCCGACCGAGTAACTTTACTTTATTGAAACAGTATTAAAATAGTATTTTAATGCCACTTTTTCCCACACATCACTGGGCCTACGTTTTTGGGCTCTGGGAATGTTATCTTGGATCCTGATCAAGCTCAAGTACTCTGATGGCTCGATTCCCAAGAAACATCCCTTGGCAAATTACCAAAATACCCCTGGGTGCCCTTTCTTGCACTATTTTAACCCTAAGGGTAAAATCGTCATTTTACACCCTTCTGTAGTCTGTCAGGGCATATACTGACTCTGAGTAACTTTATCTGTATGTGCCTTGGCTCTTGGGCCTGTCCAGAATGACCAAAATGCCCTTCATACATCTACTACCCCTTTAGTACAACAGAGGGGCATTTTCGTAATTTCGCACTTCTCCGGAGTTCTGCTGGACACTGGCCCACCTATCAGTCCAAGTGTCTTATTAGGCCTTTGATGGCGCCATTATTAGGTCTTTCAGGGTCCATTACCTTCATGGAATGCATCACGAGGAATCTTCCCCCGACACAGTTCCTCGAATATTTTAACTATTATATACCGTTTATACACATCTCCGGACACCGGCTCCTTCTGTCAGATACATTGGCCTGCTGTGTTTAGGCATCCCTGTGAGTCATAACAGTCATCTGACTGAGGTCATCCGAACTCATTCAGTCCCTTTTTAAATACCGATAAATCTCCCTATCGGATACCCCGGAGGCCTCACACTCCCGTCTGGATTTTCTAATTTGCGAATAACTTTTTCTACAGGCCTCCTATCGGTATTCTGTTAGTTTCCTGACATCCACCCCATCAGGACGCATCATCCTGTATTTTCTCACTTAGATCTGAAATCTAGGATATCCGGTAGAAATTTTTATAACTTTTGGACTATCAGATCAATTCTGGCTATCTGGAGTCTTGAAAAATTCCTGTATTAAGCCAGATTACCGAGCGTCACTTGCTCTCTCTACCGGTGAAATCTGGGACTGAAATGCTTTCGGGTAGTCCAAACCACTTCCGGCCTGACTTTCTTTAATTATACTTTAGCCCCAGGGAACTTTTCTTCTTTTCAATTAAGTCCCTTCCGTGCCACTGGGTTAGGGCTAGGTTACTATTCTTATAGCTCTAGGCCCTAGTATTCTCTTTCATAGAACTACGTTCTATCTTTGCTTTGCCTCAGACCCACTTCTCTAGGTCTTTCTGGCCTTTTAATCTCTTCACCCTCATCTGGGGAATCTATCTGCTCATACTTTTCTATTCTCAACACATAGGGGATTTTGTTCTTTGGTTCTCAAGCATACTTCTACAAAACTTTGAATATCAGTACTCAGATTTGAACTTGGACTCCGTCTTCGTCTAAGGAAAAACTAAGTCTAGTCTGTATATAATAGAGGCTATCTGAGGAAAACCATTATAAAATAATTTTTCTGGATGAGTGTATCAACTAGTGAAGCTTCCTTACCTTAACTTCGTCTTTGGCATTCATCTTCCCAAAGAGATACTACATTATACTCATATCTCATGGCTCATTACTTTCCTTAGGCTAGGTCTAACTGCGACCTCGGGATCTAACTGCGATCAACCGTTAGCCTCTTCAGAATCTAACTGCGACTCTGAAGCTGTTAGGATCTAACTGCACCCTGGACCTGTAACACCCCAATTTTCAGGCAGAAGACTTAGAGAGTAGCCTGAAATAGATATATCCCTTTGAGCAGAAGTCCCTGAAACATACAGAGGGTTTTTTGGGACTAAACTGTAAATAAGTAAAAGTCCAGGGACTTATATGTAAATAGTGGAAGTCCCTAGGGATGCCATTTATGCAAGGAAAGGGATTAAATTGCAAAAGAAAGAAAATGAAGGGGGTTAAGTGCAATTATGGAAAGTATAAAGCCAAAAAAAGAAAAGTAGAGAAAAAGGTGGGGTCCTTAAGTGTAATTTTAGCCAAATAGAAAGGGACTTAATTGAAAAGAAGAAAAGTTCCTTGGGGCTAAAGTGTAATTAAAGAAAGTCAGGCCGGAAGTGGTTTGGACTGTCCGGAAGCATTTCAGTCCCAGATTTCACCGGTAGAGAGAGCAAGTGACGTTGTGGCTTGATACAGGAATTTTTGAAGACTCCAGATAGCCAGAAATGGACTGATCGTCCAAAAGTTATAAAAATTCATACCGGATATCCTAGATTTCAGATCTAGGTGAGAAAATAGAGGATGATGCGTCCTTATGGGGCGGATGTCAGGAAACTGACAGAATACCGATAGGAGGCCTGTAGAAAAAGTTATTCGCAAATTAGAAAATCCAGACGGGAGTGTGGGGCCTCCGGGTATCCGATAGGGTGGTTTATCGGTATTTGAAAAGGGACTGAATGAGTTCGGATGACCGTAGTCAGATGACTGTTATGACTCACAGGGATGCCTAAACAACACAGGCCAGTGTATCAAACAGAAGGAGCCGGTGTCCGGATATGTGTATAAACGGTGAATAATAGTTAAAATATTCAAGGAACATGGCCAAGGGAAGATTCCTCGTAATGCGTGCCATGAAGGTAACGGACCCTGAAAGGCCCAATAATGGCGCCATCAAAGGCCCAATAAGACACTTGGACTGATAGGTGGGCCAGTGTCCGACAGAACCCCGGAAAAGTGTGAAATTACAAAAATGCCCCTGTGTTGTACTAAAGGAGTAGTAGATGTATTAGGGGCATTTTGGTCATTCTGGACAGGCCCAGGAGCCAAGATATACACAGATAAGGTTAACCAAGGTCAGTATATACCCTGACAGAGTACAGAAGGGTGTAAAATGACAATTTTACCCTTAGGGTTAAAATAGTGCAAGAAAGGACACCCAAGGGTATTTTGGTAATTTGCCAAGGGATGTTTCTTGGGAATCAAGCCATCAGAGTACTTGAACTTGATCAGGATCCAAGATAACATTCCCAGAGCCCAAAAACGTAGGCCCAGTGATATGTGGGGAAAAGTGACATTAAAATACTATTTTAATGTTGTTTCAATAAAGTAGAGTTACTTGGTTGGCACAATAATCGAGGAGGTGATCAGATAAAGTCCTGGACTTATCTAGATAGCATTGGAAGGCGTGAAAGGTCCCTTCCAGATGCCACATGGCATCATCTTAGAGGGAGAAGAAAAGTTAAGGCCATGTGGCATAATTTTAGCCGGTGAGTCCAGTTTGTGGGAAATCGGACCGAACCGGTACTGGATTAGACTGGATCTGCTGAGTCAGCTGATGAGGTGTCCAAGAAGCTTGCAATTTCGCCATGTGAGAAATGTTCATGATGAGGTGTCCTATGAGGTGGCTTTGAGATGATGTCATGCATGATGCAGTAAAAGGAATAAAGAAAAATAGGAAATTCCGGAAAAACCAGGACCACAGGATCAGATGGCTTCAAAATTACAAGAATGCCATTGACCAAAACTATAAATACCCCCCCATTCATTCATATGCCACGTCCAAGGAGCCTTTAAGAGAGAGGGGGAAGTGCTAGAGAGAGAAAGAGAAAGGAAGAAAGAAAGAAAGAAAGGAAGTTCTGGCGGAGCTGGAAGCAGAATAGAGATAGTAGAGTTCTGCTAAGCTTTTGAGGTAGTAACTAATCCTAGCTTTTATGTAATGGCTTTGTGATTTGTTGTGCTATTGTTTGGTTGGATTGTTGTCTTATATGTTATGCTTTAAGCTCTACTGCAATGCTATGATCATATGTTATTGAGTATGGAAGCACGCAACATACTTATCTGTACACAATCACAAGCAAGCACTGCCACTCTGCTTTACATATATTGTTATAATTGTTGCTACTGAGATTCCCCCGAATCTCATCCCAATAAGTAACCCATTACAGGGGAGGTTATGTTGAAGTAAATTTTGGGAATCCTAAGAGACGCCGTTATGCTGCCAAAATTATGACAAGATAAGGAGAGCAGCTGATACGTACTGTGTATGTAAGTACTGTCTAAGGAGTCTGGAAGTAAGTGGACCTAGCCGGTTCATCCAGTCTTTCCTGGGTACTTACGTAGAATGGTAGTTCTCACGGAATTACCGAATCGGTACAAGATCAGTTACTTTCTGAAGATGAAGCGTAGCGGTTATGCTGCCGGATTTCAGGCAGGAAAAGATGTATTAGAGATATGGGAAATTTTGTACATACCCAGATGTAAAACAACTTATTAAGTAATAATAATTGTTGTTTGGCATATTTGACTGATATATGATGGATGTATGCATATGTTTGCAAAGTTGAGTGCTGGAATTGGCCACTGTGAACAGTAACATGTGGTGATCTAGTCATGTTTGATAAATGATTAAAAATAGTAAATGGATGAATAAATATATGAAATTTTTATGGTAGATAGTAGACATACCAAGCTTAAATTTGATATATAAAACGTCTCATTTGGATGTCTACACAAGGAGATATAAATTATCAAAATTTGGACCAGAATGCTGGATTCATGAGAAAAACGTTGGATGAACAGTAAAGTTGTGACGTTGACTCGGTCAATGAATGGTCAACGAGTTATTTTTCCCTAAAATATAATTGAGTTAGATTCAATTAACAATTTGAACCACTTTATTTCTATTTTTGTAGAATTAGTTATGCTTTTTCAAAGTCAGGTCACTCATCTGGAATTTTCAAAGTGAACAGTACTCGATAAGAGTAAAACTCCAGATTGAGAAATTGTACTTCAATAACCTTGAAAGTGGTTCTAAATGCTACCAAATGGTCCCTAAGATATATGAAAGGAAGGATGTTTCACTAGTAAGTAGGGGTTAGGATGTGTGCTGATGCAGCAAGGTAGAGTAGTAGCCTATGCCTCTCGGCAGTTAAAGCCACATGAAGAGAATTATCCCACTCACGATCTGGAGCTTGCGGTGGTGGTTTATGCTCTGAAGATATGGAGACATTATTTATATGGAGAAACTATAGAGTTGTATTGTGACCACAAAAGCCTGAAGTATCTGCAGGATCAGAAAGAGCTGAATATGAGACAACGACGATGGATGGAATTGTTAAAAGATTATGACTTTCAAATTAAATACCATCCAGGAAAAGTCAATGTGGTGGTTCATGCTCTGAGCATAAAGGTGGTACAGGTAGCATATCTGATGATCAAAGGTTGAAATTGATAGAAGATGTGCGAGATTGGAGCCCTTTGTATCAAATGCAAATGACAGAGAGTCCTTAAGGAGGAGTTCATGTCAGAGCTTGTATGGAAGTTGAGATAAAAGAGGCTCAAAAGCAGGATAAGCTCGCAGTAATCTTTAAAGATAAGCTAGAGAGAGGAAAGACTAGAAATTTTGAGCTTTCCCCAGAAGGAATGTTATAGTTCAGGGGAACGCCCTATATCCCTAATGCTATGGGATTGAGAGAAAAGATTCTAGAGGAAGCACACAAAACCTGATATACAGTATATCCAGGTATGACCAAGATGTATCATGATGTTAAAAGGTTATTTTGGTGGCCTGGATTGAAGAAAGATGTAGTGTCTTATGTGTCTAAATGTTTGACATGCCAGAAAGTAAAAATTGAACACCAGAAGCCAGCAGGAATGTTACAACCTCTAGATATCCCTGAGTGGAAATGGGATAGTATTGCCATGGACTTTGTGGAAGGACTACCCATGACTCTAAGTAAGCATGACGCCGTATGGGTAGTAATTGATCGGTTGACAAAGTCAGCTCATTTCCTGGCAATCAATAAGAGGGATTCTCTAGAGAAGCTGGCAAAGTTATATATAAAAGAGATTGTTAGACTTCATGGTATCCCAAGCAGCATTGTATCTGATAGAGACCCTCGATTTACTTCTAATTTTTGGAAGGCTTTGCAGTAAGAAATGGGTACTACTCTCTGATTTAGTACAGCCTATCATCCTCAGATGGATGGCCAATTGGAGAGAACAATCCAAACATTAGAAGATATGTTGAGAGCATGTGTTTTGGATTTCAAAGGCAGTTGGGATATCCATCTACCACTCATAGAGTTTGCATATAACAATAGTTACCAGACTAGTATTCAGATGGCCCCTTTTGAAGCACTCTATGGACGTAAATGTAGATCCCCTTATGCTGGCTAGAGTTGAGCGAGAGAAGAATGCTTGGTTATGATATAGTGGATCAAACCGCAGAATAGATTGCGATGATTAAAAAACGATTGTTGATGGCTCAAAGCAGACAGAAAAGCTATGCAGATGTCAGAAGGAAGCCGTTGGAGTTTGAAGAAGGAGAGCATGTATTCCTTAAGTTAACTCCAACTACGGGAGCCGGACGATCAATCAAAGTGAAGAAATTGCATCCAAGATACATCGGACCATTCCAGATTCTCTAGAAGATATGGTCAGTAGCCTACAAGTTGGCTCTTCCTCCAAATCTCAGCCAGATACATGATGTGTTTCATGTTTCCCACCATCTCATGTGATTGAGCAGGATGAGGTAGCACTACGAGATGACCTGACCTATGAGGTTGCACCGGTACGAATTGCCGATAGAAAGGTCAAGTAGTTGCGGAATAAGCAAATTCCTCTAGTCAAAGTGATCTGGAAAGGCTTGACTGAACATGAAGCTTCATGGGAAACAGAGGAAAAGATGAGGGAGAAGTATCCTGAGTTGTTTTTATAAGATATGTATATTGTAAATTTCGAAGACGAAATTTATTTTAAGGGGAGAGAAATGTAATATCCCTAATTTTTTGTACTGATTTGTATGTACAGATTGAATGAAATATATGAGATATTTTTCAAGAAAAGATGTGGCCATTTATGTAAAGAAAGGGATTAAATTGCAAAAGAAAGAAAATGTAAGGACTTAAGTGCAATTATGAAAAGTTTAAGGCTAAAAAGGAAAAGTAGACAAAAATATGGGGTCTTTAAGTGTAATTTTAGCCAAATTTGAGGGACCTAAGTGCAAAGAAGAAAAGTTCCCCGGGGCCAAATTGTAATTAAAGAAAGTTAGGCCAGAAGTGGTTTGGACTGCTCGAAAGCATTTCAGTCCCAGGTTTCACCAGTAGATAGAGCAAGTGATGCTGAGTAATCCAGCTTAATACAGGAATTTTCTCAGGACTCTAGATAGCCGAAATTTATCTGATAATGAAAAAGTTATAAAAATTATTATCGGATATCCTAGACCTCAGATATACGTGAAAAATTACAGGATGATGCGTCCTGATGAGGCGGATGTCAGGGAACTGACAGAATACCGGAAGGAGGTATGTAGAAAAAGTTATTCACAAATTAGTAAATTCAGACGGGAGTGTGTGACCTCTGGGGATCCGATTAGGAGATTTATCGATATTCAAACTGAGACTGAATGAGGTTAGATGACATCAGTCAGATGCCTGTTATGACACAAAGGGATGCCTTGACGTAGGATGCTAGTCTATCTGATAAAAGGAGCCAGTGTCCGGAGACGTGTAAAAACGGTGTATAATAGCAAAAGTACCCGATGAATATCGTCGGGAGAGGTTTCTCGTGACATGTGCCAAAAAGGTGATGGACCCTAAAAGGCCCAAAAATGGTGCCATCAAAGGCCCAATAAGACACTTGGACTGATAGGTGGGCCAGTGTCCAGCAGAACCCCAAAAAAGTGTAAAATTACGAAAATGCCCCTGTGTTATCTTAAGGAGAAATAGATGAATGGAGGGCATTTTGGTCATTTTGGACAGGCCAAAATGCCAAGGTATACACAGGTGAGGTTAGTCAGAGTCAGTATATGCTCTGACAAGGTACGAAAAGGTGTGAAATGACGATTTTGCCCTTAGGGTTAATATATTGCAAGAAAGGGCACCAAGGGTATTTTGGTCATTTCACAAGGGATCTGTAATTAAGTTTAGACCTAGTATAAAAATATCAGTGATATAAAGAACCTAGATACTAAATTTAAGGTCAGAAGACATATTATGGAATCTCAGAAAAATTAGATTCAGAAAACAGTCCAGTTTTTGAGGAATCGGACCTGGCCGGTACCGAATTGGACTGGAAATTTTCCAGATGCTTGTTGGCTCTTCCAATTTTGACACATGCTGAATAGGTGTCCCATGAGTTGTCCCCTTGAGTGATGTCATCAAGATGATGTCATAAATGAAAAAGAAAAGTAATTCCAAGATTAAATCTAAGCCACAAGATCAAATAGTAACCAATGATCTTGGCCTTTTATTTCCACCCAAAATTGTCTATAAATACCCCCGAAATCTGATTCCAAACCGTGGCCCATGAACCCTTGGGGAAACTCTTGCAAATTGAAAACTCAAGCCAAGAGGAAGCAAGCACTTGGAAGGAAACATCAAGGTAACTACTGAAGGGAATTGGAAGACACGTAGCGGAAATTAACTTTAAAAATTTTTCCATTCCCAGCCAGGATCTACCGAATGTGTTTAAGTCAAGGAGAAAGAAGTGTTACCTTCGGTATTCAAGCTATGGTCATGACCTCAGTGTCCACTAGTCGTGACTCTTCGCCTCTGGAGTTTTCAGTCGCGATCTCTTCAGCTTCTTGTCATGACCTGTCGCCTATGGAGTTTTCAGTCGCGACCTACTCAGCTTCTAGTCATTACCTGTCATCTCTGGAGTTTGCAGTCGCGACTTCCTCTGCTTCTAGCCACGACCTATAGTCTCTTTTCGAATTTTTGACGTTCAGATGCCAATTTAGTCGCGACCTATGTGTCAACTGGTCGCGACTTCATCGTACCTGGTGCTCTTTTCTCGATCGCAAGAAGTCGACAACTCAGATCGGCTTCCTCTACCGGTATCCACATGAATAACGTTCCAACCACGAACGACGTTCTAGCGCCTCTTATCCCTCTAGGGCTTTCTCAAGATTCCGGCCTCACCGTCTCTAATTCGGTAGTTTCTTATCTGCAAACCTTTTGCACTCTCCTTGCCCCCTTTTCTTGTGTGCTGTGTGTAGAACCCTAGCTCCTAATGTCAAATATATAGGATGCTATCGGGCTTCTTGTAACATCCCAATTTTTGGGTCTAGTTCACCTAGGTTCAAAATGAGGAATGTGAGGAATATCCTAAGTCTTAAGCCTAGGAATTCTGCAGGAAGCTTGATATGGGCTGGCTCCTGTGTAAGATAACCTGATATGGGCGGGTTGTCGAGCTTTTCAATTAACGATGACTCCCGAAGAGTTTAGGGGATGAGTTATTGAAAGAGAATTTCTAGAACTTAAGATGAAGGATAAGAAGATGAGAATAGATGCCAGAAAGAGAATGTAGGGGCAAAATCGTAATTTTGGGAAAGATCGGGCTGGTAGCCGATGAGTACCATATTTTTCTAGAAAATAGAGAAAATTATGCTGATCATTTCACTGAACTGTGAAATGTGCATATGAGGTCTCTATGTATATGAAAGAATTAGAAATGTGACCAAGGGTAAAATGGTCATTTTTGAAAAGTGTGCGAGGGAGCGTACTTTCAGGCCAAAATAGCCCGGCCCGGATAAAATATCTGAAAATACCGGGAGATAGAGAAAAGGATTCCGGGTTGAATGACGCAACACAGAATTTTGATTTGAGGTCCCGATTTTTCTGTAAAAATTCCTAAAGATGGGAATTTACAGTTATAATCGGTATAGGAAAGGCAGTCCGAATAGAGATGATCGGACTGTGGCCAGAGGCCATACAGTGTTTTCTAAGGCCCATAGTGACACCAGGGAAGGCCCAGGCCCATTAGATCGTCCAGTGGTAAAAGGGGCCGGTGTCCGGGAAAAAGGTGCGAAATGACGAAAATGCCCCTATGTTATAGAACAGCTGAAGAATGAGTAAAGGGTATTTTGGTCATTTGTCTAAGGTTAGACAGTCCAGGGAAGTTATCTGGATAGTTGACCAGGGTCAGAGAATACTCTGGTAAGATGGGAAAAGACAATAATGCCCCTAGACCTAATAAAGTAAAGAAAGAGAGACTAAGGGCATTTTGGTAATTTGCCAAGGGGTGCTTCTTGGGAATTGTGCCATCAGAGTACTTGGGCTGGATCAGAGACCAAGATGATATTCCAGGCCCAAAAACGTAGGCCCAGGGATATGTGGGAAAAAGTGGCATTAAAATACTATTTTAATGCTGTTTCAATAAAGTAAAGTTACTCGGTCGGCACGATAACCGAGGAGTTGATCTGATAAAGTCTGGGACTTATCTGGATAGCATTGGAAAGCGTGAAAGGTCCCTTCCAGGTGCCACATGGCACTGGTCTAGAGGGAGAAGAAAAGTTAAGGACACATGGCACTGATCTAAAGGAAGCAGATAAAGTTAAGGACACGTATTACGGTGCAAGACTCTGGACCGGTGAGTCAGCAGGCTGAGTCAGCTGATGAGGTGTCCCGGGTTTTAGACATGTGAGAAATGTGCTGCTGAGGTGTCCGCTGAGGTGTCCACTGAGGTGTCCTGGATGATGCAGTAAAAAGGAATAAAAGAAAATAGGAAATTCCAGGAAAAACCAGGACCACAAGTTCATATGGCTTCAAAATTACAGGAATGCCATTGAAGGAAACTATAAATACCCCCTCCCCCTCCCATTTCATGCATCCCACGGTTTTGAGCCTTTTAGAGAGAGGAGGAGGTGCTAGAGAGAGAAAGTGAGAGGAAGAAAGAAAGAAAGGAAGTTCTGGCGGAGCTGGAAGCAGAATAGAGATAGTAGAGCTCTGCTAAGCCTTTGAGGTAGTAACTAATCCTAGCTTTTATGTAATGGCTTTGTGATTTGTTGTGCTATTGTTTGGTTGGATTGTTGTCTTATATGTTATGCTTGAAGCTCTACTGCAATGCTATGATCATATGTTATTGAGTATGGAAGCACGCAGCATACTTATCTGTACACAATCACAAGCAAGCACTATCACACTGCATTACATATATTGTTATGATTGTTGCTACTGAGATTCCCCCGAATCTCATCCCCCATCCATAACCCATTACAGGGAGGTTATGCTGAAGTGGATTTTGAGAATCCTGTGAGACGCCGTTATGCTGCCGAAGTAAAGACTGAACATCAGTATATGATAAGTACTGTGTACGTAGTGCTGTCTAAGGAGGCTAGAAGTGAGTGGACCTAGCCGGTTCATCTAGTCTTTCCTGGGTACTACGTAGAATGGTAGTTCTCACGAGGGGATTACCGAATCAGTACAGTTCAGTTCTTTGTACAGATGAAGCGTAGCGGTTATGCTGCCGGAGTTTAGGCAGAAAGAGATGTAATAGAGATAGCAAGATTATGTATATGTCTTGTTGTGTATGCCATGCTGTATGACATTATGTTATTCAATGATAAGTATTGTTTGGCATATTCAATTTATGTATGAGAAATTAAGGGAGAAATTCGCAGGTCATGAGGTAGCAGTGTTCTGACCTCAGTTTGACCTAGTAAACGAAGGAGTTTGGCTACGAAATTTGGTGAGCCAGTAGTACACATCTGGGGCATTCCGTGGATAGGTAATAAGCCTCATTTGGATGTGTAGAATGAGATAAACCAATTTTCAAATTAAAGGTCCAGAATAAGGAACTTGAGAGTAGAAATTTTAATTTCTGGGCTTAAGTTAAGATATAATCAAGCTAATATTGCTTCCGCAAGTGTACTCTGAGGAGTCTAAGGAAGGATATTTCACTTCTAATTGGACCGGGCTTCAGAATTAATCTTATATTAATTCTAAAATTAATACAATATCATTTATTGCATAATTTGATAAGAAACTAATTAAATAAATATGGTTTTCATTAAATCCGTCCCACAGATTTAATTCACAGATTTAATTCACCTATTTATTTAATTTAAAATAAAGATAAGACAGAATTATATTTGATTTATTCTTATAAATCAAATTTGAGATATCTTATCAATTTAAATTTTAAATTCAAAAGTGATAGAGATTTAATTTATCCTTATAAATTAAATCTTGCAAATATCTCTTATATTATATATAATATATAAATAAAAATTTATATAGATATAAAATATATAAATTCACCCTAGATTATTCATTGAATCAAGACATGTCTTAGATTCAATGAACCTGGACATCACAGCTCGAGTTGGGCTATTTTGTGTACGACCCTGTAGGCCCATATGAAGTTGGCAGTGGGCCAGTTACTATACTGATCCACAAGTCATAAGCGGTCTCTAGCAAGACATTATGACTACCCAAATCATATGAGGATCGATGAACGATATTACCTTTCATACAACCATATCACGTCCCTTTTGTCACACGATATTTCGGTCATGGATGAGGCATGGAGAACATCATCCTCCTGTTCCTGACCCTTACTTTCTCGATCCCTGAGTAGTCTGACTATAGAAATGGAACTACCTTTCCATTACAGTATGGCCATACATTTCTCAGACTCACTCATCGAGGGGCCTAGTAATATCTCTCTACGAATGTAAGGGACAAATTCCATCTTGACCATTCACATTCTTCCGCATGAAAAACCACTGAGCCCGAACATAGCCTTTATGATCACTCGGTCAAAAGTGACTTTTGACTAGGTCAAAGCTGAGCGTTTGTCATGTAGGAATCCATGATGATCTCAGGTCAAAGGACATAGTGACATGGTTTGTATATGAGAGAAGCTTATGACTTAACCCATGCAGCTCTCTCATAGCGGGTCGGTCCAACACCCTGTACTCTTACATGTGCCTATGACTTTGATTTATATTTGTATATATCTTCAAAGTCATACTGGTCTTATTTCATCTCTGCTCCCGCATAGATGACAGACCAGGGACATTTAGGATAAGATCATGAGTTATCTAAGGATGGTCATCAAGTAAACATGCAAATAATGTGATAACATAATTAAGAAATTCATAAATCAACAATGTTCATAACATAATGATTGGCCCCTAGGGCACAATCTCCAACAACTACTCCTCTTGATCGTAGACTATGTTCTAGTAGATTTGCTCTTAAGTTTAAGTGGTTTTTGAGGCATAAACCTTGATGAATTGCTGCTGGAATTTCGGTACCCATATGAAAGGAATATGAGTTTTATATTATGGATAGTTTAGATAAGCTTAAACAAGCTTGAATCACATGATAATGGCTTAGGAATCCATGTGTGCTTGTGAATCCAAGATTGTGTTCTGTTCTGTACAGTATGAAATCACTGTTCATATGTTGGAATTTCATGATTTTTATGCTTCCAATGAGTCTAAAATGGAAAATTGTGTGGGGTTATATTAGGAAAACAAGTATTGGAAGCATTGGAACCAAAATGAGAATTTTTGGGAAATAAGAGGTCACTTTTCGGTTCTGTACAGAAGTGTAAGATGCAATTGGATTCTGGAATTTTTGAATGCATATTTGGATTCTACATGAAAAATTATGTGGGAATGAACCATGAGAGTTTAGTTTGGAAGGATGTGAACCTAAGTCACAAAGTAGAGAAAGAAAGGGACTTAATGAAACCCTAGTTTTGAGAATGGTTTGAATTGAGTTGTAACTTGGTGATTGTTTGATTATGCCTAGGTTTTGACATTTGTGGGAAGGAAGGATCAACCCAAGAAGGAACTTACAAAGATACATAAGAGGTAGCAAGAATACTTAACTATAAACTTATGTTGTTTGATTGATATGCTTGCTTGTTATGCATGAAGTTTGGTTGAGCATGCTATGTTATGTGATGATGATTATGATGATGATGATGAGTTATGAATATGTGCAACTCCTTGCAACCTATGTCATGACAATATGCATGTTAGAGTTTGCTTATGTATGATCATGAATTAGCTCCCATTGCATGATAACATGTTAGGCATTTCATCAAGCATGCATAACCTTATAGTTTGTATGACTTGCTATTGAGATTTCCATGAAATCTCATTCCTTCCATATGTATACAATCATGGTCTAGGTGCTGGAACTTCTCAAGGAAGAGGGTAATTGTGAATGAATAATATGTATATGACCTAGATGGCATGTAATTAACCTAGGGAAGATTGTATGGTATGTAAAAACGTATGCACTCACTGGAACCAACCGAGGCAGAACGTTTCCATCGATCGTTTTAGTGACTTATCCGACGACTTTTCACATGAAATTTGGTATGAACGTATATAAGATCTAGAGCTTTAATTTGACAGCAAGAACGCCTAATTTGGTTAAGTTTTCGAATTGATATGATTTTTCAAAGTTGGACCTAAAATCTGGATCAAGATAAAACGAGCTCTGAGAGGCAGCGAGATTCATATGCGGTTTTTATATAGCAAATGAATGAAGTTTTCAACAAAATTTTACGAGCTTAAAGTATACATATGGAGATTTAAATACATATGTAATACACCTCATTTGGATAAGTATACAAAGAGAAATGAATTTTTGAAAATGAGACACAGAATCTGGAAGTTCAGGATTTACCAAATGAACAGTGTTTTTCAACGAATAAACTGATTTCATTTGGACAAGTAAATCTCATTTTCATATTTTTCCCTCAAAGTTTCACGAAATAGATTTCATTAGAAATTGGAACCACCTCATTTCAATGTTTCTAGATTTAATTATGAATTTCCAAAGTTCATGCTGCAAACTAAAATTACCAAGTGAACAGTAAAGTGAACAGTCCCCGATAGCCTAACTCTTGGAAATTAATGTTTCTAAGGTAAAATGGTGTTCCAATGTTCTAAGATACTTCCAATTGAGCATATGTAAGCATGATAATAAGGATGTTTCAATTGGGTCATCCCATTGGGCTTCAGGTCAAATCATGCACACGTACTCCCTACATATTTCTTCATCAAAGGAGTGATGGACTACGAGAGAAGCAGCATTAAAATCGTTCAACAAATCAACCGAACAATTGGGACGTATAACCAGACATTCGAGTGACGAGAGTGTGTTGATGATGGTATTGGTAGACATTCGAACTTTCAATGGATCGGCTGCACTGGCCAACCGGTCAATATATAGTAACACACTGTAATAAATTCCTCTGCTAATTTGAGATAGGTAAATAGCTAGTGCTATGTTCTTTCTCAAACAACTTCAGAACACTTGCCCAAGGTTATGAATCTAAGCCTTTGAACAAAAGGGACCCCAATTTCTTCCCTTTCAGAGTTTTTTAACCGGTCTCCAATACATCTTGAATTTAGGAAAAGGATGTCTGTTTCATACCTATCGAATTTGTAATGAATGAAAACCCATCAGTGGAGCATTAAAGGGAAGGGATAGCCGGATGACAAAAAGCTTATCGTCCACGTACCATATTCATGGTAGGAAAAGATATCCATGTTCCTTATAGTCGGGAAGTGGGGCAATCTTGATTTCTAAACAAAGAGTCCAAATCAAAAGCACCTCTACGCAATGAGACTGATAAATGGAAATGAATGAAAAGCTCCGTGATGGCAAGACTACGTGATTCCTATAGGAAAGTTATTTCCTAGATTATGTGCTTCGGCTTCACACGGAAAACAAGTAAATGAGGAAGAAGAAGGCGTTTGAGAGAAAGCATTGCAAAATAGGCACATCAATGCCACTGTCAAAGCTGTGACAACATTTTTATTTCTTTTCTGTTTCGCCGCTATCTTTTTTCATTTGCAGCATAAGATATCTATTTTAAGTACTTCAGTCCGTCCAGAAATTCTTTTCAACCTTCATTCAAGATAAAAGGATATTCTCTGAATGAGACTCTTGGAGTCATTTGTAAGAGTATTACAGGTGGAAGCAAATGAATTAAAAATCCGATCAAAGATATAGTGAATAATAAGAGAAAAATGAATCTCGATCAACATTTAGTACGTGGTTCAGTGGTGAAAACTCGTCCCCAATATGTGCAATGGGTCATCCTATTGGGCTTCAGGTCAAATCATTCACCCGCACTCCCTACATATTTCTTCATCAAAGGAGTGATGGACTACGAGAGAATCAGCATTAAAATCGTTCAATAAATCAATCGAACAATGGGGACGCATAACGAGATATTCGAGTGATGAGAGTGAGGTGATGATGGCAGTGGTAGACATTCAAACTTTCAATAGATTCGCTGCACTGGCCAACCGGTCAACATATAGTAACACACCGTCATAAATTCCTCTGCGAATTTGAGATAGGTAAATAGCTAGTGCTATGTTCTTTCTCAAACAACTTCAGAACACTTGCCCAAGGATGTGAATCTAAGCCTTTAAAAAAAAGGGACCCACAATCTCTTCCCTTTCATAGTTTTTTAACCGGTCACCAATACATCTTGAATTTAGGAAAAGGATGTCTGTTTCATACCTATCGAATTTGTAATGCCTAAAATCCCATCAGAGGAGCATTTAAGGGAAGGGAAAGCCAGATGACAAAAAGCTCATCATCCATGTACCATATTCATGGTAGGAAAAGATATCCATATTCCTTATAGTCTGGAAGTGGGGAAATCTTGATTTCTAAACAAAGAGTCCAAATCAAAAGTACCTCTACGCAATGAGACTGATAAATGGAAATGAATGAAAAGCTCTGTGATGGCAAGACTACGTGATTCCTATAGGAAAGTTATTTCCTAGATTATGTGCTTCAGCTTCACACGGAAAACAAGTAAATGAGGATGAAGAAGGTGTTTGAGAGAAAGCATTGCAAAATAGGCACAACAATGCCACGGTCAAAGCTGTAACAATATTTTTATTTTATTTTTTGTTTCGCCACTATCTTCTTTTCATTTGCAGCTTAAGATATCTATTTTAAGTACTTCGGTCATCCCGAAAATTCTTTTCAAACTTCATTCAAGATAAAAGTATATTCTCCGATGAGACTCTTGGAGTCATTTGTAAGAGCATTATAGGTGGAAGCAAATGAATTAAAAATCCAATCAACGATATAGCGAATAATAAATAAAAAATGAATCTCGATCAACATTTATTACGTGGTTTAGTGGTGAAAACTCGTCCCCAATATGTGCAGTGGGTCATCCCATTGGGCTTCAGGTTAAATCGTGCACGCGTACTCCCTACACATGTTTTCATCAAAGAAGTGATGGACTACGAGGGAAGCAACGTTAAAATCGTTCAACATGTGTGTTTGGATTATTTTGTATTGTTGCCAATTGAAGGATAAAGATTGATGACTACAAGTGCTTATGCTAAATCTGTTTTGCCAATTGTGCTGAACATGTGTGTTTAAAATTCAGTTTTGATCCAGAATTTTTCTCGTAGTGCAAAAGCTAAGTGTGGGGGAATTAATAAACTCATATTTATATTGATTTTTAATATGTTAAAAGAGAGTTTATTGTTGATTTTATCCACATTTATACTTTGTTGAGAAAATTAGTTAATAATAAGAAATTGGACAAGTGGGAATTTAAATGATGTGATTTTAGTGCTTAATTGGATAAATAATCTATTAAATGTCTATTTCATGTCAATACAACAATCAATCAGCAAAGTAGAGCATCCTTGTGGAATTCAGTCGCAACCTTATGTAGCCAATGTCGCAACCATATGTCAATCAGCAAAGAAGAGCATTCTCTGTAAATATTAGTCGCAACCAAACTTCAATGCAGAAATCATTCAGCAAATGACTTAAAGGAGAGGACAGCTGGACAAGAGGAGATGGAAGCATGTGCTGCTGAAGAAGAGCATTCTCGTGGGAAATATGACTGAGAAGAACAGATTCAGTCATGCATGTGTTGGATCTAGGAGCTAATAACATAAGCAATTGGGTTGACAGCTGGAACATGTGCTGCAACAGATTGAACATTTGTTGGATCCATATCTGATAACAGATTACAAGTGGGAGATCAAGCATGTGCTATAACAGAACATAACTCCACATATCTGGCACTATTCACGCACACAACATCCTCTCACACCATTCATATTACCTCTAAATCAATCATACAGAGAGCACAGATCCAGATCAACACCTGAGATTCAGTCATCACCCATCCCACACTTCTGCTATATATTACGCAGACTACATAGCAGGAAGGGGCATTCAATCATACACATACATAAAACACATTCATATCACTCACACAGACCATCTTCTTCTTGTCCATCTTCATTTTCTTCCTGCAACTTTCCTCTATTCTAGTTAATAGAAACAGAGGAAAGTTCTGCATATCCATTTCATCTTCATCTTCTTATTCTTCTTCCATCATGACTACTGCTATGCTTTCTATTGCTGCTGGAGTTCAAAAGATAATGCAAGGCTAAGATGTTGTGCTCTCTTGGAGATGACATCAAAACGTTGACACCTATCACAAGCCTTGCAGTATTCATAGCAGTCTTTGAATATCTGTGGCTAATAAAAACTAGCATCCAAAATATTTTGAGAAGTCTTCTTTGCACTGAAATGTCCTCCACAAACAGAAGAATAGCATGCTGTAAGAATGATGTCTACTTCTTCACTTGGCACACACCTTCTTATAACTTGATCACTGTATATCTTCCATAGGATGGGTGATAAACTCATATTTGTACTGATTTTTAATATGTTAAAAGAGTTTATTATTGATTCTTATCCACATTTACTACTATATTGAGCAAATTAGTTAATAATATGAAATTGGACAAGTGGGAATTTAAATGATATGATTTTAGTGCTTAATTGGATAAATAATCTACTAAATATCTATTTCAGGTCAACACAACAATCAATCAGCAAAATAGAGTATCCCTATAGAATTCAGTCGTGACTTAATGTACTCAACATCGCGACCATACATTCAAGCAGCAAAGAAGTGCGTTCTCTGTAAATATTAGTCACGACCTTATGTACCTTCCGTAGCGACCAAACATCAATACAGAAACCAATCAGCGACTAACTTAAAAGGACAGCTAGACAAGAGGAGATGGAAGCATGTGCTGCTAAAGAAGAGCATTCACGTGGGAAATATGGCTGAGAAGACAGATTCAGTCATGCATATGCTGGATCTAGGAGCTAATAACAGAAGCAATTGGGTTAACAGCTAGAACATGTGCTGTAACAGATTGAACATGTGTTGGATCCAGATCTGGTAACAGATTACAAGTGGGAGATCAAGCATGTGCTGTAACAGAACAGAACTCCACACATCTGGCACTGTTCACGTATTAGCTCATTCCTTCCACACTTTTCTATATATATCACGCAGATTTCACAGCAGGGGATATTGAATCATACAAATACAGAACACACATTCATATCACTTGACTACATTCCATTCATTCCACCAGTTTCACTCACGCACACCATCTCTCTTTCTCCATCTCCATTTCTCTTCTACAACTTTCCTCTGTTATAGTTAATAGAACTAGAGGAAAGTTCTGTAATTCATCTTCATCTTCTCCTTTCATTTCCACATGACTACTGCTGCTGTACCGATGGTTGCTGCTGGAGTTCAGATAGCAATACAAGGCTGAGCGGCTGTGCTTCCTTGGAGATGACACCAAACCAAAGTCTTTTGAGCTTAACAGGGAGTTTATTGAGTCTTTAAGTCAGATTTAACTGTATATAGCTGATGTATTTACTTCTGGTTTATTGATTCAATTAGAGTAATAGTTGACAAAGAAGTAGGGAACCAAGTTGGATTCCTTCTTTCTACAGTAATGATCCTTTGATTAATATTCATATTCTACTATCTTTAAGTTGAACGATTCCTATTCTCTATTGATGTCTGCGAGTTGTAGCTTTGATTGAGATTTAGCTAGCGAGTTGTTAGCTAACATATTCTAATTCAACTGATTAACTCTTGATATTCTATGGATAATGAAGGTAAGGCAATCTCCAAGGGAACACACTTGTCATCATTCATTCATTGCATCAACACAAGCATATAAAATCATAAACAATAGCATAGAATTTATATTCAGTTTTAGTTCAATCTCATCACACTATCATCTCATTAAACTTGTTAATTTGTGGCTAAATAGATTAATTAGGAACTTAGCAATCCATTTAGGCTCCTTGTGAATCGACCTAGGTTAGCCTCCACTTTACTATTGGTTAGCTTAGTTTTGTTTGATAATTAAAATGACAGTTATCAATGGGTGGTTCCCAAATGTAAATTCCGCCACATGCTTGATCTTCTGGCCCTAGAATTGAGATAAAGAAGGTGAAATTAGACTAGTAACAATGTAGTTTATTATGTGGCAATACCAAGGTGCAATCACAGAAATCACAAAAATAGAACAATTTCTAAATGTATCACAAATGATGTCAGAATCTAATACTCCACTTGTATGTCTAGGCAATCTGCTCAAATGGTCAGCTACCATATTTTCTACTCCAATTTTATCCCTTATCTCCACATCAAATTCTTGGATTAGCAGCATACATCTCAAGAGTCTAGGTTTGGACTATGGCTTTTTAAACAAGAACTTTACAGTAGTATGGTCAGTGTGTATAATCACTTTAGAACTCAAAAGATAAGATCTAAATTTGTCAAGTGCAAACACTATAGCAAATAGTTCTTTTTTTGTAGTAGTGTACTTCTGTTGAGCACTATCTAATGTCTTAGAGGCATATGAAATGACTTTAGATAGCTTACCATCTTTCTGTCCTAACATGGCACCTACAGATTCATTTGATGCATCACATGAAATCTCAAAATCTAAGTGCCAATTAGGTGCAACAAGTATAGGTGGTGTGATAAGCATAGCTTTAATAGTGTCAAATGCTCTCTTGCAAGTATCATCAAAACATAACACTACATCTTTTTGCATGAGTTTAGATAGTGGAGATGCAATCTTGCTAAAATCCTTAATGAATCTTCTATAGAATCCAGCTTGTCCTAGGAATGACCTTAGTTCCTTTAAAGATTTGGGATAGGGAAGAGAAGAAATAACCTCAATCTTAGCTTTATCTACCTCAATCCTATTCTTAGAAATTAGATGTCCTAGAACTATGCCTTTATCTACCATAAAATGGCACTTCTCAAAATTCAGCACAAGTTTTTTCTCAATGCATCTTGCTAAGACTTTATCTAAACTCTCTAAGCATTCATCAAAATCCTCACCATACACTGTGAAATCATCCATGAATACCTCCATATTTTTCTCCAAGAATTCACTGAATATGGACATCATAGCTCTTTGAAATGTTCCCGGAGCATTGTACAAGCCAAATGGCATCCTCCTATAAGCATAGATACCAAATGGGCATGTGAATATGGTTTTCTCTTGATCTTTTGGTGCAATAGGAACTTGAAAATATCCTGAAAAACCATCAAGAAAATAGTAATTAGCCTTTCCAGCAAGTCTTTCCAACATTTGATCTATAAATAGTAAAGGAAAATGGTCCTTCCTAGTTGCATCATTCAATTTCCTATAATCAATGCACACTCTCCATGTATTCTGCACTCTAATAGGAATTAGTTCATTCTTTTCATTTCTTACTACAGTTATACCGCTCTTCTTAAACACCACATGAACTGGACTTACCCATTCACTGTTTAAAATTGGGTAAATAATGCCAGCATTTAACAACTTAGTCACCTCTTTCTTGACTACATAATATATCAAGGGGTTTAGTCTCCTTTCTTGTTGCTTAATAGGCTTGGCTCCATCGTTTAACAGAATTTTATGTGTGCATACAGATGCATCTGTACCAGGTATATTAGCTAGAGCCCAACCTATTGCTCTCTTACATGTTTTTAAGACTGAAATTAATCTCTCTTCCTCAGAAACAGAAAGTGCATTAGCAATTATTACAAGTAATGTATTATTTTCAGCCAAAAACACATATTTAAGGTTACTAGGAAGTGGTTTGAGTTCCAACTCAGGTGGCTGGATAATTGATGGAACCAACTTCCTAGTTTCCAAAGATGCAATAGGTTTTAATAATTCTATCATCACAAGACTGCAGCATCCAATTCTATCCCTGCAATTAGATCCTCAGTAAACAGATCAGTAACAGCAAAAGAACAAGATTGTAGGGTGAAAAGTAAGCTATTAATTGAAATATGGTTAATACTTAACACATCACCACTACTATCCAAGGAAAATTCAGAAGAAGAAGAAATTTTAGATTCAAGTATTTCACATTCAGCTTTATCAGAATTTTGTAGCAGCAGTATTTCATGTTCATCTTTAGCTTCCTCAATGTATGCATCAATTGTACTTAAGCCTAGCAGTGAGTAATCTTCAAATGGATGTCTCATTGCTTCATAGACATTAAAAGTTATGACATTATCACCTACTTCCATTGTAATACTCCTATTTTTCATGCTTATCACAGTGTTGGCTGTCCTAAGGAATAGCCTACCCAAGATAATAGGTCCCTCTGAATTTGACTCAAGTGACATGTCTAAGACATACAAATCTGCAAGTATAATCAAGTCTTCGACCTTCACTAATATGTCATCTAACAGTCCCTCTAGTTTCCTAATGGTTCGATTAGCAAGCTGCACTATCATTGAAGTCTCCTTAAGTGAGCCCATGCCTATGCCTAATGATGTATAAATGGAAGTTGGCATTACATTAATAGCTACACCAAGATCTAACAAAGCATTAGCACACTAAAACTTTCCAATAGTAATTGGAACTGTAAATGAACCTGGATCATCACATTTTATAGGAAACTGTGGCTTAAGTAAAGCTGACACACTATATCCTACTTGAACCTTTTCATTTGGTTTGCAGATTATTTTATTAGTGCTGAGTTCTTTCATAAATTTTCCATACTTAGGTATACTCTTGATTAGATCCACAAGTGGCACATTAACTTCCAATTTACCTAACAGATTCATAATATCTTGTTCCTGTTTATCCTTTAAAAACTTCTTTGGACACATGTATGCATTAGGAAAAGGTAGGTGTTTAATACTTATCTCTTTGCCATTCTGCTCTGCATCTTCATGCTCCTTTTAATTCTGGTTTTCTGCTAGATTCCTTACTTGCATTGTTGGTACTAGCAGCTGCTTCATGCATATCAGATTGTTGTGCAGCATCCTTTAATTCAGTTTGCTCATTATGTTACTGCAATATACCTTTCTTCTTGCTACTTTCTGATTCTGGAATAAATGAGGATATTTCTTCAGTCGATTCTTTAGTTTCAGGTCCATTTCACTGCTCATTTGATTCCTTGTCCTTCTTATCAGCATCTGTTTTCCCAACTATTTTGCCACTTCTTAAGCTCATAGTGAAACATCCTTACTTTCATATGTCTTAGGGACCATTTGGTAGCATCTGGAACCACTCTCAAGGTCATTGAAGTCAAATTTTCATTCTGGAGTTTTATTCTTATCGAGTATTGTTCACTGTGTAAATTCCAGATGAGTGACCTGACTTTGAAAAATCATAACTAATTCTAGAAAAATCGAAATGAATTGGTTCAAATTTCTACATGAAGGTAACTCAATTATCTTTCAGGAAAAAATAATTCGTTGACCATGGCTTGAACAAGTCAACGTTAGTCAATGTTACAACTTTACTGTTCATCCAGCTTTTTTCTCGTGAATCCAACATTTTGGTACCAACTTTGATAATTTATAACTCCATGTGTAGACATCCAAATGAGGCATTATATATATCAAATCGAATCTTGGTATATCTACTATTTACCATAAAAATATCATATATTTATTCAACCATTTACTATTTTTAATTATAGATCAAACATCATTAAGTCACCACGAGTACTATTCATAGTGGCAAATTCCAGCACTCAACTTTACATACATATGCATACATCCATCACATATCAGTCAAACATGCCAAACAATACCTATTATTAAATAATAAGTTGTTATACATCAGGGCATGTACAAAATCCTCATATTTCTATTACATCTTTTCCTGCCTGAAATCCGGCAGCATAACCGCTCTGCTTCATCTTTAAAAAGTAACTGATCTTGTACTGATTCGGTAATTCTCGTGAGAACTACCATTCTACGTAAGTACCCAGGAAAGACTGGATGAACCGGCTAGGTCTACTCACTTCCAACCTCCTTAGACAGTACCTACATACACAGTATGTATCATCTCCTTTCTTCACTACTGCCATCTTGTCATAATTTCGGCAGCATAACGGCGTCTCTTAAAATTCTCAAAATTTACTTCGACATAACCTCCCTGTAATGGGTTATTTATTGGGATGAGATTCGGGGGAATCTCAGTAGTAACAACCATAACAATATATGTAATGCAGTGTGATAGTGCTTGCTTGTATTGTGTACAGATAAGTATGCTGCGTGCTTCCATACTCAATAACATATGATCATAGCATTGTAGTAGAGCTTCAGACATAACATATAAGACAACAATCCAACTAAACAATAGCACATCAAATCACAAAGTCATTACATAAAAGCTAGGATTAGTTACTACCCCAAAAGCTTAGCAGAACTCTAGAATCCTTATACTGCTTCCGGCTCGGCCAGAACTTCCTTTCTTTCTTTCTCCTTCTCTCTCTTCTTTCTCTCTCTTTCTCTTGCAAAACCGTGGGATGATGAAAATGGGAGGGAGAGGGGGTATTTATACTTTTCATGGATGGCATTCTTGTAATTCTTAAGAACTCCGAACTTGTGGCCACCGTTTTTCCTGGAATTTCCTATTTTCTTTTCCATTTATGACATCATCACCATGACATCATCCAAGGTACACCTCATGGGACACCTAATCTCTCACATGGCAAAAATGAAGGTCCAAGATGAAACATCCTCCCTTCGACTCCTCAGAGTACACTTGCGGAAGCAATATTAGCTTGATTATATCTTAACTTAAGCCCAAAAATTTAAAATTTTACTCTTAAGTTCCTTATTTTGAACCTTTACTTTGAAAACTAATTTATCTCGTTCTACACATCCAAATGAGGCTTATTACCTATCCACGTAATGCCCCAGATGTGTACAACTGGCTCACCAAATTTCGTGGCCAAATTCTTTCATTTATTAGGTCAAACTGATGTCAGAACACTGCTACCTCAAGACCTGAGAATTTCTCTTTTAATTTGTCATCCACAAATTGAACATGCCAAACAATATTTATTATTAAATAATAAAATGTCATACAACAGAATATACACAAAATTCTCATATTTCTATTACATATTTTCCTGCCCAAATTGTGGCAGTATAACCGCAAGGCTTCATCTGTACAAAGAACTGAACTGTACTGATTCGGTAATTTCCTCATGAGAACTACCATTCTACGTAAGTACCCAAGAAAGACTGGATGAACCGGCTAGGTCCACTCACTTCCAGCCTCCTTAGACAGCACCTACGTACACAGTACTTATCATATTCTGATGTTCAGTCTTAAATTCGGCAGCATAACGGCGTCTCTCAAAATTCTTAAAATCCACTTCAACATAATCTCCCTGTAATGGGTTAGATATGGGGAATAAGATTCGGGGGAATCTCAGTAGTAATAATCATAACAATATATGTAATGCAGAGTGATAGTGCTTGCTTGTGATTGTGTACAGATAAGTATGCTGCGTGCTTCCATATTCAATAACATATGATCATAGCATTGTAATAGAGCTTCAAGCATAACATATAAGACAACAATCCAACTAAACAATAGCACAACAAATCACAAAGATATTACATAAAAGCTAGGATTAGTTACTACCTCAAAAGTTTAGCAGAACTCTACTATCTCTATACTGCTTCCAGCTCCGCCAGAACTTCCTTTCTTCTTTCTTTCTCCTTCTCTCTCTTCTTTCTTTCTCTTTCTTGCCCAAAACCATGATGCAAATGAATGGGGAGGAAGGGTATTTATAGTTTCCTTCGATGGCATTTTCGTAATTTTGAAGCCTTATGAACTTGTGGTCCTGGTTTTTCCTGAAATTTTCTATTTTCTTTTATTCCTTTTTACTGCATCATCCAGGACACCTCAGTGGACACCTCAGCAGCACATTTCTCACATGTCTAAAATCCGGGAAACCTCATCAGCTGACTCAGCCTGCTGACTCACCGGTCCAGAGTCTTGCACCGTAATACGTGTCCTTAGCTTTATCTGCTTCCTTTAGATCAGTGCCATGTGGCGACAAGGTGGGTCCCTTCACGCCATCCAATGCTATCCAGATAAGTCCAAGACTCTATCTGATCACCTCCTCGGTTATCGTGCCAATCGAGTAACTTTACTTTACTGAGAAGTCATTAAATCATTATTTTAATGTCACTTTTCCCCCTGAATCACTGGGCCTGCGTTTTTGGGCCTGGCAATATCATCTTGGGTCTCTGATCCAGCCCAAGTACTCTGATGGCACGATTCCCAAGAAACACCCCTTGGCAAATTACCAAAATGCCCTTAGTCTCTCTTTCTTTACTTTATTAGGTCTAGGGGCATTATTGTCTTTTTCCATCTTACCAGAGTATTCTTTGACCCTGGTCAACTATCCAGATAACTTCCCTGGACTGTCTAACCTTAGGCAAATGACCAAAATACCCTTTACTCATTCTTCAGCTGTTCTATAACATAGGGGCATTCTCGTCATTTCGCACCTTTTTCCCGGACACCGGCCCCTTTTACCACTGGACTGATCTAATGGTCCTGGGCCTTCCCTGGTGTCACTAAAGGCCTTAGAAACAGTATACGGTCCCCTGGCCACAGTCCGATCATCCCTATCGGGACTGCTTTTCCTTTACCGATTATAACTGTAAATTCCCATCTTCCGGAATTTTTAAAGAAAAATCGGGACCTCAAATCAAAATTCCGTGACTCCTCATTCAACCCGGAATCCTTTTCTCTATCTCCCGATATTTTCAGATATTTTATCCGGACCGGGTTGTTTTGGCCTGAAAAAGCGCTCACGCGCACACTTTTCCAAAATGACCATTTTACCCCTGGTCACATTTCTAATTCTTTCATATACATAGAGACCTCATATGCATATTTCACAGTTCAGTGAAATGATCAGCATAATTTTCTCTATTTTTTGGCAAAATATGGTACTCATCAGCTACCAGCCCGATCTTTCCCATAATTACGATTTTGCCCCTGCATTCTCTTTCTGGCATCTATTCTCATCTTCTTATCCTTCATCTTAAGTTCTAGAAATTCTCTTTCAATAACTAATCCCCTAAACTCTTCAGGAGTCATCGTTAATTGAAAGGCTCGACAACCTGCTCATATCAGGTTATCTTACACAAGAGCCAGCCCATATCAAGCTACCTGCAGAATTTCTAGGCTTAAGACTTAGGATATCACTCACATTCCTTATTTTGAACCTAAGTGAACTGTCCTAATTCTGTAGTTTAAAGACTTAACTCATCTTTAAATCCTGAAGGACTTAGCTCATCCCTCGGATTCCTACAAAATACAGGTAAGTGATCCGCCCATATCAGATTACTACCCTGGGACTACGGGTTTAGCAGGCTGCCCATATCAGACTACTTCCCAGTTCTCCTAGACTAAAAATCGGGATGTTACACAAGAAGCCTCTGGAAAAATTCCAGTCCAAACCGGTACCGGCCCGGTCCAATTCCCCAAAAATCGGACTATTTTCTGAATCTAATTTTTCTAAAATGCCATAATAAATCCTCTGACCTTAAATTCAATATCTGAATTCTTTTTATCATTAATATTCTTATACTGGGTATGAACTCCATTACAGATCCCCTGCAAAATGACCGAAATACCCTTGGTGACCTTTCTTGCACTATCTTAACCCTAAGGGTAAAATCGTTATTTTACACTTTTCTGTACCCTGTCAGGGCATATACTGACTCTAATTAACCTCACCTGTGTATGCCTTGGCATTTTGGCCTGTCCAAAATGACCAAAATGCCCTTCATTCATCTGTCACTTCTTAAGAAACACAGGGGTATTTTCGTAATTTCACACTTTTCCAGGGTTCTACTGGACACTGGCCCACTTATCAGTCCAAGTGTCTTATTGGGCCTTAGTTGGCGCCATTTTTGGGCCTTGATAAGGTCCTCCACCTTTATGGCACGAATCCCGAGACACCTCTCCCGACGATATTCATCGAGTATTACTGTCACTGTACACCGCTTCTACACCTTTTCGGACACCGACTCCTTTTATTAGATAAACTGATATACTGAGTCTTGGCATCCATTTGGGTCATAACAGGCATCTGACCGATGTCGCATGAGCTCATTCAGACCCAATTTGAATACCGATAAATCTCCCAATCGGATACCCGGAGGTCACAAACTCCCATCTGAATTTACTAATTTATGAATAAATTTTTCTACAGACCTCCTATCGGTATTTTGTCAATTTCCTGACATCCGCCTCAACAGGACGCATCATCCTGTTCTCACTTATATCTGAGATCTAGGATATCCGGTAGGAATTTTTTATACTTTTAGACTATCAGATAAATTTTGACTATCTAGAGTCCTGAGAAAATTCCTGTATTAAGATGGATTACCCAGCATCACATGCTCTATCTACTAGTAAAACATGGGGCTGATCTGAATAAGATCACTATTTTTGCCAGTTTCCGGTCCAGGTTTTCATAATTACACTTTTGCCGTGGAAACTTTTCTTCTTTTCAATTAAGTCCATTTATTTGGCTAAAATTACACTTAAAGACCCCACATTTTTGTCTACTTTTCCTTTTTAGCCTTAAACTTTTCATAATTGCACTTAAGTCCTTACATTTTCTTTCTTTTTCAATTTAATCCCTTTCTTTACATAAATGGCCATTATATCCCTAGGGACTTTCACTATTTACATATAAGTTCCTGGATTTTTACCTATTTGTAGTTTAGTCCCTAAAAACCCTTTGTATGTTTCTGGGATTTCTGTTCTGGTAGTCTATCTATTCCAGGCTACTTTCTGAGTCTCTAGGCTTGAAATTGGGATGTTACACATAGCATTCACAGATTTTGGGTTAACAACTGTATTTGAAGGTAGACTTCCTCCCATTCTGGCCTGAACATCATTTACTAAATTGGCTAGCTGTGATACATAGCCATTCATGTTTTCAGCTTTTGTCTCCCACTGTTCTAATTTGTTCTCCAAAGCAGCAAACTTAGATTCTGCCATTGCTAAGTTGTTCTCCACTGTAGACCTCAAATCCTTGAAGTTAAAGCTAAAGTGTGTGTTCATGGAATTTATATTTCAGTTCATCATATTGATGCTTTTGAGTATCTCATAAATTCATTATCCTTTGTAGCATTAGACACTTCTATGGCTCTAGAGGATTCAGCCACTTGCTTATCATTGTTGAATCTCTGTTTGGCCAACCATTTCGATCTCCACTTCCATCCCTCCAACTGAAATTGGGATGATCTCTCCATCCTTCATTGTATGTGTTGGAGTATGGATTCCTTTGTAAATACTGGTTTGGTCTGCCTTGATAAATGGCTGAGACTTCCTCATAGTGTGAAGGACAATTAGCACTGGTGTGCATTGGAGAAGAGCAAAGCTGACAGCTAGGAGCAACTAGAGCTTGAGAGTATGGGCTTTGAACATGTGAATTGCTCAATTGTGCAGCTAGATTGTTGATCTAAGCATTCATAGTAGCAACTTGAGAAGATAGGCTAGTGTAGTTGAAACATCCTCCCTTAGACCCCTCATAGTACACATACGGAAGCGATATTAGCTTGATTATATCTTAACTTAAGCCCATAAATTAAAATTTCACTCTTAAATTCCTTATTCTAAACCTTTACTTTGGGTACTGATTAATCTCATTATACACATCCAAATAAGACTTATACCTATCCACGTAATGCCCCAGATGTGTACTACTGGTTCACCAAATTTTGTGGCCAAATTCCTTCATTTACTAGGTCAAACTGAGGTCAAAACAATGCTACCTCAAGACCTGCGAATTTCTCTCTCTTAATTTCTCACACAAATTGAACATGCCAAACAATATTTATTATTAAATAATAAATTGTCATACAACAGAGCATTCATAAAATCCTCGTAACTCTATTACATCTTTCCTGCCAGAAATTCGGCAGTATAACTGTAACATCTCAATTTTTGGGTCTAGTTCACCTAGGTTCAAAATGAGGAATGTGAGGAATATCCTAAGTCTTAAGCCTAGGAATTCTGCAGGTAGCTTGATATGGGCTGGCTCCTGTGCAAGATAACCTGATATGGGCGGGTTGTCGAGCCTTTCAATTAACAATGACTCCCGAAGAGTTTAAGGGATGAGTTATTGAAAGAGAATTTCTAGAACTTAAGATAAGGGATGAGAAGATGAGTAATGAGGCCAGAAAGAGAATGCAGGGGCAAAATCGTAATTATGGGAAAGATCGGGCTGGTAGCCGATGAGTACCATATTTTGCCAGAAAATAGAGAAAATTATGCTGATCATTTCACTGAACTGTGAAATGTGCATACGAGGTCTCTATGAGTATGAAAGAATTATGGAAAGTTTAAGGACAAAAAGGTGGGGTCCTTAAGTGTAATTTTAGCCAAATAAAAAGGGACTTAAATGAAAAGAAGAAAAGTTTCTTGGGGCTAAAGTGTAATTAAAGAAAGTCAGGCCGGAAGTGGTTTGGACTGTCCGACGGCATTTCAGTCCCAGATTTCACCGGTAGAGAGAGCAAGGGACGCTCGCTAATCTGGCTTAATACAGGAATTTTTGAAGACTCCAGATAGCCAGAAATAGACTGATCGTCCAAAAGTTATAAAAATTCATACCGGATATCCTAGATTTCAGATCTAGGTGAGAAAATACAGGATGATGCGTCTTTATGGGGCGGATGTCGGGAAACTGACAGAATACCGATAGGAGGCCTGTAGAAAAAGTTATTCGCAAATTAGAAAATCCAGACGGGAGTGTGAGGCCTCCAGGTATCCGATAGGGAAATTTATCGGTATTTGAAAAGGGACTGAATGAGTTCGGATAATCTCGGTCAGATGACTGATATGACTCACAGGGATGCCTGAACACCGCAGGCCAGTGTATCGGACAGAAGGAGCCAGTGTCCGGATATGTGTATAAACGATGAATAATAGATAAAATATTCAATAATTATTAACGGGGGAAGATTCCTCGTAATTCGTGCCATGAAGGTAATGGACACTGAAAGGCCCAATAATGGCGCCAACAAAGGCCCAGTAAGACCCTTGGACTGATAGGTGGGCAGTGTCCGGCAGAACCCCGGAAAAGTTCGAAATTACGAAAATGCCCCTGTGTTGTACTAAAGGGGTAGGAGATGAATGAGGGTATTTTGATCATTCTGGACAGGCCCAGAAGCAAGGGCACATACAGATAAAGTTACTTAGAGTCAGTATATGCCCTGACAGAGTACAGAAGGGTGTGAAATGACGATTTTACCCTTAGGGTTAAAATAGTACAAGAAAGGGCACCCAAGGGTATTTTGGTAATTTGCCAAGGGTTGTTTCTTGGGAATTGAGCCATCAGAGTACTTGAGCTTGATCAGGATCCAAGATAACATACCCAGAGCCCAAAAACGTAGGCCCAATGATATGTGAGAAAAAGTGGCATTAAAATACTATTTTAATGCTGTTGCAATAAAGTAAAGTTACTCGGTCGGCACGATAACCGAGGAGGTGATCAGATAAAGTCCGGGACTTATCTGGATAGCATTGGAAAGCGTGAAAGGTCCCTTCCAGGTGCTACATGGCGTAATCTTAGAGGCAGAAGAAAAGTTGAGGACACGTATTACGGTGCAAGACTCTGGACCGGTACTGGATTGGACTGAACTGCTGAGTCAGCTGATGAGGTGTCCAGGAATTGTGACATGTGAAGAATGTGGCGATGAGGTGTCCCGGTGAGGTGTCCCGGTGAGGTGTCCTGGATGATGTCATGCATGATGCAGTAAAAAGAAATAAAGAAAAATAGGAAAATCCAGGAAAAATCAGGACCACATGTTCAGATGGCTTCAAAATTACAGAAATGCCATCCATTAAAGCTATAAATACCCCCTTCCCCTCCCATTTTATGCATCCCACGTTTTTGGCAAGAAAAGAGAGAGAAAGAAGAGAGAGAAGGAGAAAGAAAGAAAGAAAGGAAGGAAGTTCTGGTGGAGTTGGAAGCAATATAGAAGTTCTGAAGCTCTGCTTTTGAGGTAGTAACTAATCCTAACTCTTATGTAATGTCTTTGTGATTTGTTGTGCTATTGTTTGGTTGGATTGTTGTCTTATATGTTATGCTTGAAGCTCTATTACAATGCTATGATCATATGTTATTGAATATGGAAGCACGCAGCATACTTATCTATACACAATCACAAGCAAGCACTGTAACACCCCAATTTTTAGGCCTAAAGATGCCAGAAAGAGAAATCAAGGGCATAATCGTAATTTTGGGAAAGATCGGGCTGGTAGCCGATGAGTACCATATTTTGCCAGAAAATAGAGAAAATTATGCTGATCATTTCACTGAACTGTGAAATGTGCATATGAGGTCTCTAGGTGTATGAAAGAATTAGAAATATGACCAGGGGTAAAATCGTCATTTTGGAAAAGTGTGCACGTGAGTGCTTTTTCAGGCCAAAACAGCCCGGTCTGGATAAAATATCTGAAAATACCGGGAGATAGAGAAAATGATTCCGGATTGAATGAGGAGTCACAGAATTTTGATTTGAGGTCCCGATTTTTCTGTAAAAATTCTCGAAGATGGGAAATTATAGTTATAATCGGTAAAGGAAGAGCAGTCCGAATAGAGATGATCGGACTATGGCCAGAGGCCATACAGTGTTGTCTAAGGCCCGTAGTGACACCAGGGAAGGCCCAAGCCCATAATACCAGTTCAGTGGTAAGGGGGGCCGGTGTCCGGGAAAAATGTGCAAAATGACGAAAATACCCTTATGTTATAGAATAACTGAAGAATGAGTAAAGGGTATTTTGGTCATTTGGCTAAGGTTAGACAGTCAAGAAGGGGTATCTGGATAGTTGACCAGGGCCAGAGAATACTCTGGTAAAATATGAAAAGACAATAATGCCCCTATACCTAGTAAAGGAAATGAAAGGACTTAAGTGCAATTATGGAAAGTTTCAAGGCCAAAAAGGAAAGTAGACAAAAATGTGGGGTCCTTAAGTGTAATTTTAGCCAAATAAAAAGGGACTTAAATGAAAAGAAGAAAAGTTCCCTGGGGCTAAATTGTAATTAAAGAAAGTCAGGCCGGAAGTGGTTTGGACTGTCCGACAGCATTTCAGTCCCAGATTTCACCGGTAGAGAGAGCAAGTGACGCTCGGTAATCTGGCTTAATACAGGAATTTTTGAAGACTCCAGATAGCCAGAAATGGACTGATCGTCCAAAAGTTATAAAAATTAATACCGGATATCCTATAATTCAGATCTAGGTGAGAAAATACAGGATGATACGTCCTTATGGGGCGGATGTCGGGAAACTGAAAGAATACCGATAGGAGCCTGTAGAAAAAGTTATTCGCAAATTAGAAAATCCAGACGGGAGTGTGAGGCCTCCAGGTATCCGAGAGAGACATTTATCGGTATTTGAAAAGGGACTGAATGAGTTCGGATGACCTCAGTCAGATGACTGATATGACTCACAGGAATGTCTGAACACCGCAGGCCAGTGTATCGGACAGAAGGAGCCGGTGTCCGGATATGTGTATAAACGGTGAATAATAGATAAAATATTCAATAATTATTAACGGGGGAAGATTCCTCGTAATGCGTGCCATGAAGGTATTGGACCCGGAAAGGCCCAATAATGGCGCCAACAGAGGCCCAGTAAGACACTTGGATTGATAGGTGGGCCAGTGTCCGGCAGAACCCCGGAAAAGTGCAAAATTACGAAAATGCCCCTATGTTGTACAAAAGGGTAACAGAAGAATGAAGGGTATTTTGGTAATTTTGGACAGGCCCAGAAGCCAAGGTATATACAGATAAAGTTACTTAGAGTCAGTACATGCCCTGACAGAGTATAGAAGGGTGTAAAATGACGATTTTACCCTTAGAGTTAAAATAGTGCAAGAAAGGGCACCCAAGGGTATTTTGGTAAGTTGCCAAGGGCTGTTTCTTGGGAATCGAGCCATCAGAGTACTTGAGCTTGATCAGGATCCAAGACAACATTCCCAGAGCCCAAAAACGTAGGCCCAGTAATGTGTGGGAAAAAGTGGCATTAAAATATTATTTTAATGTTGTTTCAATAAAGTAAAGTGACTCGGTTGGCACGATAACCGAGGAGGTGATCAGATAAAGTCCTGGATTTATCTGGATAGAATTGGAAGGCGTGACAGGTGCCAGTAAGATGACACATGGCGCCAACATAAAGGCAGAAGAAAAAGTTGAGGACACGTATTACGAGGCAAGAGACTGGACCGGTGAGTCAGCATGCTGAGTCAGCAGCTGAGGTGTCCAGGATTTCAGCCATGTGATTAATGTGGCACTGAGGTGTCCTGGTGAGGTGTCCCAATGATGTCATGCATGATGCAGTAAAGGAGGAATTAAAGAAAATAGGAAAATCTAGGAAAAACCAGGACCGCAGGATCAAAGTTCATGGTAATTACGAGATTGCCATTGGAGGAGGTTATAAATACCCCCCCTCCATTCCATTCTTGCATTCACGCAAGGCAAGGGAGAAGGGAGAGAAAGAAGAGAGAGAAGGAGAAGGAAAGGAAGAGAGAAAGGAGAAAAGGAAGTAAGGAAGTTCTGGCGGAGCTGGAAGCAGAATAAGGATAATGGAGTTCTGCTAAGCTAGCCAGGTAGTAACTAATCCTAGCTTTTATGTAATGGCTTTGTGATTTGTTGTGCTATTTTTTGGTTGGATTGTTGTCTTATATGTTATGTCTGAAGCTCTGCTATAATGCTATGATCATATGTTATTAAGCATGGAAGCACGCAGCATACTTATCTATACACAATCACAAGCAAGCACTATCACACTGCATTAAATATATTGTTATGATTGTTGCTACTGAGATTCCCCCGAATCTCATCCCCATCCATAACCCATTACAGGGAGGTTATGCTGAAGTGGATTTTGAGAATCCTATGAGACGCTGTTATGCTGCCGAAGTAAAGACTGAACATCAGTATATGATAAGTACTGTGTACGTAGTGCTGTCTAAGGAGGCTAGAAGTGAGTGGACCTAGCCGGTTCATCTAGTCTTTCCTGGGTACTACGTAGAATGGTAGTTCTCATGAGGGGATTACCGAATCAGTACGGTTCAGTTCTTTGTACAGATGAAGCGTAGCGGTTATGCTGCCGGATTTCAGGCAGAAAAAGATGTAATAGCAGAATGAGAGTTTATGTACATACCCTGATGTAAAACAACTTATTAATTAATAATAATTGTTGTTTGGCATGTTTGACTGATATATGATGGATGTATGCCTATGTATGTAATATTGGTTGCTGAAAATTAATGCTATGAACAGTAACCCGTGGGGACATGAGGATGTTCGACCCATAATTAAAAATAGTAAATGGATGAATAAATGTATGATATTTTATGGTAGATAGTATACATACCAAGCTTTAATTTGATATAAAAACGTATCATTTGGATGTCGACACAAGGAGATATAAATTATCAAAGTTGGGACCAGAATGCTGGATTCAGGGAGAAAAACGTGGGATGAACAGTAAAGTTGACACGTTGACTGACGTTGACTTGGTCAACGAATGGTCAACGAGTTATTTTTCCCTGAAATATAATTGAGTTAGCTTCATTTAGCAATTGGAACCACTTCATTTTTATTTTTCTAGAATTAGTTATGATTTTTCGAAGTCAGGTCACTCATCTGGAATTTTCAAGTGAACAGTACTCGATAAGAGTAAAATTCTAGATTGGGGAATTGGACTTCAATGATCTTGAAAGTGGTTCTAAATGCTACTGAATGGTCCCTAAGATATATGAAAGGAAGGATGTTTCAAGCACCGTCACTCTGCATTACATATATTGTTATGATTATTACTACTGAGATTCCCCCGAATCTCATTCCCATATATAACATTACAGGGGAGGTTCTGTCAAAATAAAATATGGAAATTTTAAGAGACGCCGTTATGCTGCTGAAATTCCGGCAAGGAAGCAGGAACAGGGAAAGGAACTGATACGTACTGTGTACGTAGTGCTGTCTAAGGAGGCTGGAAGTGAGTGGACCCAGCAGGTTCATCCAGTCTTTCCTGGGTACTACGTAGAATGGTAGTTCTCATGAGGGAATTACCGAATCGGTACAACATCGGTTACTTTCTGAAGAAGAATTGTAGCAGTTATGCTGCCGGATTTTAGACAGTGAAAGATGTAATAAAAATATGAGAATTTGGTGTATGCCTTGTTGTATGACATTTTATTATTTAATAATAAATGTTGTTTGGCATGTTCAATTTGTGAATGGGGAATTAAGGGAGAAATTCGCAGGTCCTGAGGTAGCAGTGTTTTGACCTCAGTTTGACCTAGTAAACGAAGGAGTTTGGCCACGAAATTTGGGAAGCTAGTCGTACACATCTGGGGCATTACGTGGATAGGTAATAAGCCTTGTTTGGATGTGTAGAATGAGATTAATCAGTTCTCAAATCAAAGGTTCAGAATAAGGAACTTAAGAGTAAAATTTTAAATTTCTGGGCTTAAGTTAAGATATATCAAGCTAATATCGCTTCCGTAAGTGTACTCTGAGGAGTCTAAGGGAGGATGTTTCAATAACCGCTAGGCTTCATCTTTACAAAGTAACTGATATTGTATTGATTCGGTAATTCCCGTGAGAACTACCATTCTACGTAAGTACCCAGGAAAGACTGGATGAACCGGCTAAGTCTACTCACTTCTAGACTCCTTAGACAGTACCTACGTACATAGTACGTATCAGCTCCTTTCTTCACTACTACCATCTTGTCATAACTTTGGCAGCATAACAGCATCTCTTAAAATTCTCAAAATTTACTTCGACATAACCTCCCTGTAATGGGTTATATATTGGGGATGAGATTCGGGGGAATCTCAGTAGTAATAATCATAACAATATATGTAATGCAGTGTGATAGTGCTTACTTGTGATTGTGTACAGATAAGTATGCCGCGTGCTTCCATACTTAATAACATATGATCATAGCATTATAGCAGAGCTTCAGACATAACATATAAGACAACAATCCAACCAAACAATAGCACAACAAATCACAAAGCTATTACATAAAAGTTAGGATTAGTTACTACCTGGCTAACTTAGCATAACTCTACTATCTCTATACTGCTTCCAGCTCCGCCAGAACTTCCTTCTTTCTTTCTTCCTCCCACTTTCTCTCTCTAAAACTTCCTTCTCTCTCCAAAATGGCTCTTGGCCGTGAATGAGAAGGCAAGGGGGAGGGGGTATTTATAGTGGAAGCAAAGGGGAATGAGTGGTCCAAATCAATTCTCAACGAGTGGCTCAGATTACTTTGCTTGCCCACCAAGTTTTGCTTATGTCATCGTGATGACATCATCACCCTCATGACTCACCACTTTATGACATCAGCAAGGGACACCTCACAGGCTAGGTGGCACAATGGTGGGGCCCACGGGACACCTCACCAGCTGACTCAGCGTTTTCAGAGAATTCCATAGTCTTGCACCAGAATACACGGCTGAGATTATGCCACGTGTCCTTAGCTTTTTCTTCCTCCTCTATGTTGGCGCCATGTGGCATCTTGCTGGCGCCTTTCACGCCATCCAATGCTATCCAGATAAGTCCAAAACTTTATCTGATCACTTCCTCGGTTATCGTGCCGACCGAGTAACTCTACTTTATTGAAAAGTCACTAAAACATTATTTTCGTGCCACTTTTTCCCACATATATGTTGGGCTACATTTTTGGGCTTTGGAATGCCATCTTGGATCTATGATCAATCTCAAGTACTCTGATGGCTCGATTCCCAAGAAATATCCCTTGGCAAATTACCAGAATGCCCTTGGTTTCTCTTTATTTACTTTAACGAGTCTAGGGGTATTATTGTCTTTTCATATCTTACCAGAGTATTCTCTGACCCTGGTCAACTATCCAGATACCCTTTCTTGACTGTCTCACCTTAGCCAAATGACCAAAATACCCTTTTCTCATTCTTTCACTATTTTATAACATAAGGGCATTTTTGTCATTTTACACCTTTTTCCGGACACCGACTCCTTTTATCAGATAAACTGACATACTGAGTCTAGGCATCCCTTTGGGTCATAACAGGCATCTGACCGATGTCATTTGAGCTCATTCAGTCTCAGTTTGAATACCGATAAATCTCCTAATCGGATCCCCGGAGGTCACACACTCCCGTCTGAATTTACAAATTTGCGAATAACTTTTTCTACAGACCTCCTTTCGGTATTCTGTTAGTTCCCTGACATCCGCCTTATCAGGACGTATCATCCTGTAGTTTTTCACGTATATCTGAAGTTTAGGATATCCGATAATAATTTTTATAACTTTTTCATTATCAGATAAATTTCGGCTATCTGGAGTCCTGATAAAATTCCTGTATTAAGATGGATTATCCAGCATCATTTCCTCTATCTGCCGGTAAAATTTGGGACTGAAATGCTTTCGGGCAGTTCTAAGCCACTTCTGGCTCAACTTTCTATAATTACCATTTTGCCCCTGGAAACTTTTCTTCTTTTCAATTAAGTGTCTTAACTTTTCATAATTTTTATATACTCATACAGACCTGATATGCATATTTCACAGTTCAGTGAAATGATCAGTATAATTTTCTCTATTTTCTGGTAAAATATGGTACTCATCGGCTACTAGCCCGATCTTTCCCATAATTACGATTATGCCCCTGAATTCTCTTTCTGGCATCTTTACTTATCTTCTTATCCTTCATCTTAAGTTCTCAAAATTCTCTTTCAACAACTCATCCCCTGAACTCTTCGGGAGTCATTGTTAATTGAAAGGTTAGACAACCCGCCCATATCAGGTTATCTTACTCAGGAGCCAGCCCATATCTAGCTACCCGCATAATTCCAAGGCTTAAGAGTTAGGATATTCCTTACATTCCACTTTTTGAACCTAGGTGAACTGTCCCAATTCTGTAGGTCAAAGACTTAACTCATCTTTAAATCCTGAGGAACTTAGCTTATCCCTCGGATTCTTACAAAATATAGGTAAGTGATCTGCCCATATCAGATTACTACCCTGGGACTACGGGTTTAGCAGCCTGCCCATATCAGACTACTTCCCAGTTCTCCTAGACTCAAGAATCAGGATGTTACAGTAGTCTTGAGAAGAAGACTTTGCAGAAACCTCATGCACTTATCTAGCATCTAATCCTCTATACTGCTGGTCATTGTTTGCTGAAACATCCTTACTTTTGTACATCTTAGGAACCATTCGGTAGCATTTAAAACCACTTACAATACTTTGGAAGTCCATTAGCTAAATCTGAAATTTTTACTCTTGTCGAGTTACTGTTCATATGATATTCCAAATTAGGTGATGAACTTTGAAAAATCATAATTAATTATAGAAAAATTGAAATGAAGTGGTTCAAAATTCTACTCGAAGATAACATCTTGAAGTTTCAGGGAAAAATAATTTCCTGACCAAATACTTAGCCAATTGATACAGTTTATCCGTTAAATGCTACTGTTCATTTGGTCAAAAATTCTGAAAACAGATTTTGGTCCCCATCTTTGGAAAATTGGTTCTCTTTGTACAGACATTGAAATAAGGTGTTCTTGGTGTCAAAAAAAGCTTGACATGTTACTTAAATGTATGAAAAATTTCATACATTTATTCCATCTTTTGCTATTTTTCCTTACATCATAAACATTATTGCTTAAACTAAGCATACAACATCATTATTTTCAAGACTTCTTTACATAACATCATATAAAATGTACATTGACCAATCCCTAACTCCTCTTTATGCCTCTTCATCCTCTTTCCTCATTCATAAACCTGTTGGGATTGGGATTACATTGATGGGGTGAGATTTCTAGGGAAATCTCATTAGCAAACAATACCAAATAATGCATGTATTAATGTAATTACTTGTGCTTGCTTGTGAATGTGTTACCATAGTGTAATGAGCATGCTTCCATGTATCATATGAAATACAATTGGCCAAGGTAATCATAGAAACAGAGCTTCAATCATCTACACATATGCACATAATTCAATAAAGTCATAGCACAATCAAGCATAACATTCAATACATACAAGTTTAGGGTAAGTTTACTACCTTATTGCTTTACTTCTTCCCACTTTAACTTTTCTACTTCTTTCCACTTTAACTTTTTTCTTCCTTCTTACTTTTCCTTGGTGTGTGGCTGCCTCTTTGGAGTCCACAATCACACCCTAACATCACATAATCATCCATTCATTTTAATCTAACTTTCTTGAACATCAAACTTAATTACTTTAACTTAACATAACTTCCTTTAATCTTTACCAACTGACTTGGCCTTTGAATCAATTGATGTCTTGACCTTACCCTACACAATTTGGCCTTTTGAATCCATTTATGAACTCAAAACAACCAAATTCCAGCAACTATGCACTTTTCTAGACAGAATTTGCAAAACACACATAATTCCTCCAAAAAATCCCATCTTAATTCCATTGCTTCCCATACTTGTTTCTCTACTTTACCCCACACATTTTTCATTTTAAAACGATTGGAATCATCAAAATCATGAAAATCCAATCACTGTTCATACGAGTGAACAGCAACATAAAAGAACTTCAAACATTACAACTTTCAATTCCAATGTTTCCAAGGTTCAAAACCTATCCAATCCTACACAAAATCATCATATGAATTCAATAGAAGCATTAGATCATTGAAATTCCATCTCCTTCTATCATGAACAGTGCATGAACAGTGCAAACCGAAATATTTCATCCATGGCAAAGTCAAGAATATCAACTTGATTCAACAACCAATCATCTAGCTAGCTTGTTTAAGCTTTAATCTCACAACTCTAACTTTAATCTCTTCTTTCTCCTCTCATCTAAGGTTTTGGACAGCATATAAACCTTAGAGAAAATTCATCTTTCTTCCATGAAAACCCTAAGTTCAACCTCCCAAATCAAAGGAAAATAAGCTAGGATAGATTGCTTACCTTTAATCTCTAGCTTGCTTGAACTTTGGCCTTTGAATTCTTCTTTGTCTTGGCTTGAGTTTTCATTTTACAAGAGGTTCCCCAAGGGTTCTTGTGCTCACGGTTTTGAGCAGAATTGGTGGGGTATTTATAGGCAAATTCCATGGAAAATGAATGGCCAAGATCATTTTGTGCATTATTTGAGCTAATGGCTTAGATTTAATCTTGAATTTCCTTTTCTTTAATAATTATGACATCATCATCATGACATCATCAAAGGGGACACCTCATAAGTCACATGACAAAATTCCAAGGGAGAAGAAGTCTCTGGAAAAATTCCAGTCTAGTCCGGTACCGACTCGGTCCGATTCCTCGAAAACCAGACTGTTTTACGAATCTAATTTTTCTGAGATTCCATAATATGTTTTCTGATCTTAAATCCAGTATCCATATTCTTTCTATCATTGACATTCTTATACTGGGTCTAAACTTAATTACAGATCCCTTGGAAAAGACTAAAACACCCTTAGTGTCCTTTCTTGTACTACATTAACCCTAAGGGTATAATCGTCATTTCACACCTCTTTGTACCCTGTCAGGGCATATACTGACTTGGACTAACCCTTCCTGTACCTGCCCTATCATTTTGGCCTATCCAAAATGACCAAAATGCCCTTCATTCACCTATTACTCCTTAGGGCAATATAGGGGCATTTCTGTAATTTCGTACTTTTCCAGGGTTCCTCCCGACATTGGCCCACCTATCACTCCAATGATTTTATTGGGCCTTCTTGATGCCACTTGTTCTTTTGGGTCTCTGCGTTAAGTCATCAGGGCTCATTTAGTCCCAGTTTATTTACTGCTAAATCTCCCTACCGGATCCCAGGAGCTCACAAACTCTCGTCTAAATTCACTACAAAGTGAATAACTTTTCCTACAGAACTCCTTTCAGGATTCTGTCAGTTTCCTGACCTCCAGCTTCACAAGACGCATTATCCTGTAACTTTTGACTTATATATGAGGTCTAGGAGATCTGATAAAAATTTTGGATAACTTTTTCACTATCAGATAAATTTCAGCCATCTAGATCTTTAATAAAATTTTTGTATTAAGCCAGACTATCCTGCACAACTTCCTCTATCTACTGGTGAAATTTGGGACTGAAATGCTTTTGACCAATCTAAACCACTTTCGGCTCAACTTTCTTTAATTACCATTTGGCCCCTGAAACTTTTCTTCTTTTCAATTAAGTCCCTCAAGTTTGGCTAAAATTACACTTAAAGACCCCATATTTTTGTCTACTTTCTCTTTTAGCCTTAAACCTTTTATAATTTCACTTAAATCCTTATATTTTCTTCCCTTTTCAATTCAATCCCTTTCTTTTCATAAATGGACACATTTTTCTCAGAAATCTCACATATATTACGTACAAACTGTACATACAAATCAGTACAAAAAATTAGGGATATTACATTTGCTATCTTATCAATCAAGCTCTATGCTTCATCAGGTGTCAAATCATCAATGGAACCCCTAGCAGCTGCTCCAAATTCTTTCTGCATGCATGGCGTAATCCTGAATGAAAGTACTACACCAAATATTCCATTAGAATCTGAGGATAAGAACATCTAGCCAGCAACTCTTGAAATCTGCCCCAAAACTCATAGAAAGATTCTTCAGCGTACTATTTTGCAGCAAAGATCTCCTTTCTCAATGTAGCAATTTTTGATGAAGGAAAATATCTCTCCAAGAAGGCATTTCTTAAGTTGTTCCAGGAGTGTAAAGCTTGACGTGCATAATGTGGCAGCATATAGAACCATTCTTTTGCCTTTCCTTCCAGTGTAAAATGGAATACTTGTCTTTCCACAGCATCCATATCAGCACCTACAGGCTTCATAGTTGAGCAAACCCACTGCATAGTATGCAAATGCTTGAAAGGATCCTCACCTGCTAATCCATAATACTTTGGTAAGTTACTCAGCAAAGGACCTTTCAACTCAAAGTTCACATCTAGACCAGGACAAGTGTGAAAAGGATCATAGTTTGCATTAGAAGAAGTGAGTTCTCTTATGCTCCTACGTGGCCTTCTATTGTTCATGTTATTTTCTGCATGTTGCTCATTTTGATTATTCTAATTATGAGTATGAGCTTCACATACATTAACATGCTCCATGACAAGATGATTATCTAGGATATTAGCTACAAATTCAGTATCAAATTCACTAGAAGAATTAGGCTCAATAGCAGATGCAACACTAGCTTGATTAAGACTTTAGTCCTCTTGATTTGCCTAAGTGTTCTATTGATTTCTCTATCCAAAGGAAAGAACTCAGAGCTTCTGGTCATGCAAATTACACTCAACAATAATACAGAAGATTAAATATATCAGCAATGCAGCAAATTCAGCAATTGAGATTAGTTATTCGCAGTTCAGGAAGCTCAGGTGGCGACTAACAGGACACTAGGTCATGACTAAAAAGTACAGAGAGCAGATATCGCGACAGATAGTCACAGATAGCAAAATTTTTGAGTCAGAATTTTTGGTCGGGACCAAATGTCACTTTGGTTGTGATTAAAAATCACAGAGAGCAAATTTTTGAAGTTAGAAATTTCTGGTTGTGACCAAAATGCACTCCGGTCGCGACCAAAAACCACAGAGAGGTTTAGTGATGACTAAGTGTCAATTTGGTTGCGACTAGAAATCACAGAGACGAAATTTTTTCAAAAAAAAATTTTGGAGCGACCAAAAAGCATTATGATCGCGACTAAAAGTTACAAACAACAAATCTGAGTTGAAAACTGATTTTAGGTTGGACCAAATGTGTATTTGGTCTTGACTAAAAATCACAGAGCACTTTAGTCGCGTCTAATAATCTAAATGGTCGTGACTAAACAGATATAAAACACAAAAATTGCAGAAAAACCAAAACAACTACCTATTCTTTATGTTTTGGGCCCAGGAGATTTCTTAGGAAACCTTAACAAGTAAAACTCTCCGGCAACAGCGCCATTTTGATAACTGTCATTTTAATTATCATACAAAACTAAGCTAACCAATAGTAAAGCGGAGGCTAACCTAGGTCAATTGATAAGGAGCTTAGATGGATGCTAAGGTACCTAATCAATCTATTGAGCCACAATTTAACAAATTAAGCAGATGATTGGTGTGATAAGATGTTTGAACTAAAACTGAATGTAAATTCCTATGCTATTGTTTCTAATTTTAAGTGATTAAGATGGTGAAATGAATCAATGACAAGTGTGTTCCCTTAGAGATTACCTTAACTTCATTATCCATAGAATATGAGAAGTTAATTAGTTGAATTAGAATATGTTAGCTAACAACTCGCTCGCTAAATCTCTATCAAAGCTACAACTCGCAGACATTGAATAGAGAATATGAATCATTCAACTCAGAGATAGTAGAATATGAATTAATCAGAATCACTTCAATTAATCACAGCTAAGTTCAACTTGATCAAAGATGAGAATCAATCAAAGGATCATTTATGCAAAAATAAGAAATCTAACTCGGTTCCCTATTTCTTTATCATTAACTTCTCTAATTACATTAATAATCATAGAATTAATTACATCAAAGTCGATACAATCAAATCTGAATTAAAAACACAATGAACTCCCCATTCAGCTCAAGGATTTTGGTTTGGTGTCATCTCCAAGAGAGCACAATAGCTTAGCCTTGCATTATCTTATGAACTCCAGCAACAATAGAAAGCATAGCATTAGTCATGATGGAAGAATGAGAAGATGAAAATGAAATGGATTTGCAGAACTTTCCTCTGTTTCTATTGGCTATAACAGAGGAAAATTGCAGGAGAGAAAATGAAGATGGAGAAGAAGATGGTCTGCTTGAGTGATATGAATGTGTGTTATGTATATGTATGATTGAATGCCCCTTCCTGCTGTGTACTCTGCGTAATATATAGCAGAAGTATGGGATTGGGTGATGACTGAATCTCAGGTACTGATCTGGATCTGTGCTATCTGCATGATTGATTTAAAGGTAATGTGAATGGTGTGAGAGATATCAAGTTTAAGTACTTTCGTCTGCCCGAAAATTCTTTTCAAATTTCATGCGAGATAAAAGGATATTCTCCGAATGAGACTCTTGGAGTCATTTGTAAGAGCATTATAGGTGAAAGCAAATGAATTCAAATCCAATCAATGAGAGAGCGAATAATAAGAGAAAAATGAATCTTGATCAACATTTGGTATGTGGTTCAGTGGTGAAAACTAGTCCCCAATATGTGCACTGGGTTATCCCATTGGGCTTCAGTTCAAATTATGCACGTGCACTCCCTACACATGTTTTCATCAAAGGAGTGATGGACTACGAGAGAAGCAACGTTAAAATTGTTCAACAATCAACCAAGCAATGGGGACGCATAACGAGATATTCTAGCAACAAGAGTGTGGTGATGATGGCAACGGTAGACATTCAAACTTTCAATAGATCCGCTGCACTGGCCAACTGGTCAATACATAGCAAAACACCGTCTTAACTTCCCCTGCGAATTCAAGATATGTAACTAGCTAGTACTATGTTCTTTCTCTAACAAGTTCAGAACACTTGCCCAAGGATGTGAATCTAAGCCTTTGAACAAAAGGGACCCACAATCTCTTCCCTTTTAGAGTTTTTAACCCGTCGCCAAAACATCTTTATTTTGGGAAAAGGATGTCCGTTTCATACCTATCAAATTTGTAATGCCTGAAATCCCATCAGTGGAGCATTTAAGGGAAGGGATAGTCGAGTGACAAAAAGCTTTTCGTCCACGTACCATATTCATGGTAGGAAAAGATATCCATGTTCCTTATAGTCGGGAAGTGGGGCAATCTTGATTTCTAAACAAATAGTCCAAATCAAAAGCACCTTTACGCAATAAGACTAATAAATGGAAATGAATGAAAAGCTCCATGATGGAAAGACTACGTGATTCCTATAGGAAAGTTATTTCCTAGATTATGTGCTTCGGCTTCAAGCGAAAAACAAGTAAATGAGGAAGAAGAAGGCGTTTGAGAGAAAGCATTGCAAAATAGGCACAATCTCTTCCCTTTTAGAGTTTTTTAACCGGTCGCCAAATGATAAAGTCATATTTGTAATGATTTTTAGTATGTTAAAAGAGAGTTTTATTATTAATTCTATCCACATTTACTTTTATATTGAGTAATTAATTAATAAAATAGAATTGGAATAGTTGAGAATTAATTGATGTGATTTTAATAATTAATTGGACAATTAAATCCATTTATTCTCATTTTCCATGATAGGCCAAAGTAATAACAGAAGGTGATTTAAGTATATGATGAATTGAATAGGTGGACTTAACATACTGTAAATAAGAGCTGATAACAAATTGCAAGTGGGAGATCATGCATGTACTGGCACATAAATGAGCACTGTTCATGCATCTGGCACTTATCACACATCAGCACACTCCATCTAAACAGAATGAACAAGTTGCTGACAGTAAGTGGGGAGCATGTGCTGTAAACAGAATTGACATGTGCTAACAGAAGCAAGTGGACTAAAGAAGAGATTGGTTCATGCATCTGATCACCCATTTCATCTGCAGCTATATATGAATGACAGAACACACTTGAGAGGGGGGAGAACGCATAGAGCACATTGCACTTCTCACAGATCACATTTCATTCCACTTCACCACTCTATTCCCTCACTCTATTCAGACTTCAGATCTATTCATTCCACCAATTCACTTCATGCACACCTTCATCTTCTTCTCCATTTCTCTTCTGCAACTTTCCTCTGTTCTAGTCAATAGAACCAGAGGAAAGTTCTGCAGTTCATCTTCATTTTCTTCTTCCATTTCCACATAACTGCTAATGTGTTTTCTATTGCTGCTGGGGTTCAGATAGCAATGCAAGGCTAAGCTGTTGTGCTCTCTTAGAGATAACACTAAACAAGAATCCTTGAGCTGAAATAGGGAGTGTCATATTGTCTTTAATTTAGAGTTAAATTATCGAGTTGATGTAGTTAATTCTGTAATTACTGATGCAATTAGAGTAGTAGATGACAAAGAAGTAAGGAACCAAGTTGGATTTCTTATTTCTGCATAAATGACCCTTTGATTGATTCTCATCTTTGATCGAGTTAAACATAGCTGTAATTAATTGAAGTGATTCTGTTTAATTCATATTCTGCTACCTCTGAGTTGAATGATTCATATTCTCTATTCAATGTCTGTGAGTTATAGCTTTGATTGAGATTTAGCTAGCGAGTTGTTAGCTAACATATTCTAATTCAATTGATTAACTTCTCATATTCTATGGATAATGAAGGTAAGGTAATCTCCAAGGGAACACACTTGTCATTATTTCATTCACCATTTTAATCACTTAAAATCAGAAACAATAGCATAGGATTTACATTCAGTTTTAGTTCAAATATCTCATCATACAATTCATCTGATTAACTTGTTAATTTGTGATCATTAGATTAATTAGGAACTTAACAATCCATTTAGGCTCCTTGTGAATCGACCTAGGTTAGACTCCGCTTTACTATTGGTTAGCATAGTTTTGTTTGATAATTAAAATGACAGTTATCAAAATGGTGCCGTTGCCGGGGAGCCTTACTTGTTAAGGTTTTCTAAGCAATCTCTTGGGCCTCAAAAACATAAAGAGTAGGTAGTTGTTTTAGTTTTTCTGCGAATTTTATGTTTTATATCTGTTAAGTCGTGACCATTTGGCTTCTTAGTTGAGACTAAAGTGCTCTGTGATTTCTAGTCGCGATCAAATACACATTTGGTCGCAACCTGAAATCAGTTTTTAACTCATAATTGCTCTCTATCATTTTTAGTAACGACCGGAGTGCTTTTTGGTCGCAACCAAAAAAATATTTTTCATCAGTTTCATCTCTGTGATTTCTAGTCGCAATCAAATTTACACTTAGTCATGACTAAACCTCTCTATGGCTTTTGGTCGTGACCTGAGTGCATTTTGGTTACAACCAGAAATTTCTTCAAAAATTTTCTCTCTGTGATTTTTAGTCGCAACCAAAGTGACATTTGGTCACGACCAAAAATCCTGATTCAAAAATTTTTACTCTCTATGACTATCAGTCGTGACTTGAAGTTCATTTTTGTCGCAATATCTGCTCTCTGTGATTTTTAGTCATAACCTAAAGTACTTTTAGTCTCGACCTGAGCTTTCTAAACTGTGAATAACTAATCTCATTTGCTGAATTTGCTACATTACTGATATATTTGATTTTCTGCATTATTATTGAGCGTGATTTGCATGAACAAAAGCTCTGAATTCTTTCCATTAGATAGAGAAATTAATAGAACACTTGAGCAAATTAAAAAGACTAAAATCTTAAATCAGGCTAGTGTTATATCTGAGCTTAGTTCTTCTAGTCAATCTGTTGCTGCTAAGATTGAACCTGCATTTGGCAACATCCTAGATAATCATCTTGTAATAGAGCATGTTAATGTAGGTGATGTAACATCCTGATTTTTGGGTCTAGGAGAACTGGGAGGTAGTCTGATATGGACAGGTTGTTAAACCCGTAGTCCTAGGATAGTAATCTGATATGGGCAGATCACTTACCTATATTTTGTAGGAATCCGAGGAATGAGCTAAGTCCCTCAGGATTTAAAGATGAGTTAAGTCTTTAACCTACAAAATAGGGACAGTTCACCTAGGTTCAAAAAGAGAAATGTAAGGAATATCCTAAGTCTTAAGCCTAGGAATTCTGTAGGTAGCTAGATATGGGCTGGCTCCTGAGTAAGATAACCTGATATGGGCGGGTTGTTGAGCCTTTCAATTAACAATGACTCCTGAAGAGTTCAGGGGATGAGTTGTTGAAAGAGAATTTTGAGAACTTAAGATGAAGGATAAGAAGATAAGTAAAGAGGTCAGAAAGAGAGTATAGGGGCAAAATCGTAATTATGGGAAAGATCAGGCTAGTAGCCGATGAGTACCATATTTTACCATAAAATAGAGAAAATTATTCTGATTATTTCACTGAACTGTGAAATATGCATATGAGGTCCCTATGAGTATGTAAGAATTAGAAAAGTGACTAAGGGTAAAATGGTCATTTTGAAAACTGCGCACGAGCGTACTTTCAGGCCAAAATAACCCCGGTCCGAATTTAATAAATGAAAATATTGAGAGATAGAGAAAAGAATTCCGGGTTGAATGGCGCGACACAGAATTTTGATTTGAGGTCCCAATTTTTCTGTAAAAATTCATAAAGATGGTAATTTATAGTTATAATCGGTAAAGGAAAAGCAGTCCGAATAGAGATGATCGGACTGTGTCCAGAAGCCATATAGTATTTCTAAGGCCCATATATAAGTTATACTAAGTCATGGTAGGCCTAGGGGAAGCCCAAGATGTCTGGATGAGGCCATACTAGATAAAGGGCAAAATCGTAATATTCGGGCCGAAAGGTAGTGATTTTCGAATATGTGCATAAAATTCCCAAAAATTCCAGAAAATAGGAAATATTATTTTGAGGAACTTTTGTGAAGGGAGAAGATGAAAATACCCTGGAAAATATTTATTAGGCATTTTTCCAAAATGTAACCGAATCGATTCTGGTTTGGACAGGAATGCTTCTGAAAGCTTCTGGAAGGCTCCCAAGGCTCCCAAATTCTCCATGTGTGCTGCCAAAGGTGGTTCCCACATGCTTTTAATGTTACTTGGTGATTTAGCCAAGAAAAGAAAAAAATAATAAAAAAATAAAAATAAAATAAAAGTAATAATTACAACTTTTGAGTCAGCATGCTGAGTCAGTAAGTACTTATGAAGGGCCATGAGTCATCATGAGGACATCACCATGATGATGCAATAAAATGGATTAAAGAAAATAGAAACTTTCAAGAAAAATCGTGGCCGCAGGATTAAAGTTCTTAAGAATTACCAAAATGCCATTCGTGAAACCTATAAATACCCCTCCCCTACATAAGGAGCATGATGAGAGCTTCGTATTGTCGCAGTCCGAGCCATCAAAATAAAGTGAATTGCACCCTAGTAATGTAGTATAAGGTACAACCCTATCGTTCTTCTCAAGGAGCTTTTCTAAAGGAATCCTAGTACATTGGATGTCAAATTCAATAAAAACCTGAGTATAGAGTAAATAGTTTTGTGGTTTTGTGGGTGCAGTAAAATAAAGATGCAGTAAAATAGATGTTTTTGATGTTTTTATTAAGATAGAAAATGGTTTATGGTGGCATACTCTTGATGATAAAAACGTATCTATCCTTGCTCTCAATATATATGGAGTTTGAAATCACTAAGTCTTGAATAAATCCTTAATCGATCGATTGAGTCCAGAACCCTAATATTCTTTAAACTCCTTTGATCAAAGCTATTTTAAAGACTATTATTGAACTTCTAAGGATCACTTAGTATCAGAATGCAGAATGACCTCGAATGAGCATCGATCGACTAACCCTAGACTTTAAGCAATCAAATCAATTAGCAACAATCGTTGACAAACCGTTCAACTAGCTTAAAATCAAAACTGAAATATTGTATTTAAACCAGCATTCACAACATCCAAAGTAAATTACAATTGTCTAATATGAGAATAATCAATCGATATTCAAAACTTGTTCATATGATGAAAACCCTAGATCAAGAAGCAATCACAATATGACAAGATACACATTATAACAGAAGAAACTCCCCTATTTAGTCCATGAGCTCAAAATACGAAATCCATCACCAAGAGACTAAAGGTTTAGCCTCTCATGACTTCTTCTGCACTGCAATTGCTGTTATGGTATGGAGCCATGAAGAAACAATGGAAAAATGAAGAATGAGAGTGAAGAAATCTCTTTAAAGGGGTAGAGTAGATGGAAGATGAAGAAGAGAAGTGTAGAGCCGCTCCTTGACCTAATCAGGTCTCCAAAAACTGAGCCCCCCGCGTCTGTGCCTTGCCTCTCTTTTTAAAAGCCAATTGACCTAATCAGAAACATACAGTTTCACGTCTGTCTTCTTTGGTCGTGACCAGATCCATTTTTTGTCGCGACCTATGATCACAGAGAAGAGTCCAGCAGAATAAGACAGGTCGTGACCGTTGGACACTTTGGTCGCGACTAAAAAAGGCAGAGACGTGATTTCACTTTTATTGACTTGTGATTTCTTTCTTGGTCCTTGCTCTCCTCCAAAATACCTGCAATTAAGCATAAAAGCTCACTGTAAAAGTCTAATTCAGTAAATAGCAGTATATGTGCAGTTTGGGGAAGTTATTTTACCATTTTATCCTTTAATTAGCACATTGCCACGCACAATCATGTGATATACAAAAGTACAGTTGAAGGCATGAAATGAATGATAAAGTTACAATAAAACTCTTAAAAGTGTTGTAGAAACCATATACAAAATGTGTCTTATCAGAGCACCTCCAAGAGCACCAATTTAGAGAGAGAAGTAAGTTCTAGAGAGAGAAAGTGAGAGGAAGGAAGAAAAGAAAGAAAGAAGGAAGTCCTGGCGGAGCCGAAAGCAGTATAGAGATATTAGAGTTCTGCTAAGCTAGTGAGGTAGTAACTAATCTTAGCTTTTATGTAATGGCTTTGTGATTTGATGTGCTATTGTTTGGTTGGATTGTTGTCTTATATGTTATGTCTGAAGCTCTATTACGTAATGCTATGATCATATGTTATTATTAAGTATGGAAGCACGCATCATACTTATTTGTACACAATCAAAAGTAGGCACTATCACACTGTATTACATATATTGTTCTGGTTGTTACTACTGAGATTCCCCCGAATCTCATCCCCTATGTATAACCCATTACAGAGAGGTTACGTCGAAGTGAATTTTGAGAAAGTTAAAGACGTCATTATGCTGCCAAAATTATGGCAGAATGTCCATAATGAAGATAGGATATGATGAGTACTATGTACGTAGGTACTGTATAAGGAGTCTGGAAGTGAGTGGACTTAGTTAGTTCATCCAGTCTTTCCTGGGTACTTACGTAGAATGGTAGTTCTCATGGGAATTACCGAATCAATATAGTTCAGTTATTTTTAAAGATGAAGTATAGTAGTTATACTGCTGGATTTTTGGCAGGAAAGATGTAATAGAGATATGAGGATTTGTTCATGTCATGTTGTATAACAATTTATTATTTAATAGTAAATATTGTTTGGCATGTTCAGCTTGTGTATAAATAGCTAGAATAATGGGTTATTGATGAGGCCCTCGGATTGTCGCAGTCCGAGCCATCAAAATTAAGTTAGTTGCACCCAATATAATGTAGTATAAGGCATAACCCTATCGTTCTTCTCAAGGAGCCTTTCTATTAGAAACCTAGCAAATTGGATGTCAAAATCGATGAAAACCTGAGTAAAGGTAAAAATGGTTTTGGGGTTTTGGGTGCTTGATAAAATTAAATTGCAGAAAAGTAGATGTTTTTGGATTTTTGATTGAGATGAGAAGAGTTGGTTTGTTTGAGAAATATGTAATGGTAGACTCTTGATGATGAAAACTTATCTATCCTTGCTCTTATGTTAAATTGGAGTTTTAAATCACTAAGTTTCAAAGAAAAACCTCAATCGATCGATTGAGTCCAGAACCCTAATATTCCTTAAACTCCTTTAATCAAAGCTAGTTTAAGAACTATTACTGAACTGTTAGAAGCCACTTAGTGTGTAATTAATCCTAAATTGATGAGAACGTCATCGAGTGGTCGTCGATCGAAAACCCTAGATTTCAAGCAATTGAATTGATTTGCAACGATCGCTGAAAATAACCCAACTTTCTTAAAATCGAAACTAAAATATTAAATTAAAATCCAACGTTCAAATCATCCAGAATCAAATATCACAGTCTAATTCGAGAATGATCAATCGATATTCAATCCTTAAACATAGAATGACAACCCTAGATCTAGCAGCAATCATAACATGTTAAGGAATATAAATTAGAATAGTAAAAACTCCCCATTTCAGTCCGTGAACTCAAGATATCGGATCCATCACCAAGAGACTAAAGGTTTAGCCTCTCATAACTTCTACTTCACTGCAATCGCTGTTCAGATGTGATGCCATGAAGAAACAATGAAGAGATGAAGGGTGAATGGTGTAGAGATGTGTAGAAAGATAAAAGATGTGAAGAAAGTGTGTAGAGAGCGCTTGAGTACTGCTTCTTAGCCAATCAGGTCCAAAAACCAGCCTCCCCCTTTGACGGCAGCCTCTGTCTCTTCTTATAACAGCATGACCTAATTCAAAATGCGCAGTTTCAGCGATTTCATATTTTAGTCGCGACCATATCCATGTTTTAGTCGCAACCTATGAACAATGAAAATCTTCCAGAAGAATTATGGTTCACGACTGTCGGAGTCTTTGGTCGCGACTAAAAAGCACAGAGGCGTGATTTGACTTTCATTGACTTGTGATTCCTTTCTTGGTCCTTGCTCTCTTCCAAAGTACCTACAATTCAACATAAAAGCTCACGGTAAAAGTCCAAATCAGTAAATAACATAATATATGCAGTTTGGAAGAGTTATTTTACCATTTTACCCTTTAATTAGCACATTGCCATGCCCAATCATGTAATACATAAAAGTACAATTTAAGGCATGAAATGAATGGTAAAGTCATAATAAAACTCATAAAAACATCACAGAAACCATATACAAAATATGTTTTATCAATTCTCCCATACTTGAACCTTTGTACTCCTGGACAAAGAAATGAATTACACCTAGAACAACACTATTAAATCCAAGATAATAACATAATCCATAGTGTGACCTGAAAACAATTAATCCACCATCTTTTGGGAATGCATAAGTGATAATGTGAGCAATGCTAAGTAATCAACTACTAAATGTGAAACATCCTCCCTTAGACCCCTCAGAGTACACTTACGGAAGCGATATTAGCTCGATCATATCTTAACTTAAGCCCAAAAATTAAAATTTTACTCTTAAGTTCCTTATTCTGAACCTTTAATTTGAGAACTGATTAATCTCATTCTACACATCCAAACAAGGCTTATTACCTATCCACGTAATGCCCCAGATGTGTACAACCGGCTCACCAAATTTCGTGGCCAAACCCTTTCGTTTACTAGGTCAAACTTAGGACAGAACCTTGCTACCTCAGGACCTGCGAATTTCTTTTCATTTCTCATTCGCAAAATGAACATGCCAAACAATATTTATTATTAAATAATAAAATGTCATACAACAAAGCATACACCAAATTCTCTTATTTCAATTACATCTCTTCTTGTCTAAAATCTGGCAGCATAATTGCTACATTCCTTCTGTAGAAAGTAACCGATCTTGTACCGATTCGGTAATTCCCGTAGGAACTACCATTCTACGTAAGTACCAAGGAAAGACTGGATGAACCGGCTAGGTCCACTCACTTCCAGCCTCCTTAGACAGCACCTACGTACACATTACGTATCAGTTCCTTTCTTTGTTCCTTCTTCGTTGCCAGAATTTTGGCAGCCTAACGGCGTCTCTCAAAATTTCCAGATTTTATTTTGACATAACCTCCCCTGTAATGTTATATATGGGAATGAGATTCGGGGGAATCTCAGTAGTAATAATCATAACAATATATGTAATGCAGAGTGACGGTGCTTGCTTGTGATTGTGTACAGATAAGTATGCTGCGTGAGTCCATATTCAATAACATATGATCATAGCATTATAATAGAGCTTCAAGCATAACATATAAGACAACAATCCAACCAAACAATAGCACAACAAATCACCAAGACATTACATAAGAGTTAGGATTAGTTACTACCTCAAAAGCAGAACTCCAGAACTTCTATACTGCTTCCAACTCCACCAGAACTTCCTTTCTTTCTTTCTTTCTCCTTCTCTCTCTTCTTTCTCTCTCTTTTCTTGCCAAAAACGTGGGATGCATAAAATGGGAGGGGAAGGGGGTATTTATAGCTTTGATGGATGGCATTTCTGTAATTTTGAAGCCATTTGAACATGTGGTCCTGGTTTTTCCTGGAATTTCCTATTTTCTTTTATTCCTTTTTACTGCATCATCCAGGACACCTAAGTGGACACCTCAGCGGACACCTCAGCAGCACATTTCTCACATGTCTAAAACCCGGGACACCTCATCAGCTGACTCAGCCTGCTGACTCACCGGTCCAGAGTCTTGCACCGTAATACGTGTCCTTAGCTTTATCTGCTTCCTTTAGATCAGTGCCATCTGCCCTTAACTTTTCTTCTGCCTCTAAGATGACGCCATGTGGCATATGGAAGGGACCTTTCACGCCTTCCAATGCTATCCAGATAAGTCCCAAACTTTATCTGATCACCTCCTCGGTTATCGTGCCAACCGAGTAACTTTACTTTACTGAAAAGTCATTAAATCATTATTTTAATGTCACTTTTTCCCCTGAATCACTGGGCCTGCGTTTTTGGGCCTGGGAATATTATCTTGGGTCTCTGATCCAGCCCAAGTACCCTGATGGCACGATTCCCAAGAAATACCCCTTGGCAAATTACCAAAATGCCCTCGTCTTTCTTTCTTTATTTCAATGAGTCTAGGGGCATTATTGTCTTTTCACATCTTACCAAAGTACTCTCTGACCTTGGTCAACTATCCAGATACCCTTTCTTGACTGCCTAACCTTAGCCAAATGACCAAAATACCCTTTACTCATTCTTTCACTATTCTATAACATAGGGCATTTTCGTCATTTCGCACCTTTTTCCCGGACACCGGCCCCTCTTACCACTGAACTGATATTATGGGCCTGGGCCTTCCCTGGTGTCACTAAGGGCCTTACAAACACTATACGGCCCCCTGGCCACAGACCGATCATCCCTATTGGGACTGTTTTTCCTTTACCGATTATAACTGTAAATTCCCATCTTCCGGAATTTTTACAGAAAAATTGGGACCTCAAATCAAAATTCCGTGACTCCTCATTCAACCCGGAATCCTTTTCTCTATCTCCCGGTATTTTCAAATATTTTATCCGGACCGGGCTGTTTTTGCCTGAAAGTACGCTCTCGCGCACACTTTTCCAAAATGACCATTTTACCCCTGGTCATATTTATAATTCTTTCATACACATAGAGACCTCATATGCACATTTCACAGTTCAGTGAAATGATCAGCATAATTTTCTCTATTTTCTGGCAAAATATGGTACTCATCAGCTACCAGCCCGATCTTTCCCATAATTACGATTTTGCCCCTGCATTCTCTTTCTGGCATCTATTCTCATCTTCTTATCCTTCATCTTAAGTTCTAGAAATTCTCTTTCAATAACTCATCCCTTAAACTCTTCGGGAGTCGTCGTTAATTGAAAGGCTCGACAACCCGCCCATATCAGGTTATCTTACACAGGAGCCAGCCCATATCAAGCTACCTGCAGAATTCCTAGGCTTAAGACTTAGGACATTCCTCATATTCCTCATTTTGAACCTAGGTGAACTATCCCGATTCCGTAGGTTAAAGACTTAACTCATCTTTAAATCCTGAAGGACTTACTCATCCCTCGGATTCCTACAAAATACAGGTAAGTAATCCGCCCATATCAGATTACTACCCTGGGACTACGGGTTTAGCAGCCTGCCCATATCAGACTACTTCCCAGTTCCCCTAGACCAAAAATTGGGATGTTACAAAATGAGTCCAGAATTAATCCACCATCTATTGCACTCAACTGTATGAGTGCAATAGATTCTCTCAAAGGATGTAAGTGTTTAGCTCTCTATTTTCTCTCATTGTTAGGGTTCTTTCACTCAAATTCAAATTGGAAACATCCTACCATATGCTTGTAATGGCTCTAAATCTCCGCAACTATATAGCACTTATGCAAAGAATCAAGAGGTCTTTTAGGGTGTAATGATGGATATGGGCTACATGGAATGGAATATGAAGAATAGAAAGTACTACATGCATTTAACAATGAATATGTAGCATGAATTCATGTCTCTAGAGATCTAGAAGTGATAAGTGTGCTAATAAGAGTTAATAATAGTGCCTTCTTCATTTCTCTTTTCTTTTCTTTTTATTTTTTTTCTTTTCTTGCATCTTTTCTTGCACTGTCCTCCTTTTTTTTTCAGTGCAATATGCTTTTTCTCTTGTTCTTTTATTTGGCACCTCATGCACAGAACCTGTGGCACACATCACAACAATAATGAATTTTTGACATGAATAGAATTTTATTTTGCAAATGAAGTTCATGCATATATGACTTTCTATATAAATGATGGATGAAAGAAAAATGATGGGCTCAAAGGGGGTGACTAAGGATATAATATGTAGTGGGCTTGTGTTTGGGATAAAAGGGTTTAGAAATGAATGCCTCTATCATGTTCAATTCATAAATGTGCAAGTCATTCTCAACTCAGAGCCAAGACAAGTTCTAGAGGATATAAACCAATTGAATAATCACTCAAAATAGAAATTTAGGCCGAGAATCCTTCCAACTAGGGTTTTGATCTAAATTGCTCATAAGTTAAAGTCTCAAACACTGTTCATCATTTACTAGGCATTAGAACACTTATCACAACTGAAAACCCTCTAAACGATGATTTAAAAGTTTCAAAGTAATCACTTAGAATCATGTAATAATCCCAAATTTAACAGCAAAAGTTTAGGTGTTTCAAATTCAATTTCCAAGATTCTCAAAGAAAAATTCAAGGGTGGCAATGTTTTCGAAGGACTAAAAAGGTCTTGAAATAAGGGGACAATGAATCATTTGTGAAAGCATCTTAGTAGTTCAAAAGGAATCCTTCTTTCCAGCATTGCACAAGATAAAGAGAAGGTAATTGGACATTTTTTTTAAACATGGGTCGGGACTTAAAGGAGTTAAGGTCGCGACCTATTTTTCACAGGGTGCATACTCAGCAATTTTCAAACATTGGTCGCGACTAAATAAATTGCCTATCGCGACTCAAATACACAGAGAGGAACAGTCGCGACAAAGAAGGTACCATCATCGCGACTCAACTTGACAGAGAGGTATTGTTGAAACATCCTTCTTTATATCTCTCAGAGTACTCTTGCTATAGCACTCTCAACTGGATTATATCTCTCTTGCCGGAAATCCTGGCAGAAAATAACTGTACTGATTCGATAATTCCCTATGAGAACTACCATTCTACGTAAGTACCCAGGAAAGACTGGATGAACCGGCTAGGTCCACTCACTTCCAGCCTCCTTAGACAGCACCTACTTACATGGTACTCTGTATAGTCTACTAGCACAACGGTATTTTCTAGTAAATATCTTTAAATCTTAACCTTAAATCTTGACCTTAAATCTTAACCTTACATATACTCAATTGGAATTATCTTAGATCATTGGAATACCTCTTAACCTTAACAACATGAATTTCCAAGAGTTAGGCTTTCGGTACTGTTCACTGTTCACTGTTTACTGGGTAATTCCAGATTACAGCCTGAATTTTGGAAATTTATAATTAAATATAGAAAAATCATATTGAGGTGATTACATTTCTAATGAAAGCTCTTTCATTTAACTTTGAGAGAAAAATATGAAAGTGAGGTTTCCTTGTCCATATCAAATCAATTTATTCGTTGAACTTTACTGTTCATTTGGTAAATCTAGAAGTTCTAGTTTCTTTGCCCCATTTTCAAAAAATCATTTCTCCTTGTATATTTATCCAATTGAGTCTAATTACCTATGGATTTAAATCTCAGAATGTTTACTTTAAGCTCACTAAAAATCACGGAAAACTCATTCATTTGCTATATGAAAACCGCGTTGGAACCTAACTGTATCGGATGACTTGTTTTATCTTGATCCAGAGTTTAAGTCCAACTTTGATAAATCATATCAATTTGAAAACTTAACCAAATTATGCGTTCTTGGTGTCCAATTAAAGATATGGATCTTATCTATGTTCATACCATATTTCACGTGAAACCGAAATGGATAAGTCACTCAAATTATCGCTGGAAGGTCACTCCCTCAACTCGGATCCAGTGAGTATTTACCATGTACATACCAATATATCATCACATAAATTAAAGGCATGCTTTCCAAGTCATATACACATTGTTCATTCCCATTTACCTTCCTCCTTGTGAAGTTCCAGCACCTAGAGCAATATTTATTGATATGGAAGGAATGAGATTTCATGGAAATCTCAATAGCAAGTAATACAAACTATAAGGTTATGCATGTTTGATTAAATGCCTTACATGTTATCATGCAATGGGAGCTAATTCATGCTTATACATAAGCAAACTCTAACATGCATATTTTCATGACATATATTGCAAGGAGTGGCACATACTCATAGCACATCATCATCATAAACATCATCACACAATATTCCATGCTCAACCAAACCTTTATGCATAACAAGTAAGCAAATCAATCAAAGCACATAAGTTTATAGTTAGGTATTCTTGCTACCTCTTATGGATCCTTGTCCTTCCCTTCTTGAAGTGATCTTTCCTTGCCACAAATGTCAAAACCTAGATATTACAAGACAATTACCAAATTATAACTCCATTCCAAACAAATTCCAAGTCTAGGCTTCAATATGCCCCTTTATTTCTCTACTTTGTGACATATGTTTATATCTTTCTAAACTAAACTCTCATTGTTCATTTCCACATAATTTTTCATGTAGAATCTAAATATGTATTCAAAAATTCCAGAATCCAATTGCTTCCCAAAGTTCTGTACAGAAACCGAAAAGTGGCTCCCTTTTTCCAAAAATTCCCATTTTAGTTCCAATGCTTCCAATACTTGTTTTCCTACTATAACCCCACACAAAATTCCATTATAAACCCATTGGAAGCATCAAAACCATGAAATTCCAACATATTAACAGTGATTCCATACTGTACAGAAAAGAACACCTTCATGGATTCACAAACACACATGGATTACTAAGCCATTATCATGTGATTCAAGCTTGTTTAAGCTTGTGCAAACTATCTAGAACATAAACACATGTTCCTATCACATATCCAAAGAAATTTCAGCAGCATTTCCCCAAGATTCAAGCCTCAAAACCAACTTAAACTCAAGAAGAAGTCATAAGAACAAAGTCTAGAAGCAAGGGAGCAACTTACCTTACAAGCTTCTTCAAGATCCTTGCTTCTTCCTTGCTTGAGAAAATATTTTGTAAGAGGTTCCCTAAGGTTCTTGCTCACAGTTTTGGCTTAGAATGAGGGGGTATTTATAGCAAAATCTTGGGAAAATTGAAGGCCAAGATCACCTTGGGAACTATTTGATCTAATGGTTAAATGTTTGATCTTGGAATGTCTTTTCTCTTTTCACTCATGACATCACCACCATGACATCACTTGGGACACCTAAGCCTCCTCTTTGGCGCCATTTTGTGTGTGTGAGTTCCAAGAAAAGTTTCAACCCAATCCAGTCCCATCCGGTATCGGCCCGATCCGATTTTCCGTAAATCGGACTGTTTTCTTAATCTAATTTTTATGGGACTTCATAATATATATTTTTTCAATATTTAAATCCTTCATACCATTGACAATCTCATACTGGGTTTAAATTTAATTTTAAATTCCTTGGAATTTTGACCAAAATGACCAAAATGCCCTCCATTCACTTCTGGTTTGTTAGGGCATCACAAGGGTATTTTCATAATTTTGCACTTTTTCGGGGTTCCTTTGGACACTGGCCCACCCATCAGTCCACTTATTTTATTGGGCCTGAATGACGCCATTTTTTGGCCTTTTAGGTTTCAATACCTTTATGGCACAAATTCCTAGCAAACTTCCCGGTAATATTCATCGGGTATTTTATTCCACTGTAAATTCCATTAAAAATTCTACAAGATTCCTTTTCTGATCCTGTCAATTTTATAAATTCTTATATCAATTATAGGAATTTACTGGAAGGCCTCATCTGATTCTGAGATCCGAAAAATATTGTAATAATTTTATCTAACTTCAGAAATTTATATCAATTTTTTGGGACCGCAAATCAAAATTCTGTGCTACGTCAAACAACCCAGAATAATTTTCTCTATTTTCTGGAAAAATTTGGGTCCGATCATAACACGGTCATTTTTGGCCTATTTTCGGTCCAAATTTCCCATAATTACACTTTTGCCCCTTGATTTATCATAATTCACCTTTATGTCCTTAACTTTTCAAAATTACATTTAAAGACCCCACATATTTTCCTGAAAAACCTCACATATATTACATTCAATCTGTACATACAAATTAGTACAGAAAATTTGGGATGTTACAATTGTCGCGACCATAAAGCACATAGGTCACGACTGTAGTTCACAGAGAGCATGTTAGTCCAAAATTCCATCACAGGTCGCGACCATAAATCACATATGTCGCGACCATTTTTCACAGAGACTACCAAGTGACAATTTTCAAAGTCCAAAAATGGTTTTCACGCTAAATTCTTTTTACCAATTAACAATTTTGTTTAAGGTGGAGGTCCAATTTTTAGCAATTCACCACATATTAAGATCAAAAACAAATTTTGTGACGAAAGATTGGATTAAGCACAAAAGCAAAAGTAAAACATCCTCCCCCACACTTAAACTTGACAGTGTCCTCACTATCAACAGAACCAGAGAAATTGATAATTTTATCAGTTAAATCTAGCCTCAATACTGTAGGTAATCATAACGCTCAATGTAATTTTCGCAATGAAGTTCGCAGTCACATTCAAGTCATACAAAGCAATACAAGTAAAGCAAAGATGACAGGATGGGTAAGCTAAATTCATGCATGTGAGTGTATGGATGGAATGGTATCCATTGAAGAGTGTGCAACACATGGACAGTAATGAGGAAGTGGAACAAAGCATAAATAATCCTAGAATAAATAGAAGTAAACTAAAGACAAACAGAACTAAACTGAAAATGGAATCTAATCTACTGAATCATCCATTTCCTATACTCAACCTAACATAGCAGACATCATAAATAAAAGAATGTGCAAAAGGTAGGAGATAGGAAAGGGACAACCTGGCCTTACGGTGGCGAAACAGGTTCCTCGTAAAGTTTCAAATGATGGCCATTGGCCTGAAAAATTTTGCCTTTCGCTTCCTCTTCCAACTCAATCATCCCAAACTCGTGGACTTTAACAACTGTGTAAGGTCCATCCCATCTAGTTTTGAATTTGCCATGTTTGAACTTGAATCTAGCTTGGTACCTTAACACTCGATCTCCTTCCCTAAACTTCTTTCTCAGAATATGAGCATCATGGAATAACTTTGTCTTCTGTTTATAGATTTCAGAGCTGCTGTATGCAACCAATCGAATCTCTTCTAGCTCTTGAATCTGCAATAAACTGTTCAAACTGGCTTCTTCAAGGTTCTCATTGCAAGCTTTCAATGCCCAAAAAGTCTTGTGCCCTATCTCCACAGGCATGTGACAAGCTTTTTCAAAAATTGTCCTATACGGGGACATGCCTAGAGGGGTTTTAAAAGCTATCCTGTACGCCCATAAAATATCATCTAGTCTTAAGTTCCAGTCCTTATTGGATGGCTTGACAATCCTCTCCAGTATGTGCTTTATTTCCCTATTAGAAACCTCCGCTAGACCATTAGTTTTAGGGTGGTATGGGGTTGATACTTTATGAGTTACACCATATTTTGCCAATAGGTTATTGATCAACTTATTGCAAAAATAGGTACCTTGATCACTAATTACTGCTCTTGGTACTCCAAACCTACTAAAGATGTGAGACCTTAGGAACTTCGAAACTGTTTGGGCATCATCTAGCCTTGTGGGGATGGCCTCTATGAAACATCCTCCTTTATATCTCTCAAAGTACTCTTGCTATAGCTCTCTTGAAGTGGATTATATCTCTCTTGCCAAAAATTCTGGTAGAAAATAACTGTACTGATTCGGTAATTTTCCATGAGAACTACCATTCTACGCAAGTACCCAGGAAAGACTGGATGAACCGGCTAGGTCCACTCACTTCCAGCCTCCTTAGACAGCACCTACGTACACAGTACTTTGTATAGTCTACCAGCACAACGGTATTTTCTAACAAATATCTTTAAGTCTTAACCTCAAAAACATGAATTTCCAAGTGTTGGGCTTACGGTTACTGTTCACTGCCACTATTCACTGGGTAATTCCAGATTACAACTTGAACTTTGGAAATTCATAACTAAATCTAGAAAAATCATTTTAAGGTGATTTCAATTTCTAATGACATCTCTTTCATTTAAATTTGAGATAAAAATATGAAAATGAGATCTTCTTGTCCAGATCAAATCAGTTTATTCATTGAACTTTACTGTTCATTTGGTAAATATGGAAGTTCCAGTTTCTTTGCCCCATTTTCAAAAATTCATTTCTCCTTGTATACTTATCCAATTGAGTTGAATTACATATGGATTTAAATCTCCATATGTTTAATTTAATCTCAGAAAATTTTGGGGAAAAACTCATTCGTTTACTATATGAAATTAGCGCATGAACCTCACTGCCTCTGAGTAGTCGTTTTACCTTATTCCAGATTTCAACTCCTAACTTTGAAAAATCATAACAATTCGACTTCTTAACCAAATGAGGCGTTCTTGGTGTCCATTTAAAGCTATAGATCTTATCTATGTTCATGTCAAATTTCATATGAAAAATAATCATATAAGTCAATCAAAATACCGATGGAAGTACACTACCTCAGATTGGATTTATGAGTAGCATGCATCATACAAACCAAAACATCATCTTGTAATTAAAGTGCACACTCTTTAAATTATGTACAGTCATCCATCAACATTTACCCTCTTGCCTTGAGAACATCCAGCACCTAGAGCATGTTTAATTATATGGAAGGAATGAGATTTCATGGAAATCCCAATAGCAAGTAATATAAACTATAAGGTTATGCATGTTTGATTGAATGCCTAACATGTTATCATGCAATTGGAGCTAATTCATGCTTATACATAAGCAATTCTAATATGCATATTGTCATGACATATATTGCAAGGAGTATCACATACTCATATCACATCATCATCATCATCACACAACATTCCATGCTCAACCAAACCTTCATGCATAACAAGTAAGCAAAACAATCAAAGCACATAAGTTTATAGTTAGATATTCTTGCTACCTCTTGTAGATCCTTGTTCCTTTCCTTCTTGTAATGGTCTTTCCTTGCCACAAATGTCAAAACCTAGGCATTACAAGATAATTACCAAATTATAACTCCATTCCAAACAAAATCCAAGTCTAGTTTCAATAAACTCCCTTTTTCCAAAAATTTCCATTTTGGTTCCAATGCTTCCCATACTTGTTCCTCCACTTTACCCCCACACAAAATCTCATTTTAAGACCATTGGAAGCATCAAAATTATGAAATTCAAATCACTGTTCACGCGAGTGAACAGTACCGTGAGGAATTTTCAACATTATAACCTTTAATTCCAATGGTTTCCAAGGTTTAAAACCTTTCCAATCCTACACAAAATCATCATATAAACTCAATGGAAGCATTAAATCATTGAAATTCCATTTTCTTCTATCATGAACAGTGCATGAACAGTGCAAACCGAAATGGTAAAGTGAAGAGCATCAACTCACCTTACTTGCTCTTTCAAGACCCTTGCTTCTTCCTTGCCTTCTTCCACTTTCTTTCTCTAGAACTCACTTCTCTCTCTAAAGGAGCTCTTGGGTGTGAAGAATGAATGGAAAGGGGGGGTATTTATAGCAAAAGTCATGTGCCATTTGAAGGCCAAGATCACTTTGGAAACTATTTGATCTAATGGTTAAAGGTTTGATCTTGGAATGTCTTTTCACTTTTCACTCAAGACCTTACCACCATGACATCACTAGCATGGCACCACTTGGGACATCTAAGACTACTTCTTGGCCCCATTTTTGAATCCATATGGGTCCCACCATGTGCCAAACCTAATCCTTACTTTATTCTCTTTTTCTTTATTTCCAAAAATCCATAAATTATTTATTTTTGGACTTGGGCTCCAAGATAACTTTTAGGCCTTATTGGGCTGGCCTAGGATGACATGTTGGACCTCTTTTAGGTCCAATAGCTAATTGGCCAAATCCCAATGTAATTTCCTTATACCGATATCCGTAAATTACCCTGATCTTAGCATAAATGCTAATCACCTCTTTTAATTGTTCAAACATTTTTAGAAATTCATTCTAATATAAAATGAATTCTCTACAAAGTTTCATAATTTTCTGAGCCCCAGAAGTCCTGTTAAAAATTAAATGCGTTTTCTTTAACCCTTTATCGGTGTCCTTTTTCCCCGTAAATTCCATAATTAATTCTACAGGACTCCTTTTTGACTTCTGTCAACTCCATAAATTCTCATATTAATTATAATAATTTACTATCAAATTTTCTCTGATATCCATCCATTGTGTAAAATGACTAAAATGCCCTCCATTTACTTCTGATTTCTTAGGGCATCACAGTGGCATTTTCAAAATTTTGCACTTTGGCTCTTAGACTTTCTTCCTCTTCCAATTAATCCTTTTCTTTACATAAATATGGCCACCTCTTTTCCTAAAAATATCATATATTTCATTTAACCTGTACATACAACGTAGTACAGAAATTAGGGATGTTACACTCTACCTACCTAGATAAGTAGTCTACAGCCAACAAAATGTACTGAAACCCTACTGAAGGTGGAAAGGGTCCCATGAAGTCTATCCTCCATACATCTGTTGTGGCATTTCGTGCCTATTACTAATCCCTCCAAATCTCTGGCACCAATCACAAGCTTTACAAAACTCAAAAGCATCTTTAAAAAGGGAAGGCCAATAGAAACCGGATTCAAGGACCTTACGTGCAGTCCTTTTTCCTCCAAAATGACCCCCACAAACCCAAGAATGACATGCTTCTAAAACTGATTTGTGATCTTTATCTGGGACACATTGTCTTAACACTTGGTCTGAGCATAGCTTCCATAGAAAAGGTCTGTCCCAAATGAAGTATTTAGATTCACTCTTGAGCTTTTGGGCTTGAAATTTAGTCAAATGAGAAGGGATTAGGCCAGTTTTAATAAAATTAACCAAATGAGCATACCAAGGTTCTATAACAGTAACCAAACAAAGAGATTGATTAAGGAATGAATCATAAATAAGATCAAAACTAAGTACTCCCCGTGTCTCTATTGGTAATCTGCTTAGATGATCTGCAACGTGGTTCACATTTCCAGCTCGATCCCTCACCTCTATATCAAACTCTTGAAGCAGTAACATCCATCGTAGGAGTCTCGGTTTACATTGAGGTTTGTGGAGCAAATACTTGACTGCTGCATGATCTGTGTAAACAGCTACCTTGGAATTAATTAGATATGCTATGAATTTATCCAAGGCTACCACAATGGCATACAATTCTTTCTTAGTAGTGGTGTAATTAATTTAAGCAGCATCAAGTGTTTTTGAGGCATAAGCAATCACTCTAGATAGATTACCTTCCCTTTGACCTATCATAGCTCCCACAGCATAATTGGAAGCATCACATGATAGTTCAAATAGAAGATCCCAATCTGGTGATGTTAGAACAGGAGGAGAAATCAACCTATCCTTTAATTTTTCAAAAGCCTCTTTGCAGTCATTAGAGAAAACAAAGTCAGTGTCCTTTTGCAGAAGTTTTGAGAGTCGTAAAACAATTTTACTAAAGTCTTTGATGAATCTTCTATAAAACCCAACGTGCCCTAGAAAAGATCAAAGTTCTTTTAAAGTTATAGGGTAGGGTAACGAGGAAATGACTTCAATTTTTTCTTTACCCACCTCAATTCCCTTGTTAGATATACGATGTCTAAGTACTATTCCACGATCAACCATGAAATGGCACTTTTCAAAGTTTAAAACCAGTTTTTTCTCAATACATCTAACAATGATTTCATCAAGGCTTACTAAACATTCATCAAAAGAATTGCCATAACCAGTAAAATCATCCATGAACACATCCATGCATTTCTCAATGAAATCATAAAATATATAAAGCATGCAACGTTGAAATGTGCCAGGGGCATTACACAAACCAAATGGCATTCTTTTATAGGCATATGCGCCAAAGGGACATGTAAATGTGGCCTTTTCTTGGTCCCTCGGGTCTATGGGAATCTAAAAATATCCTGAATATCCATCTAGGAAACAATAATGACTCTTACCTGCCAATCTTTCAAGCATTTGATCAATAAATGGTAAGGGGAAATGGTCTTTCTTAGTGGAGTCAGTCAACTTCCTATAGTCAATACAAACCCTCCATGAATTCTGCACTATAGTAGGTATTAATTCATTATTCTCATTTTTAACTACTATCAGTCCACTCTTTTTGGGCACTACATGCACAGGTGATACCCACTCGCTATCTGAAATAGCATAAATGATTCCTGCCTTTAGCAATTTACTAATATCCTTCCTAACCACATCAGAGATCAATGGGTTTAATCTCCTTTGGGGTTGTTTAATTGGCTTGGAATCCTCATTCAGCAGGATTCTGTGAGTGCAAACAGTGGCATCTATCCCCTTTATATCAGCTAATTGCCAACCTAAAGCCTCTCTATTCTTCTTAAGCACACTTAATAACCTAGACTCTTTAGTAACAGTCAAAGAATTGGAAATAATCACCGGTAATTTTGAGTCTGGCTCAAGGTAGGCATACTTAAGGTTAGAAGGTAAATCTTTCAATTCTAACACTGGGGGTTGAACAATAGAGGGGGTAAGATGGGGAGAATCATTGAAAGTAGAAATACTCCCCTTTGTAGCGTCTCGGAGGCTGCTCATGTTCAACTCTGTAAGAATTCCCATCTGACCTATAATCTCTTCAGTAGTTGCACCAAGCTTAAGTTGGTCCATAGCTGCAACATAGTTGAGATCACACTCCCTCATACCTGTATCATTGTCAGAAATCAAATTATTTGGGAATGGTAAAGCATGAGAAGTAATTTTGGAATGAGAGTGAGGGGAGTAGGGTTAGAACAAATTGGCCCTGTAACCAAAACAGTGGAAAAGTAATCTGAAGGAATTTTCAGTTCATTGGATGCGTCTGGTATATCGGGTCGCGTCCTTTCATCGTATTGTCGCGACTGAAACTGACAGGGTCATCTCTGGAACTATTAGTCACGACATTATATTCATCTTGTCGCGACATGTGTTCTCTGGAGTTTTGTGTCGCAACCTTAAAACCATGTGGTCGCGACTCCGATTCATAAAGAGGTAGTCCCTCAGTAGATTGAGGTTTAGTCGTGACACCTACATCTTTGGGTTACTACCGATCGCCTCTAGAGTTGTATGTCGCGACCTGAAATTCATTTGGTCACGACTCATGTTCACAGTGGGCTACAGACTGATGTTTGGTCGTGACGTTATGGGCATTGGGTCACGACCTTTTATCACAGAAACTTGACCCTTCTGCAATTGTTGTACTTTTAGCTTCCAAAACATCCTAGTATCCTGCAAAATCACTCAACAAACCTTTTGCAAGCGCATTATCTCTATCATGATCATGCAAACAAAATTCATGTTCATCCCTAACTTCTTCAATAGCATAATCAATGGCATTTAAAGCAGTAAAAGCAGAATTATCATAGGGATATCTCATTGCTTCATTCATGTTAAAACTTACCACATGTTCTCTAACTTCCATTGTAATAGAACTATGCTTCATACTAATGATGGTTTTGGAAGTTTGGAGGAAAGGTCATCCTAGGATCAAAGTCCTATCATTTACTAGCTCATTAGACATATCCAGAACGTAAAAGTCAGCTGGGAACACTAAGTCTTTGACCTGTACTAGAATATCCTCAAGAATTCCCTTGGGATACCTAATTGACCTATCAGCTAATTGGAGTACTACATTTATGTCTCTAAGATTGTTGATACCTAAAGCTTGATAAACTGATCAAGGTATTACATTAATGGCATCCCCTAGGTCTAGTAACGCTCCCTTAATAGGAATATTTCCTATAGTGTAGGGGATTGTATAGGAGCCTGGGTCTTGGCACTTAACCGGTAGTTCAGCTTTGAAAAGGGATGACACATTAGCACTCACCTGAATTCTCTCAAGAGGCCTAAATTTCTTTTTATTAGCACACAATTCTTTTAAAAATTTAGCATACTTAGGGTTTCTCTTGAGGAATTCAACCACAGGGATGTTTATTTCCAATTTATTGAACAGATTGTAAGCATCTTTTGCAAAATCAGGATCAACCTTTTTCTTTCCAGCAAAATAAGAGTTAGGAAAAGGGAGATCTTTTATACTTACCTCCTTACCTTTGTGCAAAGAGGCTCCTTGCTTGCTCGACTCCGGCTTCTTCTCAGGTTTCTTTCCTTTATATGCTAGACTTGGTACTGTTGTTGCTTCTTCATGCAGCTCTTGTACTGCAGCTTGTGCTTGTGAGTTCTCCTCTTGGGTTGCCTTCTTACTCATAAGCAACCGTTCTTTGGCACTTTCAGAATTACCAATCTGCATCTGTGGCAGTGATGAATAATCAAATTCAGAATCTTCCTTATCCTCCTGTGGTGCATCAACTTCCTTAAAATGCAACTGTTTTCCACTTCTTAGAGATATGGCATTCACCCCTCTTGGATTAATAACAGTGTTTGAAGGTATGCTGCCATTGTTCTTTCCTTGGATGTCACTCACAGTATTAGACACTTGAGTTAAGTGGCTTGTGATATCTGCATTCTTACAACTTAACTCCTCAAGTTTTCTGTGTATATCTGCATTATCCTTCTGTATACTTTGGAGGATTGAAGCAATAGAGGTGAATTGAACATCATTCTCTTTGAGCTTGTGATCAATATTGGTCATTCTACCATCCTTGTTATTCATTTGTGCTGCCATACTCTTTAACAATTGAGAGGTCTCATCTGGTCTTGAAGGCACTAAAGCATTAGGTTGTGTGGGGACCATAGACCTTGCATTACCTTGGTAGTTGCTTGAGGGAGCACTACCTCCTTGGAATTGATTAGATCTATTTTCCCCACTGCCCCACCTAAAATTTGGATAGTCTCTCTAGCCAGGATTATATGTGTTAGAGTATGGATCTTTCTTCTAGAAGTTATTCTCTCTTCCTTGATACATTGTTGCAACTTCCTCATACTGTCTATCACATGTACTTGTAGCATGCATCATTGAACCACATGATTCACATCCTGTAACTAGGGCTTGTGAGGTATCCACTGCATGAACTTATTTTGTGGAGTGCAGCTCCCTTTCAATCAAACCCATCCTCTTTTTCATTCGATTTCCCAAGGCTGCTATCTCAGCTAAGATCGCATTCGAACTACCTGAAGATGAGGGTGGTAATCTTCTTGCATCTCCAGTTTGATGGTCCTCATTAGTGTCACATCCTTATTTTTATATATCTTAAGGACCAATCAGTAGCACTAAGAACCACTTTCAGGGTCATTGAAGTCTAAACTCTTAATCTAGAATTTTATTCTCATCGGGTACTGTTCACTGTGGCAAAATCCAGATGAGTGACCTGACTTTGAAAAATCATAACTAATTCTATAAAAATCTAAATGAAGTGGTTCAAACTGATACATGAATATAACTTAATTATGTTTCATTGAAAAATCATTGGTTGACCATTCCTTGACAAATTCAACGTGGGTCAACGTTTTAACTTTACTGTTCATCCAATGACTTTCTCCTGAATCCAGCATTCTGGTCCCACTTTTCACAATTTATATCTTTTCGTATATACATACAAATGAAGAATTATATATATAAAATTAAATCTTAGGATGTCTACTATTTACCATAAAAATATCATACATTTATTCAACCATTTACTATTTTTAATGATTTATCAAACATCAATAGGTCTCCACGGATTACTGTTCACAAGGTCATTTTTCAGCAACCAACCTTACATATTAGTGCATACATACATCACATATCAGTCAAACATGCCAGATAACAATTATTATTGAATAATCTGCTGTTATACATCAGTGCATGATTAACATCCTCATATTTCTATTACATTTTCTGTTGTCTAAAATCTGGCAGCATATCTGCTACATTTCTTCTGTAGAAAGTAACCGATCTTGTACCGATTCGGTAATTCCCGTAGGAGCTACCATTCTACGTAAGTACCCAGGAAAGACTGGATGAACCTGCTAGGTCCACTCACTTCCAGCCTCCTTAGACAGCACCTACGTACACAGTACGTATCAGTTCCTTTCTTTGTTCCTTCTTCGTTGCCAGAATTTCGGCAGCCTAACGGCGTCCCTTAAAATGTCCAAATTTTATTTTGACAGAACCTCCCCTGTAATGTTATATATGGGAATGAGATTCAAAAGAATTCCAGTAGCAACAATCATAACAATATATGTAATGTAGTGTGACAGTGCCTGCTTGTGATTGTGTATAGATAAGTATGCTGCATGCTTCAATATTCAATAACATATGATCATAGCATTGTAATAGAGCTTCAAGCATAACATATAAGACAACAATCCAACCAAACAATAGCACAACAAATCACAAAGACATTACATAAAAGCTAAGATTAGTTACTACCTTAAAAGCAGAACTTAAGAATTTCTCTACTGCTTCCCACTTCACCAGAACTTCCTTTCTTCTTTCTTTTTCTCACTTTCTCTCTCAAGCACTTCCTTATCTCTCTAAAAGCTCCTTAGGCCGTGGGAAATGAAGAGCTAGGGGGTATTTATAGTTTTGGTCAATGGCATTCTTGTAATTTTGAAGCCATCTGATCCTGTGGTCCTGGTTTTTCCGGAATTTCCTATTTTCTTTTATTCCTTTTACTGCATCATGCATGACATCACTCAATGCCACCTCATGGGATACCTCACCTCACACATTGATCACATGGCAAAATTTGGAGAGGGAAGAAGTCTTCTGGAAGCTTTCCGGTCCAATCCGGTACCGGCCCGGTCCGTCGCCTCGAAAACTAGACCGTTTTCTGAACCCAATTTTTTTGAAAACCTATATTATGTCTTCTGACCTTACATTCAGTATCTAAACCCTTTATATCATTAACATTTTTATACTGGGTCTAAACTCAATTACAGATCCCCTGCGAAATGACCAAAATACCCCTGGGTGCCCTTTCATGCACTACTTAACCCTAAGGGCAAAATCGTCATTTTACACATTTCTGTACCTCGTCAGGGCATATACTGACTCTGGTTAACTTCTCCTGTATATATCTTGGCCTCTAGGCCTATCCAGAATGACCAAAATGCCCTTCATACGGCCATTATCCCTTTGGTACAACACAGGGGCATTTTTGTAATTTCACACTTTCCCGGGGTTCTGCCGGACACTGGCCCACCTATCAGTCCAAGAGTCTTATTGGGCCTTTATTGGTGCCATTATTGGGCCTTTCTGGGTCCATTAACTTTATGGCACGCATTACGAGGAATCTTCCTCTGGCACAGTTCACTGAATATTTTATTATTATTCACCGTTTATACACATTTCCGGACACCGGCTCCTTCTGCTAGATACACTGCCCTACTGTGTCTGGGCAGCCATTTGGGTTTTAATGGGCATCTGACTGTTGTTACCTGACCTCATTCAGTCTTAGTTTAAATACCGATAAATCTCCCTATCGGATCCCTGGAGGCCTCATACTCCCGTCTGGATTTTCTAATTTGTGAATAACTTTTTCTACAAACCTCCTATCGGTATTCTGTAAGTTTCCCGACATCAGCCCCATAAGGGTGCATCATCCTGTAATTTCTTACTTATATCTGAAATCTAGGGTATCCGGTATGAATTTTTATAACTTTTGGATGATCAGTCCATTTTTGTCTATCTGGAGTCTTCAAAAATTCCTGTATTAGGCTGGATTACCCGGTGTCACTTGCTCTACCTACTGGTGGGATATGGGGCTGATCGGAGTACGATCACTATTTTTGCCTGTTTCCGGTCCAAGTTTTCATAATTACACTTTTGCCCCGAAAAATTTTCTTCTTTTCAACTAAGTCCCTTTATTTGGCTAAAATTACACCTAAATACCCCACATTTTTGTCTACTTTTCCTTCTTAGCTTTAAACTTTCCATAATTACATTTAAGTCCTTTCATTTCCTTTCTTTTGCAATTTAATCCTTTTCTTTACATAAAGGACCACATCTTTTTCCTGAAAAAGAACTCATATATTCCATCTAATCTGTACATGGAAATCAGTACAGAAAATTAAGGATATTACATTTCTCTCCCCCTTAAAATAAATTTCGTCCTCGGAATTTATATTACATCTATCCTATAGGAACAATTCAGGATACTTCCCTCTCATCTTTTCTTCTGTTTCCCATGTAGCCTCTTGTTCAGTCAAGCCTTTCCAGATCACCTTAACTAAAGGAATTTGCTTATTCTGCAACTGCTTGACTTTTCTATCAGCAATTCGCACTGGTCCAACCTCATAGGTCAAGTCATCTCGCAGTGTGACCTCATCTTGCTCAATCACATGAGATGGATCTGGAACATACTTCTTTAATTGGGAAACATGGAACACATCATGTGTCTGGCTGAGATTCGGAGGAAGAGCCAACTTGTAGGCTACTGCTCCTATCTTCGAGAGAATCTGGAATGGTCCTATGTACCTTGGGTGCAATTTCTTCACTTTAATCGATCGTTCGGCTCCCGTGGTTGGAGTTAACTTAAGGAATACATGTTCTCCTTCTTCAAACTCCAACGGCTTCCTTCTGACATCTGCATAGCTTTTCTGTCTGCTTTGAGCCGTCAACAATCATTTTCTAATTATCGCAACTTGTTCTGCAGTTTGATCCACTATATCCTGACCAAGCATTCTTCTCTCACTCAACTCCAGCCAGCATAAGGGGGATCTACATTTACGTCCATAAAGTGCTTCAAAAGGTGCCATCTGAATACTGGCCTGGTAACTATTGTTATAAGCAAACTCTATAAGGGGTAAATGGATATCCCAGTTGCCTTTGAAATCTAAGACACATGCTCTCAGCATATCCTCTAACGTTTGTATTGTTCTTTCAGATTGACCATCTGTCTGAGGATGATAAGCTGTACTAAATCTGAGAGTAGTGCCCATTTCTTCCTATAGAGCTCTCCAGAAATTTGAAGTGAATCGAGGGTCTCTATCAGACACAATGCTGCTCGGGATACCATGAAGCCTAACGATCTCCTTTATATACAGCTTTGCCAGCTTTTCAAGAGAATCTCTTTTATTGATTGCCAGAAAATGTGCTGACTTTGTCAGTCAATCAATTACTTCCCATACTGCATCATGTCTACTTGGAGTCAGGGGTAGTACTTCCACAAAGTCCATGGCAATTCCATCCCATTTCCACTCAGGGATTTCTAGAGGCTGCAACGTTCCTGCTGGCTTTTGATGTTCAACTTTCACTTTCTGGCAGGTCAAGCACTTAGATACATAAGTCACAATATCTTTCTTCAATCCAGGCCACCAAAATAACCTTTTAACATCATGGTACATCTTGGTCATACCTGGATGTACAGTACACCGACTTTTATGTGCTTCCTCCAGAATCCTTTCCCTTAATCCCACAACATTAGGGATATAGGGTCTTCCCCGAAACTGTAGTAATCCGTCTGGGGATATCTCAAAATTCCTTGTCTTCCCCTTCTCCATCTTATCTTTGAATATTACTGCTAGCTTATCCTGCTTCTGAGCCTCTTTTATCTCATCTTCTATGCAAGATCTGACATGAACTCCTCCAAAAGGATTTTCTGTCAGTTGCATTTGATATAGAGGGCTCCAATCACGCATATCTTCTATCAATTCCAACTCCTTGATCATCATGTATGCAACCTGCACCACCTTTCTACTTAGGGCATTAGCTACCACATTGGTTTTTCCTGGATGGTATTTAATCTGGAAGTCATAATCTTTTAACAACTCCATCCATCGCCGTTGTCTCATATTCAGTTCTTTCTGATCTTGTAGATACTTCAGGCTTTTATGGTTACAAAACAACTCTATCGTTGCTCCATATAAATAGTGCCTCCATATCTTCAGGGCTTAAACCACCGCCGCAAGCTCCAGATCATGAGTGGGATAATTTTCTTCATGTGGCTTTAATTACCGAGAGGTGTAGGCTACTACTCAACCTTGCTGCATCAGCACACATCCCAACCCCTGCTTGCTAGCATCAGTGTAGACTACATAAGTCTGAGTTGGGTCTGGAATAGTCAGCACGGGAGTAGTGGTTAATCTCTGCTTTAACTCTTGGAAGCTAGCCTCGCACTTCTCATCCCACTTAAACTGCTGATTCTTTCTGGTCAGCTTGGTAAGTGGTAAGGCAATTCGAGAAAAGTCTTGAATAAATCTTCTGTAGTACCCTGCTAGGCCGAGAAAACTTTTGATCTCTATCACTGTCCTTGGCTGCTCCCAGCTTAAAACTGCTTTAACTTTGCTAGGATCTACAGCTACCCCATCTCGGTATATGACATGACCGAGAAATTTGACTTCTAACAGCCAAAACTCGTATTTACTCAGCTTAGCATAGAGCTTCTTTTCTTTAAGGGTACTAAGAACAATCCTCAAATGCCTTTCATGCTCCTCTGGAGTTTTGGAATACACCAGAATATCATCAATGAAGACCACAACGAACTGATCTAGATAAGGCCTGAAGATCCGATAAATGTAGTCCATGAAAATAGCAGGTGCATTGGTTAGTCCAAACGGCATCACCAGGAACTCGAAATGCCAGTAGCGCGTTCTGAATGCCGTCTTTGGAATATCATCTGGCTTGACCCTTAGTTGATGATAGCCAGATCTCAAGTCAATCTTGGAGAATAAGCTCGCTCCTGCCAATTGGTCTAGCAGGTCATCAATTCTGGGGAGAGGATACTTATTCTTAACCGTAAGTTTATTTAATTCCCTGTAGTCAATGCATAGCCTTAAACTACCATCTTTCTTCTTGATGAATAGTACTGGAGCACCCCATGGCGATACACTGGGTCGTATGAAACCCTTCTCCAATAGCTCCTCAATTTGCTTCTTCAGTTCCATCATTTCATTGGGACCCATCCTGTATGAGGCTTTTGATACTGGTCCAGCTCCAGGTATAATGTCGATCGCAAATTCCACTTCATGCTCTGAAGGCAATCCCTGAATCTCCTTTGGAAAGACTTCAGGAAATTCATTGACTACAGGAATCTCCTCGATGCCTTCTTCTACTTCTATTTGGACAGAAAAGAATACCACATATCCCTGACATCCTTTCCGTAAACATTTTTCTGCCTGAGCCTTCGTCATGAAGTTCAGTTGTACTTCTGAGCTCTGATCAGTGATCTTTGGACCAAGAACTAGGGTCTTGTTTCTGCAGTCCAACATCACATTATTGGAGGATAACCAATTTAAGCCGAGTATGACATCAATCTCTCGGAAAGGCATATAGATCAGGTATAGGGTAGTACTGCAGTGCTCATAATGCACGACACTGTTTAGACAGGCATCAGACGTAATTACTCTAGCGTTGGTGGGGTTTTTTACCTGTATATCATAACGTAATTTGCTGATCAAAAGGCCTAGGCATTTAGCATATTCATAAGATATAAAGGAATGACTTGCACTTGAATCAAATAGAGCAGTCACAGCATGATCATTGAGATAAATCGTACCTTAGATCATCTCAGATGATCGCTGAGCGTCCTCTCTATTGAGTTCAAACACCCGTCCTGCCGTCCTTGGCCTTGGATCAGTTATAGCTTAAGGACATTCTCTGGAAAAATGTCCAGGCTTTCCGCAGGTGTAACAAACGTTCTGGCCCATTAAACATGGTCTATCACCATGATTCTTTCCACACTTTTCACAAACTGGGAATCCCTGTTGTTGGACCTGCTGCGGAAATTTCCTCTATAATGCTTTTTATTCTGCCACGGTCGCTTCCTCTTCTTATAGCCGCTCCCACCTGCAGCTTCTTGATTCTGATCGGCCTTGTCAGGGGTCACCTGATCCTTATTCCCGGATCTGGACAGCATTCGATGATTCATGCTATTTTCTACAATCCGACATGCTTCCACAGCATTATTGAACTGGCTGTATTGTTGCAGAGTTAACTTCTCCTTTAGCATGGAATTCAATCTCCGAATCATTCTTTCTGTCATCCAGCATTCGTCATCCACTTGGCGTAGATACGTAGAATACTGGGATAGCCGGATGAACTTGGCAAAATATTCGTCAAAAGCTTCTTTTTCTCCTTTTCTCAGTACAAGGAACTCTGCCTCCCTTTCATCTTTGACGGATTGAGGGAAATATTTCTCATAAAATTGCTCAAGAAACACTTCCCAGGTAACTGGAATGTCTCTTGCTTGGAGAAGTAACTCTGTATTCTTCCACCATCTATCCGCATCCTTTTCTAATTGATAGATGGCCATTTGGGCCTTGGTTTCAGTTGGGCAGTCGAGGACCTTAAAGATCTTCTCTAATCTACTGACCCAATTTTCTGCTATCTGTACTTCGAATGTCCCTTTGAATATGGGAGGATTATGCTTGCAAAACCGAACCATCCATTGTTGGATGCTAACTGCCTCCTCCCTCAATTCAACCCGTCTCTGGGGCTATTCCGCCTGCTGTGGTACTTCTTCAGGTTCTCTACTAGTCGCTCCTGAAGGCTCTGGTAGTCTTAAATTACTTACAGCTGCTGCTACTGCTGCGGCTATGGCAGCATCTCTTTCCTGCTCATTTCGTGCCTGAGCAGCTCTCATTTCTTCTATCATCTTTTGTTGTTGCTCTAATCGCTCTAAAATTAGTTGATTAAGATTTCCAGCTTCCTGTGGTTCCTCTGCTGGAATCGTTCTTCTTGTTCGAACCATTTTGTTATATTCTAACACAGAAAGGAATGTGATAAACAACAACATTTCTCATTTCATTTCACACATAACATACAAAGTACATATCACAGTCATACATATGCTACTGTACTGATCGTTTGTACATTAGAACATTACCCTAATTTTTCTTAAACTTCATTCTAATATATTCTCCTACTAAGTAGATCCAGTCAGATATGGTACAGTATGGTTCTCTATCAAAATATTGGTCCAACTCCGATCTCCAGGTAGGAGTCATCGGCAATACATCATTCATAATTTATAGCCAAAGCCCCATGGTTAACACGTTTGGATCCCAGGCTTGATATATGGCTTTCACCCTTGTGATGAAATTCTGATATATGGCTTTCAATACCATCTTCTCCCGATCATCACACGGAAAGTTTGATCCTACCGAGGAACTTTCCTCTTCAGAGTCACCAACTACTGGAGGTGTCTAGGGGTCAGAATCATTGCTCACTATCTCTTCTTCTGAACTATCTGAACTAGAGACCTCTGGTCTAAACTCCCATTGGTTTACTGTAGTTTCAGACCCGGATCTATGTCTAGCCATCCTGCAAACACTAACTTAGTGTCAATTATGACGACTTTATCATAGTATGTCTCTATAAATCATCTACTCAGAGCATTTCCTAAGCCAGAATCCTTAGCTCTGATACCAAAATGTCACATCCTTATTTTTATATATCTTAAGGACCAATCAATAGCACTTAGAACCACTTTCAGGGTCATTGAAGTCTAAACTCTTAATCTGGAATTTTATTCTCATCGGGTACTGTTCACTGTGGCAAAATCCAGATGAGTTACCTGACTTTGCAAAATCATAACTAATTCTAGAAAAATCTTAATGAAGTGGTTCAAATTTCTAAATGAATATAACTTAATTATGTTTTAGGGAAAAATCATTGGTTGACCACTACTTGACAAATTCAACGTGGGTCAACGTTTCAACTTTACTGTTCATCCAATGACTTTCTCCTGAATCCAGCATTCTGGTCCCACTTTTCACAACTTATATCTTTTCGTATATACATCCAAATGAAGCATTCTATATATCAAATTAAATATTAGGATGTCTACTATTTACCCTAAAAATATCATACATTTATTCAACCATTTACTATTTTTAATGATTTATCAAACATCAATAGGTCTCCACGGATTACTGTTCACAAGGTCATTTTTCAGTAAGTAACCGATCTTGTACCGATTCGGTAATTCCCGTAAGAGCTACCCTTCTACGTAAGTACCCAGGAAAGACTGGATGAACCTGCTAGGTCCACTCACTTCCAGCCTCCTTAGACAGCACCTACGTACACAGTACGTATCAGTTCCTTTCTTTGTTCCTTCTTCATTGCCATAATTTCGGCAGCCTAACGGCGTCCCTTAAAATTTCCAAATTTTATCTGGACAGAACCTCCCCTGTAATGTTATATATGGGAATGAGATTCAAAAGAATCCCAGTAGCAACAATCATAACAATATATGTAATATAGTGTGACAGTGCCTGCTTGTGATTGTGTACAGATAAGTATGCTGCATGCTTCAATATTCAATAACATATGATCATAGCATTGTAATAGAGCTTCAAGCATAACATATAAGATAACAATCCAACCAAACAATAGCACAACAAATCACAAAGACATTACATAAAAGTTAAGATTAGTTACTACCTTAAAAGCAGAACTTAAGAATATCTCTACTGCTTCCCACTTCACCAGAACTTCCTTTCTTCTTTCTTTTTCTCACTTTCTCTCTCAAGCACTTCCTTATCTCTCTAAAAGCTCCTTAGGCTGTGGAAAATGAAGAGCTAGGGGGTATTTATAGTTTTGGTCAATGGCATTCTTGTAATTTTGAAGCCATCTGATCCTGTGGTCCTGGTTTTTCCGGAATTTCCTATTTTCTTTCATTCCTTTTACTGCATCATGCATGACATCACTCAATGCCACCTCATGGGACACCTCACCTCATACATTGATCACAAGGAAAAATTTGGAGAGGGAAGAAGTCTTCTGGAAGCTTTCCGGTCCAATCCGGTACCGGCCCGGTCCGTCGCCTCGAAAACTGGACAGTTTTCTGAACCCAATTTTTCTGAAAACCTATATTATGTCTTCTGACCTTACATTCAGTATCTAAACCCTTTCTATCATTAACATTTTTATACTGTGTCTAAACTCAATTACAGATCCCCTGCGAAATGACCAAAATACCCCTGGGTGCCCTTTCATGCACTATCTTAACCCTAAGGGCAAAATCATCATTTTACACCTTTCTGTACCTCGTCAGGGCATATACTGACTCTGGTTAACTTCTCCTGTATATATCTTGGCCTCTAGGCCTGTCCAGAATGACCAAAATACCCTTCATACGGCCATTATCCCTTTGGTACAACACAGGGGCATTTTTGTAATTTCACACTTTCCCGGGGTTCTGCCGGACACTGGCCCACCTATCAGTCCAAGAGTCTTATTGGGCCTTTATTGGCGCCATTATTGGGTCTTTCTGGGTCCATTAACTTTATGGCACGCATTACGAGGAATCTTCCTCTGGCATAGTTCACTGAATATTTTATTATTATTCACCGTTTATACACCTTTCCGGACACCGGCTCCTTCTGCCAGATACACTGCCCTACTGTGTCTGGGCAGCCATTTGGGTTCTAACGGGCATCTGACTGTTGTTACCCGACCTCATTCAGTCTTAGTTTAAATACCGATAAATCTCCCTATCGGATCCCTGAAGGCCTCATACTCCCGTCTAGATTTTCTAATTTGTGAATAACTTTTTCTACAAACCTCCTATCGGTATTCTGTAAGTTTCCCGACATCCACCCCATAAGGGTACATCATCCTGTAATTTCTTACTTATATCTGAAATCTAGGGTATCCGGTATGAATTTTTATAACTTTTGGACGATCAGTCCATTTTTGTCTATCTGGAGTCTTCAAAAATTCCTGTATTAGGCTGGATTACCCGGTGTCACTTGCTCTACCTACTGGTGGGATATGGGGCTGATCGGAGTACGATCACTGTTTTTGCCTATTTCCGGTCCAAGTTTTCATAATTACACTTTTTTCCCGGAAACTTTTCTTCTTTTCAACTAAGTCCCTTTATTTGGCTAAAATTACACCTAAATACCCCATATTTTTGTCTACTTTTCCTTCTTAGCTTTAAACTTTCCATAATTGCATTTAAGTCCTTTCATTTCCTTTCTTTTGCAATTTAATCCTTTTCTTTACATAAAGGACCACATCTTTTTCCTGAAAAAGAACTCAGTACATGGAAATTAAGGATATTACAATTAGCCATTTTTTGGAACAAATCCCAACTTGCTTGTGGGGTCTTATCTCTCAATGAACAATTCGCAACAGCATTCAAGGACACTTTATTGTGGGATAGTAGACCATCAAAGAAGATGTCTACTAAATTAGCCTTAGTGATGTTATGGTGGGGACATCGAGCAAAAAGGTTAGTAAATCATGTCCAATACTCATGCAAAGACTCCCCATCCTGTTGGATAACATTAGTGATCTCCTTTTTCATCAGAGTAGTTTTGGAGGCTGGGAAAAACTGCTCAAGATAAGTAGACTTCAGCTGATCCCATGTAAGAGTTGAAAAATGGGTTGGCAAATTGTATAGCCACTCCTTAGCCTTCCCTTCCAAGGTGAAATGGAAATACCTCCTCAAGACATCATCCAAAGTGGCCATTGGAGACTTCATTGAAGAACAAATCTTGTGCATGGTTTGTAAGTGCCTGTGTCGACATTCTCCTGTAAAACCATGAAATTTAGGTAAGGCTGCAATCAAAGCTCCTTTAATTTCAAAATTAGCCTCTTCAGTATAGAAACCATTAGGATCATAATTCACATGCGAATGATTTATTTCCCTAACACTTATATTATCTTCTAGATTCATTTCATTCTCTCTATGCCCATTATGATTAGCCATATTTAATTCAGTTTCAGACTCTAGAATACTAGAGGAGGAACTAGATTTTGCATCTTCTTCTCTAAATTCCCTAAATTCTCTCCTTAGTTTCCTAAGTCTCCTTTTAATTTTAGGTTCAAAATGGCACTAATGGTTCAGTTCTCCTGCGCATGCAATGTAGAAACAGTCAAGAGTAATTAATGTAAACATCAGATTCAGTTCAGAAGTTGCACAGTAGAAAATTTTCAGCTAGTCGCGATAAAAGTGTTTATTAGTCGCGACACAAAATTATAGAGAGCAGCAGTCGTGCCGAAAAGGTTTAAATGTCACGACTGGTTTTCGCTGAGAGCAGTCAGATATCACAGATAGCAATAAAGTTGTGACTCAAAGTGTTTTATGTCACGACTAAAAGTGACAGAGAGTAATTATCGTGACTCAGGTAAGGTAAGGTCGCGACTCACAGTCACAGAGACTGATTCTGCAGAAAGTCAGAAAAAAGATGCAGTATGCAATGCAAGTTAGAAACTGCTAAAACTAAAATGCAATGAAAAAAAATTGACTCAGGTAGGCAATGAAATTGACAAATAATTACTAGGGAACCAATTACTTGGCTCCCTGGAAACGGCGCCATTGATGAGGCCTTCGGATTGTCGCAATCCGAGCCATCAAAATTAAGTTAGTTGCACCCAATATAATGTAGTATAAGGCACAACCCTATCGTTCTTCTCAAGGAGCCTTTCTATTAGAAACCTAGCAAATTGGATGTCAAAATCGATGAAAACCTGAGTAAAGGTAAAAATGGTTTTGGGGTTTTGGGTGCTTGATAAAATTAAATTGCAGAAAAGTAGATATTTTTGGATTTTTGATTGAGATGAGAAGAGTTGGTTTGTTTGAGAAATATGTAATGGTAGACTCTTGATGATGAAAACTTATCTATCCTTGCTCTTATGTTAAATTGGAGTTTTAAATCACCAAGTTTCAAAGAAAAACCTCAATCGATCGATTGAGTCCAGAACCCTAATATTCCTTAAACTCCTTTAATCAAAGCTAGTTTAAGAACTATTACTGAACTGTTAGAAGCCACTTAGCGTGTAATTAACCCTAAAATGATGAGAACACCCTCGAGTGGTCGTCGATCGAAAACCCTAGATTTCAAGCAATTGAATTGATTTGCAACGATCGCTGAAAATAACCCAACTTTCTTAAAATCAAAATTGAAATATTAAATTGAAATCTGTAACACCCCAATTTTTAGGCCAGAGACTTAATAAGTAGCCTGAAATAGATATATCCCTTTGAGCAGAAGTTCCAAAAACATAAGGAAGGTTTTTAGGGACTAAACTACAAATAAGTGAAAGTCGGGGGACTTATGTGTAAATAGTAAAAGTCCCTAGAGATATGATGGACATTTATGCAAAGAAAGGGATTAAATTGCAAAAGAAAGAGAATGAAGGGACTTAGATGCAATTATGAAAAAGTGCAATGCCAAAAAGAAAAGTAGACAAAAAGGTGGGGTCCTTAAGTGTAATTTTAGCCAAATAAAAAGGGACTTAATTGAAAAGAAGAAAAGTTCTTTGGGGCTAAATTGTAATTAAAGAAAGTCAGGCCGAAAGTGGTTTTGACTGTCCGAAAGCATTTCAGTCCCAGATTTCACCGGTAGAGAGAGCAAGTGACGCTCGATAATCTGGCTTAATACCGAAATTTTTCAAGACTCCAGATAGCCAGAATTGATCTGATAGTCTAAAAGTTATAAAAATTCCTACCGGATAACCTAGATTTCAGATCTAAGTGAGAAAATACAGGATGATGCGTCCTGATGGGGCAGATGTCGAGAAACTGACAGAATACCGATAGGAGGCCTGTAGAAAAAGTTATTCGTAAATTAGAAAATCCAGACGGGAGTGTGAGGCCTCCGCATATCCGATAGGGAGATTTATCGGTATTTAAAAAGGGACTGAATGAGTTCAGATGACCTCAGTCAGATGACTGTTATGACTCACAGGGATGCCTGAACACAGCAGGCCAGTGTATCTGACAGAAGGACCCGGTGTCTGGAGATGTGTAGAAACGGTGCATAATAGTTAAAATATTCGAGGAACTGTGTCGGGGGAAGATTCCTCGTAATGCGTGCCATGAAGGTAATGGACCTTGAAAGGCCCAATAATGGCGCCATCAAAGTTCCAATAAGACCCTTGGACTGATAGGTGGGCCAGTGTCCGGCAGAACCCCGGAAAAGTGTGAAATTATGAAAATGCCCCTGTGTTGTACTAAAGGGGTAGTAGATGTATGAAGGGCATTTTGGTCATTCTGGACAGGCCCAGGAGACAAGGTACATACAGATAAAGTTACTCAGAGTCAGTATATACCCTGACAGGGTACAGAAAGGTGTAAAATGATAATTTTACCCTTAGGGCTAAGATAGTGCAAGAAAGGGCACCCAAGGGCATTTTGGTAATTTGCCAAGGGATGTTTCTTGGGAATCGAGCCATCAGAGTACTTGAGCTTGATCAGGATCCAAGATAACATTCCCAGAGCCCAAAAACGTAGCCCATGAAGTATGTGGGAAAAAGTGGCATTAAAATACTATTTTAATGCTGTTTCAATAAAGTAAAGTTACTCGGTCGGCACGATAACTGAGGAGGTGATCAGATAAAGTCCTGAACTTATCTGGATAGCATTGGAAGGCGTGAAAGGTCCCTTCCAGATGCCACATGGTGTCATGTTAGAGGGAGAAGAAAAGTTAAGGACATGTGGCATAATCTTAGTAGGTGAGTCCAGTTTGTGGGAAATCGGACCGGACCGGTACTGGATTGGACTGGAGATGCTGAGTCAGCTGATGAGGTGTCCAGGAATTGTGACATGTGAAGAATGTGGCGATGAGGTGTCCCATGAGGTGGCCTTGAGATGATGTCATGCATGATGCAGTAAAAGGAATAAAGAAAAATAGGAAATTCCGGAAAAACCAGGACCACAAGTTCATATGGCTTCAAAATTACAAGAATGCCATTGAAGAAAACTATAAATACCCCCCTTGCTTCATATGCAGCACGGCCAAGCATGAGAAATAGAGAGAAAAGGAGAAGGAAAGAAAGAGAGAAAGGAAGAAAGAAAGAAAGGAAGTTCTGGCGGAGCTGGAAGCAGAATAGAGATAGTAGAGTTCTGCTAAGCTTTTGAGGTAGTAACTAATCCTAGCTTTTATGTAATGGCTTTGTGATTTGTTGTGCTATTGTTTGGTTGGATTGTTGTCTTATATGTTATGCCTGAAGCTCTACTGCAATGCTATGATCATATGTTATTGAGTATGGAAGCACGCAGCATACTTATCTGTACACAATCACAAGCAAGCACTGTCACTCTGCATTACATATATTGTTATGATTGTTGGTACTGAGATTCCCCCGAATCTCATCCCAATAAGTAAACCATTATAGGGGAGGTTATGTCAAAGTGAATTTTGGGAATTTTAAGAGACGCCGTTATGCTGCCGAAATTATGACAAGATAAGGAGAGCAGCTGATATGTACTGTGTACGTAGGTACTGTCTAAGGAGGCTGGAAGTGAGTGGACCTAGCCGGTTCATCCAGTATTTCCTGGGTACTTACGTAGAATGGTAGTTCTCACGGGAATTACCGAATCGGTACAAGATCAGTTACTTTCTGAAGATGAAGCGTAGCGGTTATGCTGCCGGATTTTAGGCAGGAAAAGATGTAATAGAGATATGGGAAATTTTGTACATGCCCAGATGTAAAACAACTTATTAATTAATAATAAGTGTTGTTTGGCATGATTGACTGATGTATGCTTATGTATGCAAAGTAGAAATGCTGAAATTTACCACTGTGAACAATAACACGTGGTGATCTAGTCATGTTTGATAAATGATTAAAAATAGTAAATGGATGAATAAATGTATAAAACTTTTATAGTATATAGTAGACATACCAAGCTTCAATTTGATATATAAAATGTCTCATTTGGATGTCTACACATGGAGATATAAATTATCAAAGTTGGGACCAGAATGCTGGATTCAGGAGAAAAACGTTGGATGAACAGTAAAGTTGAAACATTGACTGATGTTGACTCAGTCAATGAATGGACAACGAGTTATTTGTTCCTGAAATATAATTGAGTTAGCTTTAATTATCAATTTGAACCACTTCATTTTGATTTTTGTAGAATTAGTTATGATTTTTCGAAGTCAGGTCACTCATCTGGAATTTTCATAGTGAACAGTACTCGATAAGAGTAAAACTCCAGATTTAGAAATCGGACTTCAATGACCTTGAAAGTGGCTCTAAATGCTACCAAATGGTCCCTAAGACATACGAAAGTAAGGATGTTTCAATTTGGTATCAGAGCAGAAGGTTCTGGCATAGACTAGAAAGGGCTCTGGTTCAGAGCATAAGATTCTAGCACAGAACAGAAGGTTCTGGCTCAGTGATGCTCTGAAATAGTTAAGATGTGTGGTATGTGGTATGGGTTATCCTAAATGTTTTGCATGTGTTCATAGATTGTTGTGCATATATATGACTGTATTTCCCAATTCTAGAAAAAGAAGTGGAAGTCATGGTTAATACAAGAAGAAGTAGTAAAGCCTCGGGATGAGGGTACTAATAATCAGATAGACCCTATGCAAGTCATTCTAGATAGGTTAGAATAGCAACAACATGCAATAGATGAGATGCGGGCAGCTCAGGCTCGCCAAGATCAAGAATGAGATTCTGCTATCGCTACGGTGGTTGCTGCTGCAGTTGCTAGCTTACAGCAGTCTGAGAAGGAGGTAGTACCAGAGAATAATGTAGAACCTGAACCTCAGCTAGATCATGAGCAGACTGGAATGAATAGACATCAGGGGTCTATAGGAAATAATAATAATCAGGAAAGTCTGCAAACATGGATGGAACGATTCCATAAGTTTAATCCGCCCATGTTTGAAGGGACTTTTGACACTCAAATAGCTGAGGATTGGGTTAGCCAGTTAGATAAAATCTTTAAGATTTTAGAATGTCCTACTGAAAGAAAGGCCCAGCTGGCAGTTTACAAACTAGAAAAAGATGCGGATAGGTGGTGGAGGAATACAGAAGTGATTCTGCACTCAAGGAATATTCCATTTTCATGGGAAATATTTCTTGAGCAGTTCAACGAGAAATATTTTCCACAGTCGGTAAGGGATGAACGTGAAGCAGAATTTTTTAATATTAAAGCAGGGTGAGCAAGAACCCTTTGATGATTATCTTGCTAGGTTCATTTGTATTTCACGATATTCCACTTACCTAAACTGTATGAATGATGAGAGGTGGACCACTGAGAAGTTAACTCGTGGGTTAAACCCTACATTGAAGGAGAAAGTTTTTCCTAGAAAGATATGAAGGTTTAATGAAGCAGTAGAGGTATGCAGGATCACAGAGAAGAATGTGCAATATCCAGAAAAGAGTGAGCCTGCTACATCAAGAGTGATGCCACCAGGTTCCTTGAGAGGGAACAGTAAGAAGAGAAATGGGCCAGCATATGGGTCAGAAGTTTATAAGAAACAGGGAAGTAGGCCAGATAGTGGGCCAAGAGAAGTTAGTAGGCAACCAAGGCCTAATATATGTGAGAACTGTAGTCGAGACCATGGTACGAGGCCTTGTCCAGTAGGTCAAGGGTTATGCTATAGGTGTGGAAAGCCTGGACATTATGCCAGGGAGTGTCCACAGAACACAGCAGGTGAAAGATACCCGACTCAGGAAAGAGTATATACCCTGACTGGAAATGAGATAAGAAAGTCTCCTGCGCCAAATTAAGGTACGAGTTTATTTGTGTTCTGTTTCCACTGGCTAATGAATGGATAAATCCTGTATGTGATTGGATTGGATTGTCCAGTATGCACACTATTGAGCTACCCTATACCTAGTATGTTGCCTATGTATGCGGATGAGTATGATTACAGGTTTTAAAAGTAGGAAGTAGAGAAAACATATACAAGATAGTTAGGGTTAGTCAAACCCTTGAGCGTTAAAACTTATATTATGGCTGAAAGGAGTCCAGGTCGCGATGTTATGAGAAATATGTCGTGACTAAAGGACACAGAAATGCCAGGTCGTGACGAGTAGCGTGTGACAGTCGTGACTAAAAGTCGCAGAGTATGTGAGTTACGACTATGCAGTTCTCAACAAAGATAGTAGAGGTCATATGATAATGAAGGTACCAACCTTGCTGAAGTTCATCAGCTAGAGGATTGGAATAGCATATGGTAAGCCAGATAGTACAAAGGTACTTAGGTATGAAAGATCAGTTTAAGACAATGTGTAAAAGTAGATCCTCTATGTGATAACTAAGAGTAGATCTACGTTATAGGGGTTTTATTCAGCTAATCTGAATAGAAGACCTAAAAGCTAGAATGAGATTTGCCCAGGAATGATCCTAGTACATGGCCTAATGGTAAAGACGTGATGGTTAATAGATAAAGAGCTCAATGTTCCCTAAACAGAGGGATTCCATCACAAAGAAGTAGTAGACCTAGGGGAGAATACCCTAGAGAATAGAAGTAATAGTGAGAAATAATGAATGAGATCCATGAGGATTAAGGATCAAGAGAAAGGCCAATAAGGAACCATAGTCCGGTCAAGAGTAGACTAGGACTGATTGATAGATAGAATAATGAAGGGTTGAGTCTATACCCGGGCAAGAGGGTATCGTGTCAACCTAATTGAAATAGATAGTTGTTTCAGGATGAATGATCAGGATATGATAGGCAATATGATAAAGGAAATACGTTTGAGGCTTACTTAGATTATTATGATGTCTGATGGATGGTTGAGCAAAATATGATGAGGATATGACTTATGTTGCCATAAGATATGATAGTTGCATCTCCTTGCAGTTGTCATATGAGGACATGCATGTTAGAATATGCTATAATGAATAGATACTCCCCTTTTTCAGTGCATGTAGGGTAGAGTATATATGAGTACATATATGAGATGAGAAAGCTATGAGAAAGTATGTTGCTCCCATACCATATGATATGAGGATGATATGAATGTATTGAGGATGATAGATAGTCTCAGTTTATGGGACGATAAGTTATGATATGATTATGATTGAGGTTACTCAGGTATTTCTATGGCTTGTGAATATAGTACTCAGGGCCATTTCTATTGAAATGAATGATATACAGAAAGAGAAGCAGATAACAGTAAAGGGATTGTTTCTAGATCACTCTTCAGATAAGAGTTGGATCTGAAACAGGTGGCTCTCAGATAGAGCTAGATTCAGATGAGTACAGATCACTCTTCAGACAAGAGTTGGATCTGGTACAAATTGCTTACAGTTAGAGCATAGTTTGAATGGCTCGCAGTTAGAGCACAGATTAAAATGAAAAGTTATGATGAGGCCATAGCAGCAAAATGCAATGGCAGGTGGTTAGACCATAGCCAATGGTAAACCACAGTAAAGTAAGAAAGATGAGAAGGAACTCCTGAGTAAGAGAGGAAATAAGTAAAGTCTGGGTAAATAATATGAGGCTATAAAAATTTTTCAAATATTTATTTATTGAGTTATCAACAGGTGGAAGCAGTTAACCTTATAACTTAGTCTGTTGGTTTAAGATCTTCGGGAGATATATAGTACAACAAAATCGCAGTTAGATTCTGGAGGGTCACAGTTAGATCCTAGTATGGCTCCAGGGTCGTAGTTAGATCCTAACAGCTTCAGAGTCGCAGTTAGATTCTGAAGAGGCTAACGGTTGATCGTAGTTAGATCCCGAGGTCGTAGTTAGACCTAGCCTGAGAAAAGTAATGAGCCATGAGATATGAGTACAATGTAATATCTCTTTGGGAAGATGAATGCTAAAGACAAAGTTAAGGTGAGGAAGCTTCACTAGTTGATACACTCATCCAAAAAAATTATTTCTATAATAATTTTCCTCAGATAGTCTCTACAGACTGAACTTAGTTTTCCCTTAAATAAAGTCGGAGTCCAAGTCCAAATCTGAGTACTGATATTCAAAGTTTTGTAGAAGTATGCCTGAGAAGCAGAAAAGAGAATTCCCTGTGTATAAAGAATAGAAAAGCATTGGCTAAAAGCACTCTGGGAGGTAGCTCAAGTTGTGAAGCTAATAGCAAGAGAAAGAGGCAATAGTTCAGGCAGGGGACTGAGGGTAATGATCAGGTTGGAGAGCAGAGATGTCAATGTGGTAGAAAGAGCCATAGCATATGGGAGTGTTGAGCAGGGCAAAGCAGTTGTGGTAAGAAAGGCCACTTTGCAAGAGGTTACCCTAAGAATGCTAACATCCCTAAGAAAGGTCTTTGCTCTTACCACAGATAGAGTCTCCAAATTTTCTTGAGGTTGACCTTAAGAATGGTCAAGAAGAACCATAGCGGTAAGGGCGACTGAGCTATAAGGAACTATAGGCCTAGATACTGATGTGGATAATGAAGAGTTCTTTTTTGATCTAAAGGAAGTGGTAATAAAAGGCCAGAGAGATCTAGAGAAGAGGATCTAAGGGAAAGTAAAGATAGAATGTAGTTCTATGAAAGAGAATACTAGGTCCTAGAGCTATACGAAGAGAGACTTAGCCCTAACCCAGAAGTACGAAAGGTGCTAAGGCAAGCATAGCCTAACGATAGATAAGCCCTGAGAAGGGATAAGAAAAAGTGCAAATGCCACAAAGGTTTGACATAGATACATAAAGTTATGAGAACAGTTAAGAAAAGTCAGAGAAGTTATCTGGGTTATGATCTCGTATCAGGAAAAAGAAAGTCAGAAGAACAATATTTCTCCTAAGAGATTAGCAAAGTGTAAGAGGAGTGATGGAGATCCCAGAATTACATCAAAATTATAAGGGATAAGATATGAAAGAAATGGACACTACTCACAAGTGTAATGAGTTATCCATAAGTATAAGAGGATGAATGCCCCAAGCCTTAGTCATAAACTAGGAAAGGATATACAGAGGAGCTATATCCAGGATAATTGATTAAGGTACTAAGTAAATTTCGAGGACGAAATTTATTTTAAGGGGGCTAGAAATGTAACACCCCAATTTTCAGGCCAAAGACTTAGTAAGTAGCTTGAAATAGATATATCCCTTTGAGCAGAAGTTCCAAAAATATACGGAAGGTTTTTAGGGACTAAACTGCAAATAAGTGAAAGTCCGGGGACTTATGTGTAAATAGTAAAAGTCCCTAGAAATATGATGGACATTTATGCAAAGAAAGGGATTAAATTGCAAAAGAAAGAGAATGAAGGGACTTAGATGCAATTATGAAAAAGTGCAAGGCCAAAAAGAAAAGTAGACAAAAAGGTGGGGTCCTTAAGTGTAATTTTAGCCAAATAAAAAGGGACTTAATTGAAAAGAAGAAAAGTTCTTTGGGGCAAAATTATAATTAAAGAAAGTCAGGCCGGAAGTGGTTTTGACTGCCCAAAAGCATTTCAGTCCCAGATTTCACCGGTAGAGAGAGCAAGTGACGCTCGATAATCTGGCTTAATACCGGAATTTTTCAAGACTCCAGATAGCCAGAATTGATCTGATAGTCTAAAAGTTATAAAAATTCCTACCGGATAACCTAGATTTCAGATCTAAGTGAGAAAATACAGGATGATGCGTCCTGATGGGGCAGATGTCGAGAAACTGACAGAATACCGATAGGAGGCCTGTAGAAAAAGTTATTCGCAAATTAGAAAATCCAGACGGGAGTGTGAGGCCTCCGGATATCCGATAGGGAGATTTATCGGTATTTAAAAAGGGACTGAATGAGTTCAGATGACCTCAGTCAGATGACTGTTATGACTCACAGGGATGCCTGAACACAGCAGGCCAGTGTATCTGACAGAAGGACCCGGTGTCTGGAGATGTGTAGAAACGGTGCATAATAGTTAAAATATTCGAGGAACTGTGTCGGGGGAAGATTCCTCGTAATGCGTGCCATGAAGGTAATGGACCTTGAAAGGCCCAATAATGGCGCCATCAAAGTTCCAATAAGACCCTTGGACTGATAGGTGGGCCAGTGTCCGGCAGAACCCCGGAAAAGTGTGAAATTATGAAAATGCCCCTGTGTTGTACTAAAGGGGTAGTAGATGTATGAAGGGCATTTTGGTCATTCTGGACAGGCCCAGGAGCCAAGGCACATACAGATAAAGTTACTCAGAGTCAGTATATACCCTGACAGGGTACAGAAAGGTGTAAAATGATAATTTTACCCTTAGGGCTAAGATAGTGCAAGAAAGGGCACCTAAGGGCATTTTGGTAATTTGCCAAGGGATGTTTCTTGGGAATCGAGCCATCAGAGTACTTGAGCTTGATCAGGATCCAAGATAACATTCCCAGAGCCCAAAAACGTAGCCCATGAAGTATGTGGGAAAAAGTGGCATTAAAATACTATTTTAATGCTGTTTCAATAAAGTAAAGTTACTCGGTCGGCACGATAACTGAGGAGGTGATCAGATAAAGTCCTGAACTTATCTGGATAGCATTGGAAGGCGTGAAAGGTCCCTTCCAGATGCCACATGGTGTCATGTTAGAGGGAGAAGAAAAGTTAAGGACATGTGGCACAATCTTAGTAGGTGAGTCCAGTTTGTGGGAAATCGGATCGGACCGGTACTGGATTGGACTGGAGATGCTGAGTCAGCTGATGAGGTGTCCAGGAATTGTGACATGTGAAGAATGTGGCGATGAGGTGTCCTATGAGGTGGCCTTGAGATGATGTCATGCATGATGCAGTAAAAGGAATAAAGAAAAATAGGAAATTCCGGAAAAACCAGGACCACAAGTTCATATGGCTTCAAAATTACAAGAATGCCATTGAAGAAAACTATAAATACCCCCCTTGCTTCATATGCAGCACGGCCAAGCATGAGAAATAGAGAGAAAAGGAGAAGGAAAGAAAGAGAGAAAGGAAGAAAGAAAGAAAGGAAGTTCTGGCGGAGCTGAAAGCAGAATAGAGATAGTAGAGTTCTGCTAAGCTTTTGAGGTAGTAACTAATCCTAGCTTTTATGTAATGGCTTTGTGATTTGTTGTGCTATTGTTTGGTTGGATTGTTGTCTTATATGTTATGCCTGAAGCTCTACTGCAATGCTATGATCATATGTTATTGAGTATGGAAGCACGCAGCATACTTATCTGTACACAATCACAAGCAAGCACTGTCACTCTGCATTACATATATTGTTATGATTGTTGGTACTGAGATTCCCCCGAATCTCATCCCAATAAGTAAACCATTATAGGGGAGGTTATGTCAAAGTGAATTTTGGGAATTTTAAGAGACGCCGTTATGCTGCCGAAATTATGACAAGATAAGGAGAGCAGCTGATATGTACTGTGTACGTAGGTACTGTCTAAGGAGGCTGGAAGTGAGTGGACCTAGCCGGTTCATCCAGTATTTCCTGGGTACTTACGTAGAATGGTAGTTCTCACGGGAATTACCGAATCGGTACAAGATCAGTTACTTTCTGAAGATGAAGCGTAGCGGTTATGCTGCCGGATTTTAGGCAGGAAAAGATGTAATAGAGATATGGGAAATTTTGTACATGCCCAGATGTAAAACAACTTATTAATTAATAATAAGTGTTGTTTGGCATGATTGATTGATGTATGATAGATGTATGCTTATGTATGCAAAGTAGAAATGCTGAAATTTACCACTGTGAACAATAACACGTGGTGATCTAGTCATGTTTGATAAATGATTAAAAATAGTAAATGGATGAATAAATGTATAAAAATTTTATAGTATATAGTAGACATACCAAGCTTCAATTTGATATATAAAATGTCTCATTTGGATGTCTACACATGGAGATATAAATTATCAAAGTTGGGACCAGAATGCTGGATTCAGGAGAAAAACGTTGGATGAATAGTAAAGTTGAAACATTGACTGATGTTGACTCAGTCAATGAATGGACAACGAGTTATTTGTTCCTGAAATATAATTGAGTTAGCTTTAATTATCAATTTGAACCACTTCATTTTGATTTTTGTAGAATTAGTTATGATTTTTCGAAGTCAGGTCACTCATCTGGAATTTTCATAGTGAACAGTACTCGATAAGAGTAAAACTCCAGATTTAGAAATCGGACTTCAATGACCTTGAAAGTGGCTCTAAATGCTACCAAATGGTCCCTAAGACATACGAAAGTAAGGATGTTTCAATTTGGTATCAGAGCAGAAGGTTCTGGCATAGACTAGAAAGGGCTCTGGTTCAGAGCATAAGATTCTAGCACAAAACAGAAGGTTCTGGCTCAGTGATGCTCTGAAATAGTTAAGATGTGTGGTATGTGGTATGGGTTATCCTAAATGTTTTGCATGTGTTCATAGATTGTTGTGCATATATATGACTGTATTTCCCAATTCTAGAAAAAGAAGTGGAAGTCATGGTTAATACAAGAAGAAGTAGTAAAGCCTCGGGATGAGGGTACTAATAATCAGATAGACCCTATGCAAGTCATTCTAGATAGGTTAGAATAGCAACAACATGCAATAGATGAGATGCGGGCAGCTCAGGCTCGCCAAGATCAAGAATGAGATTCTGCTATCGCTACGGTGGTTGCTGCTGCAGTTGCTAGCTTACAGCAGTCTGAGAAGGAGGTAGTACCAGAGAATAATGTAGAACCTGAACCTCAGCTAGATCATGAGCAGACTGGAATGAATAGACATCAGGGGTCTATAGGAAATAATAATAATCAGGAAAGTCTGCAAACATGGATGGAACGATTCCATAAGTTTAATCCGCCCATGTTTGAAGGGACTTTTGACACTCAAATTGTCACAACCTTATTTTTATACATCTTAGGGACCATTCAGTAGCACTTAAACCACTTTCAGGGTCATTGAAGTCTAAACACTTAATCTGGAATTTTATTCATATCGAGTACTGTTCACTGTGGTAAATTCCAGATGAGTGACCTGACTTTGAAAATTCATAACTAATTATAGAAAAATCGAAATGAAGTGGTTCCGATTGCTACGTGAAGCTAACTCAAATATATTTCAGGGAAAAATCATTGGTTGACCAATCCTTGACAAATTTAACGTGGGTAAACGTTCCAATATTACTATTCATCCAATGACTTTCTCCTGAATCCAGCATTCTGGTCCCAACTTTAACCATTTATATCTTTTCGTGTATACATCCAATTTAGACATTATATATATCAAATTAAAGCTTAGTATGTATACCTTATACCCTAAAAATTTCGTACATTAATTCAATCATTTACTATTTTTAATGATTTATCAAACATGAATGGGTCTTCACGAGTTACTGTTCACTGAGCCTATTTTCAGCATTTAGTCTTTACATACCCAAGCATACAACCAACACATATCAATCATACAGGCCAGATAACAATTAATATCAAATAATCAACTGTTATATATCAGTGCATGATTAACTCTCTCATATTTTATTACATCCTTCTCTGTCTAAAATCCGGCAGCATAACTGCTACAATTCTTCTCTAGAAAGTAACCGATGTTGTACCGATTCGGTAATTCCCTTATGAGAACTACCATTCTACGTAGTACCCAGGAAAGACTGGATGAACCTTCTGGGTCCACTCACTTCCAGCCTCCTTAGACAGCACTACGTACACAGTACGTATCAGTTCCTTTCTTTGTTCCGTCTTCGTTGCCGGAATTTCGGCAGCCTACCGGCGTCTCTTAAGATTTCCAAATTTTATTTTGACAGAACCTCCCCTGTAATGTTATGTTTGGGAATGAGATTCAAAAGAATCCCAGTAACAATAATCATAACAAGATATGTAATGCAGAGTGACGGTGCTTGCTTGTGACTGTGTACAGATAAGTATGCTGCATGCTTCCATATTCAATAACATATGATCATAGCATTGGAATAGAGCTTCAAGCATAACATATAGGACAACAATCAACCAAACAAGACAACACATCACAAAGACATTACATAAGAGCTAGGATTAGTTGTTACCTCAAAAGCAGTGCTTTAGAACTTCCCTACTACTTCCAACTTCACCAGAACTTCCTTACTTCTTTCTTTCTCTCACTTTCTCTCTCAAGAACTTCTTTCTTCCTCTCTTTCTTGCTTGCACCGAAATGAAGGGGTAAGGGGGGGTATTTATAGTGTTGAGCAATGGCAATCTTGTAATTTTGAAGACTTATGATCCTGTGGTCCTGGTTTTTCCTGAATTTCCTATTTTTCTTTATTCCTTTTACTGCATCATGCATGACATCACTCAATGCCAACTCATGGGACACCTCACCTCCCACATTCTTCACATGGCGAAATTGAGAGGGAGCTAGAGCCTTCCGGAAGCTTTCCGGTCCTCTCCGGTACCGGCCCGGTCCATCGCCTCGAAAAACGTGTTGTTTTCTGCACCTGATGTTTCTGAAGATCCTTTTTATGTCTACTGACCTCACATTTAGTATCTAGACCCTTTATATCATTAACTTTTTAATACTGGGTCCAGACTCAATTACAGATCCCCTGCGAAATGACCAAAATGCCCTTGGTGCCCTATCTTGTCCTATTTTAACCCTAAGGGCAAAATCGTCATTTCACACCTTTCTGGACTCGGTCAAAGCTTATACTGGCTCTAGTCAACCTTATTTAGACATGTCTTGACCTCTGGGTCTGTCCAAAATGACCAGAATACCCTTTATTCATCTGCTGCCCTTTTTGTACAACATAGGGGCATTTTCGTAATTTCGCACTTTTCCGGGGTTCTGCTGGACACTGGCCCACCTATCAGTCCAAGAGTCTTATTGGGCCTCTAATGGCGCCATTTTTGGGCTTCCTGGGTCCATTACCTGTATGGCACGCATTACGAGAAATCTTCCTTTAACACAGTTCATTGAATATTTTAACTATTATTTACAGATTATACACCTTTTTCGGACACCGGCTCTTTTTCCCAGATACAGTGTCCTACTGTGTTCAGGCATCCTTGGGGGTTATAACGGTCATCTGACCGAAGTCATTCGATCGCATTCAGCCCCTTTAAAAATACCGATAAATCTCCAACCCAGATCCCTGGAGGCCTCACACTCCCGTCTGGAATTTTTATTTTGTGAATAACTTTTCCTACAGACCTCCTATCGGTATCCTGTCAGTTTCCCGACATCCGCCCCATAAGGGTGCATCATCCTGTATTTTCTCACTTATATCTGAAACCTAGGGTATCCGGTATTAATTTTTATAACTTTTGGACGATCAGTCCATTTCTGGCTATCTGGAATCTTCAAAAATTCCGGTATTAGGCTTGGTTACCCGGCGTCACCTGCCCTACCTTCTGGTAGAATCTGGGACTGAAATGCTGTCGGGCGGTGCAAACCACTTCTGGCCTATTTTCTTTAATTATACTTTAGCCCCAGGGAACTTTTCCTTCTTTATAATTAAGTCCCTTAATTTGGCTAAAATTACACTTTAAGACCCCACATTTTTGTCTACCTTTCCTTCCTTACCTTAAACTTTCCATATTTGCATTTAAGTCCTTTCTTTTCCTTTCTTTTGCAATTTAATCATTTTCTTTACATAAAGGACCACATCTTTTTCCTGAAACAGAGCTCATATATTCCGTTTATTCTGTACATAGAAACCAGTACAGAAAATTAAGGATATTACACAAATAGCCGAGGATTGGGTTAGCCAGTTAGATAAAATCTTTAAGATTTTAGAATGTCCTACTGAAAGAAAGGCCCAGCTGGCAGTTTACAAACTAGAAAAAGATGCGGATAGGTGGTGGAGGAATACAGAAGTGATTCTGCACTCAAGGAATATTCCATTTTCATGGGAAATATTTCTTGAGCAGTTCAACGAGAAATATTTTCCACAGTCGGTAAGGGATGAACGTGAAGCAGAATTTTTTAATATTAAAGCAGGGTGAGCAAGAACCCTTTGATGATTATCTTGCTAGGTTCATTTGTATTTCACGATATTCCACTTACCTAAACTATATGAATGATGAGAGGTGGACCACTGAGAAGTTAACTCGTGGGTTAAACCCTACATTGAAGGAGAAAGTTTTTCCTAGAAAGATATGAAGGTTTAATGAAGCAGTAGAGGTATGCAGGATCACAGAGAAGAATGTGCAATATCCAGAAAAGAGTGAGCCTGCTACATCAAGAGTGATGCCACCAGGTTCCTTGAGAGGGAACAGTAAGAAGAGAAATGGGCCAGCATATGGGTCAGAAGTTTATAAGAAACAGGGAAGTAGGCCAGGTAGTGGGCCAAGAGAAGTTAGTAGGCAACCAAGGCCTAATATATGTGAGAACTGTAGTCGAGACCATGGTACGAGGCCTTGTCCAGTAGGTCAAGGGTTATGCTATAGGTGTGGAAAGCCTGGACATTATGCCAGGGAGTGTCCACAGAACACAGCAGGTGAAAGATACCCGACTCAGGAAAGAGTATATACCCTGACTGGAAATGAGATAAGAAAGTCTCCTGCGCCAAATTAAGGTACGAGTTTATTTGTGTTCTGTTTCCACTGGCTAATGAATGGATAAATCCTGTATGTGATTGGATTGGATTGTCCAGTATGCACACTATTGAGCTACCCTATACCTAGTATGTTGCCTATGTATGCGGATGAGTATGATTACAGGTTTTAAAAGTAGGAAGTAGAGAAAACATATACAAGATAGTTAGGGTTAGTCAAACCCTTGAGCGTTAAAACTTATATTATGGCTGGAAGGACACAGAAATGCCAGGTCGTGACGAGTAGCGTGTGACAGTCGTGACTAAAAGTCGCAGAGTATGTGAGTTGCGACTATGCAGTTCTCAACAAAGATAGTAGAGGCCATATGATAATGAAGGTACCAACCTTGCTGAAGTTCATCAGCTAGAGGATTGGAATAGCATATGGTAAGCCAGATAGTACAAAGGTACTTAGGTATGAAAGATCAGTTTAAGACAATGTGTAAAAGTAGATCCTCTATGTGATAACTAAGAGTAGATCTACGTTATAGGGGTTTTATTCAGCTAATCTGAATAGAAGACCTAAAAGCTAGAATGAGATTTGCCCAGGAATGATCCTAGTACATGGCCTAATGGTAAAGACGTGATGGTTAATAGATAAAGAGCTCAATGTTCCCTAAACAGAGGGATTCCATCACAAAGAAGTAGTAGACCTAGGGGAGAATACCCTAGAGAATAGAAGTAATAGTGAGAAATAATGAATGAGATCCATGAGGATTAAGGATCAAGAGAAAGGCCAATAAGGAACCATAGTCCGGTCAAGAGTAGACTAGGACTGATTGATAGATAGAATAATGAAGGGTTGAGTCTATACCCGGGCAAGAGGGTATCGTGTCAACCTAAGTGAAATAGATAGTTGTTTCAGGATGAATGATCAGGATATCATAGGCAATATGATAAAGGAAATACGTTTGAGGCTTACTTAGATTATTATGATGTCTGATGGATGGTTGAGCAAAATATGATGAGGATATGACTTATGTTGCCATAAGATATGATAGTTGCATCTCCTTGCAGTTGTCATATGAGGACATGCATGTTAGAATATGCTATGATGAATAGATACTCCCCTTTTTCAGTGCATGTAGGGTAGAGTATATATGAGTACATATATGAGATGAGAAAGCTATGAGAAAGTATGTTGCTCCCATACCATATGATATGAGGATGATATGAATGTATTGAGGATGATAGATAGTCTCAGTTTATGGGACGATAAGTTATGATATGATTTATGATTGAGGTTACTCAGGTATTTCTATGGCTTGTGAATATAGTACTCAGGGCCATTTCTATTGAAATGAATGATATACAGAAAGATAAGCAGATAACAGTAAAGGGATTGTTTCTAGATCACTCTTCAGATAAGAGTTGGATCTGAAACAGGTGGCTCTCAGATAGAGCTAGATTCAGATGAGTACAGATCACTCTTCAGACAAGAGTTGGATCTGGTACAAATTGCTTACAGTTAGAGCATAGTTTGAATGGCTCGCAGTTAGAGCACAGATTAAAATGAAAAGTTATGATGAGGCCATAGCAGCAAAATGCAATGGCAGGTGGTTAGACCATAGCCAATGGTAAACCACAGTAAAGTAAGAAAGATGAGAAGGAACTCCTGAGTAAGAGAGGAAATAAGTAAAGTCTGGGTAAATAATATGAGGCTATAAAAATTTTTCAAATATTTATTTATTGAGTTATCAACAGGTGGAAGCAGTTAACCTTATAACTTAGTCTGTTGGTTTAAGATCTTCGGGAGATATATAGTACAACAAAATCGCAGTTAGATTCTGGAGGGTCACAGTTAGATCCTAGTATGGCTCCAGGGTCGTAGTTAGATCCTAACAGCTTCAGAGTCGCAGTTAGATTCTGAAGAGGCTAACGGTTGATCGTAGTTAGATCCCGAGGTCGTAGTTAGACCTAGCCTGAGGAAAGTAATGAGCCATGAGATATGAGTACAATGTAATATCTCTTTGGGAAGATGAATGCTAAAGACGAAGTTAAGGTGAGGAAGCTTCACTAGTTGATACACTCATCCAAAAAAATTATTTCTATAATAATTTTCCTCAGATAGTCTCTACAGACTGAACTTAGTTATCTGGGTTATGATCTCGTATCAGGAAAAAGAAAGTCAGAAGAATAATATTTCTCCTAAGAGATTAGCAAAGTGTAAGAGGAGTGATGGAGATCCCAGAATTACATCAAAATTATAAGGGATAAGATATGAAAGAAATGGACACTACTCACAAGTGTAATGAGTTATCCATAAGTATAAGAGGATGAATGCCCCAAGCCTTAGTCATAAACTAGGAAAGGATATACAGAGGAGCTATATCCAGGATAATTGATTAAGGTACTAAGTAAATTTCGAGGACGAAATTTATTTTAAGGGGGCTAGAAATGTAACACCCCAATTTTCAGGCCAAAGACTTAGTAAGTAGCTTGAAATAGATATATCCCTTTGAGCAGAAGTTCCAAAAATATACGGAAGGTTTTTAGGGACTAAACTGCAAATAAGTGAAAGTCCGGGGACTTATGTGTAAATAGTAAAAGTCCCTAGAAATATGATGGACATTTATGCAAAGAAAGGGATTAAATAGCAAAAGAAAGAGAATGAAGGGACTTAGATGCAATTATGAAAAAGTGCAAGGCCAAAAAGAAAAGTAGACAAAAAGGTGGGGTCCTTAAGTGTAATTTTAGCCAAATAAAAAGGGACTTAATTGAAAAGAAGAAAAGTTCTTTGGGGCAAAATTGTAATTAAAGAAAGTCAGGCCGGAAGTGGTTTTGACTGCCCAAAAGCATTTCAGTCCCAGATTTCACCGGTAGAGAGAGCAAGTGACGCTCAGTAATCTGGCTTAATACCGGAATTTTTCAAGACTCCAGATAGCCAGAATTGATCTGATAGTTATAAAACTTCCTACCGGATAACCTAGATTTTAGATCTAAGTGAGAAAATACAAGATGGGAGTGTGAGGCCTCCGGGTATCCGATAGGGAGATTTATCGATATTTAAAAAGGGACTGAATGAGTTCGGATGACCTCAGTCAGATGACTGTTATGACTCACAGGGATGCCTGAACACCGCAGGCCAGTGTATCTAACAGAAGGACCCGGTGTTCGGAGATGTGTAGAAACGGTGCATAATAGTTAAAATATTCGAGGAACTGTGTCGGGGGAAGATTCCTCGTAACAAGTGCCATGAAGGTAATGGACCTTGAAAGGCCCAATAATGGCGCCATCAAAGTTCCAATAAGACCCTTGGACTGATAGGTGGGCCAGTGTCCGGCAGAACCCCGGAAAAGTGTGAAATTATGAAAATGCCCCTGTGTTGTACTAAAGGGGTAGTAGATGTATGAAGGGCATTTTGGTCATTCTGGAAAGGCCCAGGAGCCAAGGCACATACAGATAAAGTTACTCAGAGTCAGTATATACCCTGACAGGGTACAGAAAGGTGTAAAATGATAATTTTACCCTTAGGGCTAAGATAGTGCAAGAAAGGGCACCCAAGGGCATTTTGGTAATTTGCCAAGGGATGTTTCTTGGGAATCGAGCCATCAGAGTACTTGAGCTTGATCAGGATCCAAGATAACATTCCCAGAGCCCAAAAACGTAGCCCATGAAGTATGTGGGAAAAAGTGGCATTAAAATACTATTTTAATGCTGTTTCAATAAAGTAAAGTTACTCGGTCAGCACGATAACCGAGGAGGTGATCAGATAAAGTCCTGGTCTTATTTGGATAGCATTGGAAGGCGTGAAAGGTCCCTTCCAGATGCCACATGGCATCATGTTAGAGGGAGAAGAAAAGTTAAGGACATGTGGCACAATCTTAGCCGGTGAGTCCAGTTTGTGGGAAATCGGACCGGACCGGTACTGGATTGGACTGGAGATGCTGAGTCAGCTGATGAGGTGTCCAGGAATTGTGAGATGTGAAGAATGTGGCAATGAGGTGTCCCATGAGGTGGCCTTGAGATGATGTCATGCATGATGCAGTAAAAGGAATAAAGAAAAATAGGAAATTCCGGAAAAACCAGGAGCACAAGTTCGTATGGCTTCAAAATTATAAGAATGCCATTGAAGAAAATTATAAATACCCCCCCTTGCTTCATATGTAGCACGGCCAAGCATGAGAAAGGGAGAGAAAGAAGAGAGAAAAGGAGAAGGAAAGAAAGAGAGAAAGGAAGAAAGAAAGAAAGGAAGTTCTGGCAGAGCTGAAAGCAGAATAGAGATAGTAGAATTCTGCTAAGCTTTTGAGGTAGTAACTAATCCTAGCTTTTATGTAATGGCTTTGTGATTTGTTGTGCTATTGTTTGGTTGGATTGTTGTCTTATATGTTATGCCCGAAGCTTTACTGTAATGCTATGATCATATGTTATTGAGTATGGAAGCACGCAGCATACTTATCTGTACACAATCACAAGCAAGCACTGTCACTCTGTATTACATATATTGTTATGATTGTTGCTACTGAGATTCCCCTGAATCTCATCCCAATAAGTAAACCATTACAGGGGAGGTTATGTCAAAGTGAATTTTGGAAATTTTAAGAGACGCCATTATGCTGCCAAAATTATGACAAGATAAGGAGAGCAACTGATACGTACTGTGTACGTAGGTACTGTCTAAGGAGGCTGGAAGTGAGTGGACCTAGCCGGTTCATCCAGTATTTCCTGGGTACTTACGTAGAATGGTAGTTCTCACGGGAATTACCGAATCGGTACAAGATCAGTTACTTTCTGAAGATAAAGCGTAGCGGTTATGCTGCCGGATTTTAGGCAGGAAAAGATGTAATAGAGATATGGGAAATTTTGTACATGCCCAGATGTAAAACAACTTATTAATTAATAATAAGTGTTGTTTGGCATGATTGACTTATGTATGATGGATGTATGCTTATGTATGCAAAGTAGAAATGCTGAAATTTACCACTATAAACAGTAACACGTGGTGATCTAGTCATGTTTGATAAATGATTAAAAATAGTAAATGGATGAATAAATGTATGAAATTTTTATAATATATAGTAGACATACCAAGCTTCAATTTTATATATAAAATGTCTCATTTGGATGTCTACACATGGAGATATAAATTATCAAAGTTGGGACCAGAATGCTGGATTCAGGAGAAAAACGTTGGATGAACAGTAACGTTGAAATGTTGACTGACGTTGACTCAGTCAATTAATGGCCAACGAGTTATTTTTTCCTAAAATATAATTGAGTTAGCTTCAATTATAAATTTGAACCACTTCATTTCGAGTTTTTTAAAATTAGTTATGATTTTTCGAAGTCAGGTCACTCATATGAAATTTTCATAGTGAACAGTACTCGATAAGAGTAAAACTCCAGATTTAGAAATCGGACTTCAATGACCTTGAAAGTGGTTCTAAATGCTACCAAATGGTCCCTAAGACATATGAAAGTAAGGATGTTTCAAAATCCAACATTCAAATCATCCAGAATAAAATATAACAGTCTAATTCGAGAATGATCAATCTATATTCAATCCTTAAACATAGAATGACAACCCTAGATCTAGTAGTAATCATAACATGTTAAGGAATACAAATTAGAACAGTAAAAACTCCCCGTTTCAGTCTGTGAGCTCAAGATATCGGATCCATCACCAAGAGACTAAAGGTTTAGCCTCTCATGACTTCTACTGCACTACAATCGATGTTCAGATGTGATGCCATGAAGAAACGATAAAGAGATGAAGGGTGAATGGTGTAGAGATATGTAGAAAGATGAAAGATATGGAGAAAGTATGTAGAGAGCGCTTGAGTACTGCTTCTTAGCCTAATCAGGTCCAAAAACTAGCCTCCCCCTTTGACGGCAGCCTCCGTCTCTTCTTGTAACAGCATGGCCTAATTCAAAACGCGCAGTTTCAGCGATTTCGTATTTTAGTCGTGACCATATCCATGTTTTAGTCTCTACCTATGAACAATGAAAATCTTCCAGAAGAATTATGGGTCGCGACCGTCGGACTCTTTGGTCGTGACTAAAAAGCACAGAGGCGTGATTTGACTTTCATTGACTTGTGATTCCTTTCCTGGTCCTTGCTCTCTTCCAAAGTACCTGCAATTCAACATAAAAGCTCTCGGTAAAAGTCCAAATCAGTAAATAACAGAATATATGCAGTTTGGAAGAGTTATTTTACCATTTTACCCTTTAATTAGCACATTGCCACGCACAATCATGTAATACACAAAAGTACAATTTAAGGCATGAAATGAATGGTAAAGTCATAATAAAACTCATAAAAACAACACAGAAACCATATACAAAATATGTCTTATCAGTTATACATAAGAAAAGTAATTATGAGAGTAATTGAAAAGTTAAGAAATTAAGAGAGAAATTCGCAGGTCCTGAGGCAGCGGTGTTCCGACCTCAGTTTGACCTAGTAAACGAAAGAGTTTGGCCTGGAAATTTGGTGAACAAGTAGCACACATCTGGGGCTTTACGTGGATAGGTAATATGCCTAATTTGGATGTGTAGAATGAGATAAATCAGTTCTCAAAGTAAAGGTTCAGAATAAGGAACTTAAGAGTAAAATTTTAATTTCTGGACTTAAGTTAAGATATAATCGAGCTAATATAGCTTCCGCAAGTGTACATTGAGGGGTCTAAGGGAGGATGTTTTAGGTGAAGTTCATACTCATAATCAGAATAATCAACATGAGCAGTATGCAGAAAATAATATGAACAATAGAAGGCCACATAGGAGCATAAGAGATCTCACTTCTTCTAATGCAAACTATGATCCTTTTCACACTTGTCCTTCTTTAGATGTGAACTTTGAGTTGAAAGGTCCTTTGCTGAGTAACTTACCAAAGTATTATGGATTGGCAAGTGAGGATCCTTTCAAGCATTTAAAAACTATGCGGTGGGTTTGTTCATTTATGAAGCCTGTAGGAGCTGAAATGGATGCTGTGCAGAGACAAGTCTTTCATTTCACACTTGAAGGAAAAGTAAAGGAATGGTTTTATATGCTGCCACATCACACACCTCAAGCTCGACACTTCTGGAACAACTTAAGAAGTGCCTTCTTGGAGAGATATTTTCCTTCATCAAAGACTACTACATTAAGGAAGGAATTTTTTGCTGCAAAATAGTATGTTGAAGAGTCTTTCTATGAGTTTTGGGGCAGATTTCAAGAGTTGCTGGCTAGATGTCCATATCATCAGATTCCAATGGAACATCTGGTGTAATACTTTTATTTAGGATTACGCCATGTATACATAAAGAATTTGGATGTAGCTGCTAGGGGTTCCATTGATATCCAACTCCTGATAAAGCATGGAACTTAATTGAGAAGATAGCAAACAATAACTAGCAGTATGGGGGATATGATGCTAGACAAGTGCATAAGGTTTTTGCAAGGACTTCTCAAGATCATAGTAATCTATCTTCTCAAGTTGCTGTTATGAGTGCTTAGATCAACAATCTAGCTGCTCAACTGAGCAATTCACATGTTCAAAGCCTATACTCTCAAGCTCTAATTGCTCCTAGCTGCCAACTTTGCTATTCTCCAATGCATACCAGTGCTAATTGTCCTACACAATTTGAGGATGTCTCAGCTATCTATCAAGGCAGACCCAACAAATATCCATAAAGAAATCTATACTCCAACACATACAATGAAGGATGGAGACATCATCCCAATTTTAGATGGAGGGATGGAAGTGGAGATAGAAATGTTGGGCCAAATAGATTCAACAATGACAAGCAAGTGGCTGAATCCTCTAGAGCTATAGAAGTGTCTACTACTTCAAAGGATGATAGAATTTCTGAGATACTCAAGAGCATTATGTGATGAATTCAAATATAAATTCCATCAACACAAACTTCAGCTCTAACTTCAAGGATTTGAGGTCTACGGTGGAGAACAACTTAGCAAAGACAAATTTAAAGTTTGCTGCCTTGGAGAAAAGAATTGAGTAGTGGGAAACCAACACTTCAAACATGAATGGCTATGTATCACAATTAGCCAATTCTATAAGTGAAGTTCAGGCAAGGATCAGTAGAGATCTACCTTCAAATATAGTTGTTAACCCCAAAACTGTGAATGCTATAAATCTGCAAAGTGAAGAGCAAATTTGGGAGCAAGTTACTGATGCTGAAAAGGAAGATGAAGGTGGGGAAGATACTGATTCCAGTAGTCTAATAAAGAATAACATTGAGAAGCCTAAAGATAAGAAGGAAGCACAACTCCTTGAGAAGAAAAAGGCTACAGAAAGTCCAATCAATTCTGCACAAAATTCTGAGGGCTATGGACAACTAAACAGCAATGAAATTGAGCTACTGGAAACTATTTATACTGAGTCAAGAAATCCTAGTGAGGATACAACTGAAGCAACAATATCAGTAGTAAGTCTAGAGCTCAAGCAAGAAGAAACTCATGCTGATTCAGCTAAGAAAGAAGTGGACTTGAATGATTTACTTGTTCTAAAGGAACTCATGAGCAGCAAGGAAGTCTTAAAGGAGAAGAACAAGGAAATCATTGATTGTTTCAGCAAGATTGAAGTAAATATGCCTATGCTGGAGAGGGTGCAGAGAGTACCAGAATATGCAAAATGTTTGAAGGAGAGTTGCAACCACAGGAAAAGAGACAAATCTAATGAAGTGGTGCAAGTAGGACCCAAAGCTTCTGCACTTTTCAAAGCTCAATTTCCAGTGAGTGTAAAGATCCAGGTGCATTCTCTATTCCCTGCACAATTGGTAAAATAACTCTTTCTAGAGCATTATTAGACTTAGGTGCTACTATTAATGTGATGCCTAATTCAGTTTATTATGCTTTAAATATGAATTTTATTAAACCAACTAAGGTGTTAGCTCAATTGGCTGATAAGAGTATTATAAATCCTAAGGGAATCTTAGAAGACATTCTAGTTCAAGTTAAGGACCTATTTTCCTTGTGGACTTTTATGTTTTTGATATGACAAATAAATCTCTTGATGATAATACTCTTATTCTAGGGAGGTCATTCTTAAAGACAGCTAACACCATGATTTGCATGAAAGAGGAAATTATTAAAATGGAATGTGGTGGGCACATAATTCAGTTTAACATGTATAGACACCCACATCAGCATAATTCTCTCATAGGACTTAATATGATTGATGCATTACTTGAAAATAAGTGTGATGATAGTTGTGAGCTTTATAATGATGATGAAGTTGAAGAACATTCCATTTCTTACTCCTCCACTGATTTCTCTTCTTTTTCTTCATCTAATAGTGATGTGTTATGCATTAATTCTAACATTGATGGCTGGCTTCCTGCTATGGGTGATTTTTCTTCATCTCCATTTACTATTTCTTCCTTTAGAACTAACCATACTGTTTCAAGTGATGCACAATATCCAGGAAAGTTTTTGATAAATATAATAGAATTGCAGGGTAAGGACATTATAGCAGATTTTGAGAGACAAGAAGTCAGAATTTATGGGTTAAGAAAATTTTAATTTAATAGTTATAGTATCATTTATTCTAACCCTATTCAGAGGAGCTTAAACTTGGAATATTTAGACATCTCAGGGCTGCAAAAATTTAAGGATGTTATTCAACATCAACAAAATTGCACTGTTGGAACCTCAAAAAGAATTGCTGCTGGATATGATGCTGAATTGGTGCAGAAATCAGAGAGTAATGCATATGGAGTGGAGCCTAAGAAGTTGAATCCATTTGTTATTCAACCTCCAGAGAATGAGCTTGAACAACTTCCAAAGAGTTTAGAGCATCAAAGACAATTCAAGATGAAGGGACATCTATGGAAGCTGTTCAAGTGATAAACTCATATTTGTACTAATTTTTAATATGTTAAAAGAGAGTTTATTATTGATTCTTATCCATATTTCCTACTATATTGAGCAAATTAGTTAATAATATGAAATTGGACAAGTGGGAATTTAAATGATGTGATTTTAGTGCTTAATTGGATAAATAATCTATTAAATATCTATTTCAGGTTAACACAGCAATCAATCAGCAAAGTGGAGCTTTCCTGTGGACTTAAGTCGTGACCTTATGTATTCACAGTAACGACTAAACTTCAATCAGCAAAGGGAAGCATTCTCTGTAAATGTTAGTCGCGACCTGATGTATATAAGGTCGCGACCAAACTTCAATGCAGAGATCAATCAGCGAATGAAAGAAGGGACAGCTGGATAGAAGGTGATTTAAGCATGTGATAAATTACATAGCTGGACTTAACAGACTGCAAACAAGAGCTAATAACAAATTGCAAGTGGGAGATTATGCATGAGTTGAGCACTGTTCACGCGTATGGTACTGTTCACACATCAACATACTCCATCTGAACAGAATGAGCAAGTTGCTAATAGTAAGTGGGGAGCATGTGCTATTAACAGAATACCAAATCAGGAGCTGATAGCTAGAGGACATCTGGACAGTTCCATTGACTCACTCATGCATTTCAGACTTCTCTTATATATCACACTATCTGTACAGCATTCCACATGACTCAACATCCGATATACCCCATACAGCCGATACATTCTGACATACAATTTTGATATACCATTCTGGCGCATTCCATTCTTACATCCATTCAGATTTATTCCATCCAGATTCCAGTTTCACGCACACGCTACTACTCTCTCTTTCTCCATCTCCATTTCTCTTCTGCAACTTTCCTCTGTTCTAGTTAATAGAACTAGAGGAAAGTTCTGCAGTTCATCATCTTCATTTTCTCCTTCCATTTCCACATGACTACTGCTGCTGTACCAATGTTTGCTGTTGGAGTTCAAATAGCAATGCAAGGCTGAGCTGCTGTGCTTCCTTGGAGATGACACCAAACCAGAGTCTTTCAAGCTTAACAAGGAGTTTATTGAGTCTTTAAGTCAGATTTAACTGTATCTAGTTGATGTGTTTATTTCTGGTTTATTGATTCAATTAGAGTAATAGATGACAAGGAATTAGGGAACCGAGTTGGATTCCTTCTTCCTACATTAATTAATGAACCTTTGATAATATTCATATTCTATCATCTCTAAGTTGAACAATTCCTATTCTCTATTGATGTCTGCGAGTTGTAGCATTAATTGAGATTTAGCTAGCGAGTTGTTAGCTAACCTATTCTAATTCAACTGATTAACTCTTGATATTCTGTGGATAATGAAGGTAAGGTAATCTCCAAGGAAACATATTTGTCATCATTCATTCATTTCACTATCTTAATCACTTAAAATTAGAAACAATAGCATAGACTTTACATTCAGTCTTTAGTATAAACAAATCATCACCCAAACTCATCTGTTAATTTGTGGCTCAATTGATTGATTAGGAATTCTAACATCCATTAGCTCCTTGTGATCCGACCTAGGTTAGCCTCCGCTTTACTATTAGTTAGCTTAGTTTTGTTTGATAATTAAAACGACAATCATCAAAATGGCGCCGTTGCCGGGGAGTCTTACTTGTTAAGGTTTTATAAGCAATCTCCTGGGCCTCAAAAATATAAAGAGCTAGTTGTTTGAGTTTTTTTACGATTTCTGTGTTTTATATCTGTAAATTCGTGACCAGTTAGTTTTTTTTTTGTCGCAACTAAAGTGCTCTGTGATTTGCAGTCGCGACCATATACATATTTGGTCACGACCTGAAATCAATTTTCAACTCAGATTTACTATCTGTCATTTTTAGTCACGACTTTAGATCTGATCGGTCGCAACCAAAAATATTTTCTTCAAATTTTCATCTCTGTGATTTGTAGTCGTAACCAAATTGACACTTAGTCACGACTAAACCTCTCTGTGATTTTTAGTCGCGACTGGTGTGCATTTTGGTTGCAACCACAAATCTTTTATTTCAAACATTTGCTCTATGTAATTTCTAGTCGCAACCAGATTGACACTTAGTCACGACTAAAACTCTCTGTTATTTTTAGTCGTGACCAACATGTATTTTGGTCACAACCAAAAATTTCTGACTTCAAGCATTTGCTCTTTGTGATTTTTAGTCGTAACCAAAGTGACATTTGGTCGTGACCAAAAATCCATATTCAAAAAATTTTGCTCTCTGTGACTGACAGTCGCGACTTGTGGTTCATTTTCATCGCGATATTTGCTCACTGTGATTCTGTGTCGCGACCTGTGGTCCTTGTTGTCGCGACCTTAGCTATCTAAACTGCGAATAACTGATCTCATTTGCTGAATTTGCTGCATATCTGATATATCTGATCTTCTACATAATTGTTGACTATAATTTGCATGAACAAGAGCCCTGAATTCTTTCCATTGGATAGAGAAATTAATAGGACACTTAGGCAAATAAAGAAAGCTAAAAAGCAAGCTAGTGTTGCATCTGTTGCTGCTGATACTGAACCTGCATCTTGTGCTATATTAGATAATCATCTCTTCATGGAGCATGTTAATGTAGGTGAAGCTCATACTCATAATCAGAATAATCAGCAAGAGCAGCATGCAGAAAATAACATGAACAATAGAAGGCCACATAGGAGCATAAGAGAACTCACTTCTTCTAATGCAAACTATGATCCTTTTCACACCTATCCTGCTTTAGATGTGAACTTTGAGTTAAAAGGTCCTTTGCTGAGTAACTTACCAAAGTATTATGGATTGCAGGTGAGGATCCTTTCAAACATTTGCAGACTATGCAGTGGGTTTTGTAATATCCTTAATTTTCTGTACTGATTTCTATGTACAGATTAAATGGAATATATGAGTTATTTTTCAGGAAAAAGATGTGATCATTTATGTAAAGAAAAGGATTAAATGGCAAAAGAAAGGAAATGGAAGGACTTAAGTGCAATTATGGAAAGTTTAAGGTTAGGAAAGAAAGGTAGACAAAAATGTGGGGTCTTAAAGTGTAATTTTAGCCAAATTTAAGGGACTTCATTGCAAAGAAGAAAAGTTCCCTGGGGCTAAAGTATAATTAAGGAAAAATAGGCCAGAAGTAGTTTGGACCGCCAGACAGCATTTCAGTCCCAGATTTTACCAGAAGATAGGGCAAGTGACGCTGGGTAATCCAGCCTAATACCGGAATTTTTTAAGACTCCAGATAGCCAAAAATGGACTGATCGTCCAAAAGTTATAAAAATTTCTACCGGATACCCTAGATTTCAGATATAAGTAAGAAATTACAGGATGATGCACCCTTATGGGGCGGATGTCAAGAAACTGACATAATACTGATAGGAGGTCTGTAGAAAAAGTTATTCACGAATTAGCAAATCCAGACGGGAGTATGAGGCCTCCAGGGATCCGATAGGGAGATTTATTGGTATTTAAACTAAGACTGAATGAGGTCAGGTAACAACAGTCAGATGCCCGCTGTGACCCAAATGGCTGCCCAGACACAGTAGGGCAGTGTATCAGACAGAAGGAGCCGGTGTCTGGATATGTGTGTAAACGGTGTATAATAGCTAAAATATTCGGTGAACCTGGACAGGGGAGGATTCCTCGTAATACGTGCCATGAAGGTAATAGACCCTGAAAGGCCCAATAATGGCGCCATCAAAGGCCCAATAAGACACTTGGACTGATAGGTGGGCCAGTGTCCGGCAGAACCCCGAAAAAGTGCGAAATTATGAAAATGCCCCTGTGTAGTACTCAAGGGGTAGTAGGTGCGTGAAGGGCATTTTGGTCATTCTGGACAGGCTTAGAGGTCAAGACATATACAGGTGAAGTTAATCAGAGTCAGTATATGTCACATCCTTATTTTTATATATCTTAAGGATCATTTAGTAGCACTTAGAACCACTTTATGGGTCATTGAAGTCTAAACTCTTAATCTGGAATTTTATACTCATCGGGTACTGTTCACTAGCAAATTCCAGATGAGTGACCTGACTTTGAAAAATCATAACTAATTATAAAAAAATTGAAATAAAGTGGTTCAAATTGCTACATGAAGATAACTTAATTATATTTCAGGTAAAAATCATTGGTTGACCATTCCTTGACAAATTCAACGTGGGTCAACGTTTCAACTTTACTGTTCATCCAGTGATTTTCTCCTGAATCCAGCATTCTGGTCCCAATTTTAACAATTTATATCTTTTCGTGTATACATCCAAATGAAGCATTATATATATATAATTAAAGCTTAGTATGTATACTATTTACCATAAAAATATCATGCATTTATTCAACCATTTACTATTTTTCAGCAACCAACCTTACATATTAGTGCATACAAACATCACATATCAGTTCAACATGCCAGATAACAACCATTATTAAATAATCAACTGTTATACATCAGTGCATGATTAACAGCCTCATATTTTCTATTACATTTTTCGTTGTCTAAAATCCGGCAGCATAACTGTCACATTCCTTCTGTAGAAAGTAACCGATCTTGTACCGATTCGGTAATTCCCGTAGGAACTACCATTCTACATAAGTACCCAGGAAAGACTGGATGAACCTGCTAGGTCCAATCACTTCCAGCCTCCTTAGACAGAACCTACGTACACAGTACGTATCAGTTCCTTTCTTTGTTTCTTCTTCGTTGCCAGAATTTCGGCAGCCTAACGGCGTCTCTTAAAATTTCCAAATTTTATTTTGACAGAACCTCCCCTGTAATGTTATATATGGGAATGAGATTCAAAAGAATCCCAGTAGCAACAATCATAACAATATATGTAATGCAGTGTGACAGTGCTTGCTTGTGATTGTGTACAGATAAGTATGATGCATGCTTCAATATTCAATAACATATGATCATAGCATTGTAATAGAGCTTCAAGCATAACATATAGGATAACAATCCAACCAAACAATAGCACAACAAATCACAAAGACATTATATAAAAGCTAGGATTAGTTACTACCTCAAAGGCAGAGCTCCAGAACTTCTACACTGCTTCCAACTTCACCATAACTGCCTTTCTTCTTTCTTTTTCTCACTTTCTCTCTCAAGCACTTCCTTCTCTCTCTTAAAAGCCTCTTGGCCATGCATATGAAGAGCAAGGGGGTATTTATAGTTTCCTTCAATGGCATTCTTGTAATTTTGAAGCCATCTGATCCTGTGGTCCTGGTTTTTCCGGAATTTCCTATTTTCTTTTATTCCTTTTACTGCATCATGCATGACATCACCTGATGCCACCTCATGGGACACCTCACCACCCATATTCTTCACATGGAGAAAATGGAGAGGGGAGAAACCTTTTGGAAGCTTTCCGGTCCAATCTGGTACCGGCCCGATCCGTCGCCTCGAAAACTGGACCGTTTTCTGAATCCAATTTTTCTGAAAACCTATATTATGTCTTCTGGCTTTGAACTTAGTATCTGGATCCTTTATATCATTAACATTTTAATACTGGGTCTAGACTCAATTACAGATCCCCTACAAAATGACCAAAATGCCCTTGGTGCCCTTTCTTGTCCTATTTTAACCCTAATGGCAAAATCGTCATTCCACACCTTTCTGTATCTGGTCAAAGCATATACTGACTCTAGTCAACCTTATTTAGATATGTCTTAGCCTCTGGGCCTATCTAGAATGACCAGAATACCCTTCATTCATCTGCTAACCTTTAGTACAATACAGGGGCATTTTCGTAATTTCACACTTCTCCGGGGTTCTGCTTGACACTGGCCCACCTATTAGTCCAAGAGTCTTATTGGGCCTTTATTGGCGCCATTATTGGGCCTTTCTGGGTCCATTAACTTTATGACAGGCATTACGAGGAATCTTCCTCTGGCACAGTTCATTGAATATTTTATTATTATTCACCGTTTATACACCTTTCTGGACACCGGCTCCTTCTGCCAGATACACTGCCCTACTATGTCTGGGCATCCATTTGGGTCATAACGGGCATCTGACTGTTGTTACCTGACCTCATTCAGTCTTAGTTTAAATATCGATAAATCTCCCTATTGGATCCCTCGAGGCCTTATACTCCCGTCTGAATTTGCTAATTTGTGAATAACTTTTTCTACAGACCTCCTATCGGTATTCTGTCAGTTTCCTGACATCCGCCCCATAAGGGTACATCATCCTGTAATTTCTTACTTATATCTGAAATCTAGGATATCCGGTAGAAATTTTTATAACTTTTGGACGATCAGTCCATTTTTGGCTATCTGGAGTCTTCAAAAATTCTGGTATTAGGTTGGATTACCCAGCGCCAGGTGTCACATCCTTATTTTTATACATCTTAGGAACCATTCAGTAGCATTTGAAACCACTTTCAGGGTCATAGAAGTCCAAATACGTATCAGTTCCTTTCCCTGTTCCTGCTTCCTTGCCCCTCATTTCGGCATAAGCAAGGAAGAAAGGAAGAAAGAAGTTCTTGAGAGAGAAAGTGTGAGAAAGAAAGAAGTAAGGAAGTTCTTGTGAAGTTGGAAGTAGTAGGGAAGTTCTGAAGCACTGCTTTTGAGGTAACAACTAATCCTAGCTCTTATGTAATGTCTTTGTGATTTGTTGTGCTATTGTTTGGTTGGATTGTTGTCTTATATGTTATGCTTGAAGCTCTATTACAATGCTATGATCATATGTTATTGAATATGGAAGCACACAGCATACTTATCTATACACAATCACAAGCAAGCACCGTCACTCTGCATTACATATATTGTTATGATTATTACTACTGAGATTCCCCCGAATCTCATTCCCAAATATAACATTACAGGGGAGGTTCTGTCAAAATAAAATTTGGAAATCTTAAGAGACGCCGTTATGCTGCCGAAATTCCGGCAAGGAAGCAGGAATAGGGAAAGGAACTGATACGTACTGTGTACGTAGTGCTGTCTAAGGAGGCTGGAAGTGAGTGGACCCAGCAGGTTCATCCAGTCTTTCCTGGGTACTACGTGGAATGGTAGTTCTCATGAGGGAATTACCGAATCGGTACAACATCGGTTACTTTCTAAAGAAGAAATGTAGCAGTTATGCTGCCGGATTTTAGACAGTGAAAGATGTAATAAAAATATGAGAATTTGCAGTATGCCTTGTTGTATGACATTTTATTATTTAATAATAAATGTTGTTTGGCATGTTCAATTTGTGAATGTGGAATTAAGGGAGAAATTCGCAGGTCTTGAGGTAGCAGTGCTCTGACCTCAAATTGACCTAGTAAACGAAGGAGTTTGGCTATGAAATTTGGCATGCCAGTCGTACACATCTGGGGCATTATATGGATAGGTAATAAGCCTCATTTGGATGTGTAGAACAAGATAAATTAATTTTCAAATTAAATGTCCAGAATAAGGAACTTAAGAGTAAAGTTTTGAATTTCTGGGCTTAAGTTAAGATATAATCAAGCTAATATTGCTTCCGCAAGTATACTCTGAGGAGTCTAAGGAAGGATGTTTCACCAGGGAACTTTTTCTTCTGGTAAAATCTGGGACTGAAATGCCATTAGGCAGTCCAACCCACTTCTGGCCTATTTTTCCTTAATTATACTTAAGCCCCAGGGAACTTTTTCTTCTTTGCACTTAAGTCCTTTTATTTGGCTAAAATTACACTTTAAGACCCCACATTTTTGTATACCTTTCTTTCCTAACCTTAAACTTTCCATAATTGCATTTAAGTCCTTTCATTTCCTTTCTTTTGCAATTTAATCCTTTTCTTTACATAAAGGACCACATCTTTTTCCTGAAAAAGAACTCATATATTCCATTTAATTTGTACATAGAAATTAGTACAGAAAATTAAGGATATTACATTTCTCTCCCCCTTAAAATAAATTTCGTCCTCAAAATTTACATTACATCTATCCTATAAAAACAATTCGGGGTACTTTTCTCTCATCTTTTCTTCTGTTTCCCATGTAGTTTCTTGTTCAGTCAAGCCTTTCCAGATCACTTTAACTAAAGGAATTTGCTTATTCCGCAACTGCTTGACTTTTCTATCAGCAATTCGCACCGGTCCAACCTCATAGGTCAAGTCATCTCGCAGTGCGACCTCATCTTGCTCAATCACATGAGATGGATCTGGAACATACTTCTTTAATTGGGAAACATGGAACACATCATGTATCTGGCTGAGATTAGGAGGAAGAGCTAACTTGTAGGCTACTGCTCCTATCTTTGAGAGAATCTGGAATGATCCGATGTATCTTGGATGCAACTTCTTCACTGTAATCGATCATCCGGCTCCCGTGGTTGGAGTTAACTTAAGGAATACATGTTCTCCTTCTTCAAACTCCAACGGCTTTCTTATGACATCTGCATAGCTTTTCTGTCTGCTTTGAGTCGTCAACAATCATTTTCTAATTATTGTAACCTGCTCTGCAGTTTGATCCACTATATCTGGACCAAGCATTCTTCTCTCACTCAACTCTAGCCAGCATAAGGGGATCTACATTTACGTCCATAAAGTGCTTCAAAAGGTGCCATCTGAATACTGGCCTGATAACTATTGTTATAAGCAAATTCTATAAGGGGTAAATGGATATCCCAGCTGCCTTTGAAATCTAAGACACATGCTCTCAGCATATCCTCTAACGTTTGTATTGTTCTTTCAGATTGACCATCTGTCTGAGGATGATAGGCTATACTAAATTTGAGAGTAGTGCTCATTTCTTCCTGTAGAGCCCTCCAGAAATTTGAAGTAAATCGAGGGTCTCTATCAGACACAATGCTGCTCGGGATACCATGAAGCCTAACGATCTCCTTTATATACAGCTTTGCCATCTTTTCAAGAGAATCTCTCTTATTGATTGCCAGAAAATGTGCTGACTTTGTCAGTCGATCAATTACAACCCACACTGCATCATGTCTACTTGGAGTCAGGGGTAGTCCTTGCACAAAGTCCATGGTAATCCCATCCCATTTCCACTCAGGGATTTCTAGAGGCTGCAACGTTCCTGCTGGCTTTTGATGTTCAACTTTCACTTTTTGGCAGGTCGAGCACTTATATACGTAAGTCACAACATCTTTCTTCAATCCAGGCCACCAAAATAACCTTTTAACATCATGGTACATCTTGGTCATACCTGGATGTACAGTATACCGACTTTTATGTGCTTCCTCCAGAATCCTTCCCCTTAATCCCACAACATTTGGGATATAGGGTCTTCCCCGAAACTGTAGTAATCCGTCTGGGGACATCTCAAAATTCCTTGTCTTCCCTTTCTCCAGTTTGTCTTTGAATATTGCTGTGAGCTTATCCTGCTTTTGAGCCTCCTTTATCTCATCTTCTATGCAAGCTCTGACATGAACTTCTCCGAAAGAATTCTCCGTCAGTTGCATTTGATATAGAGGGCTCCAACCGCGCATATCTTCTATCAATTCCAATTCCTTGATCATCATGTATGCAACCTGCACCACCTTTCTACTCAGGGCATCAGCTACCACATTGGCTTTTCCTGGATGGTATTTAATCTGGAAGTCATAATCTTTTAACAATTCCATCCATCGCCGTTGCCTCATATTCAGCTCTTTCTGATCTTGTAGATACTTCAGGCTTTTGTTGTTGCAAAACAACTCTATCGTTGCTCCATATAAATAGTGTCTCCATATCTTCAGGGCATAGACCATCGCAGCAAGCTCCAGATCATGAGTGGGATAATTCTCTTCATGTGGCTTTAACTGCCGAGAGGCGTAGGCTACTACTCGACCTTGCTGCATCAGCACACATCCCAACACCTGCTTGCTAGCATCAGTATAGACTACATAAGTCTGAGTGGGGTCTGGAATAATCAGCATGGGAGTAGTGGTTAATCTCTTCTTCAACTCTTGGAAGCTAGCCTCGCACTTCTCATCCCACCTAAACTACTGATTCTTTCTGGTCAGCTTGGTAAGTGGTAAGGCAATTCGAGAAAAGTCTTGAATAAATCTTCTGTAGTACCCTGCTAGGCCGAGAAAACTTCTGATCTCTGTCACTATCCTTGGTTGCTCCCAGCTTAAAACTGCTTCAACTTTGCTAGGATCTACAGCTACCCCGTCTCGGGATATGACATGACCGAGAAATTTGACTTCTGACAGCCAAAACTCGCATTTACTCAGCTTAGCATAGAGCTTCTTCTCTTTAAGGGTACCAAGAACAATCCTCAAATGCCTTTCATGCTCCTCTGAAGATTTGGAGTACACCAGAATATCATCAATGAAGACCACAACGAACTGATCTAGATAAGGCCTGAAGATCCGATTCATGTAGTCCATGAAAATAGCAGGTGCATTGGTTAGTCCAAAAGGCATCATCAGGAACTCAAAATGCCCGTAGCGCATCCTGAATGTCGTCTTTGGAATATCATCTGGCTTGACCCTTAATTGATGGTAGCCAGATCTCAAGTCAATCTTGGAGAATAAGCTCGCTCCTGCCAATTGGTCTAGCAGGTCATCAATTCTGGGGAGAGGATACTTATTCTTAACAGTAAGCTTATTTAATTCCCTGTAGTCAATGCATAGCCTTAAGCTGCCATCTTTCTTCTTGACAAATAGTACTAGAGCACCCCATGGCGATACACTGGGTCGTATGAAACACTTCTCCAATAGCTCCTCAATTTGCTTCTTCAGTTCCATCATTTCATTGGGAGCCATCCTGTACGGGGCTTTTGATACTGGTCCAGCTCCAGGTATAATGTCGATCGCAAATTCCACTTCCCGTTCTGAAGGCAATCCCTGAATCTCCTTTGGAAAGGCTTCAGGAAATTCATTAACTACAGGAATCTCCTCGATGCCTTCTTCCACTTCTGTTTGAATAGAAAAGAATACCACATACCCTTGACATCCTTTTCGTAAACATTTTATGCCTGAGCCTCCGTCATGAAGTTCAGTCGTACTTCTGAGCTCCGATCACTGATCTTTGGACCAAGAACCAGGGTCTTGTTTCTGCAGTCCAACATCACATTATTGGAGGATAACCAATTTAAGCCGAGTATGACATCAATCTCTCGGAAAGGCATACAAATCAGGTCTAGGGTGGTACTGCAGTGCTCATAACGCATAACACTATTTAGACAGGCATCAGACGTGATTACTTTAGCGTTGGTGGGGGTTTTCACCTGTATATCATAACGAAATTTGCTGATCAGAAGGCCTAGGCATTTAGCACATTCAAAAGATAGAAAGGAATGACTTGCACCCGAATCAAATAAAGCAGTCACAGCATGATCATTGAGATAGATTGTACCTTGGATCATCTCAGATGATCGCTGAGCATCCTCTCTAGTGTGTTCAAACACTCGTCCCGCCGTCCTTGGCCTTGGATCAGTTATAGCTTGAGGACATTCTCTGTAAAAATGTTCGGGCTTTCCACAGGTGTAACAAACGTTCTGGCCCATTAAACATGGTCTATCACCATGATTCTTTCTACACTTTTCACAAACTGGGGCCTTTGAATCCCTGTTGTTGGACCTACCGCGGAAATTTCCTCTATTTTGCTTTTTGTTCTGCCACGGTCGCTTCCTCTTCTTATAGCCGCTCCCACCTGCAGCTTCTTGATTCCGACCGACCTTGTCAGGGGTCGCCTGATCCTTATTCCCGGATCTGGATAGTATTCGATGATTCATGCTGTTTTCTACAATTCGGCATGCTTCCACAGCCTTATTGAACTGGCTGTATTGTTGCGGAGTTAACTTCTCCTTTAGCATGGAATTCAACCCTCGAATCATTCTTTCTGTCATCCAACGTTCATCATCCACTTGGCGTAGATACGTAGAATACTGGGATAGCCGGATGAACTTAGCCAGATATTCGTCAAAAGCTTGTTTTTCTCCTTGTCTCAGTACAAGGAACTCGGCCTCCCTTTCATCTCTAACGGATTGAGGGAAATATTTCTCGTAAAACTACTAAAGAAATACTTCCCAGGTAACTGGAATATCTCTTGCTTGGAGAAGTAACTCTGTATTCTTCCACCATCTATCTGCATCCTTTTCCAATTGATAGATGGCCATTTGGGCCTTGGTTTCAGTTGGGCAGTCGAGGACCTTAAAGATCTTCTCTAATCTACTGACCCAATTTTCTGCTATCTGTACTTCGAATGTCCCTTCGAATATGGGAGGATTGTGCTTGCAAAATCGAACCATCCATTGTTGGATGCTAACTGCCTTCTCCCTCAATTCAACCCATCTCTGGGGCTATTCCGCCTGCTATGGTACTTCTTCAGGTTCTCTACTAGTCGCTCCTGAAGGCTCTGGCGGTCTTAAATTACTTATAGCTGCTGCCACTTCTGCGGCTATGGTAGCATCTCTTTCCTGCTCATTTCGTGCCTGAGCAGCTCTCATTTCTTCTATCATCTTTTGTTGTTGCTCTAGTCGCTCTAAAATTAGTTGATTAAGATTTCCAGCTTCTTGTGGTTCCTCTGCTGGAATCGTTCTTCTTGTTCGAACCATTTTGTTATGCTCTAACAGAGAAAGGAATGCGATAAACAACATTTCTCATTTCATTTCAAACATAGCATACAAGGTACACATCACAGTCATACATATGCTACTATACTGATCGTTTGTACATTAGAACATTACCCTAATTTTTCTTAAACTTTATTGTAATATATTCTCCTACCAAGTAGATCCAGTCGGATACAGTACAATATGGTTCTTTATCAAAATATTGATCCAACTCCGATCTCCAGGTAGGAGTAGTCGGCAATACATCATTCATAATTTCTAGCCAAAGCCCCATGGTTAACACATTTGGGTCCCAGGCTTGATATATGGCTTTCACCCTTGTGATGAAATTCTGATAAACCATATAGCCTTGATCTATATCTCTGATCAGGGTCTGCCTCAGCCCATATAGCTGTCGGGCTAATGCTACTGATCTCTCAAATTGTTCTCTATTCAGGTTCCTCCCTGGGACCATTCTTACGATTAGACTTCCGAAATGTATCTCTACTAGGGTTACTTCGGGCCTACTGGGACCTGGCGCATTACTCTGATCACGTACTTGGCTGGATCCTAAATTGTCTATTATATTCAAAGGTACCGCACTTATGGGAATGGCAGGAATAGGGCCTTCTATCACCATCACCTCCTGATCATCACACGAAAAGTTTGATCCTACAGAGGAACTTTCCTCTTTAGAGTCACCAACTACTGGAAGTGTCCAGGGGTCAGAATCATTGCTCATTATCTCTTCTTCTGAACTATCTGAATTAGAGACCTCTGGTCTAAACTCCCATTGGTTTACTGTAGTTTCAGACCCAGATCTATGTCTATCCATCCTGCAACCACTAACTTAGTGTCAATTATGACGGCTTTATCATGGTATATCATCTACTCAGAGCATTTCCTAAGCCAGAATCCTTTCCTCTGATACCAAAATATTACATCCTTATTTTTATATATCTTAAGGACCATTCAGTAGCACTTAGAACCACTTTCTGGGTCATTGAAGTCTAAACTCTTAATCAGGAATTTTATACTCATCGGGTACTGTTCACTGTGGCAAATTCCAGCTGAGTGACCTGACTTTGAAAAATCTTAACTAATTTTAAAAAAATCAAAATGAAGTGGTTCAAATTGATACATGAATATAACTTAATTATATTTCAGGGAAAAATCATTGGTTTGACCATTCCTTGACAAATTCAACGTGGGTCAACGTTTCAACTTTACTGTTCATCCAGTGATTTTCTCCTGAATCCAGCATTCTGATCCCAACTTTAACAATTTATATATTTTCGTGTATACATCCAAATGAAGCATTCTATATATCAAATTAAATCTTAGTATGTCTACTATTTACCATAAAAATATCATGCATTTATTCAACCATTTACTATTTTTAATGATTTACCAAACATCAATAGGTCTCCACGGGTTACTGTTCACAGAGTCATTTTTCAGCAACCAACCTTACATATTAGTGCATACATACATCACATATCAGTTCAACATTCCAGATAACAACCATTATTAAATAATCAACTGTTATACATCAGTGCATGATTAACATCCTCATATTTTCTATTACATTTTTCGTTGTCTAAAATCCGGCAGCATAACTGTCACATTCCTTCTGTAGAAAGTAACCGATCTTGTACCGATTCGGTAATTCTCGTAGGAACTGTAACACCCCAATTTTTATGCCTAGAGATGCCAGAAAGAGAATTCAAGGGCATAATCGTAATTATGGGAAAGATCGGGCTGGTAGCCGATGAGTACCATATTTTGCCAGAAAATAGAGAAAATTATGCTGATCATTTCACTGAACTGTGAAATATGCATATGAGGTCTCTATGTGTATGAAATAATTAGAAATGTGACCGAGGGTAGAATGGTTATTTTTTAAAAGTGTGCGCAGGAGCGTACTTTCAGGCAAAAATAGCCCGGTCCGGATAAAATATCTAAAAATACCGGGAGATAGAGAAAAGGATTCCTGGTTGAATGATGCAACACAGAATTTTGATTTGAGGTCCCGATTTTTCTGTAAAAATTCTCGAAGATGGGAATTTACAGTTATAATCGGTAAAGGAATAGCAGTCCGAATAGAAATGATCGGACTATGGCTAGAGGTCATACAGTGTTTTCTAAGGCCCGTAGTGACACCAGGGAAGGCCCAGGCCCATAATATCAGTTCAGTGGTAAGAGGGGCTGGTGTCCAGGAAAATATGCAAAATGACGAAAATGCCCTTATGTTATAGAATAACTGAAGAATGAGTAAAGGGTATTTTGGTAATTTGGCTAAGGTTAGACTGTCAAGAAGGGGTATATGGATAGTTGACCAGGGCAAAGAATACTCTGGTAAGATATGAAAAGACAATAATGCCCCTAGACCTAGTAAAGTAAAGAAAAGAAAAGGAAGGGACTTAGATGCAATTATAAAAAAATGCAAGGCCAAAAAGAAAAGTAGACAAAAATGTGGGGTCCTTAAGTGTAATTTTAGCCAAGTAAAAAGGGACTTAAATGAAAAGAAGAAAAGTTTCCTGGGGCTAAATTGTAATTAAGGAAAGTCAGGCCGGAAGTGGTTTGGACTGCCCGAAAATATTTCAGTCCCAGATTTCACCGGTAGAGAGAGCAAGTGATGCTCAGTAATCTGGCTTAATACAGAAATTTTTCAAGACTCCAGATAGCCAGAATTGATCTGATAATGAAAAAGTTATAAAAATTTCTACCGGATATCCTAGATTTCAGATCTAGGTGAGAAAATACATGATGATGCGTCCTTATGGGGCGGATGTCAGGAAACTGACAGAATACGGATAGGAGGCCTGTAGAAAAAGTTATTCGCAAATTAGAAAATCCAGACGGGAGTGTGAGGCCTCCGGGTATCCGATAGGGAGATTTATCGGTATATGAAAAGGGACTAAATGAGTTCGGATGACCGCAGTCAGATGACTGTTATGACTCACAGGGTTGTCTGAACACCGCAGGCCAGTGTATCAGACAGAAGGAGCCGGTGTCCGGATATGTGTATAAACGGTGTATAATAGTTAAAATATTCGAGGAACATGGCCAGAGGAAGATTCCTCGTAATGCGTGCCATGAAGGTAATGGACCCTGAAAGGCCCAATATTGGCGACATCAAAGGCCCAATAAGACACTTGGACTGATAGGTGGGCCAGTGTCCAGCAGAACCCCGGAAAAATGCAAAATTACGAAAATGCCCGTGTTGTATTAAAGGGTAATTGAGGAATGGAGGGCATTTTGGTCATTCTGGACAGGACCAGGAGCCAAGGCACCTACAGATAAAGTTACTCAGAGTCAGTATATACCCTAACAGGGTACAGAAGGGTGTAAAATGATGATTTTACCCTTAGGGTTAAGATAGTGCAAGAAATGGGACCCAAGGGCATTTTGGTAATTTGCCAAGGGCTATTTCTTGGGAATCGAGTCATCAGAGTACTTGAGCTTGATCAGAGACCCAAGACAATATTCCAAAGCCCAAAAACGTAGCCCATGAAGTATGTGAGGAAAAGTGGCATTAAAATACTATTTTAATGCTGTTTCAATAAAGTAAAGTTACTCGGTCGACACGATAACCGAGGAGGTGATCAGATAGAGTCCTAGACTTATCTAGATAGCATTAGAAGGCGTGAAAGGTCCCTTCCAGATGCCACATGGCGTCATCTTAGAGGGAGAAGAAAAGTTAAGGACATGTGACACAATCTTAGCCGGTGAGTCCAGTTTGTGGGAAATCGGACCGGACCGGTACTGGAGATGCTGAGTCAGCTGATGAGGTGTCCAGGAATTGTGACATGTGAAGAATGTGGCGATGAGGTGTCCCATGAGGTGGCCTTGAGATGATGTCATGCATGATGCAGTAAAAGGAATAAAGAAAAATAAGAAATTCCGGAAAAACCAGGACCACAGGATCAGATGGCTTCAAAATTACAAGAATGCCATTGACCAAAACTATAAATACCCCCCATTCATTCATATGCAGCACGGCTCAAGGCATTTAAGAGAGAGGAGGAAGTGCTAGAGAGAGAAAGTGAGAGAAAGAAAGAAAGGAAGTTCTGGCGGAGCTGGAAGCAGAATAGAGATAGTAGAGTCTTGTTGAGCTTTTGAGGTAGTAACTAATCCTAGCTTCTATGTAATGGCTTTGTGATTTGTTGTGCTATTATTTGGTTGGATTGTTGTCTTATATGTTATGTCTGAAGCTCTGCTATAATGCTATGTGTAACATCCCAATTTTTGGGTCTAGTTCACCTAGGTTCAAAATGAGGAATGTGAGGAATATCCTAAGTCTTAAGCCTAGGAATTCTGCATGAAGCTTGATATGGGCTGGCTCCTGTGTAAGATAACCTGATATGGGCGGGTTGTCGAGCTTTTCAATTAACGATGACTCCTGAAGAGTTTAGGGGATGAGTTATTGAAAGAGAATTTCTAGAACTTAAGATGAAGGATAAGAAGATGAGAATAGATGCCAGAAAGAGAATGTAGGGGCAAAATCGTAATTATGGGAAAGATCGGGCTGGTAGCCGATGAGTACCATATTTTGCCAGAAAATAGAGAAAATTATGCTGATCATTTCACTGAACTATGAAATGTGCATATGAGGTCTCTATGAGTATGAAAGAATTATGGAAAGTTTAAGGACAAAAAGGTGGGGTCCTTAAGTGTAATTTTAGCCAAATAAAAAGGGACTTAAATGAAAAGAAGAAAACTTCCTTGGGGCTAAAGGGTAATTAAAGAAAGTCAGGCCGGAAGTGGTTTGGACTGTCCGACGACATTTCAATCCCAGATTTCACCGGTAGAGAGAGCAAGGGACGCTCGGTAATCTGGCTTAATACAGGAATTTTTGAAGACTCCAGATAGCCAGAAATGGACTGATCGTCCAAAAGTTATAAAAATTCATACCGGATATCCTAGATTTTAGATCTAGGTGAGAAAATACAGGATGATACGTCCTTATGGGGCAGATGTCAGGAAACTGACAGAATACCGATAGGAGGCCTGTAGAAAAAGTTATTCGCAAATTAGAAAATCCAGACGGGAGTGTGAGGCCTCCGGGTATCCGATAGGGAAATTTATCGATATTTGAAAAGGGACTGAATGAGTTCGGATAACCTCGGTCAGATGACTGATATGACTCACAGGGATGCCTGAACACCGCAGGCCAGTGTATCCGACAGAAGGAGCCGGTGTCCGGATATGTGTATAAACGGTGAAAAATAGATAAAATATTTAATAAACATTAACGGGGGAAGATTCCTCGTAATACGTGCCATGAAGGTAATGGACCCTGAAAGGCCCAATAATGGCGCCAACAAAGGCCCAGTAAGACCCTTGGACTGATAGGTGGGCCAGTGTCCGGCAGAACCCCGGAAAAGTGCGAAATTACGAAAATGCCCCTGTGTTGTACTAAAGAGGTAGGAGATGAATGAGGGCATTTTGGTCATTCTGGACAGGCCTAGAAGCTAGGGCACATACAGATAAAGTTACTTAGAGTCAGTATATGCCCTGACAGAGTACAGAAGGGTGTGAAATGACAATTTTACCCTTAGGGTTAAAATAGTGCAAGAAAGGGCACCCAGGGGTATTTTGGTAATTTGCCGAGGGATGTTTCTTGGGAATCGAGCCATCAGAGTACTTGAGCTTAATCAGTATCCAAGATAACATACCCAGAGCCCAAAAACGTAGGCCCAGTGATATGTGAGAAAAAGTGGCATTAAAATACTATTTTAATGTTGTTTTAATAAAGTAAAGTTACTCGGTCGGCACGAGGAGTTGATCAGATAAAGTCCAGGACTTATCTGGATAGCATTAGAAGGCGTGAAAGGTCCCTTCCAGGATCCACATGGCGTCATCTTAGAGGTAGAAGAAAAGTTGAGGACACGTATTACAGTGCAAGACTCTGGACCGGTACTGGATTGGACTGAACTGTTGAGTCAGCTGATGAGGTGTCCAGGAATTGTGACATGTGAAGAATGTGGCGATGAGGTGTCCCGGTGAGGTGTCCTAGATGATGTCATGCATGATGCAGTAAAAGGGAATAAAGAAAAATAGGAAAATCCAGGAAAAACCAGGACCACATGTTCAGATGGCTTCAAAATTACAGAAATACCATCCATTAAAGCTATAAATACCCCCTTCCCCTCCCATTTTATGCATCCCACGTTTTTGGCAAGAAAAGAGAGAGAAAGAAGAGAGAGAAGGAGAAAGAAAGAAAGGAAGGAAGTTCTGGTGGAGTTGGAAGCAGTATAGAAGTTCTGGAGTTCTGCTTCTGAGATAGTAACTAATCCTAGCTCTTATGTAATATCTTTGTGATTTGTTGTGCTATTGTTTGGTTGGATTGTTGTCTTATATGTTATGCTTGAAGCTCTATTACAATGCTATGATCATATGTTATTGTATATGGAAGCACGCAGCATACTTATCTGTACACAATCACAAGCAAGCACCGTCACTCTGCATTACATATATTGTTATGATTATTACTACTGAGATTCCCCCGAATCTCATTCCCATATATAACATTACAGGGGAGGTTCTGTCAAAATAAAATCTGGAAATTTTGAGAGACGCCGTTAGGCTGCCAAAATTCTGGCAACGAAGAAGGAACAAAGAAAGGAACTGATACGTACTGTGTACGTAGGTGCTGTCTAAGGAGGCTGAAAGTGAGTGGACCTAGCCGGTTCATCCAGTCTTTCCTGGGTACTTACGTAGAATGATAGCTCCTACGGGAATTACCGAATCGGTACAAGATCGGTTACTTTCTACAGAAGGAATGTAGCGGTTGTGCTGCCAGATTTTAGGCAGGGAAAGATGTAATAGAAATACGAGAATTTTGTATATGCTTTGTTGTATGACACTTTGTTATTCATTAAGAAATATTGTTTGGCATGTTTAATTTGTGGATGACGAATTAAAAGAGAAATTCGCAGGTCCTGAGGTAGTAGTGCTCTGACCTCAGTTTGACCTAGTAAACGAAGGAGTTTGGCTATGAAATTTGGCAGGCCAGTCGTACACATCTGGGGCATTACGTGGATAGGTAATAAGCCTCATTTGGATGTGTAGAATGAGATAAATTAATTTTCAAATTAAAGGTCCAAAATAAGGAACTTAAGAGTAAAATTTTAAACTTCTGGGCTTAAGTTAAGATATAATCAAGCTAATATTGCTTCCGCAAGTGTACTCTGAAGAGTCTAAGGGAGGATGTTTCACTATGATCATATGTTATTAAGCATGGAAGCATGCAGCATACTTATCTGTACATAATCACAAGCAAGCACTGTCACTCTGCATTACATATATTGTTATGATTGTTGCTACTGAGATTCCCCCGAATCTCATCCCAATAAATAACCCATTATAGGGGAGGTTATGTCAAAGTGAATTTTGGGAATTTTAAGAGACGCCGTTATGCTGCCGAAATTATGACAAGATGGCAATAGCAGAGAAAGGAGCTGATACGTACTGTGTACGTAGGTACTGTCTAAGGAGGCTGGAAGTGAGTGGACCTAGCCGGTTCATCCAGTCTTTCCTGGGTACTTATGTAGAATGGTAGTTCTCACGGGAATTACCGAATCGGTACAAGATCAGTTACTTTCTGAAGATGATGCGTAGCGGTTATGCTGCCGGGTTTTAGGCAGGAAATGATGTAATAAAAATATGAGGATTTCATACAAGCCCTGATGTATAATGACTTATTATTTAATAAAGATATTGTTTGGCATGTTTGACTGATGTATGATGGATGTATGCATATGTATGCAAAGTTGATTGCTGGAAATTACCACTGTGAACAGTAACACTTGGTGACCTAATGAGGTTTGACCCATAATTAAAAATAGTAAATGGATGAATAAATGTATGAAATTTTTATGGTAAATAGTAGACATACCAAGCTTCAATTGGATATATAAAACGTATCATTTGGATGTCTATACATGAAGATATAAATTACCAAAGTTGGGACTAGAATGCTGGATTCAGGGAAAAAAAACGTTGGATGAATAGTAAAGTTGAAACATTGACTGACGTTGACTTGGTCAATTCATGGTCAACAAGTGATTTTTCCCTGAAATATAATTGAGTTAGCTTCAAGTATAAATTAGAACCACTCCATTTTGATTTTTATAGAATTAGTTATGATTTTTCGAAGTCAGGTCACTCATCTGGAATTTACATAGTGAACAGTACCAAATGGACTTCAATGACCTTGAAAGTGGTTCTAAATGCTGCCAAATGGTCCCTAAGACACATGAAAGAAAGGATGTTTCAGGAACTACCATTCTACGTAAGTACCCAGGAAAGACTAGATGAACCTGCTAGGTCTACTCACTTCCAGCCTCCTTAGACAGCACCTACGTACACAGTACATATCAGTTCCTTTCTTTGTTTCTTCTTCGTTGCCAGAATTTCGGCAGCCTAACGGCGTCTCTTAAAATTTCCAAATTTTATTTTGACAGAACCTCCCCTGTAATGTTATATATGGGAATGAGATTCAAAAGAATCCTAGTAGCAACAATCATAACAATATATGTAATGCAGTGTGACAGTGCTTGCTTGTGATTGTGTACAGATAAGTATGCTGCATGCTTCAATATTCTATAACATATGATCATAGCATTGTAATAGAGCTCCAAGCATAACATATAGGACAACAATCCAACCAAACAATAGCACAACAAATCAAAAAGACATTACGTAAAAGCTAGGATTAGTTACTACCTCAAAGGCAGAGCTCGAGAACTTCTACACTGCTTCCAACTTCACCAGAACTTCCTTTCTTCTTTCTTTTTCTCATTTTCTCTCTCAAGCACTTCCTTCTCTCTCTTAAAAGCCTCTTGGATGTGCATATGAAGAGCAAGGGGGGTATTTATAGTTTTCTTCAATGGCATTCTTGTAATTTTGAAGCCATCTGATCCTGTGGTCCTGGTTTTTCCGGAATTTCCTATTTTCTTTTATTCCTTTTACTGTATCATGCATGACATCACCTAATGCCACCTCATGGGACACATCACCACCCACATTCTTCACATGGAGAAAATGGAGAGGGGAGAAACCTTCTGGAAGCTTTCCGGTCCAATCCAGTACCGGCCCGGTCCATCGCCTCGAAAACTGCAACGTTTTCTGAATCCAATTTTTCTGAAAACCTATATTATGTCTTCTGGCTTTGAACTTAGTATCTGGATCCTTTATATCATTAACATATTAATACTGGGTCTAGACTCAATTACAGATCCTCTGCGAAATGACCAAAATGCCCTTGGTGCCCTTTCTTGTCCTATTTTAACCCTAAGGGCAAAATCATCATTTCACACCTTTCTGTAGCTGGTCAAAGCATATACTGACTCTAGTCAACCTTATTTAGATATGTCTTAGCCTCTAGGCCTGTCTAGAATGACCAGAATGCCCTCCATTCATCTGCTAACATTTAGTACAACACAGTGGCATTTTCGTAATTTCGCACTTCTCCGGGGTTCTGCTGGACACTGGCCCACATATCAGTCCAAGAGTCTTATTGGGACTTTGTTGGCGCCATTATTCGGCCTTTCTGGGTCCATTAACTTTATGGCACGCATTATGAGAAATCTTCCTCTGGCATAGTTCATTGAATATTTTATAATTATTCACCGTTTATACACCTTTCCGTACACTGGCTCCTTCTGCCAGATACACTGCCCTACTGTGTCTGGGCATCCATTTGGGTCATAACGGGTATCTGACTGTTGTTACCTGACCTCATTCAGTCTTAGTTTAAATACCGATAAATCTCCCTATCGGATCCCTGGAGGCCTCATACTCCCGTCTGGATTTGCTAATTTGTGAATAACTTTTTCTACAGACCTCCTATCGGTATTCTGTCAGTTTCCTGACATCCGCTCCATAAGGGTACATCATCCTGTAATTTCTTACTTATATCTAAAATCTAGGGTATCCGGTAGAAATTTTTATAACTTTTGGACGATCAGTCTAGTTTTGGCTATCTGGAGTCTTCAAAAATTCTGGTATTAGGCTGGATTACCCAGCGCCACCTGCCCTATCTTCTGGTAAAATCTGGGACTGAAATGCCATCGGGCAGTCCAACCCACTTCTGGCCTATTTTTCCTTAATTATACTTTAGCCCCAGGGAACTTTTCTTCTTTGCACTTAAGTCCCTTTATTTGGCTAAAATTACACTTTAAGACCCCATATTTTTGTCTACCTTTCTTTCCTAATCTTAAACTTTCCATAATTGAATTTAAGTCCTTTCATTTCCTGTCTTTTGCAATTTAATCCTTTTCTTTACATAAAGGACCACATCTTTTTCCTGAAAAAGAACTCATATATTCCATTTAATCTGGACATAGAAATCAGTACAGAAAATTAAGGATATTACAATATCTGCCCTGATAAAGTACAGAAAGGTGTAAAATAACGATTTTCCCCTTAGGGTTAAGATAGTGCATGAAAGGTCACCCAGGGGTATTTTGGTCATTTCGCAGGGGATCTGTAATTGGGTTTAGACCCAGTATAAAAATGTTAATGATATAAGGATCCAGATACTAAGTTCAAGGCCAGAAGACATAATATGGGTTTTCAGAAAAATTAGATTCAGAAAATGGTCCAGTTTTCGAGGCGACGGACCGGGCCGGTACCGGACTGGACCGGAAAGCTTCCAGAAGGCTTCTAGCTCCCTCCATTTACGCCATGTGATAAATGTGTGAGGTGAGGTGTCCCATGAGGTGGCCTTGAATGATGTCATGGATGATGCAGTAAAAGGAATGAAGAAAAATAGGAAATTCCGGAAAAACCAGGACCACAGGATCAGATGGCTTCAAAATTACAAGAATGCCACTCCTCAAAACTATAAATACCCCCATGCCTCTCATTCTCACGGCCAAGGAGCTCTTTAGAGTGATAAGGAAGTGCTTGAGAGAGAAAGTGAGAAAAAGAAAGAAGAAAGGAAGTTCTGGTGAAGTTGGAAGCAGTATAGAAGTTCTGGAGTTCTGCTTTTAAGGTAGTAACTAATCCTAGCTTTTATGTAATGTCTTTGTGATTGGTTGTGCTATTGTTTGGTTAGATTGTTGTCTTATATGTTATGCTTGAAGCTCTATTACAATGCTATGATCATATGTTATTGAATATGGAAGCACGCAGCATACTTATCTGTACACAATCACAAGCAAGCACTGTCACTCTGCATTACATATATTGTTATGATTATTACTACTGAGATTCCCTCGAATCTCATCCCAAATAACCCATTACAGGGGAGGCTATGTCGATGTAATATCCTTAATTTTCTGTACTGATTTCTATGTACAGATTAAATGGAATATATGAGTTCTTTTTCAGGAAAAAGATGTGGTCCTTTATGTAAAGAAAAGGATTAAATGGCAAAAGAAAGGAAATGGAAGGACTTAAGTGCAATTATGGAAAGTTTAAGGTTAGGAAAGAAAGGTAGACAAAAATTTGGGGTCTTAAAGTGTAATTTTAGTTAAATTTAAAGGACTTAATCGCAAAGAAGAAAAGTTCCCTAGGGCTAAAGTATAATTAAAGAAAAATAGGCCAGAAGTGGTTTGGACTGCCCGATAACATTTCAGTCCTAGATTTTACCAGAAGATAGGGCAAGTGACGCTGGGTAATCCAGCCTAATACAGGAATTTTTGAAGTCTCCAGATAGCCAAAAATGGATTGATCGTCCAAAAGTTATAAAAATTCCTACCGGATACCCTAGATTTCAGATATAAGTAAGAAATTACAGGATGATGCACCCTTATGGGGCGGATGTCAAGAAACTGACAGAATACTGATAGGAGGTCTGTAGAAAAAGTTATTCACGAATTAACAAATCCAGACGGGTGTATGAGGCCTCCAGGGATCCGATAGGGAGATTTATCGGTATTTAAACTAAGACTGAATGAGGTCAGGTAACAACAGTTAGATGTCCGTTATGGCCCAAATGGCTGCCCAGACACAGTAGGGCAGTGTATTGGACAGAAGGAGCCGGTGTCCGGATATGTGTGTAAACGGTGTATAATAGCTAAAATATTCGATGAACCTGGACAGGGGGAGGATTCCTCGTAATACGTGCCATGAAGGTGTTGGACCCTGAAAGGCCCAATAATGGCACCATCAAAGGACCAATAAGAGACTGGGACTGATAGGTGGGCCAGTGTCCGACAGAACCCCAGAAAAGTGCGAAATTACAAAAATGCCCCTGTGTAGTACTCAAGGGGTAGCAGGTGCGTGAAGGGCATTTTGGTCATTCTGGACAGGCCTAGAGGCCAAGACATATACAGGTGAAGTTAATCAGAGTCAGTATATGCCCTGATAAAGTACAGAAAGGTGTAAAATGATGATTTTGCCCTTAGGGTTAAGATAGTGCATGAAAGGTCACCTAGGGGTATTTTGGTCATTTCGCAGGGGATCTGTAATTGGGTTTAGACCCAGTATAAAAATGTTAATGATATAAAGGATCCAGATACTAAGTTCAAGGCCAGAAGACATAATATGGGTTTTCAGAAAAATTAGATTCAGAAAATGGTCCAGTTTTCGAGGTGACGGACCGGGCCGGTACCTGACTGGACCGGAAAGCTTCCAGAAGGCTTCTACCTCCCTCCATTTGTGCCATGTGATAAATGTGTGTGGTGAGGTGTCCCATGAGGTGGCCTTGAATGATGTCATGGATGATGCAGTAAAAGGAATGAAGAAAAATAGGAAATTCCGGAAAAACCAGGACCACAGGATCAGATGGCTTCAAAATTACAAGAATGCCACTCCTCAAAACTATAAATACCCCCTGCCTCTCATTCTCATGGCCAAGGAGCTCTTTAGAGTGATAAGGAAGTGCTTGAGAGAGAAAATGAGAAAAAGAAAGAAGAAAGGAAGTTCTGGTGAAGTTGGAAGCAGTAGAGAAATTCTAGAGTTCTGTTTTTGAGGTAGTAACTAGACCTAGCTTTTATGTAATGTCCTTGTGAATTGTTGTGCTATTGTTTGGTTGGATTGTTGTCTTATATGTTATGCTTGAAGCTCTATTACAATGCTATGATCATATGTTATTGAATATTGAAGCATGCAGCATACTTATCTGTACACAATCACAAGCAAGCACCGTCACTTTGTATTACATATATTGTTATGATTGTTGCTACTGAGATTCTTTTGAATCTCATTCCCATATATAACATTACAGGGGAAGTTCTGTCAAAATAAAATTTGGAAATTTTAAGAGACGCCGTTATGCTGCCAAAATTCTAGCAACAAAGCAGGGACAAAGAAAAAAACTGATACGTACTGTGTACGTAGGTGCTGTCTAAGGAGGCTGGAAGTGAGTGGACCTAGCAGGTTCATCCAGTCTTTCCTGGGTACTTACGTAGAATGGTAGTTCTTACGGGAATTACCGAATCGGTACAAGATCGGTTACTTTCTACAGAAGGAATGTAGCAGTTATGCTGCCGGATTTTAGACAACGAAAAATGTAATAGGAATATGAGGATTTTAATCATGCACTGATGTATAACAGTTGATTATTTAATAATGATTGTTATCTGGCATGTTTGACTGATGTGTGATGTATGTATGCACTATGATGTATGGTTGGTTGCTGAAAAATGACTTTGTGAACAGTAATCCTTGGAGACCTTTTGATGTTTGATAAATCATTAAAAATGGTAAATGGTCAAATAAATGTATGATATTTTTATGGTAAATATTAGACATACTAAGATTTAATTTGATATATATAATGCTTCATTTGGATGTATACACGAAAAGATATAAATTGTTAAAGTTGGGACCAGAATGCTGGATTCAGGAGAAAATCATTGGATGAACAGTAAAGTTGAAACGTTGACCTACGTTGAATTTGTCAAGTAATGGTCAAAAAATTATTTTTCCCTGAAATATAATTAAGTTATTGTCATGTAGCAATTTGAACCACTTCATTTCGATTTTTCTAGAATTAGTTATGATTTTTCAAATTCAGGTCACTCGTCTGGAATTGGCCACAGTGAACAGTACCCCGATAAGAATAAAATTCCAGATTAAGAGTTTAGACTTCAATGACCCTGAAAGTGGTTCTAAGTGCTACTGAATGGTCCTTAAGATATATAAAAATAAGGATGTGACAGGTTTGCTCAACCATGAAACCTGTAGGTGCTGACATGGATGATGTGCAGAGACAAGTCTTTCATTTCACACTAGAAGGAAAGGCAAAAGAATGGTTCTATATGCTGCTACATCATGCACCTCAAGCTCTACACTCCTGGAACAACTTAAGAAGTGCCTTCTTGGAGAGATATTTTTCTTCATCAAAGACTGCTGCATTAAGGAAGGAAATCTTTGCTGCAAAACAATATGCTGAAGAATCTTTCTATGAGTTTTGGGGCAGATTTCAAGAGTTGCTAGCTAGATGTCCATATCATCAGATTCCAATGGAACACTTAGTGCAGTACTTTCATTCAAGATTACGTTTTTCATGCAGAAAGAATTTGGATGCAGCTGCTGGGGGTTCCATTGATGATTTGACACCTAATAAAGCATGGAGCCTGATTGAGAAGATAGCAAACAATGACCAGCAGTATGGAGGATTAGATGCAAGACAAGTGCATGAGGTTTCTACAAGGTCTTCTCAGGATCATAGTAATCTGTCTTCTCAAGTTGCTGCTATGAGTGCTCAGATCAACAATCTAGCTGCTCAACTGAGCAATTCACATATTCAAAGCCCATACTCTCAAGCTCTAATTGCTCCTAGCTGTCAAATCTGCTCATCTCCAATGCACATTAGTGCAAATTATCCTTCACATCATGAGAAGGTGTCAGCTATCTATCAAGGAAGACCGAACCAGTATCCACTAAGGAATTCATATTCTAATACATACAATGAAGGATCGAGAGAGAATCCTAATTTCAGATGGAGAGATGGAAGTGGAGCTGTTAGTCAAAACAGATTCAACAATGACAAGCAAGTGGCTGAATTCTCTAGAACCATAGAACTGTCTAATTCTGCAAAGGATAATGGAATTTCTGAGATACTCAAGAGCATTACTGTGATGAATTCAAATATAAATTCCATTAATACAAACTTCAGCTCTAACTTCAAGGAATTAAGGTCTACAGTGGAGAACAACTTAGCAATGGTAGAATCTAAGTTTACTGCTTTGGAGAAAAAGTTAGAATAATGGGAAACAAAGGCTGAAAACGTGAATGGCTATGTATCACAGCTAGCCAATTCAGTAAATGATGTTCAGGCCAGATTGGGAGGAAACTTACCCTCCAACACAGTTGTTAACCCAAAATCTGTAAATGCTGTGAGCTTGAGAAGTGGAAGAACAATAGGGGAAACAGATGCCAATGATGACGACAGGAAGAACAATAAATCAATTGAGCAGCAGAACATATCAGAAACCAGTAAGGAGAAGGATACGCTGTAGCAAAATGAGCAAGTTGTATTCAAGGAATCTGCACAACCACCTTTGATGAAGGAAGTAGCAGCTAGTTCCAGCAATGCAAGTCAGGAATCCAGTAGAAACCAGAATAAGAAGGACCATGAAGATACACAAAGAGATAAGTATTAAGTACCTACCTTTTCCTAGTGCATACATATGTCCTAAGAAATTTTTAAAGGATAAACATGAACAAGATATTCTGAATCTGTTAGGTAAGTTGGAAGTTAATGTGCCACTTGTGGATCTAATCAAGAGTATACCTAAGTATGGAAAATTTATGAAAGAACTCTGCACTAATAAAAGAATCTGCAAACCAAATGAAAGGGTTCAAGTGGGATCTAGTGTATCAGCTTTACTTAAGCCACAACTTCCTATAAAATGTGATGATCCAGGTTCATTTACAGTTCCAATTACTATTGGAAAGTTTTAGTGTGCTAATGCTTTGTTAGATCTTGGTGCAGCTATTAATGTCATGCAACTTCCATCTATACATCATTAGGCATAGGCATAGGCTCACTTAAGGAGACTTCAATGATAGTACAGCTTGCTGATCGAACCACTAGGAAACCAGAGGGACTGTTAGAGGATATATTAGTGAAGGTCAAAGACTTGATTATACCTGCAGATTTTTATGTCTTAGACATGCACAAGAGTCAAAGTCAGAGGGACCTATTATCTTGGGTAGGCCATTCCTTAGAACAACCAACACTATGATAAGCATGAAAAATGGGAGCATTACAATGGAAGTGGGTGATAATGTCAAACTTTTAATGTCTATGAAGCAATGAGATATCCATTTGAAGATTACTCACTATTAGGCTTAAGTACAATTGATGCATACATTGAAGAAGCTAAAGATGAACATGAATTGTTGCTGCAGAATTCTGAAAAAGCTGAATATGAATTGTTTGAATTTGAAATTTCTTCTTCTTCTGTATTTTCTTTGGATAGTAGTGGTGATGTGTCAAGTATTAACCAAGTTTCAGTTGATAGCTTACTTTCGACCCTACAATCTTTTTATTTTTAATGTTTCTGATATTTTTATTGAGGATTTCATTGCAGGAACAAAATTAGATGTTGCAGAACCTGTGATGACAGAATTGTTGAAACCCATTGCAGCTTTAGAAACTAGGAAGTTGGGGCCATCAATTGTTCAGCCACCTGAGTTGGAACTCAAACCACTTCCTAGTAACCTTAAATATGTGTTTTTTGCTGAAAATAGTACATTACTTGTCATAATTGCTAATGCACTTTCTGTTTTTAAGGGAGATTAATTTCAGTCTTAAAAACACATAAGAAAGCAATAGGTTGGACTCTAGCTGATATACCTGGTATAGATGCATCAGTATGCACACATAAAATTCTGTTAAATGATGGAGCCAGACCTATTAAGCAGCAACAAAGAAGGTTAAACCCCTTGATATCTGATGTAGTCAAGAAAGAAGTGACTAAGTTGTTAAATTCTAGCATTATTTACCCAATTTTAGACAGTGAATGGGTGAGTCCAGTTTATGTGGTGCCTAAGAAGAGTGGTATAACTGTGGTAAGGAATGAACAGAATGAACTAATCCCTACTAGAGTGCAGAATTCATGGAGAGTGTGCATTGATTATAGGAAATTGAATGATGCAATTAGGAAGGATAATTTCCCTTTACCATTTATAGATCTAATGTTGGAAAGGTTTGATGGAAAAATTAATTACTGCTTTCTTGATGGTTTTTCAAGATATTTTTAGGTACCCATTGCACCAGAAGATCAAGCGAAGACTACAATTACATGTCCATTCGGTACATATGCCTATAGGAGGATGCCATTTGGCTTGTGCAATGCTCCTGGAACATTTCAAAGAGCCATGATATCCATATTCAGTGAATTCTTAGAGATAAACATGGAGGTATTCATGGATGATTTTATAGTATATGGTAAGAACTTTGATGAATGTTTAGAGAGTCTAGAGAAAGTCTTAGCAAGATGCATTGAGAAGAAGCTTGTGCTGAATTTTGAGAAGTGCCATTTTATGGTAGATAAAGGCATAGTTCTAGGACATTTAATATCTAAGAATGGGATTGAGGTAGATAAAGCTAAAATTGAAGTTATTTCTTCCCTTCCTTACCCCAAATCTTTAAAGGAACTAAGGTCATTCCTAGGACATGCTGGATTCTATAGAAGATTCATAAAGGATTTTAGCAAGATTGCATCTCCACTATCTAAACTCATGCAAAAAGATGTAGAATTCTATTTTGATGATACTTGTAAGAGAGCATTTGACACTATTAAAACTATGCTTATCACACCACCTATCCTTGTTGCACCTAATTGGCACTTAGATTTTGAGCTTTCATGTGATGCATCAAATGAATCTGTAGGTGCCATGTTAGGACAGAAGGATGGTAAGCTATCCAAAGTCATTTCATATGCCTCTAAGTCATTAGATAGTGCTCAACAAAACTACACTACTATAGAAAAAGAACTCTTTGCTATAGTGTTTGCACTTGACAAGTTCAGATCTTATCTTTTGAGTTCTAAAGTGATTATATACATTGACCATGCTGCTGTAAAGTGTAACATCCTGATTTTTGGTCTAGGAGAACTGGGAAGTAGTCTGATATGGGCAGGCTGCTAAACTCGTAGTCCCAGGGTAGTAATATGATATGGGCGGATCACTTACCTATATTTTGTAGGAATCCCAGGGATGAGCTAAGTCCTTTAGGATTTAAAGATGAGTTAAGTCTTTAACCTACAGAATCGGGACAGTTCACCTAGGTTCAAAATGAGGAATGTGAGGGATATTCTAAGTCTTAAGCCTAGGAATTCTGCAGGTAGCTTGATATGGGCTGGCTCTTGTGTAAGATAACCTGATATGGGCGGGTTGTCGAGCCTTTCAATTAACAATGACTCCCGAAGAGTTTAGGGGATGAGTTATTGAAAGAGAATTTCTAGAACTTAAGATGAAGGATAAGAAGATGAGAATAGATGCCAGAAAGAGAATGCAGGGCCAAAATCGTAATTTTGGGAAAGGTCGGGCTGGTAGCCGATGAGTACCATATTTTGTCAGAAAATAGAGAAAATTATGCTGATCATTTCACTGAACTGTGAAATATGCATATGAGGTCTCTAAGTATATGAAAGAATTAGAAATATGACCAGGGGTAAAATGGTCATTTTGGAAAAGTGTGCGCTTGAGCGTTTTTTCAGGCCAAAATAGCCCGGTCCGGATAAAATATCTAAAAATACCAGGAGATAGAGAAACGGATTCCGGGTTGAATGAGGGGTCACGGAATTTTGATTTGAGGTCCCGATTTTTCTGTAAAAATTCCGGAAGATGGGAATTTACAGTTATAATCGGTAAAGGAAAAGCAGTCCAGATAGGGATGATCGGACTGTGGCCAGGGGGCCGTATAGTGTTTCTAAGGCCTTTAGTGACCCCAGGGAAGGCCCAGGCCCATTAGATCAGTCCAGTGGTAAAAGGGGCCGGTGTCCGGGAAAAACGTGCGAAATGACGAAAATGCCCCTATGTTATAGAACAGCTGAAGAATGAGTAAAGGGTATTTTGGTCACTTGCCTAAGGTTAGACAGTCGAGGGAAGTTATCTGGATAGTTGACCAGGGTCAAAGAATACTCTGGTAAGATGGGAAAAGACAATAATGCCCCTAGACCTAATAAAGTAAAGAAAGAGAGACTAAGGGCATTTTGGTAATTTGCCAAGGGGTGTTTCTTGGGAATCGTGCCATCAAAGTACTTGGGCTGGATCAGAGACCCAAGATGATATTCCTAGGCCCAAAAACGTATCCCAGTATATATGTGGGAAAAAGTGGCATTAAAATAATGATTTAATGACTTTTCAGTAAAGTAAAGTTACTCGGTTGACCCGATAACCGAGGAGGTGGTCAGATAAAGTCCGGGACTTATCTGAATAGCATTGGAAGGCGTGAAAGGTCCCTTCCAGGTGCCACATGGCACAATCTTAGAGGAAGAAGAAAAGTTAAGGACACGTGACACAATCTCAGGCGTTGAGTTCGGTTTGTGGGAAATCGGACCTGACCGGTACTGGATTGGACTGGAAATGCTGAGTCAGCTGATGAGGTGTCCAGGAATTGTGACATGTGAAGAATGTGGCGATGAGGTGTCCCGGTGAGGTGTCCTGGGTGATGCAGTAAAAAGGAATAAAAGAAAATAGGAAATTCCAGGAAAAACCAGGACCACATGTTCAGATGGCTTCAAAATTACAGAAATGCCATCGAAGGAAACTATAAATACCCCCCTTTCCATTCATTTGCATCACGGTTTTGGCAAGGAAAGAGAGAGAAAGAAGAGAGAGAAGGAGAAAGAAAGAAGAAAGGAAGTTCTGGCAGAGCTGGAAGCAGTATAGAGATAGTAGAGTTCTGCTAAGCTTTTGAGGTAGTAACTAATCCTAGCTTTTATGCAATGGCTTTGTGATTTGTTGTGCTATTTTTTGGTTGGATTGTTGTCTTATATGTTATGCTTGAAGCTCTACTGCAATGCTATGATCATATGTTATTGAGTATGGAAGCACGCGGCATACTTATCTGTACACAATCACAAGCAAGCACTGTCACTCTGCATTACATATATTGTTATGATTATTTACTACTGAGATTCCCCAGAATCTCATTCCCCATATCTAACCCATTACAGGGAGATTATGTTGAACTGAATTCTAAGAATTTTGAGAGACGCCGTTATGCTGCCAAATTTAAGACTGAACATCAGAATATGATAAGTACTGTGTACGCAGGTGCTGTCTAAGGAGGCTGGAAGTGAGTGGACCTAGCCGGTTTATCCAGTCTTTCCTGGGTACTTACGTAGAATGGTAGTTCTCATGAGGGAATTACCGAATCAGTACGGTTCAGTTCTTTGTACAGATGAAGCCTGGCGGTTATACTGCCGAAATTCGGGTAGGAAAAGATGTAATAGAAATATGAGAATTTTGTGCATGACTTGTTGTATGACATTTTATTATTTAATAATAAATATTGTTTGGCATGTTCAATTAGCGAATGAGAAATGAAAAGAGAAATTCGCAGGTCCTGAGGTAGCAGGGTTCTGACCTCAGTTTGACCTAGTAAACGAAGGAGTTTGGCCATGAAATTTGGTGAGCCAGTTGTACACATCTGGGGCATTACGTGGATAGGTAATAAGCCTTGTTTGTATGTGTAGAATGAGATTAATCAGTTCTCAAATTAAAGGTTCAGAATAAGGAACTTAAGAGTAGAATTTTTAATTTCTGGGCTTAAGTTAAGATATAATCGAGCTAATATTGCTTCCGTAAGTGTACTCTGAGTGGTCTAAGGGAGGATGTTTCATTTTGGTATCAGAGTATGAGAATCTGGCATAAACCAATAGGTTATGGCATAAACCAGACAGGATTCTGGCTCAGAGCATAAGATATGCAGTGATCAAGTTATAAGAAGTTGTGTGCCAAGTGAATAAGTAGATAGCATTCTTACAGCAAGCCATTCTTCTGTTTGCGGAGGACATTTCAGCGGAAAGAAGACTTCTAGAAAGATTTTGGATGCTGGCTTTTATCGGCCACATATATTCAAAGACTGCTATGAATACTGCAAAGCTTGTGACAGTTAACATTTTGGTGGACTGACTGGCTTGACAACCTGCCCATATCAGGTTATCTTGCACAGGAGCCAGCCCATATTAAGCTACCTGCAGAATTCCTAGGCTTAAGACTTAGGATATTCCTCACATTCCTCATTTTGAACCTAGGTGAACTGTCCAGATTCTGTAGGTTAAAGACTTAACTCATCTTTAAATCCTGAAGGACTTAGCTCATCCCTCGGATTCCTACAAAATACAGGTAAGTGATCCGCCCATATCAGATTACTACCCTGGGACTACGGGTTTAGCAGCCTGCCCATATCAGACTACTTCCCAGTTCTCCTAGACCAAAAATTGGGATGTTACAATTCTCCTCCCCTTTTAAAAATTTCGTCCTCGAAATTTTAAGGGATACCTCATCTTTCCTGAAGAGAACTTCTTACTGACCTATACAGCTATGTGATTCTTATAACGCAGTCATATATATAACCAGTAAGATCATCCCTCTCTGTCTTATCCTCACTCCAGTGATGGTCTAGAGGAGCAACAGCTTGGTCCCAGACCTTCCACATGGATTCTTAGCAACTAACATCTCTCATTATAGTTGCTTACAGCTATCCATGTTCTAACCCCTCATACAGCACCCTCATCACTGAGTTAAGACAGATTTATTATCTTACTAATTATTTCTCACGACTCGTTATAATGACCACATTCTCTAGATCAGAAAAAAACTCTTCATTAATCACATCATTTACATCTAGGCAAACAGTTCTTCACAGGTAAGTCGCCCTTATAGCTATGGTTCTTCTTAACCATTCTTAGGGTCGACCTCAGGGGATTTGGAGACTCTGTTTGAAAAAATGGAAAATACTCTTCCTGTTGTCTTTGACCTAGGGATGTCAGCATTCTTAGGGCAAACTCTGGCAAAGAGGCCCTTCTCACCACACTTAAAACAACTGTCTTGCCCTGCTCGACACTCCCTTGTGCCATGGTTCTTTCCATATCTTTGACATCGCTGCTCTCCAACCTGATCCTCACCTTGATCAGTCCCCTGCCTAAACTGTTGCCTCTTCCTCTTGTTACTATTATTATTATTGGCTTCATAACTTGAGCTACCTCCCAGAGTGCTCCTAGCCAATGCTTCTTTACCTCTTGCCTCTGACTTAGCTACTTCCTTGCTCCTTAATGTGTTCCCGATTGCTGCATGATTGTTCATACTTCTTTCTGTCAATCTGCAGACTTCTACAGCTCTATTGAACTGCGTAAGTTGCTGAGGAATTATTCTTTCCTTTAGGGCACTGCTCAGACCCTCTACTAATCTCTTTGTCGACCATTCTTCATCCTCCATTCTTTTAAGGTATGTGGAATAGTACTATAATCGGAGATACTTAGCCAAATACTCATCGAATGGCTCTTTCTCTGCCTGCTTCAAAGTAAGGAACTCAACTTCCTTCGCGTCCCTCACTGACTGGGGAAAGTATTTTTCCCTAAACTGACCCAGAAATATTTCCCATGTAATTGGGATTCCTTTTGCTTGAAGAATAAGCTCGGTATTCCTCCACCATCTTCGCGCATCCTTCTCTAGCTTGAAAATGGCCAGCTGGGCTTTTCTTCCTGATGGGCAATCCAGCACCTCAAAAATCTTCTCAAGCTGATCTATCCAATCCTCAGCTACTTGGACGTCAAATGTCCCCTCAAACATCGGAGGATTGTACTTTTGGAACTGCTCCATCCATTGCTGAATGCTATTAGGATCTGTCACTGGATCCTCTATTCTTGACTGCTTATTATTCGGAGGAATTCCTGATATCCCTTCTGCTGGTCTATCAGGGGTCCGTAATTGATTAACTATAGCTGTAAGAGTAGCTATAGTGGCATCTCTTTCCTGATCTCAGCGAACTTGTTCCGCCCTCATTTCTTCCATCATCCTTTGCTGCTGATCTAGCCTAGCAAGGATGACTTGCATAGGATCTACCTCATTGGAGTTGCCAGCTTCCTCTATGTGTGGCTCCTCCACTTGAATTCTACGTCCTCGTCTCGTGTTCACCATCTGGTTCCTTGTCAATCGGAAAAGAAAAGTGAACACATAACATCGTACTACTTACTCATATAGGGGTTTTTACCTCCACTGGGCTTTTCTAAACCTCTATGTACTTTAGGGAAATAACCTTTCTACATCAGAGCATCACTAACCCAGAACATTCTGTTCTGTGCCAGAATCTTATGCTCTGAGCCAGAATCCTGTCTGGTTTATGCCAGAACCTATTGCTCTGATACCAAAATGAAATATCCTCCCTTGGACCACTCAGAGTACACTTACAGAAGCAATATTAGCTTGATAATATTTTAACTTAAGCCCAGAAATTAAAATTTCTACTTTTAAGTTCCTTATTCTGAACCTTTAATTTGATAAATGATTAATCTCATTCTACACATCCAAACAAGGCTTATTAACTATCCACGGAATGCCCCAGATGTGTACAACCGGCTCACCAAATTTCATAGCCAAACTCCTTCGTTTACTAGGTCAAACTGAGGTCAAAACATTGCTACCTCAGGACCTGCGAATTTCTCCCTTAATTCCTCATTCAGAAATTGAACATGCCAAACAATATTTATAATAAAATGTCATACAACAGAACATACACAAAATTCTCATATTTCGATTACATCTTTTCCTGCCTAAAATTCGGCAGCATAACCGCTAGGCTTCATCTGTACAAAGAATTGAACCGTACTGATTCGGTAATTCCCTCATGAGAACTACCATTCTACGTAAGTACCCAGGAAAGACTGGATGAACCGGCTAGGTCCACTCACTTCCAGCCTCCTTAGACAGCACTATGTATACAGTACTTACCATATTATGATGTTCAGTCTTACATTCGGCGGCATAACGGCGTCTCTCAACATTCTTAAAATCCACTTCAACATAATCTCCTTGTAATGGGTTAGATATGGGGAATAAGATTCGGGGGAATCTCAGTAGTAATAATCATAACAATATATGTAATGTAGAGTGACAGTGCTTGCTTGTGATTGTGTACAGATAAGTATGCTGCGTGCTTCCATATTCAATAACATATGATCATAGCATTGTAATAGAGCTTCAAGCATAACATATAAGACAACAATCCAACCAAACAATAGCACAACAAATCACAAAGACATTACATAAAAGCTAGGATTAGTTACTACCTCAAAAGAAAAAACTCCAGAACCTCTATAATGCTTTCAACTCCGCCAGAACTTCCTTTCTTCTTTCTTTCTCTCACTTTCTCTCTCAAGAACTTCATTCTCTCTCTAATCTTGCTCTTGGCCGTGGGATGCATGAAATGGGAGGGGGAGGGGGTATTTATAGTTTCCCTCAATGGCATTCCTGTAATTTTAAAGCCATCTGAACATGTGGTCCTGGTTTTTCCTGGAATTTCCTATTTTCTTTTATTCCTTTTTACTGCATCACCCAGGACACCTCACCGGGACACCTCATCCCCACATTCTTCACATGTCACAATTCCTGGACACCTCATCAGCTAACTCAGCATTTCCAGTCCAATCCAGTACCGGTCCGGTCCGATTTCCCACAAACCGGACTCAACGGCTGAGATTGTGCCACGTGTCCTTAACTTTTCTTCTTCCTCTAAGATGACGCCATGTGGCATCTGGAAGGGACCTTTCACGCCTTCCAATACTATCCAGATAAGTCCCGGACTTTATCTAATCACCTCCTCGGTTATCGTGCTAACCGGGTAACTTTACTTTACTGAAAAGTCATTAAATCATTATTTTAATGTCACTTTTCCCCCTGAATCACTGGGCCTACGTTTTTGGGCCTGGGACTATCATCTTGGGTCTCTGATCCAGCCCAAGTACTCTGATGGCATGATTCCCAAGAAACACCCCTTGGCAAATTACCAAAATGCCCTTAGTCTCTCTTTCTTTACTTTACTAGGTCTAGGGGCATTATTGCCTTTTCACATCTTACCAGAGTATTCTCTGACCCTGGTCAACTATCCAGATACCCTATCTGGACTGCCTAACCTTAGACAAATGACCAAAATACCCTTTACTCATTCTTCAGTTATTCTATAACATAAGGGCATTTTCGTCATTTTGCACCTTTTTTCCGGACACCGGCCCCTTTTACCACTGAACTGATATTATGGGCCTGGGCCTTCCCTGGTGCCACTATGGGTCTTAAAAACACTGTATGACCTCTAGCCATAGTCCGATCATATCTATTTGGACCGCTCTTCCTTTACCGATTATAACTGTAAATTCCCATCTTTAGGAATTTTTACAGAAAAATCGGGACCTCAAATCAAAATTCTGTGCGGCGTCATTCAACCCGGAATCCTTTTCTCTATCTCCCGGTATTTTCAGATATTTAATCCGGACCGGGATGTTTTTGCCTGAAAGTACGCTCTCGCGCACATTTTTCAAAAATGACCATTTTACCCTTGGTCACATTTCTAATTCTTTCAAATACTTAGAGACCTCATATGCACATTTCACAGTTCATTGAAATGATCAGCATAATTTTCTCTATTTTCTGGCAAAATATGGTACTCATCGGCTACCAGCACGATCTTTTCCATAATTACGATTTTGCCCCTACATTCTCTTTCTGGCCCTGTTACTCATCTTCGCATCCTTCATCTTAAGTTCTAGAAATTCTCTTTCAATAACTCATCCCTTAAACTCTTCGGTAGTCATCGTTACTTGAAAGGCTTGACAACCTGCCCATATCAGGTAATCTTGCACAGGAGCCAGCCCATATTAAGCTACCTGCAGAATTCCTAGGCTTAAGACTTAGGATATTCCTAACATTCCTCATTTTGAACCTAGGTGAACTGTCCCGATTCTGTAGGTTAAAGACTTAACTCATCTTTAAATCCTGAAGGACTTAGCTCATCCCTCGGATTCCTACAAAATACAGGTAAGTGATCCGCCCATATCAGATTACTACCCTGGGACTACGGGTTTAGCAGCCTGCCCATATCAGACTACTTCAGAGGTCTCTAATTCAGATAGTTCAGAAGAGGAGATAATGAGCAATGATTCTGACCCTTAGACACTTCCAGTAGTTGGCGACTCTGAAGAGGAAAGTTCCTCGGTAGGATCAAACTTTCCATGTGATGATCGGGAGGAGATGGTATTGAAAGGTCCTATTCCTGCCATTCCCATAAGTGTGGTACCTTTGAATATAACAGATAGTTCAGGATCCAGCCAAGTACATGATCAGAGTAATGTGCCAGGTCCCAGTAGGCCCGAAGTGACCCTAGTAGAGATACATTTGGGAAGTCTAATCGTAAGAATGATCCCAGGGAGGAACCTGAGTAGGGAACAATTTGAGAGCTAGGTAGCATTAGCTTGACAACTATATGGGCTGAGGAAGACCCTGATCAGAGATGTAGATCAAGGCTATATGGTTTATCAGAATTTTATCACAAGGGTGAAAGCCATATATCAAGCCTGGGATCCAAACGTGTTAACCATGGGGCTTTAGCTAGAAATTATGAATGATGTATTGCCGACTACTCCTACCTGGAGATCAGAGTTGGATCAATATTTTGATAAAGAACCATATTGTACTGTATCCGACTGGATCTACTTGGTAGGAGAATATATTAGAATAAAGTTTAAGAAAAATTAGGGTAATGTTTCTAATGTACAAAAGATCAGTACAGTAGCATATGTAGGACTGTGACATGTACCTTGTATGCTATGTTTGAAATGAAATGAGAAATGTTGTTTATCGCATTCCTTTCTATGTTATAGCATAACAAAATGGTTCGAACAAGAAGAACGATTCCAGCAGAGGAACCACAAGAAGCTGGAAATCTTAATCAACTAATTTTAGAGCAATTAGAGCAACAACAAAAGATGATAGAAGAAATAAGAGCTGCTCAGGCACGAAATGAGCAGGAAAGAGATGCTGCCATAGCCACAGCAGTGGCAGCAGCTGTAGGTAATTTAAGACCACCAGAGCCTTCAGGAGCAGCTGATAGAGAACCTGAAGGAGTACAACAGCAGGCAGTTCAGCCCCAGAGACGGGTTGAATCGAGGCAGGAGGCAGTAGGTATCCAACAATGGATGGTTCGATTTTGTAAGCACAATCCTCCAGTGTTCGAAGGAACATTCGAAGTACAGATAGCAGAAAATTAGGTCAGTAGATTAGAGAAGATCTTCAAGGTCCTTGACTGCCCAACTGAAACCAAGGCCCAAATGGCCATCTATCAATTAGAAAAGGATTCGGATAGATGGTGAAAGAATACAGAGTTACTTCTCCAAGCAAGAGATATTCCAGTTGGAGGAAATTGGAAGACACGCAGCGGAAATTAACTTTAAAAATTTTTCCATTCCCAGCCAGGATCTACCGAATGTGTTTAAGTCAAGGAGAAAGAAGTGTTACCTTCGGTATTTGAGCTTTGGTCGCGACCTCAGTGTCCACTAGTCACGACTCCTCGCCTCTGGAACTTTCAGTCGCGACCTCCTCAGCTTTTAGTCGCGACCTGTCGCCTCTGGAGTTTTTAGTCGCGACCTCCTCTGCTTCTAGTCGTGATCTGTCGCCTCTGGAGTTGTTAGTCGCGACCTCCTCTTCCTCTAGTCGCGACCGGACGTCTCTGGAGTTTTTTAGTCGCGACCTATTCAGCTTCACGTCGCGACCTGTCTCCTCTTTTCGGATTTCTGACGTTCAGATGCCCGTATGGTCGCGACCTCAGGGTGTTCTGGTCGCGACCTCAGGGTGTTCTGGTCGCGACCTTGCTTCGTGTCTGGTCGTATCGTAGAAGTCGACAGCTCAGATCGGCTTCCTCTACCGGTATCCACACGAACAGCGTTCCAATCGCGAACAACGTGCTAGCGCCTCTTGTCCCTCTAGGGCTTTCTGGAGATTCCGTCCTCACCGTCTCTATTTCGACAGTTTCTTATGTGCAAACCTTTTGCACTCTCCCTGCCCCCTCTTCTCACGTCTGAATGTGTGTGTAGAGATCTATATTGTTTGTAGAACCCTAGCTCCTAATGTCAAATATATAGGAAGCTATCGGGCTTCTAATAAGGCCGGGCTTCAGAATTAATCTTATATTAATTCTGAATTAATACAATATCATATATTGCATAATTTAATAAGAAACTGATTAAATAAATATGGTTTATATTAAATCCGTCCCACAGATTTAATTCACCTATTTATTTAATTTAAAATAAAGATAAGACAGAATTATATTTGATTTATTCTCATAAATCAAATTTGAGATATCTTATCAATTTGAATTTAAAATTCAAATAGATCATATCCATTTAAATTCAAATTCAAAAATGATAGAGATTTAATTTATCCTTATAAATTAAATCTTACAAATATCTCTTATATTATATATATAATATATATATAAACTAATTTATATATATATAAAATATATATCCACCCTAGATTATTCATTGAATCTAGACATCTCTTAGATTCAATGAATCTGGACATCATAGCTCGCATTGGGCTGTTTTGTGTGCGACCCTGTAGGCCCATATGAAGTTGGCAGTGGCCCAGTTACTATACTGACCCACAAGTCATAAGCGGTCTCTAGCAAGGCATTATGACTACCCAAAACATATGAGGATCGATAAACGATGTAACCTTTCATACAACCATATCACGTCCCTTTTGTCACATGATATTTTGGTCAAGGATGAGGCATGGAGAACGTCATCCTCCTATTCCTGACCATTACTTTCTCGATCCCTGAGTAGTCTGAATATAGAAATGGAACTACCCTTCCATTCCAGTATGGCCATACATTTCCCAAACTCACTCATCGAGGGGCCCAGTAATATCTCTCTACGAATGTGAGGGACAAATTCCATCTTGACCATTCACATTCCTCCGCATGAAAAACCACTAAGCCCGAGCATAGCCTTTATGATCACTCGGTCAAAAGTGACTTTTGACTAGGTCAAAGCTGAGCGTTTGTCATGTAGGAATCCATGATGATCTCAGGTCAAAGGGCATAGTGACATGGCTTGTATATGAGAGGAGCTTATGACTTGACCCATGCAGCTCTCTCATAGCGGGTCGGTCCAACACCCTGTACTCTTACATGTGCTTATGACTTTGATTTACATCTCTATATATCTTCAAAGTCATACTGGTCTTATTTCATCTCTGTTCCCGCATAGATGACTGACCAGGGACATTTAGGATAAGATCACGAGTTATCCAAGGATTGTCATCATAGTAAACATGCAAATAATATGATAACTTTATTAAAAAATTCATAAATCAACAATGTTCATAAGATAATGATTGGCCCCTAGGGCACAATCTCCAACACTAGTTACCTGGGAAGTGTTTCTTGAGCAGTTTTACGAGAAATATTTCCCTCAATCCTTCAGAGATGAAAGGGAGGCCGAATTCCTTGTACTAAGACAAGGAGAAAAAGAAGCTTTTGACGAATATCTGGCTAAGTTCATCCGGCTATCCCAGTATTCTACGTATCTACGCTAAGTGGATGATGAACGCTGGATGACAGAAAGAATGATTCGAGGGTTGAATTCCATGCTAAAGGAGAAGTTAACTCCGCAATAATACAGCCAGTTCAATAAGGCTGTGGAAGCATGCCGAATTGTAGAAAACAGCATGAATCATCGAATACTGTCCAGATCCAGGAATAAGGATCAGGCGACCTCTGACAAAGTCGGTCAAAATCAAGAAGCTGCTATAAGAAAAGAAAGCGACCGTGGCAGAACAGGAGGCCTAGTAGAGGAAATTTCCGCGGCAAGTCCAACAACAGGGATTCAAAGGCCCCAGTATGTGAAAAGTGTGGAAAGAATCATGGTGATAGGCCATGTTTAATGGGCCAGAACGTTTGTTACACCTGCGGAAAGCCCGGACATTTTTCCAGAGAATGTCCTCAAGCTATAACTGATCCAAGGACAAGGACGGCAGGACGAGTGCTTGCACTTACTAGAGAGGATGCTCAGCGATCATCTGAGATGATCCAAGGTACAATCTATCTCAATGATCATGCTGTGATTGCTCTATTTGATTCGGGTGCAAGTCATTGCTTTATATCTTATGAATGTGCTAAATGCCTAGGCCTTCTGATCAGCAAGTTGCGTTATGATATACAGGTGAAAACCCCCACCAATGTTAAAGTAATCACGTCTGATGCCTGTCTAAATAGTGTGGTACGTTATGAGCACTGCAGTACCATCCTAGACCTAATTTGTATGCCTTTCCGAGAGATTGATGTCATACTCGGCTTAAATTGGTTATCCTCCAATAATATGATGTTGGACTGCAGAAACAAGACCCTGGTTCTTGGTCCAAAGATCATTGATCGGAGCTCAGAAGTACGACTGAACTTCATGACGGAGGCTCAGGCAGAAAAATGTTTACGGAAAGGATGTCAAGGGTATGTGGTATTCTTTTCTGTTCAAACAGAAGTGGAAGAAGGCATCGAGGAGATTCCTGTAGTCAATGAATTTCCTGAAGTCTTTCCAAAGGAGATTCAGGGATTGCCTTCAGAACGGGAAGTGGAGTTTGCGATCAACATTATACCTAGAGTTGGACCAGTGTCAAAAGCCCCGTACAGGATGGCTCCCAATGAAATGATGGAACTGAATAAGCAAATTAAGGAGCTATTGGAGAAGGGTTTCATACGACCCAGTGTATCGTCATGGGATGCTCCAGTACTATTTGTCAAGAAGAAAGATGGCAGTTTAAGGCTATGCATTGACTACAGGGAATTAAATAAGCTTACAGTTAAGAATAAGTATCCTCTCCCCAGAATTGATGACCTGCTAGACCAATTGGCAGGAGCGAGCTTATTCTCCAAGATTGACTTGAGATCTGGCTACCATCAACTAAGGGTCAAGCCAGATGATATTCCAAAGACGGCATTCAGGACGCGCTACGGGCATTTTGAGTTCCTTGTGATGCCTTTTGGACTAACCAATGTACCTGCTATTTTCATGGACTACATGAATCGGATCTTCAGGCCTTATCTAGATCAGTTCGTTGTGGTCTTCATTGATGATATTCTGGTGTACTCCAAATCTCCAGAGGAGCATGAAAGGCATTTGAGGATTGTTCTTGGTACCCTTAAAGAGAAGAAGCTCCATGCTAAGCTGAGTAAATGCGAGTTTTGGCTGTCAGAAGTCAAATTTCTCGATCATGTCATATCCCGAGACGGGGTAGCTGTAGATCCTAGCAAAGTTGAAGCAGTTTTAAGCTGGGAACAGCCAAGGATAGTTACAGAGATCAGAAGTTTTCTCGGCCTAGCAGGGTACTACAGAAGATTTATTCAAGACTTTTCTCGAATTGCTTTACCACTTACCAAGCTGACCAGAAAGAATCAGCAGTTTAGGTGGGATGAGAAGTGCGAGGCTAGCTTCCAAGAGTTGAAGCAGAGATTTACCACTACTCCTGTGCTGATTATTCCAGACCCAACTCAGACTTATGTAGTCTATACTGATGCTAGCAAGCAGGGGTTGGGATATGTGCTGATGCAGCAAGGTCGAGTAGTAGCCTACGTCTCTCGGCAGTTAAAGCCACATGAAGAGAATTATCTCACTCATGATCTGGAGCTTGCTGCGGTGGTCTATGCCCTGAAGATATAGAGACACTATTTATATGGAGCAACGATAGAGTTGTTTTATGACCACAAAAGCCTGAAGTATCTACAAGATCAGAAAGAGTTGAATATGAGGCAACGGCGATGGATGGAATTGTTAAAAGATTATGACTTTCAGATTAAATACCATCCAGGAAAAGCCAATATGGTAGCTGATGCCCTGAGTAGAAAGGTGGTGCAGGTTACATACATGATGATCAAGGAGTTGGAATTGATAGAAGATATGCGCGATTGGAGCCCTCTATATCAAATGCAACTGACGGAGAATCCTTTTGGAGGAGTTCATGTCAGAACTTGCATAGAAGAAGAGATAAAAGAGGCTCAGAAGTAGGATAAGCTCGCAGCAATATTCAAAGACAAGCTGGAGAAGGGGAAGACAAGGAATTTTGAGATTTCCCCAGGATATCCTGAAAGAACAATACAAACGTTAGAGGATATGCTGAGAGCATGTGTCTTAGATTTCAAAGGCAACTGGGATATCCATTTACCCCTTATAGAGTTTGCTTATAATAATAGTTATCAGGCCAGTATACAGATGGCACCTTTTGAAGCACTCTATGGATGTAAATGTAGATCCCCCTTATGCTGGCTAGAGTTGAGTGAGAGAAGAATGCTTGGTCCGGATATAGTGGATCAAACTGCAGAACAAGTTGGGATAATTAGAAAATGATTGTTGACTGCTCAAAGCAGACAGAAAAGCTATGCAGATGCAGAAGAAAGCCGTTGGAGTTTGAAGAAGGAGAACATGTATTCCTTAAGTTAACTCCAACCACGGGAGCTGGACGATTGATTAAAGTGAAGAAGTTGCATCCAAGATACATCGGACCATTCCAGATTCTCTCAAAGATAGGAGCAGTAGCCTACAAGTTTGCTCTTCCTCCTAATCTCAGCCAGATACATGATATGTTCCATGTTTCCCAATTAAAGAAGTATGTTCTAGATCCATCTCATGTGATTGAGCAAGATGAGGTCGCACTGCAAGATGACTTGAACTATGAGGTTGGACTGGTGCGAATTGCTGATAGAAAAGTCAAGCAGTTGCGGAATAAGCAAATTCCTTTAGTTAAAGTGATCTGGAAAGGCTTGACTGAACAAGAAGCTACGTGGGAAACAGAAGAAAAGATGAGAGAGAAGTATCCTAAATTGTTTCGATAGGATAGATGTAATGTAAATTTTGAGGACGAAATTTATTTTAAGGGGGAGAGAAATGTAATATCCTTAATTTCTGTACTGATTTCTATGTACAGATTAGATGGAATATATGAGTTCTTTTTCAGGAAAAAGATGTGGTCCTTTATGTAAAGAAAAGGATTAAATTGCAAAAGAAAGGAAATGAAAGGACTTAAGTGCAATTAAGGAAAGTTTAAGGTTAAGAAAGAAAGGTAGACAAAAATATGGGGTCTTAAAGTGTAATTTTAGCCAAATAAAGGGACTTAAGTGCAAAGAAGAAAAAGTTCCCTGGGGCTAAAGTATAATTAAGGAAAAATAGGCCAGAAGTGGGTTGGACTGCCCGACAGCATTTCAGTCCCAGATTTCACCAGAAGATAGGGCAAGTGACGCTGGGTAATCGAGCTTAATACCGGATTTTTTGAAGACTCCAGATAGTAAAAAATGGACTGATCGTCCAAAAGTTATAAAAATTCCTACCGGATACCCTAGATTTCAGATATAAGTAAGAAATTACAGGATGATGCACCCTTATGGGGCGGATGTCAGGAAACTGACAGAATACCGATAGGAGGTCTGTAGAAAAAGTTATTCACAAATTAGAAAATCCAGATGGGAGTATGAGGCCTCCAGGGATCTGATAGGGAGATTTATCGGTATTTAAACTAAGACTGAATGAGGTCGGGTAACAACAGTCAGATGCCCGTTATGACCCAAATGGCTGCCTGTAATATCCTTAAATTTCTGTACTGATTTCTATGTACAGATTAAATGGAATATATGAGTTCTTTTTCATGAAAAAGATGTGGTCCTTTATGTAAAGAAAATGATTAAATTGCAAAAGAAAGGAAATGAAAGGATTTAAATGCAATTATGGAAAGTTTAAGGTTTAGAAAGAAAGGTAGACAAAAATGTGGGGTCTTAAAGTGTAATTTTAGCCAAATAAAGGGACTTAAGTGCAAAGAAGAAAAAGTTCCCTGGGGCTAAAGTATAATTAAGGAAAAATAGGCCAGAAGTGGGTTGGACTGCCCGATGGCATTTTAGTCCCAGATTTTACCAGAAGATAGGGCAGGTGTCGCTGGATAATCCAGCCTAATACCGGAATTTTTGAAGACTCCAGATAGCCAAAAATGGACTGATCGTCCAAAAGTTATAAAAATTCCTACCGGGTACCCTAGATTTCAGATATAAGTAAGAAATTAGAGGATGATGCACCCTTATGGGGCGGATGTCGGGAAACTGACAGAATACCGATAGGAGGTCTGTAGGAAAAGTTATCCGCGAATTAGAAAATCCAGACGGGGTATGAGGCCTCCAGGGATCCGATTGGGAGATTTATCGGTATTTAAACTAAGACTGAATGAGGTCAGGTAACAACAGTCAGATGCCCGTTATGACCCAAATGGCTGCCCAGACACAGTAGGGCAGTGTATTTGGCAGAAGGAGCCGGTGTCCGGAAAGGTGTATAAACGGTGAATAATAATAAAATATTCAATGAACTGTGCCAGAGGAAGATTCCTCGTAATATGTGCCATAAAGTTAATGGACCCAGAAAGGCCCAATAAGACTCTTGGACTGATAGGTGGGCCAGTGTCCGGCAGAACCCCAGAAAAGTGCGAAATTATGAAAATGCCCCTGTGTTGTACCAAAGGGGTAATAGGCTTATGAAGGGCATTTTGGTCATTCTGGATAGGCCTAGAGACCAAGATATATACAGGAGAAGTTAACCAGAGTCAGTATATGCCCTGACGAGGTACAAAAAGGTGTAAAATGACGATTTTGCCCTTAGGGTTAAGATAGTGCATGATAGGGCACCCAGGGGTATTTTGGTCATTTTGCAGGGGATCTGTAATTGAGCTTGGACCCAGTATTAAAATGTTAATGATATAAAGGGTCTAGATACTAAATGTAAGGTCAGAAGACATAATATGGGTTTTCAGAAAAAGTAGATTCAGGAAACGGTCCAGTTTTGGAGGCGACAGACCGGGCCGGTACCGGATTAGATCGGGAAGCTTCCAGAAGGCTTTTCTCCTCTCCAAATTGCGCCATGTGAAGAATGTGGGTGGTGAGTTGTCCCATGAGGTGGCATGGAGTGATGTCATGCATGATGCAGTAAAAGGAATAAAAGAAAATAGGAAATTCTGGAAAAACCAGGACCACAGGATCAGATGGCTTCAAAATTACAAGAATGCTATTGACCAAAACTATAAATACCCCCTGGCTCTTCATTCCCACGGCCAAGAGAAAGAATAGAGAGAGAAGGAAGTTCTTGAGAGAGAAAGTGAGAAAAAAAAGAAGAAAGGAAGTTCTGGTGGAGTTGGAAGCAGTAGGGAAGTTCTGAAGTTCTGCTTTTAAGGTAGTAACTAATCCTAGCTTTTATGTAATATCTTTGTGAATTGTTGTGCTATTGTTTGGTTGGATTGTTGTCTTATATGTTATGCTTGAAGCTCTATTACAATGCTATGATCATATGTTATTGAATATTGAAGCATGCAGCATACTTATCTGTACACAACCACAAGCAAGCACTGTCACACTGCATTACATACATTATTATGATTGTTGCTACTGGGATTCTTTTGAATCTCATTCCCATATATAACATTACAGGGGAGGTTCTGTCAAAATAGAATTTGGAAATTTTAAGAGATGCCGTTAGGCTGCCGAAATTCTGGCAACGAAGAAGGAACAAAGAAAGGAACTGATACGTACTGTGTATGTAGGTACTGTCTAAGGAGGATGGAAGTGAGTGGACCTAGCCAGTTCATCCAGTCTTTCCTGGGTACTTACGTAGAATGGTAGTTCCTACGGGAATTACTGAATCGATACAAGTTCGGTTACTTTCTACAGAAGGAATGTAGCAGTTATGCTGCCGGATTTTAGACATATGAGGATGTTAATCATGAACTGATGTATAACAGTAGATTATTCAATAATAATTGTTATCTGGCATGTTTGACTGATATGTGATGTATGTATGCACTAATATGTAAGGTTGGTTGCTGAAAAATGGCCTTGTGAACAGTAATCCGTGGAGACCTATTGATGTTTTATAAATCATTAAAAATAGTAAATGGTTGAATAAATGTATGATATTTTTATGGTAAATAGTATACATCCTAATATTTAATTTGATATATAGAATGCTTCATTTGGATGTATATACGAAAAGATATAAATTGTGAAAATTGGGACCAGAATGCTAGATTCAGGAGAAAATCACTGGATAAACAGTAAAGTTGAAACGTTGACCCACGTTGAATTTGTCAAGGAATGGTCAACCAATGATTTTTTCCTGAAACATAATTAAGTTATCTTCATTTAGAAATTTGAACCACTTCATTTCTATTTTTATAGAATTAGTTATGATTTTTCAAAGTCAGGTCACTCATCTGGATTTTGCCACAGTGAACAGTACCCGATGAGAATAAAATTCCAGATTAAGAGTTTAGACTTCAATGACCCTGAAAGTGGTTCTAAGTGCTACTGATTGGTCCTTAAGATATATAAAAATAAGGATGTGACACTGCCCAGACACAGTAGGGTAGTGTATCTGGCAGAAGGAGCCGGTGTCCGGAAAGGTGTATAAACGGTGAATAATAATAAAATATTCAATGAACTGTGCCAGAGGAAGATTCCTCGTAATACGTGCCATAAAGTTAATGGACCCAGAAAGGCCGAATAATGGCGCCAACAAAGGCCCAATAAGACTCTTGGACTGATAGGTAGGCCAGTGTCCAGCAGAACCCCGGAGAAGTGCGAAATTACAAAAATGCCCCTGTGTTGTACTAAAGGTTAGCAGATGAATGGAGGGCATTCTGGTCATTCTAGATAGGCCCAGAGGCTAAGACATATCTAAATAAGGTTGACTAGAGTTAGTATATGCTTTGACCAGGTACAGAAAGGTGTGAAATGACGATTTTGCCCTTAGGGTTAAAATAGGACAAGAAAGTGTAGGGAATTGGAAGACACGCAGCGGAAATTAACTTTAAAAATTTTTCCATTCCCAGCCAGGATCTACCGAATGTGTTTAAGTCAAGGAGAAAGAAGTGTTACCTTCGGTTTCAAGCTTTGGTCGCGACCTCAGTGTCCACTAGTCGCGACTCTTCGCCTCTGGAACCTTTTAGTCGCGACCTCCTCTGCTTCTCGTCGCGACCTGACGTCTCTGGAGTTTGTAGTCGCGACCTCGTCAGCTTCAAGTCGCGACCTGCCTCTTCTTTTCGGATTTCTGACGTTCAGATGCCCGTATGGTCGCGACCTCAGCGTGTTCTGGTCGCGACCTTGCTTCGTGTCTGGTCGTATCGTAGAAGTCGACAGCTCAGATCGGCTTCCTCTACCGGTATCCACACGAACAGCGTTCCAATTGCGAACGACGTGCTAGCGCCTCTTGTCCCTCTAAGGCTTTCTAGAGATTCCGTCCTCACCGTCTCTATCTCGGCAGTTTCTTATGTGCAAACCTTTTGCACTCTCCCTGCCCCCTCTTCTCACGTCTGAATGTGTGTGTAGAGATCTATATTGTGTGTCGAACCCTAGTTCCTAATGTCAAATATATAGGAAGCTATCGGGCTTCTAATAGGGCCGGGCTTCAGAATTAATCTTATATTAATTCTGAATTAATACAATATCATATATTGCATAATTTAATAAGAAACTAATTAAATAAATATGGTTTATATTAAATCCGTCCCACAGATTTAATTCACCTATTTATTTAATTTAAAATAAAGATAAGACAGAATTATATTTGATTTATTCTCATAAATCAAATTTGAGATATCTTATCAATTTGAATTTCAAATTCAAATAGATCATGTCCATTTAAATTCAAATTCAAAAATGATAGAGATTTAATTTATCCTTATAAATTAAATCTTACAAATATCTCTTATATTATATATATAATATATATATAAACTAATTTATATATATATATATATAAAATATATATCCACCCTAGATTATTCATTGAATTTAGACATCTCTTAGATTCAATGAATCTGGACATCATAGCTCGCATTGGGCTGTTTTGTGTGCGACCCTGTAGGCCCATATGAAGTTGGCAGTGGCCCAGTTACTATACTGACCCACAAGTCGTAAGCGGTCTCTAGCAAGGCATTACGACTACCCAAAACATATGAGGATCGATAAACGATGTAACCTTTCATACAACCATATCACGTCCCTTTTGTCACACGATATTTCGGTCAAGGATGAGGCATGGAGAACGTCATCCTCCTGTTCCTAACCGTTACTTTCTCGATCCCTGAGTAGTCTGAATATAGAAATGGAACTACCCTTCCATTCCAGTATGGCCATACATTTCTCAGACTCACTCATCGAGGGGCCCAGTAATATCTCTCTACGAATGTGAGGGACAAATTCCATCTTGACCATTCACATTCCTCCGCATGAAAAACCACTAAGCCCGAGCATAGCCTTTATGATCACTCGGTCAAAAGTGACTTTTGACTAGGTCAAAGCTGAGCGTTTGTCATGTAGGAATCCATGATGATCTCAGGTCAAAGGGCATAGTGACATGGCTTGTATATGAGAGAAGCTTATGACTTGACCCATGCAGCTCTCTCATAGCGGGTCGGTCCAACACCCTGTACTCTTACATGTGCTTATGACTTTGATTTATATCTCTATATATCTTCAAAGTCATACTGGTCTTATTTCATCTCTGCTCCCACATAGATGACCGACCAGGGACATTTAGGATAAGATCATGAGTTATCCAAGGATGGTCATCACAGTAAACATGCAAATAATGTGATAACCTGATACAATGATTGGCCCCTAGGGCACAATTTCCAACAGAAAGGGCACCAAGGGCATTTTGGTCATTTCACAGGGGATCTGTAATTGAGTTTAGACCCAGTATTAAAATGTTAATGATATAAAGGATCCAGATACTAAGTTCAAGGCCAGAAGACATAATATGGGTTTTCAGAAAAATTAGATTCAGAAGACGGTCCAGTTTTCGAGGCGACGGACCGGGTCGGTACCGGATTGGAACGGAAAGCTTCCAGAAGGTTTCTCCCCTCTCCATTTTTTCCATGCGAAGAATGTGGGTGGTGAGGTGTCCCATGAGGTGGCATTGGTTGATGTCATGGATGATGCAGTAAAAGGAATAAAGAAAAATAGGAAATTTCGGAAAAACCAGGACCACAGGATCAGATGGCTTCAAAATTACAAGAATGCCATTGACCAAACTATAAATACCCCTAGCTCTTCATTCCCACAGCCAAGAGCAAGAAATAGAGAGAGAAGGAAGTTCTTGAGAGAGAAAGTGAGAAAAGAAAGAAGAAAGGAAGTTTTGGTGAAGTTGGAAGCAGTGTAGAAGTTCTGAAGTTCTGCTTTTAAGGTAGTAACTAACCCTAGCTTTTATGTAATGTCTTTGTGATTTGTTGTGCTATTGTTTGGTTGGATTGTTGTCCCATATGTTATGCTTGAAGCTCTATTACAATGCTATGATCATATGTCACTGGTGGAAAATTGGCAATTGAAATCCCCATTTTTAAACCGGTCAATGCGGAGACGATTTTAAAAAAATGAGCGGTGGTATTTTTGTAAATAAAATGAAATATTCACACCGTATTTACTCGTGACCGATGTGGAAATATTTAGTCCGGTTTGGATGTTTAATTTCTACAGCGGATGTTATATAGACCGATGTGGAAATATTTTATCCGGTTTAGATGTTTACTTTCTACAGCGTATTTATATTGACCGAGGTGGCAATTTAGTCCGGTGTCTGTTTTATAAAAAAAAAAGGCGATTTTTACACCGGTTTTAAAAGTAACCGATTTAAATATAAACACCCGGTGCAGATTAGCTTCGTCTTATATCTGCCTCTTCAGTTTCCTGTCTATGCTTTCCCGCTCGCTTTCTTTATTTGTCAGACCGTTCATTTCACTTCTTCGGTTCCCAACGTTTGTAGTCATTATGATAGAAGGCCAAATGCATTCTTCTATATTCTTATTGATCATGAACGTTAACCATATATATATATATGTATACCATTCTTCTGTTTTATTTTCTTTTCATCTATCTGACTCCTCCAATGGCCTCTTCCTCACGCACGCCTCCTTCTCCACCTCACAAAAGAAACAGAGACGACTTTAAAGACAAACATCTTGATCCTCACCCTTCTGTTCCTTCTCCTCCTCCCCTGGTTGTGACTCTGATGGAGAGCCTTGAGGAACTCATACTGCGCTTCAATGGGCTGGAGGACTCCGTGGAAGAACTGAATCGCAAAGTTGACAAACTGAAAGCAAGTTTCAGAGATTTTCGCTTAGAAGTTCGCCGCCATCAACCCCGTGATAGCTTCTTTAATCCTGTTGATCTCACCCAATCTGATGACTCCCAAAACTCCGAGTCTGATGAGTAGTGAAAGATTACAACTTTTATATATTCTGATATATATATTTTTGTGTGTGTAAAAGTTGATGACGTGGTCTCCGTATCACTTCAAAAGAAAACTGATATATTTTACACCGGTCCATATATATTGACCGGTGTAAAATATACTCCATACAACTTTTATATGTATATCTACACCGGTGTAACATTTTGTCCGGTGTATATTTTCTTACAAAATAAACATTTTTTTTTATTTTTTTACCAAATACTCTTTTATTTGGTACATTTCTCGCGCCTTCCATCTCTCATTTTTCCCTGGTTCGCGCGTTAAGACTTCTCGGCGCTTCATAGACGGTGAGTTTTGTTTTGAACTCCTCTCGAGAATTGAAAATTTATTCTCTCCATGCATTAGCTGCAACGTAATGGTTTAATTTCTTGTTTTCTACTTTTCTAGTTCTTATAGTCTTCCACAAATATGGATCGTAGTTGGATAAATGTTAAACGAACAAGTGTTGAGTTTGCTGAGGGGGTGAAGGAGTTTTTGGATTTTGCTAAACGGAATGGTGATGATGACAATGGAAGGTTTTATTGTCCTTGTGTGAGTTGTTTGAATAAGAGGAAACACACTCCTGCTGATATTTACACTCATCTAATTTGCGAGGGGTTTTGCAAGAGTTACACGGTATGGGTATGGCATGGTGAACAGGTGGAACAGACCTTTGACGATGACATGGATACTGATGATCGAGTAGAGGACATGATTCGTGATGTTGGAGAAGATGCTTTTATGCGGTCACATGCATATGGTAATATGTGCAATGATGCAGAAAAGCCTCTATACCTAGGGTGCAGAAAATACAACCTGTTGAATGCAGTGTTGAGTTTGGTAAGTGTGAAAGCGCAGCATGGGTGGAGTGACAGTAGTTTTTCAGAATTGCTTGACTTGTTACAGGACATGTTTCCTGAAGAAAATGTGTTACCCAAACGCTATTATGATGCGAAGAAAATAATAGGTCCTTTAGGCATACAGTATAGAAAGATTCATGCATGCCCAAATGATTGCATATTGTACAGGAAAGAGTTTGAAGATGAGGAGAAGTGTCCAATATGTAAGACACCAAGGTACAGATCAAACAACTCTCCTGCCAAGTTGTTATGGTATCTTCCAATTTTACCAAGGTTTAAGCGACTTTTTTCTAATGAAGATGATGCAAAGAAATTGTTATGGCATGCAAATGAAAGGATTAATGATGGAAAGATTCGTCATCCTGCTGACTCTTTGCAATGGAAGAAGATTGATGACTTATTTCCCGAGTTCGGCAATGAACCACGAAACCTAAGGCTTGGACTTAGTACGGATGGAATGAACCCTTATAGTAGCCTTAGTAGTATACATAGTTCATGGCCCGTCCTTCTGGTGATTTACAACCTATCTCCCTTGCTGTGTATGAAACGGAAGTATGTAATGTTGTCTATGCTGATCTCAGGACCAAAATAACCGGGAAATGACATAGACGTTTACCTAACACCCTTGATCAAAGATTTGAAGAAGCTATGGGAAGGTGTGGATGTTTTTGATGCTGTTAAGAAGGAGGTCTTCAATATGCGGGCCATGATCTTTTGTACAATTAATGACTTTCCTGCATACGGAAATTTGTCAGGGTATAGTGTTAAGGGCCATAAAGCATGTCCGATTTGTGAGGAAGGGACTTGCTACTATCAACTTCGTCATGGAAGAAAGACAGTCTACCTAGGTTATAGGAGATTTCTAAGACAAGCCCACCCATACCGTCGACTGAAGAAGAAATTTTATGGTGGCCAAGAATTTGAAAATGCTCCAAAGCCATTGACTGGCGAACAAGTTTATGAAAAGGTGAGAGACATCAATGTCACTTTCGGTAAGCTTACCAAGAAAAGTGAGAAAAATGTATGGAAAAAAGATCTGTGTTCTTTGAGCTTCCTTATTGGCGACATCTTCATGTAAGGAACTGTCTTGATGTGATGCATGTGGAGAAAAATGTGTGTGACAGCATTGTTGGAACACTTCTCAACACACATGGTAGTTCCAAAGACGATTTGAAGGCAAGATTGGATTTGGAAGAAATGGGAATACGGGAGGAGTTACATCCGAGGCCAGATGGTGAGGGAAGCTATCATGTTGAAGAGACTAACATCTTGTCCAAGGCTGAGCGAAGAAGTATTTGTGAGTGTTTGCAAGGAATCAAAGTTCCCTCTGGGTACTCATCTAATCTTAAGAGGATTGTGTCCATTAAAGATTTGAAATTAGTAAGCCAAAAGTCTCATGATTGTCATGTATTGATGCAACAATTACTCCCAGTGGCTGTTCGAGGAATCCTTCAAGATGATTTGAGACATATTGTAACCCGACTTTGCTTCTTCTTTAATGCTATATGTGGCAAAGTCTTTGAGACTGAAAAGTTGGAGGAATTGGAGCACGAGGGTTATGTTATTTTGTGCCAGCTTGAAAAACAGTTTCTTCCTTCCTTTTTTGACATCATGGTACACCTCATCGTTCATCTAGTGCGAGAGATAAAACTGTGTGGCCCTGTATACTTACGATGGATGTACCCATTTGAAAGATACATGAAAATCCTTAAAGGGTATATGAAGAATCCAAATCGGCCCGAAGCATCCATTGTTCAAAAATATGTGGCCGAAGAAGCTATGGATTTTTGTCAACAATACCTGTCTAAAGTAAGACTTACTGGTCTCCACAAACCCATTGCCAAACAGGGGGGTCAACGCGGAATGTCAGTGAGGAGTGTTGATCGTAATAAACTGCAGCAAGTACACTTACACATCTTGAATAACATTGATGAAGTTCAAGACTATATTGCTATTCATAAAAATCTTGTCCGGAAAACAAATAATAGGATGACAGAGCAAAGGCTGATTAGAGAACACAACAAATCTTTTACACATTGGTTCAAATTTGAGGTTGAAAATGAGGATTGTGTTTCTGATACAGTTAGATGGTTGGCATGTGGTCCTGAACATAATGTGATCTGTTGGAATTCAATTGATATCAACGGGTATTCCTTTTATACGAAGTCCCTAGATGATAGAAGTAGCGTGCAAAACAGTGGTGTTATGTTAGTGGCTGAAGCTATGTATTTCTCTAGTTCAAAAGACAACAATCCTAAATTAGCAGTCATCCCTTATTATGGCGTTGTTGAAGAGATTTGGGAGGTGGACTACTCCAAATTCAAAGTTCCCGTATTCAAATGCAAGTGGGCTAATGTAAACAACGGTGTTATGGTCGATCAGTTAGGATTTACACTTGTGGATTTGAATAATATAAGTTTTGGGGATGAACATTTATTATGGCAGACCAAGCAAAGAAAGTGTTCTTTATCACTGATCCTCAAAATGAAAGATGGTCTATCGCGCTCCAAGGAAAAAGGGTTGTTGACAATGATGATTCTTTTTATGAGATCCCTTCTTTTTCAGTAGGTTTACCACAATTAAATGAAGAAGAAGTGGATTCTGATTAATTTCTATGTGTTTCTTGTTTTTGATATAGTCTAAACATGCAATTTTAAGTTTCTTGTTATGATTGCGTATATGATTTTGATGTAATAATAACAGAGACAGATTCTTGTTCTGATAAGAATGTTGTGACGCCAAGGATGGGATGATATATGATGATGTAGTTTAAAAAAATAACTACAACATTAACACCGGTCTTAAGTTCTATCCGGTGTAAATAAATTATAGTTCGATTTTACACCGGGTTATACTTTATCCGGTGTTATACTTTATCGGTGTTATTGTTTACACCGGTTGTAAAAATTATCCGGTGTAAAATGTATCAATTTTACATCGTTTATGTTTTTGTCCGGGTTAGAATAATTTACACCTGGTGTTAAATGTTTATATTCATTTTTTAAGCCCGCCCCTTGGCGCGATGACCTTCATTCTCCTTTCTCACGTACTCTGTCATATCGCCACTCGTCGTGCTCTGTGGTTCTTGCGAGGCTTCTCCGTGCTCGATCAGTCGTTCTTCTCTGTTGTCTCTCTCGTTCTACTTTCCATGTACGTGTTCTCTGCATTTTTTTTCCCTGTGTACGTGCGTTGCCATTTTTATGTTCGTTTAATCTAGGTTTTCTATTTTTCCTGATGAATGCTGGCACATCTTTCCATTCATAACTGCTAAAGGAACAAGTTTTGTGTATTCTGACGGGTTGAAGGAAAAAGGGTTAAGTCTGTTTTCAATATTTTTTGATGTTGTTATTGCGTACATAGGAATATGGAGGATAGAGTTACTCAGATTGAGGCTAGCGATGCTCCAAGCGCCACTACGCAAAGGAAGGGCAGAAGTGCGACTCGTTTGAAAGACATTTCGAAGGACAGGATAGAGGGGAAACTGCTTCCGATAGAGTTTGACAGAAACTGGAACCCAACTGGTGAGCACAGGACAAAGTACGTAAGTTTTGTCAGCCTCCTAGCACGCAACAAGCCTAGCATCACCTATTTGACTTGGGATGCTGTGGATGATCGCTTGAAGAATCAAATTTGGGACACTATCCGGGTAAAGGAACTATCTAATATTGCATGCAGAGCAATACCAAATACACAACTGTTTGTTGATTACTCTGCTTTCAATGGCAAACATTGCAGCTCACTTACAATGTGCCCAACAATGAGTTCTTGAAGAAGAAGACGTTGTCATATTGCGCTGAGCGTTGGAGGGCATTCAAGACACAACTAGCTCGTCAGTATCTGTATGGACAGGGCAGAAGTGGTCATCCTCAACCTTCTCCATGCAGCAAGTATCAATTTATTGACGAAGCTGCGTGGGAACAATTTGTTAGGAATCGGACCGCGCCAGTAGCAATGGTGAGTGTATCCTTTTGTATGTGGTTGCAGAAAATGTATCAGAGTATCATATGTATTGATTTTAAATACTTCATGTCTTGTAGGAAAAAAGAGCAAAAGCGATTGAATACGCCCTCAAGAATGATTACCCCCACACAATGTCTCGAGGGGGTTATGCCAAGGCAGAAAGAGAGTTGTTGGGGGCCAAGAGGAAGAGGCTAGAAGAAAATGCTGGGTCGGATCCTAGTGTTCTTCTTGACCCCCCCTCTCCGATACGTCGCGAAGAAAAATGGTTGTACCTCGCCAAAGAAAGAGCGGAACTTTTACAAGCGACAATGCTCGCATGATTGCTGAAAAAATTGTAAGCACTACTTGCATTATTTTGTGTTAGTAGACTATATATAATTATATCATTTTCCTTATGTTTGTTCTTTCTATGTTATAGAGTGATCTTAAACAACAAGAGTCCCATGGATCCTTCAAGTCAGATGGTAGGAATGACATCTTGACTGTTGCCACTGGGAAACAAGAACATGGGGGCCGTGTCAGGGGAGTTGGAATTGGTGTGGGTATAAGAGATTACTTTGGAGCATCTCAAACACGTTCCCCACATGTGGTGCCGAGGGCAGAGTTGGCATCCTTGCTCTCCACCATAAGGGCAGAGGCTAAGGAAGAGGCTTGGATAGAGGCTAGGGCACAAGCAGAAGCTTCAATTGAGGCGCGATTACAAGAGGGGTTCGCAAAGATGAAGGAAGAAATGTTGTCCATGATGACATCAAGGCAGCAAGAGCCAACTGAACCCCTCCAGCCCTCAACTGCAGGCCGTCCAAGCACTAAGGGGAGTTGTTGCTTACCGCTGTCAGAGGATGCAGAACATTGTGATCTATATGTTGAGGATCCTCTTAGACGCTTAGTGGCACGTGGCTCCATCCATAGCCTAGGGGCAACTACTGTTCACCACGTCCAAATTCAGGACGATCAATTAAGGGTGACAGTTGAAGCCGTGCTAATTGGAGATGCTCTTGTCCCAATTCCCACTGATGAGGTGAAGACAGTGAGCCAAGCAAAAGGGACTTTCATATTGTGGCCAAAGCATCTTGTTTTGGATCACGTCGCCTCATCCCCGGCCAACTTCCCACCCCTCCCACTTTGAATGCCATGCAACGTGTGATCCTAATGGCATATGACAAAACGTTCCATGTGGACGCGTTGCCTATGGATTCAGTTGTGGGCGACATGGGGGCACCGGCCTTCCTAGACCATGTGGACGTCAAATCTCTGTTCACTCCCCAGGAAGAACTGACCTCCAGCTGCATCCAAGTGTTTTTGATGTAAGTATAATTTAAATGTAAATATATGTAATAACAAAGTTCAAGTCTTACAACTAATGTCGTGTATGCACTGCCTGTAGGTACATGCAAGCTGAGTTGGTTTCCTCCAAGGGCAAACAACAAAAGTTCGGATTCCTATGCCCACTTCAGATTTATGCTAAAGGGACCTCTCAATCTTCGAGGCTTGCATACATTTCAAAGAGGCTCGGTGAAACCGATATTGATTGTTTATTCGCACCATATATGCAGGAGTAAGAATAATAATATTTCATTTTATTTCATATATATATACTAGTTTTGTATTTGCTTAATTATAATACTCATTCTCTTTTATCTAATCTCTACAGCAATCATTGGCAACTTGTCATCCTATGTAAGCATAGCTATAAAGTTTTCTTCTTATGCTCCCTCCATTACAAGCCCTCGGTTGATGTCAGGAAGATCATGAACACGTGAGTTGTCTTCTATACACAATGATCTTTGTGATAAATGGGTTACTAACTTATTAACTTTAATTTGGTCATAGGGCTATGAGGACGTTCGCAGTTGCAAGGGGCCTTAAGCACGCTAATTTGATGAGGGACCCTGAATGGATCACACCGAAGGTAATAAAAGTATATATTGGGTGTTAGCTAGGTTCCCCGTTTTGATGATGAGAAATAATTTTTATCTTGTCAACATTACAGAGTCGAAGGCAACCCAGAGAAATCAACTTGTGCGGCTTCTACATAGTTAGACACATGGTCAATATTATCTTGTCAAATAGGATTGACCTAACTGAGGAGGTAAAATTGTATTTTTGATGATTTCGTATTTCTTAATTCCCAATCTAATCTATATTAGTAATGCCTTAATTTCTTTGATTTTGATTTCATATTTCAGATGTTTAATCAACCTGATCCATTTCCTGACCAAGATATTGAGGACCTGCGTAATCGGTGGGCAGAGTTTTTTGTTCAATTCCTTCCTTCTCAATAGTATTTGTCTTTCACTGAATACCTTTTACTACTTGTCTGTTCAAATTGTAGCATTTTTGTCTTGAGTTTTATTCAATGAATAATATAATGAGCAATTGAATTATATATATATGTCTCTGGCATCTTGAACTGATGATGATCGATGATTGAGTCGTATATTATATTTGGGTAGTTTATTTTTGAAGCTTCAGGCCAACGAAATGTATTAAATATAAATTTAATAACATCTACATCGGAGGTATATACCTACCGGTGTAGAAAGAACATATATCATAATATATAAATTAAATTTAATAACATCTACACCGTCCCAATATTCAACCGGTGTTAAAATTTGAATAATCTACACCGTCCCAAGGTTCAAACCAGTGTAGATGTTAAAACATAATACACCGGATGTAAATGTGAACCGCTTTAACATGTAGACCGGTGTAAAAAAGTATACATTCTACACACCGTCCCATATTTAACTGGTGTTAACATTTGAATAATCTACACCGTCCCAATATTCAACCGGTGTAGATGTTAAAAATAATACACCGGATGTAATTGTTCACCGATTTAAAATTTAGTCCGGTGTAAAAAATCAAACATTCTACACCGGTTACGTGACCGGTGTAAAAGGTCTCACTTTTTACACGGTCCGTTTCTACACCGGTTGTGTGTGCGATGTTGAATGCCATTTTCAACCGGTGTTGAAATGCTTTTTTCCAGCCATGTGTTATTGAATATTGAAGCATGCAGCATACTCATCTGTACACAATCACAAGCAAGCACTGTCACACTGCATTACATACATTTTTATGATTGTTGCTACTGGGATTCTTTTGAATCTCATCCCCATATATAACTTTACAGAGGAGGTTCTATCAAAATAAAATTTGGAAATTTTAAGAGACGCCGTTAGGCTGCCGAAATTCTGGCAATGAAGAAGGAACAAAGAAAGGAACTGATACGTACTGTGTATGTAGGTGCTGTCTAAGGAGGCTGGAAGTGAGTGGACCTAGCAGGTTCATCCAGTCTTTCCTGGTTACTTACGTAGAATGGTAGTTCCTACGGGAATTACCGAATCGGTACAAGATCGGTTACTTTCTAGAGAAGGAATGTAGCAGTTATGCTGCCGGATTTTAGACAACGAAAAATGTAATAGAAAATATGAGGATGTTAATCATGCACTAATGTATAACAGTTGATTATTTAACAATGGTTGTTATCTAGCATGTTGAACTGATATGTGATGTATGTATGCACTAATATGTAAGGTTGGTTGCTGAAAAATGACTCTGTGAACAGTAACCCGTGGAGACCTATTGATGTTTAAAAAATCATTAAAAATAGTAAATGGTTGAATAAATGTATGATATTTTTATGGTAAATATTAGACCTACTAAGCTTTAATTTTATATATATAATGATTCATTTGGATGTATACACGAAAAGATATAAATTGGTAAAGTTGGGACCAGAATGCTGGATTCAGGAGAAAGTCAATGGATGAATAGTAAAGTTGAAACGTTGACCCACGTTGAATTTGTCAAGGAATGGTCAACCAATGATTTTTCCCTTAAATATACTTAAGTTATCTTCATGTATCAATTTGAACCACTTTATTTCGATTTTTCTAGAATTAGTTATGATTTTTCAAAATCAGGTCACTGATCTGGAATTTGCCACAGTGAACAGTACCCGATATGAATAAAATTCCAGATTTAGAGTTTAGACTTCAATGACCCTGAAAGTGGTTCTAAGTGCTACTGAATGGTCCTTAACATATATAAAAATAAGGATGTGACATAACTGCTACGCTGTGTCTTTAGAAAGTAACTGATCTTGTACCGATTCGGTAATTCCCGGGAGAACTACCATTCTACATAAGTACCCAGGAAAGACTGGATGAACCGGCTAGGTCTACTCACTTCCAGCCTCCTTAGATAGTACCCACGTACACAGTACGTATCAGCTTCTTTCCTTACTACTGCTATCTTGTCATAATTTTGGCAGCATAACAGCGTCTCTTAGCATTTCCAGATTTTACTTCGACATAACCTCCCTGTAATGGGTTATATATGGGGGATGAGATTCGGGGGAATCTCAGTAGCAACAATCATAACAATATATGTAATGCAGAGTGACAGTGCTTGCTTGTGATTGTGTACAGATAAGTATGCTGCGTGCTTCCATACTCAATAACATATGATCATTGTAATATCCTTAATTTTCTGTACTGGTTCCTATGTACAGATTAAACGGAATATATGAGCTCTGTTTCAGGAAAAAGATGTGGTCCTTTATGTAAAGAAAAGGATTAAATTGCAAAAGAAAGGAAAAGAAAGGACTTAAATGCAAATATGGAAGTTTAAGGTAAGGAAGGAAAGGTAGACAAAAATGTGGGGTCTTAAAGTGTAATTTTAGCCAAATTAAGGGACTTAATTATAAAGAAGGAAAAGTTCCCTGGGGCTAAAGTGTAATTAAAGAAAATAGGCCAGAAGTGGTTTGCACCGCCCGACAGCATTTCAGTCCCAGATTCTACCAGAAGGTAGGGCAGGTGACGCCGGGTAACCAAGCCTAATACCGGAATTTTTGAAGACTCCAGATAGCCAGAAATGGACTGATCGTCCAAAAGTTATAAAAATTAATACCGGATACCCTAGATTTCAGATATAAGTAAGAAAATACAGGATGATGCACCCTTATGGGGCGGATGTCGGGAAACTGACAAGATACCAATAGGAGGTCTGTAGGAAAAGTTATTCACAAAATAAAAAATCCAGACGGGAGTGTGAGGCCTCCGGGGATCCGGGTTGGAGATTTATCGGTATTTTTAAAGGGGCTAAATGCGATCGAATGACTTCGGTCAGATGACCGTTATAACCCCCAAGGATGCCTGAACACAGTAGGACACTGTATCTGGGAAAAAGAGCCGGTGTCCGAAAAAGGTGTATAATCGGTAAATAATAGTTAAAATATTCAATGAACTGTGTTAAAGGAAGATTCCTCGTAATGCGTGCCATACAGGTAATGGACCCAGGAAGCCCAAAAATGGCGCCATTAGAGGCCCAATAAGACTCTTGGACTGATAGGTGGGCCAGTGTCCAGCAGAACCCCGGAAAAGTGCGAAATTACGAAAATGCCCCTATGTTGTACAAAAAGGGCAGCAGATGAATAAAGGGTATTCTGGTCATTTTGGATAGACCCAGAGGTCAAGACATGTCTAAATAAGGTTGACTAGAGCCAGTATAAGCTTTGACCGGGTTCAGAAAGGTGTGAAATGACGATTTTGCCCTTAGGGTTAAAATAGGACAAGATAGGGCACCAAGGGCATTTTGGTCATTTCGCAGGGGATCTGTAATTGAGTCTGGACCCAGTATTAAAAATTTAATGATATAAAGGGTCTAGATACTAAATGTGAGGTCAGTAGACATAAAAAGGATCTTCAGAAACATCATATTCAGAAAACGACACGTTTTTCGAGGCGATGGGCCGGGCCGGTACTGGATTGGACCGGAAAGCTTCCAGAACCTCCAAATTTCGTCACATGAAGAATATGGGTGGTGAGGTGTCCTATGAGGTGTCCCATGAGGTGTCCAGGGTGATGCAGTAAAAGAGAATTAAAGAAAATAGGAAATTCCAGGAAAAACCAGGACCACAGGATCATAAGTCTTCCTAATTACAAGATTGCCATTGCTCAACACTATAAATACCCCCACCTAGCCCCTCATTTCGGCATGAGCAAGGAAGAAGGGAAGAGAGAAGTTCTTGAGAGAGAAAGTGTGAGAAAGAAAGAAGTAAGGAAGTTCTGGTGAAGTTGGAAGTAATAGGGAAGTTCTGAAGCACTGCTTTTGAGGTAACAACTAATCCTAGCTCTTATATAATGTCTTTGTGATGTGTTGTTTTGTTTGGTTGATTGTTGTTCTATATGTTATGCTTGAAGCTCTATTCCAATGCTATGATCATATGTTATTGAATATGGAAGCATGCAGCATACTTATCTGTACACAGTCACAAGCAAGCACCGTCACTCTGCATTACATATTTTGTTATGATTATTGTTACTGGGATTCTTTTGAATCTCATTCCCAAACATAACATTACAGGGGAGGTTCTGTCAAAATAAAATTTGGAAATCTTAAGAGACGCCGGTAGGTTGCCGAAATTCCGGCAACGAAGACGGAACAAAGGAAGGAACTGATACGTACTGTGTACGTAGTGCTGTCTAAGGAGGCTGGAAGTGAGTGGACCCAGCAGGTTCATCTAGTCTTTCCTGGGTACTACGTATAATGGTAGTTCTCATAAGGGAATTACCGAATCGGTACAACATCGGTTACTTTCTAAAGAAGAATTGTAGCAGTTATGCTGCCGGATTTTAGACAGAGAAGGATGTAATAAAATATGAGGGAGTTAATCATGCACTGAGATATAACAGTTGATTATTTGATATTAATTGTTATCTGGCCTCTATGACTGATATGTGTTGGTTGTATGCTTGGGTATGTAAAGACTAAATGCTGAAAATAGGCTCAGTGAACAGTAACTCGTGAAGACCCATTCATGTTTGATAAATCATTAAAAATAGTAAATGATTGAATTAATGTACGAAATTTTTAGGGTAAAAAGTAGACATACTAAGATTTAATTTGATATATAGAATGTCTAATTTGGATGTATACACGAAAATATATAAATTGTTAAAGTTGGGACCAGAATGCTGGATTCAGGAGGAAGTCATTGGATGAACAGTAAGATTGAAACGTTGACCCACGTCAAATTTGTCATGGATTGGTCAACCAATGATTTTTCCCTGAAATATATTTGAGTTAGATTCATGTAGCAATTTGAACCACTTCATTTCGATTTTTCTAGAATTAGTTATGAATTTTCAAAATCAGGTCACTCATCTGGAATTTGCCACAGTGAACAGTACTCGATATGAATAAAATTCCAGATTAAGTGTGTAGACTTCAATGACCCTGAAAGTGGTTTAAGTGCTACTGAATGGTCCCTAAGATGTATAAAAATAAGGATGTGACAATCATAGCATTGCAGTAGAGCTTCAAGCATAACATATAAGACAACAATCCAACCAAACAATAGCACAACAATTCACAAAGTCATTACATAGAAGTTAGGATTAGTTACTACCTCAAAAGTTTAGCAGAACTCTACTATCTCTATTCTGCTTCCAGCTCCGCCAGAACTTCCTTCCTTCCTTTCTTCCTTTCTTTCTTCCTCCTTCTCTCTATTCTTTCTCTCTCTTTCCCTTGCCCATGCGTGAAGCCAAATGAATGGGGGAGGGGTATTTATAGTTTCCTTCAATGGCATTCTTGTAATTTTTAAGCCATATGAACTTGTGGTCCTGGTTTTTCCTGGATTTTCCTATTTTCTTTTATTCTCTTTTACTGCATCACCCAGGACACCTCAGTGGACACCTCAGCATGCATATTCCTCACATGTCACAATTCCTGGGACACCTCATCAGCTGACTCAGCCTGCTGACTCACCGGTCCAGAGTCTTGCACCGTAATACATGTCCTTAGCTTTATCTGCTTCCTTTAGATCAGTGCTGTAACATCCCGATTTTTGGTCTAGGAGAACTGGGAAGTAGTCTGATATGGGCAGGCTGCTAAACCCGTAGTCCTAGGGTAGTTATCTGATATGGGCGGATCACTTACCTGTATTTTGTAGGAATCTGAGGGATGAGTTAAGTCCTTCAGGATTTAAAGATGAGTTAAGTCTTTAACCTACAGAATTGGGATAGTTCACCTAGGTTCAAAATGAGGAATGTGAGGAATATCCCTTTGAGCAGAAGTCCCCGAAACATACAGAGAGTTTTTAGGGACTAAACTGCAAATAAGTCCAGGGACTGATATAGTGAAAGTCTCTAGAGATATGATGGCCATTTATGCAAAGAAAGGGATTAAATTGCAAAAGAAAGAAAATGAAGGGGCTTAAGTGCAATTATGGAAAGTATAAAGCCAAAAAGGAAAAGTAGAGAAAAAGGTGGGGTCCTTAAGTGTAATTTTAGCCAAATAAAAAGGGACTTAATTGAAAAGAAGAAAAGTTTCTTGGGGCTAAAGTGTAATTAAAGAAAGTCAGGCCGGAAGTGGTTTAGACTGTCCGGAAGCATTTCAGTCCCAGATTTCACCGGTAGAGAGAGCAAGTGACGCTCGGTAATCTGGCTTAATACAGGAATTTTTTAAGACTCCAGATAGCCAGAAATGGACTGATCGTCCAAAAGTTATAAAAATTCATACCGGATATCCTAGATTTCAGATCTAGGTGAGAAAATACAGGATGATGCGTCCTTATGGGGAGGATGTCAGGAAACTGACAGAATACCAATAGGAGGCCTGTAGAGAAAGTTATTCACAAATCAGAAAATCCAGACTGGAGTATGAGGCCTCCGGGTATCCGATAGGGAAATTTATCGGTATTTGAAAAGGGACTGAATGAGTTCGGATGACCTCAGTCAGATGACTGATATGACTCACAGGGATGTCTGAACACCGCAGGCCAGTGTATCGGACAGAAGGAGCCGGTGTCCGGATATGGGTATAAACGGTGAATAATAGATAAAATATTCAATAAACATTAACAGAGGAAGATTCCTCGAAATATGTGCCATAAAGGTAATGGACCCTTAGAGGCCCAATAATGGCGCCAACCAAGGCCCAGTAAGACACTTGGACTGATAGGTGGGCCAGTGTCAGGCAGAACCTCGGAAAAGTGCGAAATTACGAAAATACCCCTGTGTTGTACTAAAGGGTAACAGATAAATGAAGGGCATTTTGGTCATTTTGGACAGGCCCAGAAGCCAAGGTACATGTTGATAAAGTTACTTAGAGTCAGTATATGCCCTGACAGAGTACAGAAGGGTGTAAAATGACGATTTTACCCTTAGGGTTAAAATAGTGCAAGGAAGGGCACTCAGGGGTATTTTGGTAATTTGCCAAGGGATGTTTCTTGGGAATCATGCCATCAGAGTACTTGGGCTGGATCAGAGACCCAAGATGATGTTCCCAGAGCCCAAAATCGTAGCCCATGAAGTATGTGAGAAAAAGTGGCATTAAAATACTATTTTAATGCTGTTTCAATAAAGTAAAGTTACTCGATTGGCACGATAACCGAGGAGGTGATCAGATAAAGTTCGGGACTTATCTGGATAGCATTGGAAGGCATGAAAGGTCCCTTCCAGATGCCACATGGCGTCATCCTAGAGGCAGAAGAAAAGTTAAGGACACGTGGCACAATCTTAGCCAGTGAGTCCAGTTTATGGGAAATCAGACCGGACCGGTACTGGATTGGACTGAAACTGCTGGGTCAGCTGATGAGGTGTCCAAGAAGGCTTCAATTTCGCCATGTGATAAATGTGCATGATGAGGTGTCCCATGAGGTGGCATGGAGATGATGTCATGCATGATGCAGTAGAAGGAATAAAGAAAAATAGAAAATTCAGGAAAAACCAGGACCACAGGATCACAAGTCTTCAAAATTACAAGATTGCCATTGCTCAACACTATAAATACCCCCCTAGCTCCTCATTTCTGCACAAGCAAGAAAGAGAGGAAGAAAGAAGTTCTTGAGAGAGAAAGTGAGAGAAAGAAAGAAGTAAGGAAGTTCTGGTGAAGTTGGAAGTAGTAGAGAAGCTTTGAAGCTCTGCTTTTAAGGTAGTAACTAATCCTAGCTCTTAGGTAATGTCTTTGTGATTTGTTGTGCTATTGTTTGGTTGTATTGTTGTCTTATATGTTATGCTTGAAGCTCTATTACAATGCTATGATCATATGTTATTGAATATGGAAGCACGCAACATACTTATCTGTACACAATCACAAGCAAGCACTGTCACTCTGCATTACATATATTGTTATGATTATTACTACTGAGATTCCCCCGAATCTCATTCCCATATATAACATTACAGGGGAGGTTCTGTCAAAATAAAATCTAGAAATTTTGAGAGACGCCGTTAGGCTGCCAAAATTCTGGCAACGAAGAAGGAACAAAGAAAGGAACTGATACGTACTGTGTACGTAGGTGCTGTCTAAGGAGGCTGGAAGTGAGTGGACCTAGCCGGTTCATCCAGTCTTTCCTGGGTACTTACGTAGAATGGTAGTTCCTACGGGAATTACCGAATCGGTACAAGATCTGTTACTTTCTACAGAAGGAATGTAGCAGTTGTGCTGCCGGATTTTAGGCAGGGAAAGATGTAATAGAAATATGAGAATTTGATGTATGCCTTGTTGTATGACATTTTATTATTTAACAATAAATATTGTTTGGCATGTTCAATTTGTGAATGAGAAATGAAAAGAGAAATTCGCAGGTCCTGAGGTAGCAGTGTTTTGACCTCAGTTTGACCTAGTAAACGAAGGAGTTTGGCTATAAAATTTGGCAGGAGAGTCGTACACATCTGGGGAATTATGTGGATAGGTAATAAGCCTCATTTGGATGTGCAGAATGAGATAAATTAATTTGTAAATTAAAGGTCCAGAATAAGGAACTTAAGAGTAAAATTTTGAATTTCTAGGCTTAAATTAAGATATAATCAAGCTAATATTGCTTCCGCAAGTATACTCTGAGGAGTCTAAGGAAGGATGTTTCAAGTGCCATGTGGCGAGAAGGTAAGTCCCTTCACGCCATACAATGCTATCCAGATAAGTTCAAGACTCTATCTGATCACCTCCTCGGTTATCGTGCCAACCGAGTAACTTTACTTTATGGAAAAGTCACCAAAACATCATTTTAATGCCACTTTTCCTTACATCACTACTGGCCTACGTTTTTGGGCCTCTGGAATATCAGCTTGGGTCTCTGATCAAGCCCAAGTACTCTGATGGCTCAATTCCCAAGACACATCCCTTGGCAACTACCAAAGTGCCATTGGTTCCTCTTTATTTACTTTAACAGGTCTAGGGCAATATCGGCTTTTTTCATCTTACCAGAGTATTCCCTGACCCTGGTTAACTATCTAGATAACCTTTCTTGACTATCTCTATCTGACCTTTTCCCCAGTTCTATCTCCAACCGGGTAACTATCTCTCTTGAACCTTCATAACTCTTAGCCCATACGTCTAACATCTTTCTTTATTACACAGTCGCGACCTAACATCATCTGATCACGACCTACCCTTTCTGTGTTCATTAGTCATGACCATAAGACCATCTAGTCGCGACCTCAACATAATCTAGTCGCGACCCCATCATTTTCTAGTCGCAACCATGCTCATTTTGTATATTAGTCACGACACACACATCTTTACATCTTGACCATACCTCTCTGCCAATTTTAGTCGCGACCATAATACTCTAAAGTCGCGCCCAGCATGGTCAACACTTGACTTTCCAATCTTTATCCCAAAATGGCAATTCTACCTCTTGGGATTCTGCCCAGAAGGGGTCTGGTATCCTCTCAATCTCAGGCTATTCCCTGCATCTCTAGGCCTAAAAATTGGGATGTTACAATTTTTGTCGCGACTAATATGTTCAAATTGTCAAATTTTCTTCTCTGTGAATATTAGTCGCCACCATTTATTATTTTGTCTCGACCAAAAGTTCATATTTTCTTATGTTTACCCATCTTTGATGTTTAGTCATGGTCTGTGCTTATAATTGTCACGACTGCAGCTCTCTGTGAATATCCGTCGAGACTAGGTTGTCATTTGATCGCGACTAGGAAATGTTTGTTTAACAAGGTTACTCTCGGTGATTTTGAGTCACGACCAATGCCAATTTATGTCACGACCAATATTCTCTGTGTTTTGAAAATTTCTTTTCTGTGTAAAGCAGTCGCGACCTTATGACCTTTTTTTCGCGACTAACGTCTATCATTTGCTGAAAAATTCTTCTATTTTCATTCTGGTTGTTGCTTGGTCTTTGGAATTTACTGTCATGGATTCTAAATTGAACTTTGAACATATAATTTTGAACATTGGCAAGTTTGATGAAGTGTTAGTTGCTTGTTTCATCAATTCACTACTGGAAATTGTGCATCATGAATGATTAATCTCATGTATTTTGTTTAAAATTCATGCAATCTAGTCATATGAGCTGATTAGGATGAGTAAGCCAGATGGAAGCATTGTGAGCCTTCAATATATACTCCTTTACATTGTGTGACACCATCTAGTTTGGTAACTTTGCAGAACTTGTCTCAATCCTTGATTCAAAACCATATTAGCTCCATAGAATTATGAAAATGATAAGGGCATTCCATTCAAATCCCTCTTGTCCAAACAGAAATCACATAAATATTACATCCTTTGCTTTACCCCTTTGAGACCTTCATTTTCTTTAAAAATTCCATCCTTGATTAGTGAGTATTGTGCAAGATTGTTGCTGCTGCAGTAAGTCTTTGATTGTGAATGATTGCTAAGTTGCAATTACTTGTTGAATGTCTGAACCTCAATAAATTGTTATCTGTTTCAAGAAATAAAAACAAAGAAGAAAAAAATATAAAGAAAAAGAAAAGAAAAGTACAAAGAAAAGAGAAAGAAAGAAAAAAGAAAGGAAACCAGATGTAAAAAGTGTATTCAACTTGTATTAAAGGAAGATAGTTTGTGACTTGTCAATTTCTGCAATTGTATGATTGGAACTTTGACTGTGTGCAGTATTTCATTAATCATTGACATGCATTTCCATTTCATCATCTAGCCTTTCCATCATTACAATCCTAATAAAGACCCTTTGATTCATAAACCTTGTGGCATTCAGTGGTGGAGATGTAGGATGGTTACAAGCCTATGGGAAGTCTAAGCTAGATGGTTGAGTGAAATTACCTTGATAAGAGAGGGAGTAAAACACTATACCTTGTGAGGAAATCTCAACCTAAGTTGCTTACTATGATTGAATTGCATGAGTCAGATTCTTTGATTGATATGAGATTAGTTTGGATTGTTGCCAATTAAAGGGAAAGATTAATGATTACAAGTACTCATGCTAAAGCTATTTTGCCAATTGTGCTGAACATGTGTGTTTAAATTCAGTTTTGATCCATAATTTTTCTCGAAGTGCAAAAGCTAAGTGTGGGGGAGTTGATAAACTCATATTTGTACTGATTTTTAATATGTTAAAAGAGAGTTTATTATTGATTCTTATCCACATTTCCTACTATATTGAGCAAATTAGTTAATAATATGAAATTGGACAAGTGGGAATTTAAATGATGTGATTTTAGTGCTTAATTGGATAAATAATCTATTAAATGTCCATTTCAGGTCAACACAGCAATCAATCAGTAAAGTGGAGCTTTCCTGTGGACTTAAGTCACGACCTTATGTATTCACAGTCGCGACCAAACTTTAATTAGCAAAGGGAAGCGTTCTCTGTAAATGTTAGTCGCGACTTGATGTATATAAGGTCGCGACCAAACTTCAATGTAGAGATCAATCAGCGAATGACAAAAGGGACAGCTAGACAGAAGGTGATTTAAGCATGTGATGAATTACATAGCTGGACTTAACAGACTGCAAACAAGAGCTGATAACAAATTGCAAGTGGGAGATTATGCATGAGTTGAGCACTGTTCATGCGTATGGTACTGTTCACACATCAACATACTCCATCTGAACAGAATGAGCAAGTTGCTAATAACAAGTGGGGAGCATGTGCTGTAAACAGAATACCAAATCAGGAGCTGACAGTTGGAGGACATCTGGACAGTTCCATTGACTCACTCATTCATTTCAGACTTCTCTTATATATCACATTATCTATACAGCATTCCACATGACTCAACATCCGATACACCCCATACAGCCGATACATTCTGACATACAATTCTGATATACCATTCTAGCGCATTCCATTCTTACATCCATTCAGATTCATTCCATCCAGATTCCAGTTTCACGCACATGCCACTACTCTCTCTTTCTCTATCTCCATTTCTCTTATGCAACTTTCCTCTGTTCTAGTTAATAGAACCAGAGGAAAGTTTTACAGTTCATCATCTTCATTTTCTCCTTCCATTTCCACATGACTACTGCTGCTGTACCGATGTTTGCTGTTGGAGTTCAGATAGCAATGCAAGGCTGAGCTGCTGTGCTTCCTTGGAGATGACACCAAACCAGAGTCTTTCAAGCTTAACAGGGAGTTTATTGAGTCTTTAAGTCAGATTTAATTGTATCTAGTTGATGTGTTTATTTCTGGTTTATTGATTCAATTAGAGTAATAGATGACAAGGAATTAGGGAACCGAGTTGGATTCCTTCTTCCTACATTAATTAATGAACCTTTGATAATATTCATATTCTATCATCTCTAAGTTGAACAATTCCTATTCTCTATTGATGTCTGCGAGTTATAGCATTAATTGAGATTTAGCTAGCAAGTTGTTAGCTAACCTATTCTAATTCAACTGATTAACTCTTGATATTCTATGGATAATGAAGGTAAGGTAATCTCCAAGGAAACACATTTGTCATCATTCATTCATTTCACTATCTTAATCACTTAAAATCAGAAACAATAGCATAGACTTTACATTCAGTCTTTAGTATAAACAAATCATCACCCAAACTCATCTGTTAATTTGTGGCTCAATTGATTGATTAGGAATTCTAACATCCATTAGCTCCTTGTGATCCGACCTAGGTTAGCCTCCGCTTTACTATTGGTTAGCTTAGTATTGTTTGATAATTAAAACGACACTTATCATCAAGGAGAATTTCAAGACCGCATGATATTCAGGTTGTCTCCTTCCTTGTTTCCCCACTTACAATAGTCTGCTTTACTGTGATTTTGTCTTTTTATTGAGTGAGATGGATGAATGAAAATCAAAGATTTACTGTGATTTTGTCTTTCGGTCGTGACCTTATGAAGTTTGTGTCGCGACTAATGTGCGCAAATTGTAACATCCCTAATTTTCTGCACTAAGTTGTATGTACAGGTTAAATGAAATATATGAGATTTTTAGGAAAAGATGTAGCCATATTTATGTAAAGAAAAGGATTAATTAGAAGAGGAAGAAAGTCTAAGAGCCAAAGTGTAAAATGCCACTGTGATGCCCTAAGAAACCAGAAGTAAATGGAGGGCATTTTGGTCATTTCACACAATGGATGGATATCAGAGGAAATTTGATAGTAAATTATTATAATTAATATGAGAATTTATGGAGTTGACAGAAGTAAAAAAGGAGTCCTGTAGAATTAATTATGGAATTTACGGTGAAAAAGGACACCGATAAAAGGTTAAAGGAAACGTATGTAATTTTTAATAGGACTTTTGGGTCTCAGAAAATTATGAAACTTTGTAGAGAATTCGTTTTATATTAGAATGAATTTCTAAAAATAGAACAATTAAAAGAGGTGTTTAGCATTTATGCTAAGATCAGGGTAATTTACGGATATCGGTATGAGGAAAGTACATTGGGATTTGTGCCAATTAGCTATTGGACCTAAAAGAGGCCCAACATTTCGTCCTAGGCCATCCCAATAAGGCCCAAAAGTTATCTTGGAGCCCAAGTCCAAGAATGAATAATTTATGGATTTTTGAAAAGAAAGAAAAAAAAAGAGAGAATAAAGTAAGAATTAGGGTTGGCACATGGTGGGACCCACAAGAACTTCAAAATGGCTCCAAAAAGGGGGATTAGGTGTACCAAGTGAGGCCATGCTAGTGATGTCATGGTGGTAAGGTCATGAGTGAGAAGTGAAAAGACATTCCAAGATCAAATATTTAACCATTAGATAAAATAGTTCCCAATGTGATCTTGTTGGAAATTGTGCCCTAGGAGCCAATCATTGTCTTATAAACATTATTGTTTTATGAATTTCTTAATTATGTTATCACATTATTTGCATGTTTAGTGTGATGACCATCCTTGGATAACTCATGATCTTATCCTAAATCTCCCTGGTCAGTCATCTATGCGGGAGCAAAGATGAAATAAGACCAGTATGACTTTGAAGATATATAGAGATATAAATCAAAGTCATAGGCCCATGTAAGAGTACAGGGTGCTGGAACGACCCGCCATAAGAGAGCAGCATGGGTTATGTCATAAGCTTCTCTCATATACAAGCCATGTCACTATGCCCTTTGACCTGAGATCATCATGGATTCCTACATGACAAACGCTCAGCTTTGACCTAGTCAAAAGTCACTTTTGACCGAGTGATCATAAAGGCTATGCTCGGGCTTAGTGGTTTTTCATGCGGAGGAATGTGAATGGTCAAGATGGAATTTGTCCCTCACATTCGTAGAGAGATATTACTGGGCCCCTCGATGAGTGAGTTTGGGAAATGTATGGCCATACTGGAATGGAAGGATAGTTCCATTTCTATATTCAGACTACTCAGGGATCGAGAAAGTAATAGTCAGGAACAGGAGGATGATGTTCTCCATGCCTCATCCTTGACCGAAATATCGTGTGACAAAAGGGACGTGATATGGTTGTATGAAAGGTTACATCGTTTATCGATCCTCATATGTTTTGGGTAGTTGTAATGCCTTGCTAGAGACCGCTTACGACTTGTGGGTCAGTATAGTAACTGGGCCACTGCCAACTTCATATGGGCCTACAGGGTCGCACACAAAATAGCCCAATACGAGCTATGATGTCCAGATTCATTGAATCTAAGAGATGTCTAGATTCAATGAATAATCTAGGGTGGATATATATTATATATATATATAAATTTGTATATATATATTATATATAATATAAGAGATATTTGTAAGATTTAATTTATAAGGATAAATTAAATCTCTATCACTTTTGAATTTGAATTTAAATGGATATGATCTATTTGAATTTGAAATTCAAATTGATAAGATATCTCAAATTTGATTTATGAGAATAAATCAAATAATTCTGTCTTATCTTTATTTTAAATTAAATAAATAGGTGAATTAAATCTGTGGGACGGATTTAATATAAACCATATTTATTTAATTAGTTTCTTATTAAATTATGCAATATATGATATTGTATTAATACAGAATTAATATAAGATTAATTCTGAACCGGCCCTATTAGAAGCCCGATAGCTTCCTATATATTTGACATTAGGGGCTAGGGTTCTACACATCTCTACACACACATTCAGATGTGAGAAAAGGGGCAGGGAGAGTGCAAAAGGTTTGCAGATAAGAAACTGCCGAAATAGAGACGGTGAGGACGGAATCTCTAGAAAACCCTAGAGGGACAAGAGGCGCTAGCACGTCGTTCGCGATTGGAACGCTGTTCGTGTGGATACCAGTAGAGGAAGCCGATCTGAGCTGTCGACTTCTTACGATCGACGAGACACGAAGCAAGGTCGCGACCTATTGACACTGAGGTCGCGACCATACGGGCATCTGAACGTTAGAAATCCGAAAAGAGGAGACAAGTCACGACTTGAACCTGACGAGGTCGCGACTACAAACTCCAGAGACGTCCGGTCGCGGTGAGAAGCAGAGTAGGTCGCGACTAACAACTCCAGAGGCGACAGGTCGCGACTAGAAGTTGAGGAGGTCGCGACTGAAAGTTCCAGAGGCGAGGAGTCGCGACTAGTGGACACTGAGGTCGCGACCAATGCTCGAATATCGAAGGTAACACTTCTTTCTCCTTGACTTAAACACATTCGGTAGATCCTGGGTGGGAATGGAAAAATTTTTAAAGTTAATTTTCGCTGCGTGTCTTCCAATTCCCTTCAGAACTTGGCCTTCAAATGGCCCATGACTTTTGCTATAAATACCCCCTCATTTGCAAGCCAAAACCATGAGCAAGAAAGGGGAAGGAAGCTCTTGGAAAATATTTCTCAAGCAAGGAAGAAGCAAGGATCTTGAAGAAGCTTGTAAGGTAAGTTGCTCCCTTACTTCTGGACTTTGTCCTTATGGTTTGTGCTTGAGTTTAAGTGGTTTTTGAGGCTTGAATCTTGGGGAAATGCTGCTGGAATTTTTGTGTATATGTGAAAGGAATATGAGTTTTAAGTCATAGATAGTTAAGACAAGCTTAAACAAGTTAGTTACATGCTTGGTTGTGAAGTAAGTTGATGTTCTTGACTTTACCATTTCGGTTTGCACTGTTCATGATAGAAGGAAATGGAATTTCAATGATTTAATGCTTCCATTGAGTTTATATGATGATTTTGTGTAGGATTGGAAAGGTTTTGAACCTTGGAAACCATTGGAATTAAAGGTTATAATGTTGAAAATTCCTTTCGGTACTGTTCACTCGCGTGAACAGTGATTTGAATTTCATGATTTTGATGCTTCCAATGGTCTTAAAATGAGATTTTGTGTGGGGGAAAAGTGGAGGAACAAGTATGGGAAGCATTGGAATCAAAATGAGAATTTTTGGAAGATTTATGTATGCTTTTCCAAATCTGTACAGAACAGTGTATTGTTGCTGGAATTTGGCTATTTTGAGTTCATAAATGGATTCAAAAGGTGAAATTGTGTAGGGTAAGGTCAAGACATCAATTGATTCAAAGGCCAAGTTAATTGGCAAAGATTAAAGAAAGTTATGTTAGTTAAAGCAAGTTAAAGGTTCAAGAGAGGTAGTCTTGAGTAGTGTTTGAGTTCATGGTCCTAATGGATTATGTAATGAATATGAATGTGTTTAGGACCTTGAAACCTCTAAGAAGGTGTTGGGGAATGATTGACCAAAAAGCTTCATGATTGGAAAGCTTGGAAAGCAAGTGCAAGCATAAGAAAGAAAGTTTGAATCCAAGGTAGTGGACTTACCTTAAACTTGTATGTATGTAATGTATGCTTGATTGTGCTATGGCTTGGTTGAATTGTGTGTATATGGTAGATGATTGAAGCTCTGTTATTTTATGATTTCTTTAGCCAATTGTATTTCATATGATACATGGAAGCATGCTCATCACACTATGATAACACTTTCACAAGCAAGCACAAGTCTTTACATTAATACATGCATTGTTTGGTATTGTTTGCTACTGAGATTCCCCCGAATCTCACCCCCCATAACCATGATCTAGGTGCTGGAACATCACAAGGAAGGAGGTAATGGTGGATGTATGAATGGTGTATGACTTGGAAAGCATGCCTTTAATTTATTGATGATATATTGGTATGTATATTGTATGCATGCACTGGATCCGATGAGAGTCAGTCTACTTCCAGCGATAGTTTGAGCAGCTTATCCAGTGATTTTTTACGTGAAATTTGGTATGAACATATCTAAGATCCATAGATTTAATTGGACACCAAGAACGCCTCATTTGGTTAAGAACTCGAGTTGTTATGATTTTTCAAAGTCGGGAGTTAAAATCTGGAATAAGATAAAACTAGTCATGCGATACAGTGAGGTTCCAACGCGGTTTTTATATAGTAAATGAATGAGTTTTTCTGCGATATTTGGTGAGCTTAAAGTACACATACTGAGATTTAAATCCATAGGTAATTAGACTCAATTGGATAAGTGTACAAGGAGAAATGAATTTTTGAAAATGGAGCAAAGAAACTGGAACTTCCAGATTTACCAAATGAACAGTAAAGTTCAACGAATAAACTGATTTGATCTGGACAAGGAAACCTCATTTTTATATTTTTCTCTCAAATTTAAATGAAATATATTTCATTATAAATTGGAATCTCCTCAAAACGATTTTTCTAGGTTTAGTTATGAATTTCCAAAGTTCAGGCTGTAATCTGGAATTACCCAGTGAATAGTGGCAGTGAACAGTATCCGTAAGCCAAACTCTTGGAAACTCATATTTTTGAGGTTAAGAGGTATTCCAATGTTCTAAAATAGTTCCAATTGAATATAAGTAAGGTTAAGATTTAAGTTCAAGATTTAAGGTCAAGGTTTTAAGGTTAAGATTTAAAGATATTTACTAGAAAATGCCGTTGTACTGGTAGACTATACAAAGTACTGTGTACGTAGGTGCTGTCTAAGGAGGCTGGAAGTGAGTGGACCTAGCCGGTTCATCCAGTCTTTCCTGGGTACTTACATAGAATGGTAGTTCTCATGGGGAATTACCGAATCAGTACAGTTATTTTCTACCAGGAATTCTGGCAAGAGAGATAATATCCAGTTGAGAGTGCTATAGTAAGAGTACTCGGAGAGATATAAAGAAGGATGTTTCACAAATTGTCAAAAATTCTTCTGTGTGAAAATTAGTCGCGACCTTTGCATATTTTTGCCGCGACTAGAAGTTCATATTTTCTGATCTTTACTTATCTATGATGTATAGTCGTGGTCTGTGCTTATTTTTTGTCGTGACTGGAACTCTGTGAATTTTGGTCGCGACAGAAGTGTCTATCGTGTCACGACAGGAATCCTCTGTGAATTTGAGTCGCGACCATTTTCCTATTACGTCGTGACCCATATTTCTGTTCTCTAAAAATTTCATCTCTGTGAACACCAGTCGCGACCTTATAACCTTTTTGTCGCTACTAACGTCTATCCTCTTCTGAAAAATCTTTCTATCATTTTGGTTGTTGCTTGGTCTTTTGAAATTGACTGTCATGGATCTAAATTGAATTTTGAACTTGTAACTTTTGAACATTGGCAAACTTGATGAAGTATGAGTTGTTTGTTTCATTGATTGATTGCTAGAAATTGTGCATCATGAATGATTAATTTCATGTATTTTGTTTAAAATTCATGCAATCTAGTCATGTGAACTGATTAGGTGAGTAAGCCAGATGGAAGATTTTGAGCCTTCAACAGATACTCCTTTACATTGTGTGATACCATCTAGTTTGGTAACTTTGTAGAACTTATCTCAATCCTTGATTTAAAACCACATTAGCTCCATGGAATTGTGAAAATGATAAGGGCATTTCTTTCAAAACCCTCTTGACCAAACAGAACCCACATAAATATTAAATCATTTGCTTTACCCCTTTGAGACCTTCATTTTCTTTAAAAATTCTATCCTTGATTAATGAATACTGTACAAATAGTTGCTGCTATAATGAGTCTTTAATTGTTCATAATGGTCAAGTTATAACCAATTGTTGAATGTCTAAACTGTCACGTCCCGAAATTTGAACCGTGACTGGCACAGAATATGTATAAATTCATATTCCTTAAGCCTTCATTCGTAACTAAAACATTCAGAATGATAATCATAATCTTATCTATAGGTTAAGTGAAGCATTTATCCTTTCAAACAAAATAGTACAAGTATTTCTGAAAATATAATTACTTCAAAAGTAGATGTGCCAAAATAATTGCTTCGGATCAAACGTGAGGCTCTTCACTGCTCAGCTGGAGGAATAGGGTCAACTGCAGTATCTGAAGCCAAATAATCTACTCGTGAATAACGTCCCAAAAATATGATTTAAAATAAGGAAATAAACAATTTTAGCATGTTTAAGTATAAATCGTAATATTTCGTAATTCAATGCAATTGTTCCAATAAACTTTATTTCATGAAAGTAAACACTTTATTTCATGAGTAAACACTTCATTTAAAAAAATTTCAAAACAGTCATTTCAAATCAATCGCTTTTCCGTAGTACTTCAACAATAATTGATTTTCCATACCTTTAAACATAAATCATATAGTTTCGTAATTCAAAACGAATAACTCGGTAAACGTTTTCTTTTCAGGAAATCTGTTTAAAACAATCGTTATGAAATAACATCTTTTTCTGTAGGACTTCAATAGAACGGAAACATACATGGACATAAAGTCCACGAGGGGTAACTAACCAATCATGCATGGACACGCAGTCCACGAGGGTAACTAACCAATCATGCATGGCTCGAGGCCACGAAACAGGCGCAGGTACGAGACCTACGAATAACATGCATGGGAATAAATCCCACGAATACATGCGTGAGTACGAGACCCACGAATGTCCGTCAAGCTCGGGTTAACCATGGTGCACCAAGGGCTAACAGTACTGCTGTTAGTAACCAGCGTTCTGTGTTCCGTCCTTTAAAACCTTTCAATCATGCATGGGGGCCATTTAACACTCAATAATCATATCATTTTTGAATGCAACACTTTCTGTTAAAATCATTCATAATCATGAAACATTCCCCCATCATGAACATTTATCATAAATCATTCAAAACATGTTTGTAAATCCATATGAACAAGTATGCAATAATGAACTATCCATTTTCAATATTTAAAACCATGAATTCATATGCTTGCTTTTTCGTAAATCAAGCTGAAATTAACATTTAACTGAAATGTCAAATAAACATGTAAAGTCATGAGTTCGCAATTCTTTTCTTGTAATTCGTGCCAAATTTCACATTTAATAAATATATCAAAAACTGATTATATTTCAAAATCTCAAAGTTAGGGACGTTATTCACTCACCTGTAACGTTCCAATATAATTTACTCTTACTCTCAGCTTCAGAATATCATTCTCCCTTTATTTCCCTAAATTCCCGAAAATAAAACATTAATACTTAACTCAAATTTCAATTGCAATGGATATTATATCATACTATTATTTTTCTATATATCTCAAGTGTTTTCATTCAGAAAAGTAGGACACTTGTCTACATAACTACTTTCCTTCCAAACATTTAACATGCTTCACTAATTATTAAGCTCTCAGAACATTGCTATTTTTATCACTTTTCTCAAACTCCATAGTCCATCAAGAAAAACGAATTTTATCACTTTTACCCCTAACACCTTTCATTTACCAAACCGCAACAAGTCACATAAATATTTTCTAACACTTGAAGCCTCAAAACCATAACCTTAACTTTTACTTTAAATCCATAAATTCCAATTTTTACACCCACCTCAAATTTAAAATCTTGATTCTAATTCCAGCTTCCTCAATTAAACTCAATACTCACATCTCAATAATGTAATCCAAATATATATATATGTACTTGCCATATCAGCAACACAATATATATACACACATATATAAACATGCACTGTTCATTTCCATAGCCTTAATGACGTCCTTTTCATTTCAAACCATTACCTTACCCTTCACACATACACGCACACATGCCGTCCATAACCATTCCCTATAGGCATCAAACATGTACAACACCAACATCATAATCTATCTATATATGTGTCAAAGCCACAGCGTCCAGCGCCTTCTCTCCATATTATTTTATTTATTTTTTTCTCCAAATAAAACCCCAACAGAACGCTTACTTATAGTAACACCAGCTCATGATTTTTGGGTTCACTTATTCTTCCTATACCAGGGATCACACCCACGCACAAAAGTAAGCTCCTATATATATATATGCGCATATGCTATATGGAACTAACAAATACAGCAGCACATCAACGCCACCCATGAGCACACACATAACACGTTATGGACTTTCATCATCACCTTCCTTCACTAACAATTTCAGTTTATATCAAACCCACAAACAGCCCCAAAACCAAACCAGTACCCCTCTTCCGGACGGTAAGCTTACATTTTCTTTCTCTGCTTATTTTTCACAGCAGCTATAATGCACAGAACCATAACAATACACAGTCTGCAAATTTCATGTTTTCCTTCCTCTTTTCCCTTCTATTTCTACAAAATAGAAACCCCACGCATACATTGTAACACACACAGCAGAGTCCACATCTACTTCCCTTCTCTGTTTTCTGTTTCAAATTTCACTTCTGACCACAGCACCCACACATAACAGAACACACGATGATAGCACAATCACACACATACCCGCATACACATCATTCAGCACAACACTCAAGAATCACCCAGCAGCATTACCCCGAATTGCTGAACAGAAAAAATGGCAAAAATCCAGAGATAGCCACGGCCACAAGGGAGAGGAGAAGTGAGACTTACCACTTCACGCACGGTTACAGAATCACGGAGCCCAAGCAGAAGAACAACAACCCAAGTTTCTCAGGTCTCTTCCCTCTAGCACTTAGGGCAATCTCCCACTGTTACCCACACAGCAACAACCCACAGCGACAGGAAAATGGAGAAGAAACTTCCCAACTGCTACAGTATCCATCGAGCACAGAAATGGTGACCCACCGCAACCCCTCGATGATGGAGAACGTTGCTGGCGCAGACGAGGAGAAAAGCAAAGGAATTTCACTGTAACCCCTTATAGAATTGCGAACTTCTCTGGAATTTTCTCCCCTGCGCTCACCACATGACAGCTTTAATAGCAACGGAGGAATGAAATAGAAATAGAGGGTCACGGCTCAACGGCAACGACAACCCCACCGTGCCGTGCACTCAACCTCCGTGCCGCACGCTGGCCCAAACCTTCTCCCACCTACCGCCTGTCGCTGCTCTGCAAACGCTGAAAGACTATGCGAAGAAAGGAAGAAAATGGGGAAGCAGGTCGGCAGGTGAAGAAATTCAGAGGGGCAAAATAGTAATTTTACAACTGAAAATTTTAAAAGAAACCCCCTTTCCTGCAGGCGCTGGGGCTCGAATACGGTACCTCTAATTCTATGTCAATGCTTCCAACCACTCGGCTAACCCAACTCTTGTGACAATTCTGCACAAAAAAATATTTATACCAACTTTGAATTATTTGCTTACGAATTTTCTTCAAGGCCGTTACATTCTTCCCCTCTTAAGAAATTCGGTCCTCCGAATTTGAAAATAGACTCACCTCAAATCTCGAACACGTGCGAGTACTTAATCTGCATTACACTCTCAATTTCCCAAGTAGCTTCTTTCTCTAAATGATTTCGACACAATACAACCACAGAAAGAATCTCTTTATCCCCACTTTCAATTCATCTAATTATAAATCTTCATATCTTTCACACAACGCTTCAAACGGTGCCTTTTCAATCCTTGATTAACAACTATTATGATAAACGACTTCCATTAACGATAAATGAGTATCCCAACTTCAAATAACATCCAATACACAAGACCTCAACAGGTCTTAATTTATTTCAATCGCTCTTTCATATTGCCAATCTGTTTGAGTATAAAATCAATACTTAGATTCAATCAACCTTTGAACTATCTTTTACATCTCCAATAAAGAACCTGATGCTCATGCTTTTGAAATAATAACCCTTTTGCTTCGAAAATCAATATTTTCTTAACAAATTCTAACACCAATCTAAATTCCGCAAAAAAATCCTTCTTAAACCTTTATTGCCTAAATCAACGTCTCTCATCCACAAGATTCAAGCCTATACCTTCTAGAAATCCACTTCAATCCCAGCAAAGAGAAAATTTATCATTTACCCCTCAATTACCATTAATTATCAAAGATCAGAAATCACTACGACATATTCAAAAACCTCAATTTAGAAATCATTGTATAATGGCAAATAATCTTTATGTATGCATTACATAAGTCCCTATACCTCCCTTTCCTTAAAAAGCTGAAATTACAACATTAAAGCAGATTACAAGCTCAAACTTCGCCAGCACAGACAATCTTTTTCACATAAATCCAACTTATAATTTCACTATTCAATCCCTCTATAGATGCATTTAACTATTCCTTATTTTACCCTTAGATGAGCCTCAATAATCCTAATAGTATAATTAATACTGATGGTCTTATTCTGCTGATCTTGGGCACTAAATTGTATATCAATAAGTCCACACTTTATATTACGATGTTCCACAGTCATAACAAGTCCATCTGAACTCTCTTTCAATATCTTGTAGGTATATATTTGTCTATGTCTATGATAACACTAAAGTCTTTCTTACCAAAACATACAATATCATACATTTCAAAATCATTCACTACACCAACAGCTAGATGAGCCTCCTCCTTTTTGGAATTTGATCTCCAAAATTGAACATACTATAACTTTCTTTATTTCCTTTTTCCCTTTGTTCTCTCATACTATTTATAAGTTTCACTTTTTCATAACTGTATAAAACAATTAAAATCTCCTTAAATTATTCTTATTTACCCATCCACTTAGTTAACCTTTCAATCCTTAAACATTATGACGTTACCCACTGCATCCCATAACATTGTTATCAAAATATTCCTCAACAATCAGCTTTTCAATTTTTTTTTATAAATATAATCATGCAATAATCTAACAAATTTCTCTAATTTAAGCCTATAAACTAAACAATCATAAAAATTTTCACAAGTCACTAGGCACCTACACCAATTTGTAATCCATCAATTTAAAGCATCTGTCCATAATACATATATATATCTTTATCATCTATCATCCTCAAACACCATTTATAACTCTAGGTCACCTACGACCCTATCCTCTGCCTCAAGGGCAAATCACTTTACTGAGCAGAGCCTCTATCCGAAACTTTATCATTTCAAAAACTTTTACCAGTTGATAAAATTCTTGGCAACATTTCAATTTATCCCAAAACATGAGAGAAGTATGCCAATAAAACCATGAGGAGGAAAAACATTTTGAGACTTTCTAAAAAGACATTCAATGATGCCTCAATTATTATTATGCCCGGGTTCATAATGATAACTGAGACCCCACTGAAGTATCCCTACTCCACTTAGCTATAGAAAACTTGGCTCTGATACCAAAATGTCACGTCCCGAAATTTGAACCGTGATCGGCACAGAATATGAATAAATTCATATTCCTTAAGCCTTTATTGGTAACTAAAACATTCAGAATGATAATCATAATCTTATCTATAGGTTAAGTGAAGCATTTATCCTTTCAAACAAAATAGTACAAGTATTTCTGAAAATATAATTACTTCAAAAGTCGATGTGCCAAAACAATTGCTTCGGATCAAACGTGAGGCTCTTCACTGCTCAGCTGGAGGAATAGGGTCAACTGCAGTATCTGAAGCCAAATAATCTACTCATGAATAACGTCCCAAAAATATGATTTAAAATAAGGAAATAAACAATTTTAGCATGTTTAAGTATAAATCGTAATATTTCGTAATTCAATGCAATTGTTCCAATAAACTTTATTTCATGAAAGTAAACACTTTATTTCATGAGTAAACACTTCATTTAAAAAAAATTCAAAACAGTCATTTCAAATTAATTACTTTTCCGTAGTACTTCAACAATAATTGATTTTCCATACCTTTAAACATAAATCATATAGTTTCGTAATTCAAAACGAATAACTCGGTAAACATTTTCTTTTCAGGAAATCTGTTTAAAACAATCGTTATGAAATAACATCTTTTTCTGTAGGACTTCAACAGAACGGAAACATGTATGGACATAAAGTCCAGAGGGGTAACTAACCAATCATGCATGGACACGCAGTCCATAAGGGTAACTAACCAATCATGCATGGCTCGAGGCCACGAAATAGGCGCAGGTACGAGACCTACGAATAACATGCATGGGCATAAATCCCACGAATAACATGCATGGGAATAAATCCGACGAATAATATGCATGGGAATAAATCCCACGAATACATGCATGAGTACGAGACCCACGAATGTCCGTCGAGCTCGGGTTAACCATGGTACACCAAGGACTAACAGTACTGCTGTTAGTAACCAGCGTTCTGTGTTCCGTCCTTTAAAACCTTTCAATCATGCATAGGGGCCATTTAACACTCAATAATCATATCATTTTTCAATGCAACACTTTCTGTTAAAATCATTCATAATCATGAAACATTCCCCCATCATGAACATTTATCATAAATCATTCAAAACATGTTTGTAAATCTATATGAACAAGTATGCAATAATGAACTATCCATTTTCAATATTTAAAACCATGAATTCATGTGCTTGCTTTTTTGTAAATCATGCTGAAATTAACATTTAACTGAAATGTCAAATAAACATGTAAAGTCATGAGTTCGCAATTCTTTTCTTGTAATTCGTGCCAAATTTCACATTTAATAAATATATCAAAAACTGATTATATTTCAAAATCTCAAAGTTAGGGACGTTATTCACTCACCTGTAACGTTCCAATATAACTTACTCTTGCTCTCAGCTTCAGAATATCATTCTCCCTTTATTTCCCTAAATTCCCGAAAATAAAACATTAATACTTAACTCAAATTTCAATTGCAATGGATATTATATCATACTATTATTTTTCTATATATCTCAAGTGTTTTCATTCAGAAAAGTAGGACACTTGTCTACATAACTACTTTCCTTCCAAACATTTAACATGCTTCACTAATTATTAAGCTCTCAGAACATTGCTATTTTTATCACTTTTCTCAAACTCCATAGTCCATCAAGAAAAAGAATTTTATCACTTTTACCCCTAACACCTTTCATTTACCAAACCGCAACAAGTCACATAAATATTTTCTAACACTTGAAGCCTCAAAACCATAACCTTAACTTTTACTTTAAATCCATAGATTCCAAATTTTACACCCACCTCAAATTTAAAATCTTGATTCTAATTCCAGCTTCCTCAATTAAACTCAATACTCACATCTCAATAATGTAATCCATATATATATATGCACTTGCCATATCAGCAACACAATATATATACACACATATATAAACATGCACTGTTCATTTCCATAGCCTTAATGACGTCCTTTTCATTTCAAACCACTACCTTACCCTTCACACATACACGTACACATGCCGTCCACAACCATTCCCTATAGGCATCAAACATGCACAACACCAACATCATAATCTATCTATATATGTGTCAAAGCCACAGCGTCCAGCGCCTTCTCTCCATATTATTTTATTTATTTTTTTCTCCAAATAAAACCCCAACAGAACGCTTACTTATAATAACACCAGCTCATGGTTTTTGGGTTCACTTATTCTTCCTATACCAGGGATCACACCCACGCACAAAAGTAAGCTCCTATATATATATATGCGCATATGCTATATGGAACTAACAAATACAGCAGCACATCAATGCCACCCATGAGTACACACATAACCCGTTATGGACTTTCATCATCACCTTCCTTCACTAACAATTTCAGTTTATATCAAACCCATAAATAGCCCCAAAACCAAACCAGTACCCCTCTTCCCGACGGTAAGCTTACATTTTCTTTTCTCTGCTTATTTTTCACAGCAGCTAGAATGCACAGAACCATAACAATACACAGTCTGCAAATTTCATGTTTTCCTTCCTCTTTTCCCTTCTATTTCTGCAAAACAGAAACCCCACGCATACATTGCAACACACACAGCAGAGTCCACATCTACTTCCCTTCTCTATTTTCTGTTTCAAATTTCACTTCTGACAACAGCACCCACACATAACAGAACACACGATGACAGCACAATCACACACATACCCGCATACACATCATTCAGCACAACACTCAAGAATCACCCAGCAGCATTACCCCGAATTGCTGAACAGAAAAAATGGCAGAAATCCATAGATAGCCATGGCCACAAGGGAGAGGAGAAGAAGTGAGACTTACCACTGCACGCCCGGTTACAGAATCACGGAGCCCAAGCAGAAGAACAACAACCCAAGTTTCTCAGGTCTCTTCCCTCTAGCACTCACGGCAATCTCCCACTGTTACCCACACAGCAACAACCCACAGCGACAGGAAAACGGAGAAGAAACTTCCCAACTGCTACAGTATCCATCGAGCACAAAAATGGCGACCCACCGCAACCCCTCGATGACGGAGAACGTTGCTGGCGCAGACGAGGAGAAAAGCGAAAAGAATTTCACTGTAACCCCTTATAGAACCCGCGAACTTCTCTGGAATTTTCTCCCCTGCTCTCACCACACGACAGCTTTAATAGCGACGGAAGAATGAAATAGAAATAGAGGGTCACGGCTCAACGGCAACGACAACCCCACCGTGCCGTGCACTCAACCTCCGTGCCGCACGCTGGCCCAAACCTTCTCCCACCTACCGCCTGTCGCTGCTCTGCAAACGCTGAAAGACTATGCGAAGAAAGGAAGAAAATGGGGAAGCAGGTCGGCAGGTGAAGAAATTCAGAGGGGCAAAATAGTAATTTTACAACTGAAAATTTTAAAAGAAACCCCCTTTCCTGCAGGCGCTGGGGCTCGAATACGGTACCTCTAATTCTATGTCAATGCTTCCAACCACTCGGCTAATCCAACTCTTGTGACAATTCTGCACAAAATAATATTTATACCATCTTTGAATTATTTGCTTACGAATTTTCTGCAAGGCCGTTACATAAACCTCAATAAATTGTTATCTGGTTCAATAGTGAAAACAAAGGAAAATACAGAGAAAAGGAAAAGTCAAAGAAAAGAGAAAGAAAGAAGAAAGAAAAGAAAAACCAGATGCAAAAAGTTCTATTGAACTAGTATGAAAAGAATTAGTTTGTGACTTGCAGGTGCATGATTGGAACTTTGATTGTGTACAGTATTTCATTAATCATTGACATACATTTCCATTTCATCATCTAGCCTTTCCAACATTAGAACCCTAATAAAGACCCTTTGATTCATAAACCTTGTGGCAATTAGTGGTGGAGATGTAGGATGGTTACAAGCCTATGGGAAGCCTAAGCTAGATGGTTGAGTGAAATTACCTTAATAAGAGAGTGAGTGAAACACTATTCCTTGTGAGAAAATCTCAACCTAATTGCTTACTATGATTTAATTGCATAAATTAGATCCTTTTATTGTTATGAGATTAGTATGGATTGTTGTCAATTGAAGGGAAATGATTAATGACTACAAGTGCTTATGCTAAATCTATTTTGCCAAATTTGCTGAACATATGTATTCAAATTTTAGTTTTGATCCATAATTTTGCTCGGAGTACAAAAGCTAAGTGTGGGGGAGTTGATAAACTCATATTTCTAATGATTTTCAGTATGTTAAAAGAGAGTTTTATTATTAATTCTATCCACATTTACTATTATGTTGAGTAATTAATTAATAAAATAGAATTGGAATAGTTGAGAATTAATTGATGTGATTTTAATGATTAATTAGACAATTAAATTTGTTTATTCTCATTTTCCATGATAGGCCAAAGCAATAACAGGAGGGACAGCTAGACAGAAGATGATTTAAGCATGTGATGAACTAAATAGCTGGACTTAACAGACTGCAAACAAGAGCTGATAATAAATTACAAGTGGGAGATCATGCATGTGCTAGCACATAAAGGAGCGCTGTTCACCCATCTGGCACTGATCACCATCAGCATACTCCATCTGAACATAATGAACAAGTTGATGATAACAAGTGGGGAGCATGTGCTGTAAACAGAATTGACATGTGCTAACAGAAGCAAGTGGACTATAAAAGAGATTGGTTCACGCATCTGATCACCTATTTCATCTGCAGCTATATATGAATCACAGAACACACTTGAGAGGGGGGAGAACGCATAGAGCACATTGCACTTCTCACAGATCACATTTCATTCCACTTCACCACTCATTCCCTCACTCCATTCAGACTTCAGATCTCATTCATTCCACCTTGCCATCACGAAAATAAATGAAAAGCTCCGTGATGGCAAGGATATGTGATTCCTATAGGAAAGTTATTTCCTAGATTATGTGCTTCAGCTTCAAGTGGAAAACAAGTAAATGAGGAGGAAGAAGGCGTTTGAGACAAAGCATTGCAAAAATAGGCACAACAATACCACTATCAAAGCTGTAACCATATTTTTATTTCTTTTCTGTTTAACCGTTGTCTTCTTTTCATTTGCAGCGTAAGATATCTATTTTAAGCACTTCCCACTGCCCATAAATTCTTGTCAAATTTCATGCGAGATAAAAGGATATTCAATGAATGAGACTCTTGGAGTCATTTGTAAGAGTATTATGGGGGAAGCAAAAGAATTCCAATCCAATCAACAATATAGCGAATAATAAGAGAAAAATGAATCTCGATCAACATTTGGTACGTGGTTGAGTAGTGTAAACTCGTCCCCAATATGTGCAGTGGGTCATCCCATTGGGGGACAAATCGTGCACGAACACTCCCTACACATGGTTTCATCAATGGAGAGATGGACTACGAGAGATGCAACATTAAATTGTTCAACAAATCAACCTAACAATGAGGACACATAACGAGACATTCGAGTGACAAGAGTGTGGTGATGATGGCACTGGTAGACATTGGAACTTTCAATTGATCCACTTCATGTGGTTAACCGGTCAATATATAGTAACACACCATCATAAATTCTTGTGTGAATTTGAGATAAGTAACTAGCTAGTACTATGTTCTTTCTCAAACAACTTTAGAAGACTTGCCCAAGGATGTGAATCTAAGCCTTTGAACAAAAGGGACCCACAATCTCTTCCCTTTCCAACATTTTTAACCGGTCGCCAATACATGCCATTAGGGGCTAAACTTGAATTTAGGAAAAGGATGTCCTTTTGATACCTATGCAATTTGTAATGCCTGAAATCCCATCAAATTTCTTTAAATGAGACTCTTGGGGTAATTTGTAAGAGTATTATAGGTGGAAGCAAATGAATTCCAATCCAATCAACGTTATATCGAATAATAAGATAAAAATGAATCTCGATCAGCATTTCGTACGTGGTTGAGTAGTGAAAACTCAACCCCAATATGTGCAGTGGGTCATCCCATTGGGCTTCAGGACAAATCGTGCACGAGCACTCCCTACGCATGGTTTCATCAAAGGCGAGATGGACTATGAGAGATGCAACCTTAAATTGTTAAACAAATCAACCGAACAATGAGGACACACAACGAAACATTTGAGGGACTAGAGTATGGTGATGATGGCAACAGTAGACATTCAAACTTTCAATTGATCCACTGCAGGTGGCCAACCGGTCAATATATAGTAACAAACCATCATAAATTCCTGTGCGAATTTGAGATATGTAACTAGCTAGTGCTCTGTTCTTTCTCAAACAACTTCATAAGACTTGCCCAAGGATGTGAATATAAGCCTTTGAACAAAAGGGACCCACAATCTCTTCCCTTTCCAACCTTTTAAACCGGTCGCTAATACATGTCATCAGGGTTAAGTAAGAGAAAAATGAATCTCGATCAATATTTGGTACGTGGTTGAGTGGTGAAAACTCATCCCCAAAATGTGTAGTGGGTCATCCCATTGGGCTTCAGGATAAATCGTGCCCGAGCACTCCCTACACATGGTTTCATCAAAGGAGAGATGCAATGTTAAAATCGTCCAACAAATCAACTAAACAAAGGGGACGCATAAAGAGATATTTGAGTGAGGAGAGTGTGGTGATGATGGTACCGGTAGATATTCAAACTTTCAATTGATCTGCTGCAGGTGGCCAACCGGTCAATATATAGTAACACACCATCATAAATTCCTGTGCGAATTCGAGATAAGTAACTAGCTAGTGTTATGCTCTTTCTCAAACAATTTTAGATAATGGGCATCGGCTTCACGCGGAAAACAAGTAGATGAGAAAGAAGAAGGCGTTCGAGAGAAAGCATTACAAAATAGGCACAAGAATGTCACAGTCAAAGCTGTAACAACATTTTTATGTCTTTTCTCTTTTGCCGCTTTCTTCTTTTCATTTGCAGCACAAGATAGCTATTTTAAGCACTTCCCACTGCCCGAAAATTCTTTTCAAATTTCATGCGAGATAAAAGGATATTCTCCGAATGAGACTCTTGGGGTAATTTGTTAGAGTATTATAGGTGGAAGCAAATGAATTCCAATCCAATCAACGATATAGCGAATAGTAAGAGAAAAATGAATCTCGATCAACATTTGGTACGTGGTTGAGTGGTGAAAACTCGTCCCCAATATGTGCAGTGGGTCATCCCATTGGGCTTCAGGATAAATCGTGCACGAGCACTACCTACGCATGGTTCCATCAAAGGCGACATGGACTACGAGAGATGCAACGTTACAATCGTCCAACAAATCAACTGAACAATGGGGACGCATAAAGAGACATTCGAGCGAGCAGAGGTTGGTGATGATGGCACCGATAGACATTCGAACTTTCAATTGATCCGCTACATGTGGCCAACAGGTCAACATATAGTAACACACCATCATAAGACTTGCCCAAGGAAGTGAATGTAAGCCTTTCAACAAAAGGGACCCACACTCTCTTCCCTTTATAACTTTTTTAACCGGTCGCCAATACATGCCATCAGGGGCTAAACTTTATTTTGAGATAAGGATGTCCGTTTCATACCTATGCAATTTATAATGCCTAAAATCCCATCAAAAGAGCATTTAAGGGAAGGGACAGCCGGATGACAAAAAGCTTATCGTCCATGTACCATATTCATGGTAGCAATAGATATCCTTGTTCCTTATAGTCGGGAAATAGGGTAATCTTGATTTCTAAGCAAAGAGTCCATATCAAAAGCACCTCTACGCAATGAGACTGATAAATGGAAATGAATGAAAAGCGCCGTGGTGGCAAGACTACGTGATTCCTATAGGAAATTTTTGTTCGAGCCTATGGGCTTCGGCTCACGCGGAAAACAAGTAGATGAGGAAGAGGAAGGCGTTCAAGAGAAAGCATTACAAAATAGGCACAAGAATGTCACAGTCAAAGCTGTAACAACATTTTTATGTCTTTTCTCTTTTGCCGCTTTCTTCTTTTCATTTGCAGCACAAGATAGCTATTTTAAGCACTTCCCACTGCCCGAAAATTCTTTTCAAATTTCATGCGAGATAAAAGGATATTCTCCGAATGAGACTCTTGGGGTAATTTATCAGAGTATTATAGGTGGAAGCAAATGAATTCCAATCCAATCAACGATATAGCGAATAGTAAGAGAAAAATGAATCTCGATCAACATTTGGTACGTTGTGCAATGGGTCATCCGATTGGGCTTCAGAACAAATTGTAATATCCTTAATTTTCTGTACTGATTTCTATGTACAGATTAAATGGAATATATGAGCTCTTTTTCAGGAAAAAGATGTGGTCCTTTATGTGAAGAAAAGGGTTAAATTGCAAAAGAAAGGAAATAAAAGGACTTAAATGCAATTATGGAAAGTTTAAGGTTAGGAAAGAAAGGTAGACAAAAATGTGGGGTCTTAAAGTGTAATTTTAGCCAAATAAAGGGACTTAAGTGTAAAGAAGAAAAAGTTCCCTGGGGCTAAAGTATAATTAAGGGAAAATAGGCCAGAAGTGGGTTGGACTGCCCGATGGAATTTCAGTCCCAGATTTTACCAGAAGATAGGGCAGGTGGCGCTAGGTAATCCAGCCTAATACCAGAATTTTTGAAGACTCCAGATAGCCAAAAATGGACTGATCGTCCAAAAGTTATAAAAATTCCTACCGGATACCCTAGATTTCATATATGAGTAAGAAATTACAGGGTGATGCACTCTTATGGGGCGGATGTCAGGAAACTGACAGAATACCGATAGGTGTCACATCCTTATTTATATATATCTTAAGGACCATTCAGTAGCACTTAGAATCACTTTCAGGGTCATTGAAGTCTAAACTCTTAATCTGAAATTTTATTCTTATCGGGTACTGTTCACTGTGGCAAATTCCAGATGAGTGACCTGACTTTGAAAAATCATAACTAATCCTAGAAAAATCAAAATGAAGTTGTTCAAATTGCTAAATGAAGATAACTAAATTATATTTCAGGGAAAAATCACTGTTTGACCATTTCTTGACAAATTCAATGTGGGTCAACATTTCAACTTTACTATTTATCCAGTGATTTTCTCCTGAATCCAGCATTCTGGTCCCAATTTTAACAATTTATATCTTTTCGTATATACATACAAATGAATCATTCTATATATCAAATTAAATCTTAGGATGTATACTATTTACCATAAAAATATCATACATTTATTCAACCATTTACTATTTTTAAAGATTTATCAAACATCAATAGGTCTCCACGGATTACTTTTCACAAGGCCATTTTTCAGCAACCAACCTTACATATTATTGCATACATACATCACATATCAGTCAAACATGCCAGATAACAATTATTATTGAATAATCTGCTGTTATACATCAGTGCATGATTAGCATCCTCATATTTCTATTACATTTTCCGTTGTCTAAAGTCCGGCAGCATAACTGCTACATTCCTTCTGTAGAAAGTAACCGATCTTGTACCGATTCGGTAATTCCCGTAGGAACTACCATTCTACGTGAGTACCCAGGAAAGACTGGATGAACCTGCCAGGTCCACTCATTTCCAGCCTCCTTAGACAGCACCTACGTACACAGTACGTATCAGTTTCTTTCTTTGTTTCTTCGTTGCCAGAATTTCGGCAGCCTAACGGCGTCTCTTAAAATTTCCAAATTCTATTTTGACAGAACCTCCCCTGTAATGTTATATATGGGAATGAGATTCAAAGGAATCCCAGTAGCAACAATCATAACAATATATGTAATGCAGTGTGACAGTGCTTGCTTGTGGTTGTGTACAGATAAGTATGCTGCTTGCTTCAATATTCAATAACATATGATCATAGCATTGTAATAGAGCTTCAAGCATAACATATAAGACAACAATCCAAACAAACAATAGAACAACAATTCACAAAGACATTACATAAAAGCTAAGATTAGTTACTACCTCAAAAGCAGAACTTCAGAACTTCTCTACTGCTTCCAACTCCACCAGAACTTCCTTTCTTCTTTCTTTTCTCACTTTCTCTCTCAAGAACTTCCTTATCTCTCTAAATGCTCCTTAGGCCGTGCATATGAAGAGCAAGGGGGGGTATTTATAGTTTTGGTCAATGGCATTCTTGTAATTTTGAAGCCATCTGATCCTGTGGTCCTGGTTTTTCTGGAATTTACTATTTTTCGTTATTCCTTGTACTGCATCATGCATGACATCACTCAATGCCACCTCATGGGACACCTCACCTCACACATTGATCGAAAACTGGACCGTTTTCTGAATCCAATTTTTCTGAAAACCTATATTATATCTTCTGACCTTACATTCAGTATCTAGACCCTTTATATCTTTAACATTTTTATACTAGTCTAAACTCAATTACAGATCCCCTGCGAAATGACCAAAATGCCCTGGTGCCCTTTCTTGTCCTATTTTAACCCTAAGGGCAAAATCGTCATTTCACACCTTTCTGTACCTGGTCAAAGCATATACTGGCTCTAGTCAACCTTATTTAGATATGTCTTAGCCTCTGGGCCTATCTAGAATGACCATAATGCCCTCCATTCTTCTGCTATCCTTTAGTACAACACAGGGGCATTTTCGTAATTTCACACTTCTCTGGGGTTCTGCTGGATACTGGCCCACCTATCAGTCCAAGAGTCATATTGGGCCTTTGTTGGCGCCATTATTGGGCCTTTCTAGGTCCATTAACTTTATGGCACGTATTACGAGGAATCTTCCTCTTGCACAGTTCACTAAATATTTTATTATTATTCACCGTTTATACACCTTTCCGGACACCGGCTCCTTCTGCCAGATACACTGCCCTACTGTGTCTGGGCAGCCATTTGGGTCACAACGGGCATCTGACTGTTGTTACCCGACCTCATTTAGTCTTAGTTTAAATATCGATAAATCTCCCTATCGGATCCCTGGAGGCCTCACACCCAGTCTGGATTTTCTAATTCGCGGATAACTTTTCCTACATACCTCCTATCGGTATTCTGTCAGTTTCCTGACATCCGCCCCATAAGGGTGCATCATCCTGTAATTTCTTACTTATATGTGAAATCTAGGGTATCCTGTAGGAATTTTTATAACTTTTGGACGATCAGTCCATTTTTGGCTATTTGGAGTCTTCAAAAATTCCGGTATTAGGCTGGATTACCCAGCGTCACTTGCCCTATCTTCTGGTAAAATCTGGGACTGGAATGCCATCGGGCAGTCCAAACAACTTCTGGCCTATTTTTCTTTAATTATACTTTAGCCCCAGGGAACTTTTCTTCTTTGCAATTAAGTCCCTTAAATTTGGCTAAAATTACACTTTAAGACCCCACATTTTTGTCTATCTTTCTCTCTTAACCTTAAACTTTCCATAATTGCATTTAATCCCTTTTATTTCCTTTCTTTTGCAATTTAATCCTTTTCTTCACATAAAGGACCACATATTTTTCCTGAAAAAGAACTCATATATTCCATCTAATCTGTACATAGAAATCAGTATAGAAAATTAAGGATATTACATTTCTCTCCCCCTTAAAATAAAATTTGTCCTCGAAATTTACATTACATCTATCCTATCAAAACAATTCAGTATACTTTTCTCTCATCTTTTCTTCTATTTCCCACATAGCCTCTTGTTCAGTCAAGCCTTTCCAGATCACTTTAACTAAAGGAATTTGTTTATTCCGTAATTGCTTGACTTTTCTATCAGCAATTCGCACCGGTCCAACCTCATAGGTCAAGTCATCTCGCAGTTCGACCTCATCTTGCTCAATCACATGAGATGGATCTGGAACATACTTCTTTAATTGGGAAACATGGAACACATCATGTATCTGGCTGAGATTAGGAGGAAGAGCCAACTTGTAGGCTACTGCTCCTATCTTTGAGAGAATCTGGAATGGTCCGATGTATCTTGGATGCAACTTCTTCACTTTAATCGATCGTCTGGCTCCCGTGGTTGGGGTTAACTTAAGGAATACATGTTCTCCTTCTTCAAACTCTAACGGCTTCCTTCTGATATCTGCATAGCTCTTTTGTCTACTTTGAGCCGTCAACAATCGTTTTCTAATTATCGTAACCTGCTCTGCAGTTTGATCCACTATATCAGGACCAAGCATTCTTCTCTCTCTCAGCTCTAACCAGCATAAGGGGGATCTACATTTACGTCCATAAAGTGCTTCAAAAGGTGCCATCTGTATACTGGCCTGATAACTATTGTTATAAGCAAATTCTATAAGGGGTAAATAGATATCCCAGCTGCCTTTGAAATCTAAGACACATACTCTCAGCATATCCTCCAACGTTTGTATTGTTCTTTCAGATTGACCATCTGTCTGAGGATGATAAGCTATACTAAATCTGAGAGTAGTGCCCATTTCTTCCTGTAGAGCCCTCTAAAAATTTGAAGTAAATCGAGGGTCTCTATCAGACACAATGCTGCTCCTTTATATACAACCTTGCCAGCTTTTCAAGAGAATCTCTCTTATTGATTGCCAGAAAATATGCTGACTTTGTCAGTTGATCAATTACTACCCACACTGCATCATGTCTGCTTGGAGTCAGGGGTAGTCCTTCCACAAAGTCCATGGCAATCCCATCCCATTTCCACTCAGGGATTTCTAGAGCCTGCAACATTCCTGCTGGCTTTTGATGTTCAACTTTCACTTTCTGGCAGGTCAAGCACTTAGATACGTAAGTCACAACATCTTTCTTCAATCCAGGCCACCAAAATAACCTTTTAACATCATGGTACATCTTGGTCATACCTGGATGTACAGTATACTTACTTTTATGTGCTTCCTCCAGAATCCTTTCCCTTAATCCCACAATATTAGGGATATAGGGTCTTCCCCGAAACTGTAGTAATCCGTCTGGGGACATCTCAAAATTCCTTGTCTTCCCCTTCTCCAACTTATCTTTGAATATTGCTGCGAGCTTATCCTGCTTCTGAGCCTCTTTTATCTCATCTTCTATGCAAGCTCTGACATGAACTCCTCTGAAAGGATTCTCCGTCAGTTGCATTGGATATAGAGGGCTCCAATCGCTCATATCTTCTATCAATTCCAATTCCTTGATCATCATGTATGCAACCTGCACCACCTTTCTACTCAAGGCATCAGCTACCACATTGGCTTTTCCTGGATGGTATTTAATCTGGAAGTCATAATCTTTTAACAATTCCATCCATCACCGTTGCCTCATATTCAGCTCTTTCTGATCTTGTAGATATTTCAGGCTTTTGTGGTTGCAAAACAACTCTATCGTTGCTCCATATAAATAGTGCCTCCATATCTTCAGGGCATAAACCACTGCCGCAAGCTCCAGATCATGAGTGGGATAATTTTCTTCATGTGGCTTTAACTGCCGAGAGGCGTAGGCAACTACTCGACCTTGCTGCATTAGCACACATCCTAACCCCTGCTTGCTAGCATCAGTGTAGACTACATAAGTCTGAGTGGGGTCTGGAATAATCAGCACGGGAGTAGTGGTTAGTCTCTGCTTCAACTCTTGGAAGCTAGCCTCTCACTTCTCATCCCACCTAAACTGCTGATTCTTTCTGGTCAGCTTGGTAAGTGGTAAGGCAATTCGAGAAAAGTCTTAAATAAATCTTATGTAGTACCCTGCTAGGCTGAGAAAACTTCTGATCTCCGTCACTGTCCTTGGATGCTCCCAGCTTAAAACTGCTTCAACTTTGCTAGGATCTACAGCTACCCCATCTCGGGATATGACATGACCGAGAAATTTGACTTCTGACAGCCAAACCTCACATTTACTCAGCTTAGCATAGAGCTTCTTCTCTTTAAGGGTACCAAGAACGATCCTCAAATGCCTTTCATGCTCCTCTGGAGATTTGGAGTACACCATAATATCATCAATGAAGACCACAACGAACTGATCTAGATAAGGCCTGAAGATCCGATTCATGTAGTCCATAAAAATAGCAGGTGCATTGGTTAATCCAAAAGGCATCACAAGGAACTCAAAATGCCCGTAGCGCGTCCTGAATACCGTCTTTGGAATATCATCTGGCTTGACCCTTAGTTGATGATAGCCAGATCTCAAGTAAATCTTGGAGAATAAGCTCACTCCTGCCAATTGGTCTAGCAGGTATCAATTCTGGGGAGAGGATACTTATTCTTAACCGTAAGCTTATTTAATTCCCTGTAGTCAATGCATAGCCTTAAGATGCCATCTTTCTTCTTGACGAATAGTACTGGAATATCCCATAGCGATACACTGGGTCGTATGAAACCCTTCTCCAATAGCTCCTCAATTTGCTTCTTTAGTTCCATCATTTCATTGGGAGCCATCCTGTACGGGGCTTTTGATACTGGTCCAGCTCCAGGTATAATGTCAATTGCAAACTCCACTTCACGCTCTGAAGGCAATCCCTAAATTTCCTTTGGGAAGACTTCAGGAAATTCATTGACTACAGGAATCTCCTCGATGCCTTCCTCCACTTCTGTTTGAATAGAAAAGAATACTACATATCCCTGACATCCTTTCCGTAGACATTTTTCTGCCTGAGCCTCTGTCATGAAGTTCAGTTGTACTTCTGATCTCCGATCAGTGATCTTTAGACCAAGAACCAGGGTCTTGTTTCTGCAGTCCAACATCACATTATTGGAGGATAACCAATTTGAGCCGAGTATGACATCAATCTCTCGGAAAGACATACAAATCAGGTCTAGGGTAGTACTGCAGTGCTCATAACGCACGACACTGTTTAGGCAGGCATCAGACGTAATTACTCTAGCGTTTGTGGGGGTTTTCACCTTGGATCATCTCAGATGATCGTTGAGCGTCCTCTCTAGTGAGTGCAAACAACCGTCCTGCCGTCCTTGGCCTTGGATCAGTTATAGCTTGAGGATATTCTCTGGAAAAAGTCCAGGCTTTCCGCAGGTGTAACAAACATTCTGGCCCATTAAACATGGTATATCACCATGATTCTTTCCACACTTTTCACATACTGGGGCCTTTGAATCCCTGTTTTTGGACCTGCTATTTGTCTTCCTCTTCTTATAGCTGCTCCCACCTGCAGCTTCTTGATTTCGACCAGCCTTGTCAGGGGTCGCCTGATCCTTATTCCCAGATCTGGACAACATTCGATGATTCATGCTATTTTCTACAATCTGACATGCTTCCATAGCCTTATTGAACTGGCTGTATTGTTGCGGAGTTAACTTCTCCTTTAGCATGGAATTCAACCCTCGAATCATTCTTTCGGTCATCCAGCGTTCATCATCCACTTGGCGTAGATACGTAGAATACTGGGATAGCCGGATGAACTTAGCCAGATATTCGTCAAAAGCTTCTTTTTCTCCTTGTCTTAGTACAAGGAACTCGGCCTCCCTTTCATCTCTGACGGATTGAGGGAAATATTTCTCATAAAATTGCTCAAGATACACTTCCCAGGTAACTGGAATATCTCTTGCTTGGAGAAGTAATTCTGTATTCTTCCACCATCTATCCGCATCCTTTTCCAATTGATAGATAGCCATTTGGGCCTTGGTTTCACATCCAATTTTCTGCTATCTGTACTTCGAATGTCCCTTGGAATATGGGAGGATTGTGCTTGCAAAACCGAACCATCCATTGTTGGATGCTAACTGCCTCTTCCCTCAATTCAACCTGTCTCTGGGGCTGTTCCGCCTGCTGTGGTACTTCTTCAGGTTCTCTACTAGTCGCTCCTGAAGGCTCTGGCGGTCTTAAATTACTTACAGCTACTGCTACTGCTGCGGCTATGGCAGTATCTCTTTCCTACTCATTTCGTGCCTGAGCAGCTCTCATCTCTTCTATCATCTTTTGTTGTTACTCTAATCGCTCTAAAATTAGTTGATTAAGATTTCCAGCTTCCTGTGGTTCCTCTGCTGGAATCGTTCTTCTTGTTCGAACCATTTTGTTATGTTCTAACATAGACAGGAATGCGATAAACAATAACATTTCTCATTTCATTTCACACATATCATACAAAGTACATATCACAGTCATACATATGCTACTGTACTGATCTTTTATACATTGGAAACATTACCCTAATTTTTCTTAAACTTCATTCTAATATATTCTCCTACTAAGTAGATCCAGTCGGATACAGTACAATATGGTTCTTTATCAAAATATTGATCCAACTCTGATCTCCAGGTAGGAGTAGTCGGCAATACATCATTCATAATTTCTAGCCAAAGCCCCATGGTTAACACATTTGGATCCCAGGCTTGATATATGGCTTTCACCCTTGTGATGAAATTCTGATAAACCATATAGCCTTGATCTACATCTTTGATCAGGGTCTGCCTCAGCGCATATAACTGTCGGGCTAATGCTACTGAACTCTCAAATTGTTCTCTATTCAGGTTCCTCCCTGGGACCATTCTTACGATTAGACTTCCCAAGTGTATCTCTACTAGGGTCACTTCGGGCCTACTGGGACCTGGCACATTACTCTGATCACGTACTTGGCTGGATCCTGAATTGTCTATTATATTCAAAGGTACCGCACTTATGGGAATGGCAGGAATAGGGCCTTCTAACACCATCTCTTCCCAATCATCACACGGAAAGTTTGATCCTACCGAGGAACTTTCCTCTTCAGAGTCACCAACTACTGGAGGTGTCTAGGGGTCAGAATCATTGCTCATTATCTCCCCTTCTAAACTATCTAAACTAGATACCTCTGGTCTTAACTCCCATTGGTTTACTGTAGTTTCAGACCCAAATCTATGTCTAGCCATCCTGCAAACACTAACTTAGTGTCAATTATGACGGCTTTATCATAGTATGCCTATCTATATATCATCTACTCAGAGCATTTCCTAAGCCAGAATCCTTTGCTCTAATACCAAAATGTCACATCCTTATTTATATATATCTTAAGGACCATTCAGTAGCACTTAGAACCACTTTCAGGGTCATTGAAGTCTAAACTCTTAATCTGGAATTTTATTCTTATTGGGTACTGTTCACTGTGGCAAATTCTAGATGAGTGACCTGACTTTGAAAAATTAAAACTAATTCTAGAAAAATTCAAATGAAGTGGTTCAAATTGATACATGAAGATAACTTAATTATATTTCAAGGAAAAATCACTGTTTGACCATTTCTTGACAAATTCAACTTGGGTCAACATTTCAACTTTACTGTTCATCCAGTGATTTTCTCCTGAATCCAGCATTCTGGTCCCAATTTTAACAATTTATATCTTTTCGTATATACATCCAAATGAAGAATTCTATATATCAAATTAAATCTTAGTATGTCTACTATTTACCATAAAAATATCATACATTTATTCAACCATTTACTATTTTTAAAGATTTATCAAACATCAATAGGTCTCCACGGATTACTGTTCATAAGGCCATTTTTCAGCAACCAACCTTACATATTAGTGCATACATACATCACATATCAGTCAAACATGCCAGATAACAATTATTATTGAATAATTTGCTGTTATACATCAGTGCATGATTAGCATCCTCATATTTCTATTATATTTTCCGTTGTCTAAAATCCGGCAGCATAACTGCTACACTCCTTCTGTAGAAAGTAACCGATCTTGTACCGATTCGGTAATTCTAGGAACTACCATTCTACGTGAGTACCCAGGAAAGACTGGATGAACCTGCCAGGTCCACTCATTTCCAGCCTCCTTAGATAGCACCTACGTACACAGTACGTATCAGTTTCTTTCTTTGTTTCTTCGTTGCCAGAATTTCGGCAGCCTAACGGCGTCTCTTAAAATTTCCAAATTCTATTTTGACAGAACCTCCCCTGTAATGTTATATATGGGAATGAGATTCAAAGAAATCCCAGTAGCAACAATCATAACAATATATGTAATGCAGTGTGACAGTGCTTGCTTGTGGTTGTGTACAGATAAGTATGCTGCATGCTTCAATATTCAATAACATATGATCATAGCATTGTAATAGAGCTTCAAGCATAACATATACAACAACAATCCAAACAAACAATAGAACAACAATTCACAAAGACATTACATAAAAGCTAAGATTAGTTACTACCTCAAAAGCAGAACTTCAGAACTTCTCTACTGCTTCCAACTCCACCAGAACTTCCTTTCTTCTTTCTTTTCTCACTTTCTCTCTCAAGAACTTCCTTATCTCTCTAAATGCTCCTTAGGCCGTGCATATGAAGAGCAAGGGGGGGTATTTATAGTTTTGGTCAATGGCATTCTTGTAATTTTGAAGCCATCTGATCCTGTGGTCCTGGTTTTTCTAGAATTTCCTATTTTTCGTTATTCCTTGTACTGCATCATGCATGACATCACTCAATGCCACCTCATGGGACACCTCACCTCACACATTGATCGAAAACTGGACCGTTTTCTGAATCCAATTTTTCTGAAAACCTATATTATGTCTTCTGACCTTACATTCAGTATCTAGACCCTTTATATCATTAACATTTTTATACTGGTCTAAACTCAATTACAGATCCCCTGCGGAATGACCAAAATACCCTGGTGCCCTTTCTTGTCCTATTTTAACCCTAAGGGCAAAATCGTCATTTCACACCTTTCTGTACCTGGTCAAAGCATATACTGGCTCTAGTCAACCTTATTTAGATATGTCTTAGCCTCTGGGCCTATCTAGAATGACCATAATGCCCTCCATTCTTCTGCTATCCTTTAGTACAACACAGGGGCATTTTCGTAATTTCACACTTCTCTAGGGTTCTGCTGGATACTGGCCCACCTATCAGTCCAAGAGTCATATTGGGCCTTTGTTGGCGCCATTATTGGGCCTTTCTAGGTCCATTAACTTTATGGCACGCATTACGAGCAATCTTCCTCTGGCACAGTTCAGTGAATATTTTATTATTATTCACCATTTATACACCTTTCCGGACACCAGCTCCTTCTGCCAGATACACTGCCCTACTGTGTCTGGGCAGCCATTTGGGTCATAAGGGGCATCTGACTGTTGTTACCCGACCTCATTTAGTCTTAGTTTAAATACCGATAAATCTCCCTATCGGATCCCTGAAGGCCTCATACCCGTCTGGATTTTCTAATTCGCGGATAAATTTTCCTACAGACCTCCTATCGGTATTCTGTCAGTTTCCTGACATCCGCCCCATAAGGGTGCATCATCCTGTAATTTCTTACTTATATCTGAAATCTAGGGTATCCGGTAGGAATTTTTATAACTTTTGGACGATCAGTCCATTTTTGGCTATCTGGAGTCTTCAAAAATTCCGGTATTAGGCTGGATTACCCAGCGTCACTTGCCCTATCTTCTGGTAAAATCTGGGACTAAAATGCCGTCGGGCAGTCCAAACCACTTCTGGCCTATTTTTCTTTAATTATACTTTAGCCCCAGGGAACTTTTCTTCTTTGCAATTAAGTCCCTTAAATTTGGCTAAAATTACACTTTAAGACCCACATTTTTGTCTACCTTTCTTTCTTAACCTTAAACTTTCCATAATTGCACTTAAGTCCTTCCATTTCCTTTCTTTTGCAATTTAATCCTTTTCTTCACATAAAGGACCACATCTTTTTCCTGAAAAAGAACTCATATATCCCATCTAATCTGTACATAGAAATCAGTACAGAAAATTAAGGATATTACAATAGGAGGTCTGTAGAAAAAGTTATTCACAAATTAGAAAATCCAGACGGGAGTATGAGGCCTCCAGGGATCCGATAGGGAGATTTATCGGTATTTAAACTAAGACTGAATGAGGTCGGGTAACAATAGTCAGATGCCCGTTATGACCCAAATGGATGCCCAGACACAGTAGGGCAGTGTATCTAGCAGAAGGAGCCGGTGTCCGGAAAGGTGTATAAACGGTGAATAATAATAAAATATTCAGTGAACTGTGCCAGAGGAAGATTCCTCATAATGCATGCCATGAAGGTGTTGGACCTAGAAAGGCCCAAAAATGGCGCCATCAAAGGCCCAATAAGACACATGGACTGATAGGTGGGCCAGTGTCCAGCAGAACCCCGAAAAAGTACGAAATTACGAAAATGCCTCTGTGTTGTACTAAAGGGGTAGTAGATGTATAAAGGGCATTTTGGTCATTCTGGATAGACCTAGAGGACAAGACATATACAGATGAAGTTAATCAGAGTCAGTATATGCTCTAGTAAAGTACAGAAAGGTGTAAAATGACGATTTTACCCTTAGGGTTAAAATAGTGCAAGAAAGGGCACCCAGGGGTATTTTGGTAATTTGCCAAGGGATGTTTCTTAGGAATCGAGCCATCAGAGTACTTGAGCTTGATCAGGATCCAAGATAACATTCCCAGAGCCCAAAAACGTAGGCCCAGTGATGTGTGGGGAAAAGTGGCATTAAAATACTATTTTAATGTTGTTTCAATAAAGTAAAGTTACTCGGTCGGCACGATAACCGAGGAAGTGATCAGATAAAGTCCTAGACTTATCTGGATAGCATTGGATGGCGTGACAGGTACCAGTAAGATGCCACATGGTGCCAACATAGAGGAGACAGAAAAAGTTAAGGACATGTGGCATAATCTTAGCCGGTGAGTCCGGTTTTTGGGAAATCGGACCGGACCGGTACTGGATTGGACTGGAACTACTGAGTCAGCTGATGAGGTGTCCCAAGAGCTTGCAATTTCTCCATGTGACATATGAGGTATCCCATGAGGTGGCCTTGAGGTGATGTCATGATGATGCAGTAAAAGGAATAAAAGAAAATAGGAAATTCCGGAAAAACCAGGCCCACAAGTTCATATGGCTTCAAAATTACAAGAATGCCATTGAAGAAAACTATAAATACCCCCTAGCTCTTCATTCAGCACGGCCCAAGCAAGGTTTAGAGAGATAAGGAAGTTCTTGAGAGAGAAAGTGAGAGAAAGAAAGAAGAAAGGAAGTTCTGGTGGAGTTGGAAGCAGTATAGAAGTTCTGAAATTCTGCTTTTGAGGTAGTAACTAATCCTAGCTTTTATGTAATGTCTTTGTGATTTGTTGTGCTATTGTTTGGTTGGATTGTTGTCCTATATGTTATGCTTAAAGCTCTATTACAATGCTATGATCATATGTTATTGAATATTGAAGCATGCAGCATACTTATCTGTACACAATCACAAGCAAGCACTGTCACACTGCATTACATATATTGTTATGATTGTTGCTACTGGGATTCTTTTGAATCTCATTCCCATATATAACATTACAGGGGAGGTTCTGTCAAAATAAAATTTGGAAATTTTAAGAGACGCCGTTAGGCTGCCGAAATTCTGGCAACGAATAAGAAACAAAGAAAGGAACTGATACGTACTGTGTACGTAGGTGCTGTCTAAGGAGGCTAGAAGTGAGTGGACCTAGCAGGTTCATCCAGTCTTTCCTGGGTACTTACGTAGAATGGTAGTTCCTACAAGAATTACCGAATCGGTACAAGATCGGTTACTTTCTACAGAAGGAATGTAGCAGTTATGCTGCCGAATTTTAAACAACAGAAAATGTAATAGAAATATGAGGATGGTAATCATGCACTGATGTATAACAGTTGATTATTGAATAATAATTGTTATCTGGCATATTTGACTGATATGTGATGTATGTATGCATTAATATGTAAGGTTGGTTGCTGAAAAATGACTCTGTGAATAGTAGTCCGTGGAGACCAATTGATGTTTGATAAATCATTAAAAATAGTAAATGGTTGAATAAATGCATGATATTTTTATGGTAAATAGTATACATACTAAGATTTAATTTTATATATAGAATGCCTCATTTGTATGTATACACGAAAAGATATAAATTCCTACCGGATACCCTAGATTTCAAATATAAGCGAGAAATTACAGGATGATGCACCCTTATAGGGCGGATGTAGGGAAATTGACAGAATACCGATAGGAGGTATGTAGAAGTTATTCACAAATTAGAAAATCCAGACGGGGTATGAGGCCTCCAGGGATCCGATAGGGAGATTTATCGGTATTTAAACTAAGACTGAATGAGGTCGGGTAACAACAGTTAGATGCCCGTTAGAACCCAAATGGCTGCCGAGACACAGTAGGGCAGTGTATCTGACAGAAGGAGCCGGTGTCCAAAAATGTGTATAAACGGTAAATAATAATAATAAAATATTCAGTGAACTATGCCAGAGGAAGATTCCTCGAAATACGTGCCATAAAGGTGATGGACCCAGAAAGGCCCAATAATGGAGCCAACAAAGGCCCAATAAGACTCTTGGGCTGATAGGTGGGCCAGTGTCCGGCAGAACCCCAGAAAAGTGCAAAATTATGAAAATGCCCCTGTATTATACCAAAGGGGTAATAGGCGTATGAAGGGCATTTTGGTCATTTTGGACAGGCCTAGAGGCCAAGATATATACCAGAGAAGTTAACCAGAGTCAGTATATGCCCTGATGAGGTACAGAAAGGTGTAAAATGACGATTTTGCCCGTAGGGTTAAGATAGGGCATGAAAGGGCACCCAGGGGTATTTTGGTCATTTCGCAGGGGATCTGTAATTGAGCTTAGACCCAGTATTAAAATGTTAATGATATAAAGGGTTTAGATATTAAAGGTAAGGTCAGAAGACATAATATGCATTTCCAGAAAAAGTAGATTCAGAAAACGGTTCAGTTTTCGAAGCGACGGACCGGGCCGGTACCGGATTGAACCGGAGAGCTTCTAGAAGACTTCTCCCCTCTCCAAATTGCGCCATGTGAAGAATGTGGGAGGTGAGGTGTCCCATGAGTTGGCATTGAGTGATGTCATGCATGATGCAGTAAAAGGAATAAAGAAAAATAGGAAATTCCGGAAAAACCAGGACCACAGGATCAAATGGCTTCAAAATTACAAGAATGCCATTGACCAAAACTATAAATACCCCCTAGCTCTTCATTCCCACGGCCTAAGGAGCATTTAGAGAGATAAGGAAGTGCTTGAGAGAGAAAGTGAGAAAAAGAAAGAAGAAAGGAAGTTCTGGTGGAGTTGGAAGCAGTAGAGAAGTTCTGAAGTTCTGCTTTTGAGGTAGTAACTAATCTTAGATTTTATGTAATGTCTTTGTGAATTGTTGTGCTATTGTTTGGTTGGATTGTTGTCTTATATGTTATGCTTGAAGCTCTATTGCAATACTATGATCATATGTTATTGAATATTGAAGCATGCAGCATACTTATTTGTACACAATTACAAGCAGGCACTGTCACACTGCATTACATATATTGTTATGATTGTTGCTACTGGGATTCTTTTGAATCTCATTCCCATAAATAACATTACAGGGGAGGTTCTGTCAAAATAGAATTTGGAAATTTTAGGGGACGCCGGTAGGCTGCCAAAATTCTGGCAACAAAGCAGGAACAAAGAAAGGAACTGATACGTACTGTGTACGTAGGTGCTGTCTAAGGAGGCTAGAAGTGAGTGGACCTAGCAGGTTCATCCAGTCTACAGACGGAATGTAGCAGTTATGCTGCCGGATTTTAGACAACGGAAAGTGTAACAGAAATATGAGAATGTTAATCATGCACTGATGTATAACAGTAGATTATTTAATAATAATTGTTATCTGGCATGTTTGACTGATATGTGATGTATGTATGTACTAATATGTAAAGTTGGTTGCTGAAAAATGGCCTTGTGAACAGTAACCCGTGGAGACCTATGGATGTTTGATAAATCATTAAAAATAGAGAATAGTTGAATAAATGTATGATATTTTTATGGTAAATAGTAGACATACTAAGATTTAATTTGATATATAGATTTCCTCATTTGGATGTATACACGAAAATATATAAATTGTTAAATTTGGGACCAGAATGCTGGATTCAGGAGAAAGTCATTGGATGAACAGTAAAGTTGAAACGTTGACCCATGTTGAATTTGTCAAGGAATGGTCAACCAATGATTTTTCCCGAAAATATAGTTAAGTTATCTTCATGTAGCAATTTGAACCACTTCATTTCAATTTTTCTAGAATTAGTTATGAATTTTCAAAATCAGGTCACTCAGCTGGAATTTACCACAGTGAACAGTACCCGATATGAATAAAATTCCAGATTAAGAGTTTAGACTTCAATGACCTTGAAAGTGGTTCTAAGTGCTACTGAATGGTCCTTAAGATGTATAAAAATAAGGATGTGACACCTACCTTCTATCGTTCGTCTAGTTTCTAACTTGTTTCTAGCCGATCCGTATTCGTACCTTATATCACATTCTTCCATCTGTTTTAAATTACACACTAAGTGATCCTTAGTAGTTCAATAATAGTCTTTAAACTAGCTTTGATCAAAGGAGTTTAAAGAATATTAATGTTCTGGACTCAATCGATTGATTGAGGTTCTATTCAAGACTTAGTGATTTCAAAACTCCATATACATTGAGAGCATAGATATTTTTTATCATCAAGAGCCTATTATCATATACTACTTTCACAAACTAACCATCTTCCATCTTAAACAAAAACACAAAAACATCTATTTTACTGCATCTTTATTTTACTACACCCACAAAACAACAAAACCATTTACTCTTTACTCAGGTCTACCGTTGAATTTGACATCCAATTTGCTAGGATTCCTTTAGAAAGGCTCCTTGAGAAGAACGATAGGGTTGTGCCTTATACTATATTACTAGGGTACAATTCACTTAATTTTGATGGCTCAGACCACGATAATCCGAAGCTCTCGTCAGCGACTGGTTAAAAAAGTTAGAAAGGGAAGAGAGTGTGGGTCCCTATTATTGAAAGGCTTACATTCACTTCCTTGGGCAAGTCTTCTGAAGTTGTTTGAGAAAGAACATAGCACTAGCTAGTTACTTATCTCAAATTTGTAACATCCCAATTTTTAGCCCTAGAGATGCAGAGATAGCCTAAGATTAAGAGGCTACTAGACCCCTTTTTAGCAGAAGTTCCAGAAGAACGTAAAGAGTTTCAGGGACTAAGCTGCGAGTAAGTAAAGGTACGGGGACTTATTTGTAAATAGTGGAAGTCCCAAGGGGTAAATGGCCATTTGGGATGATGTAAAGGTCAAAGGTTCAAGAGTTGGCTAGTTACGTCGCGATGATAAAGAAATTGGTCGCGACGAGAATGTATTATGGTCGCGACTAAGTTTTACTAAGAGGTTTAGACGCGACGAGAAAGAGATATGGTCGCGACTAATATTGGCAGAGAGGCTTGGTCGTGACGAATATGTATGTGGTGTCGCGACTAATGAGTAGAATAAGCCTGGTTGCGACTAAAAAGTGATGTGGTCGCAATGAAAGACTGTTATGGTCGCGACTAAAGGATGTTGTGGTCGGGACTAATGAACCAGAAGGTGTTAAGTCGCGATGAGATGATGGCTAGGTCGCGACTAGTGGCTAAAGTAGTGCCAAGCGTATGGGCCATGAGTTGAGAAGGTCCAAAAGAGATAGTTACCCGGTTAGCGATACACCGGAGGCAGGAGGCCAGATACAGGAAAGGTTATCTGGAAACCATGAGGTGGACTGATAAGGTATCCTCATGGGACCCACAAGATGCCACATGGCATTAGAGTAGTGATTCGGTGACCTTTCAGTAAAGTTGCTCGGTTGGCACAAAAACTAAGGAGGTGATCAGATAAGTCTGGGACTTATCTGGATAGCATTGGGAAGCGTGCAAGGTCTCTTCCAGGCGCCACATGGCTCTGGTCTGGAGAAAGCAGATAAAGGTGAGGGCACGCAATACGAGGCAGGACTCTGGACCGGTGAGTCAGCATGATGAGTCAACTGCTGAGGTGTCCAGGAATTTCAGCATATGGAAAATGTGGCGATGAGTCAGCTGCTGAGGTGTCCCCTGAGGTGGCACTGATGATGCAGTAAAAGGAAATTAAGGAAAATAGGAAAATCCAGGAAAAACCAGTACCGCAGGATCAAAGTTCATGGTAATTACAGAATTGCCATTGAAGGCAATTATAAATACCCCCTTGCCTTCATTTCCATTCACGCGTGGGCAAGGGAAGGGAGAGAAAGAAGAGAGAGAAGGAGAAGGAAGGAAGAGAGAAAGGAGGAAAGGAAGAAAGGAAGTTCTGGCGGAGCTGGAAGCAGAATAGAGATAGTAAGGTTCTGCTAAGCTAGCCAGGTAGTAACTAATCCTAGCTTTTATGTAATAGCTTTGTGATTTGATGTGCTATTGTTTGGTTGGATTGTTGTCTTATATGTTATGTCTGAAGCTCTGCTGTAATGCTATGATCATATGTTATTAAGCATGGAAGCATGCAGCATACTTATCTGTACATAATCACAAGCAGGCACTGTCACTCTGCATTACATATATTGTTATGATTGTTGCTACTGAGATTCCCCCGAATCTCATCCCCATACATAACCCATTACAGGAGAGGTTATGCTTAAGTGGATTTTGAGAATGCTAAGAGACACCGTTATGCTGCCGAAGTTAAGACTGAACATCAGTATATGATAAGTACTGTGTACGTAGTGCTGTCTAAGGAGGCTAGAAATGAGTGGACCTAGCCGGTTCATCTAGTCTTTCCTGGGTACTACGTAGAATGGTAGTTCTCATGAGGGGATTACCGAATCAGTACAGTTCAGTTCTTTGTACAAATGAAGCGTAGCGGTTATGCTGCCGGAGTTTAGGCAGAAAGAGATGTAATAGAGATAGCAAGATTATGTATATGTCTTGTTGTGTATGCCTTATTGTATGACATGATGTTATTCAATGATAAATATTGTTTGTCATATGCAATTTATGTATGTTAAATTAAGGGGAAATTCGCAGGTCCTGAGGCAGCAATGTTCTGACCTCAGTTTGACCTAGTAAACGGAGGAGTCTGGCCACGAGATTTGGTGAGCCGGTAGTACACATCTGGGGCATTCCGTGGATTGGTATTAAGCCTCATTTGGATGTGTAGAAGGTGAGAAACCAGTTCTCAAAGTAAAGGTTTAGAATAAGGAACTTAAGAGTTAAAAGTTCAATCTCTGGACTACAGCTAATATTGCTTCCGCAAGTGTACTCTGAGGAGTATAAAGGAGGATGTTTCATTTTGGTATCAGAGCAAGAGGTTCTGGCATAGACCAGAAAGGACTCTGGTTTAGAGCATAAGATTCTGGCACAGAACAGAAGGTTCTGTCTTAGTGATGCTCTGATAGAATATTTTCCCTTTAGTGCGTGAGAATGGCATTGAGTCCCGACTAATGTGGTTTCAGGTCGCGACAGGTAGCCTCAAGAGAGTTGTAGTCGCAACGAAGAAGTGTAGAGGTCGCGACTGTTATTTACAAAGAGATTAGGTTGCGACGTGTATGTTACAAGGTCGCGACAGTATATTGCAGAAAGCTAAGGTTGCGACGGGAAAGGTCTTGTGTCGCGACTGAAGAGTTAAGGTTGCGACGTAAGGAGGCATAGGTCGTGACGAGTTAGACTCAGGTCATGACTACAGAAGATTTAGGTCGCGACTAAGGATAGAAATGTTAGGTCATGATGAGTTGAGTATGATGGTCATTGACGAAAGATCACAGAGGATGTGAGTCACGACTATCCAATGCTCAGGCTGCGGTAGACAGTTATTCACAGAGGTTTAGAAAGCTCAGAGGAGATAAAGCTCCTAGATGAGATGTGTGTTCATTTTTCTTTTTGAGGGAAAAAGATGGTGAACATGAGAAAGGAATATAGGGCTTGAGAGGAGGAGCTGTGCATAGAGAAAGCTGGCAACTCCAATGAGGTAGACCCTATGCGAGTCATCCGTGCTAGGCAGGATGAGCGGCAAAGGATTATGTAAAGGATGATAATGATGAGTTAAGATAAGCTAGCCAGATAGATAGTATGAGGTTTGCCTAGGAATGAGCCTAGGACATGGCCTAAGGCTAGAGACGTGATGGTTAATAGCTAAAGAGCTAATGTTCCTAAGCAGAGGGATTCCATCACGGAGAAGTAATAGATCCAGGGTAGAGTACCCTAGAGAACAGAAATGATAGTAAGAGATGATGAATGAGATCTATGCGCTGAAGTTCGCTAGGATCAAGAGAGAGACCGATCAGGAACCACAGTCCGGTTAAGAATAGACTGGGACTGATGGATAGACAGAAGAAGTTAAGAGATAGTAGAAAGGTAGCCACAGATTACGAGATAAAGTAACTCCCCTATTCCCTATGTAAGATAAAGTAATGAAGGGTTGAGTCTATACCCTGGTAAGAGGGTAGTGTGGCAGCCTAAGTGAGTTAGATAAATGTTCAGGATGACTGACCAAGATATGATAGGCAATATGATAAAGAAAATATGCCTTGAGGTTTAGTTAGTCTAATGGATGGTTGAGCAAAGTATGGTGATGATATGGCTTATGATGCCATAAGTTATGATGAATAGTTGCATCTCCTTGCAGTTGTCATATGATGACATGCATGTTAGAGTATGCCATGATGAATGAATACTCCCCTTTTGCAATATATTCAGGGTAGAGTGTATATGAGATGAGAAAGTTATGAGGAAGTTATGTTGCTCCCATACCATATGACATGTAGTGAGATATGTATTGAGGATGATAGATAGTCTCAGTTCATGGGACAATAAGCTATGATATTCAGATATGTTATGATTGAGGATACTCAGGTAATTCTGCAGACTTGTGAATGCAGTACTCAGAGCCATTTCTGTTAAAAGGAATGGTAGACAGAAAGAAAGCAGAAAAGAGTAAAAAGATTGTTTCTAGATCACTCTTCAGATAAGAGTGGGATCTGAAACAGATGGCTCTCAGATGGAGCTAGATTCAGATGAGTATAGATCACTCTTCATAAGAGTTGGATCTGATACAGAATGTTCATAGTTAGAGCATAGTTTTAATGGCTCGCAGTTAGAGCACAGATTGAAATGATGAAACCATAGAATGGCAGGTGGTTAGACCATGATGGCATAAGCCAATGGTAAGCCATAGTAAAGTAAGAAAGATGAGAAGGAACTCCTAAGTAAAAGAGGAAGTAAGTAAAGTCTGGGTAAACGATATGAGGCTATAAAATTTTTATGGAGTTATCAATAGGTGGGAGCAGTTAACCTTATAACTTAGTCTATTGGTTTAAGATCTTCGGGAGATATACAGTACAACAGAATCGCAGTTAGATTCTGGAGGGTCGCAGTTAGATCCTAGCATGGCTCCAGGGTCGCAGTTAGATCCTAACAGATTCAGAGTCGCAGTTAGATTCTGAAGAGGCTAACGGTTGATCGCAGTTAGATCCCAAGGTCGCAGTTAGACCTAGCCTAAGGAAAGTAATGAGCCATGAGACATGAGTACGATATAGTATCTCTTTGGGAAGATGAATGCCAAAGACGAAGTTAAGGTGAGGAAGCTTCACTAGTTGATAAACTCGCCCAGAGAAATTGTTTTATAATGATTTTCCTCAGGTAGCCTCTAGTATACAGACTAAACTTAGCTTTCCCTTAAACGAAGATGGAGTCCAAGTTCAAATCTAAGTACTGGGATTCAAAGTTTTGTAGAAGTATGCTTGAGAAGCAGAGAAGAGAATCCTCAGTGTAATGAGACGCAAAGAAGAGAATCCTCAGTGTAATGAGAACAGAAGAGTATGAGTAGATAGATTCTCCTAGATGAGGGTAAAAAGATTAAAAGGCTAGAGAAGACCTAAAGAAAAAGTTCTAAGGCAAAGCAAAGATAGAACTCAGTTCTATGAGGAAGAGAATGTTAGCCTTATGGTATCTTGAGATAAGTTATGAAAAGGTGATATACACCATAAGATAGCCTAGAGATGCTATGATAAAGTATCAAAAGCATGCAATAAGATATACTATGGTAGACGTGTAATATGACACGTACCTAGAGATGTGCATTTTATGAACAGACAGAGAAGCTCCCTTTTTGGTAGGGATCATATGTTTAAATGTTATGCTATGAAAGAGAATAGAAAATGAGAGTTTTCACTCTTTGCATGAGATGCTAGGCCTTATGTTATGCTAAAACTATGCAAGCTCCGAGTGTTAGAGCTGTGCCTAGTTAGAACAGGAATGCTTGAGCTCCGATGTTAGAGCTTTGCATTCATAAGCAGGTATGTAGTCCTGCAATATGTTGGCCAGGCATTATGCATGTTAGAGTAGGTGCTTTCATTTAGCAGCAAAGTAAAGAAAGAATAGCTGCGTAAGTCCTCTCTCTATATGAAGTTAAGTTGCTAAGAATGATGAGAACGTTTGATTATATGAACAGAAAGATGAAATGTTGCATATATTAAAGCAGTCTGCGAGATATTAAGAGAAGTAATACCAGATAGATGCTAAAAGTATGATGAGTAGTTAGAAGAAATTCCCCAATACAGTAATATTCGAGAGAATTTCATATGAAAGAAATGGACACTGCTCATAAGTGCAGTGAGTGATCCATAAGAGAAAAGTAGATTTCATCTCTGATTGAGTTGATCCAGAGAAAAGAAAAGTATGTTATAAAAGATGTAAAGTTTTATGATAAGGTACTTTGCCAGATATTGAGTAAATTTGGCTATGGTACTGATTAAATTTCGGGGACGAAATTTATTTAAAGGGGAGGAGAAATGCAACATCCCAATTTTCAAGCCTAGAGATGCAGAGATAGCCTAAGATTAAGAGGCTACTAGACCCCTTTTTAGCAGAAGTTCCAGAAGAACGTAAAGAGTTTCAGGGACTGAGCTGCGAGTAAGTAAAGGTACGGGGACTTATGTGTAAATAGTGGAAGTCCCAAGGGGTAAATGGCCATTTGGGATGATGTAAAGGTCAAAGGTTCAAGAGTTGGCTAGTTACGTCGCGATGATAAAGAAATTGGTCGCGACGAGAATGTATTATGGTCGCTACTAAGTTTTACTAAGAGGTTTAGACGCGACGAGAAAGAGATATGGTCGCGCTAATATTGGCAGAGAGGCTTGGTCGTGACGAATATGTATGTGGTGTCGCGACTAATGAGTAGAATAAGCCTGGTTGCGACTAAAAAGTGATGTGGTCGCGACGAAAGACTGTTATGGTCGTGACTAAAGGATGTTGTGGTCGCGACTAATGAACCAGAAGGTGTTAAGTCGCGATGAGATGATGGCTAGGTCGCGACTAGTGGCTAAAGTAGTGCCAAGCGTATGGGCCATGAGTTGAGAGGGTCCAAAAGAGATAGTTACCCGGTTAGCGATAGACCGAAGGCAGGAGGCCAGATACAGGAAAGGTTATCTGGAAACCATGAGGTAGACTGATAAGGTATCCTCATGGGACCCACAAGATGCCACATGGCATTAGAGTGGTGATTCGGTGACCTTTCAGTAGAGTAAAGTTGCTCGGTTGGCACAAAAATCGAGGAGGTGATCAGATAAGTCTAGGACTTATCTGGATAGCATTGGGAAGCATGTAAGGTCTCTTCCAGGTGCCACATGAAACATCCTGCCTTAGACTCCTCAGAGTACACTTACGGAAGCGATATTAGCTTGATATATCTTAACTTAAGCCCAGAAATTTAAAATTTTACTCTTAAGTTCCTTATTCTGAACCTTTGATTTGAAAATTAATTTATCTCATTCTACACATCCAAATAAGGCTTATTACCTATCCACGGAATGCCCCAGATGTGTACTACTGGCTCACCAAATTTCATAGTCAAACTCCTCCGTTTACTAGGTCAAACTGAGGTCAGAACACTGCTACCTCAAGACCTGCGAATTTCTCCCTTAATTCCCCATTCACAAATTGAACATGCCAAACAATATTTATTATTGAATAATAAAATGTCATACAACAAGGCATACAGCAAATTCTCATATTTTTATTACATCTTTCACTGTCTAAAATTCGGCAGCATAACTGCTACAATTCTTCTTTAGAAAGTAACCGATGTTGTACCGATTCGGTAATTCCCGTAGGAGCTACCATTCTACGTAAGTACCCAGGAAAGACTGGATGAACCTGCTAGGTCCACTCACTTCCAGCCTCCTTAGACAGCACCTACGTACACAGTACGTATCAGTTCCTTTCTTTGTCCTTCTCCGTTGCCAGAATTTTGGCAGCATAACAGCGTCTCTTAAAATTTTCAGATTTTATTTTGACAGAACCTCCCCTGTAATGTTATATATGGGAATGAGATTCGGGGGAATCTCAGTAGTAATAATCATAACAATATATGTAATGCAGAGTGACGGTGCTTGCTTGTGATTGTGTATAGATAAGTATGCTGCGTGCTTCCATATTCAATAACATATGATCATAGCATTGTAATAGAGCTTCAAGCATAACATATAAGACAACAATCCAACCAAACAATAGCACAACAAATCATAAAGACATTACATAAGAGCTAGGATTAGTTACTACCTCAAAAGAAGAGCTCCAGAACTTCTATACTGCTTCCAACTCCACCAGAACTTCCTTTCTTTCTTTCTTTCTCCTTCTCTCTCTTCTTTCTCTCTCTTTTCTTGCCAAAAACGTGGGATGCATAAATGGGAGGGGAAGGGGGTATTTATAGCTTTAATGGATGGCATTTCTGTAATTTTGAAGCCATCTGAACATGTGGTCCTGATTTTTCCTGGATTTTCCTATTTTTCTTTATTCCTTTTTACTGCATCATGCATGACATCATCCAGGACACCTCACCGGGACACCTCATCGCCACATTCTTCACATGTCACAATTCCTAGACACCTCATCAGCTGACTCAGCAGTTCAGTCCAATCCAGTACCGGTCCAGAGTCTTGCACCGTAATACGTGTCCTCAACTTTTCTTCTTCCTCTAAGATAGCGCCATGTGGCACCTGGAAGGGACATTTCACGCCTTCCAATGCTATCCAGATAAGTCCCAGACTTTATCTGATCACCTCCTCGGTTATCGTGCCGACCGAGTAACTTTACTTTATTGAAATAGCATTAAAATAGTATTTTAATGCCACTTTTTCCCACATATCACTGGGCCTACGTTTTTGGGCTCTGGGAATGTTATCTTGGATCTCTGATCAAGCCCAAGTACTCTGATGGCTCGATTCCCAAGAAACAGCCCTTGGCAAATTACCAAAATGCCATTGGGTGCCCTTTCTTGCGCTATTTTAACCCTAAGGGTAAAATCGTCATTTCACACCCTTCTGTACTCTGTCAGGGCATATACTGACTCTAAGTAACTTTATCTGTATGTGCCCTAGCTTCTAAGTCTGTCCAGAATGACCCAAAATGCCCTTCATTCATCTGTTACCCTTTTGTTCAACACAGGGGCATTTTCGTAATTTCGCACTTTTCCGGGGTTCTGCCGGATACTGGCCCACCTATCAGTCCAAGTGTCTTACTGGGCCTCATTGGCGCCACTATTAGGCCTTTCAGGGTCCATTACCTTCATGGCACGTATTATGAGGAAACTGCCCCCGTTAATGTTTATTGAATATTTAATATATTTTTCACCGTTTATACACATATCCGGACACCGGCTCCTTCTGTCCGATACACTGGCATGCGGTGTTCAGGCATCCCTGTGAGTCATATCAGTCATCTGACTGAGGTCATCCGAACTCATTCAGTCCCTTTTCAAATACCGATAAATTTCCCTATCGGATACCCGGAGGCCTCACACTCCCGTCTGGATTTTCTATTTTGCGAATAACTTTTTCTACAGGCCTCCTATCGGTATTCTGTCAGTTTCCTGACATCCGCCCCATAAGGACGCATCATCCTGTATTTTCTCACCCAGATCTAAAATCTAAGATATCCGGTATGAATTTTTATAACTTTTGGACGATCAGTCCATTTCTGGCTATCTGGAGTCTTCAAAAATTCCTGTATTAAGCCAGATTACCGAGCGTCCCTTGCTCTCTCTATCGGTGAAATCTGGGACTGAAATGCCGTCAGACAGTCCAAACCACTTCCGGCCTGACTTTCTTTAATTACACTTTAGCCCCAAGGAACTTTTCTTCTTTTCATTTAAGTCCCTTTTTATTTGGCTAAAATTACACTTAAGGACCCCACCTTTTTGTCCTTAAACTTTCCATAATTCTTTCATACTCATAGAGATCTCGTATGCACATTTCATAGTTCAGTGAAATGATCAGCATAATTTTCTCTATTTTCTGGCAAAATATGGTACTCATCAGCTACCAGCCCGATCTTTTCCATAATTACGATTTTGCCCCTGCATTCTCTTTCTGGCATCTATTCTCATCTTCTTATCCTTCATCTTAAGTTCTAGAAATTCTCTTTCAATAACTCATCCCTTAAACTCTTCGGGAGTCATCGTTAATTGAAAAGCTCGACAACCCGCCCATATCAGGTTATCTTACACAGGAGCCAGCCCATATCAAGCTTCCTGCAGAATTCCTAGGCTTAAGACTTAGGATATTCCTCACATTCCTCATTTTGAATCTAGGCGAACTGTCCCAATTCTGTAGGTTAAAGACTTAACTCATCTTTACATCCTGAAGGACTTAGCTCATCCCTCGGATCCTACAAAATACAGGTAAGTGATCCGCCCATATCAGATTACTACCCTGGGACTACAGTTTTAGCAGCCTGCCTATATCAGACTACTTCCCAGTTCTCCTAGACCAAAAATCGGGATGTTACACCACATGGCTCTGGTCTGGAGAAAGCAGATAAGGATGAGGGCACGCATTATGAGGTAGGACTCTGGACCGGTGAGTCAGCCCGATGAGTCAAAATGATGAGTCAGCTGCTGAGGTGTCCAGGAATTTCAGCATGTGGAAAATGTGGCGATGAGTCAGCTGCTGAGGTGTCCCCTGAGGTGGCACTGATGATGCAGTAAAAGGAAATTAAGGAAAATAGGAAAATCCAAGAAAAACCAGGACCGTAGGATCAAAGTTCATGGTAATTATAGAATTTCCATTGAAGGCAATTATAAATACCCCCCTTGCCTTCATTTCCATTCACGCATGGGCAAGGGAAGGGAGAGAAAGAAGAGAGAGAAGGAGAAGGAAGGAAGGAAAGAAAGAAGGAAAGGAAGAAAGGAAGTTCTGGCGGAGCTGGAAGCAGAATAGAGATAGTAAGGTTCTGCTAAGCTAGCTAGGTAGTAACTAATCCTAGCTTTTATGTAATGGCTTTGTGATTTGATGTGCTATTGTTTGGTTGGATTGTTGTCTTATATGTTATGTCTGAAGCTCTGCTGTAATGCTATGATCATATGTTATTAAGCATGGAAGCATGCAGCATACTTATCTGTACACAATCACAAGCAGGCACTGTCACTCTGCATTACATATATTGTTATTATTGTTGCTACTGAGATTCCCCCGAATCTCATCCCCATACATAACCCATTACAGGAGAGGTTATGCTGAAGTGGATTTTGAGAATGCTAAGAGACGTCGTTATGCTGCCGAAGTTAAGACTGAACATCAGTATATGATAAGTACTGTGTACGTAGTGCTGTCTAAGGAGGCTAGAAGTGAGTGGACCTAGTCGGTTCATCTAGTCTTTCCTGGGTACTACGTAGAATGGTAGTTCTCATGAGGGGATTACCGAATCAGTAAAATTCAGTTCTTTGTACAGATGAAGCGTAGCGGTTATGCTGCCGGAGTTTAGGCAGAAAGAGATGTAATAGAGATAGCAAGATTATGTATATGTCTTGTTGTGTATGCCTTGTTGTATGACATGATGTTATTCAATGATAAATATTGTTTGGCATATGCAATGTATGTTAAATTAAGGGGAAATTCGCAGGTCCTGAGGCAGCAGTGTTCTGACCTCAGTTTGACCTAGTAAACGGAGGAGTCTGGCCACGAGATTTGGTGAGTCGGTAGTACACATCTGGGGCATTCCGTGGATAGGTATTATGCCTCATTTGGATGTGTAGAAGGTGAGAAACCAGTTCTCAAAGTAAAGGTTCAGAATAAGGAACTTAAGAGTTAAAAGTTCAATCTCTGGACTACAGCTAATATTGCTTCCGCAAGTGTACTCTGAGGAGTATAAAGGAGGATGTTTCAAAATTTGCACAGGAATTTATGATGGTGTGTTACTATATGTTGACCGGTTGGCCACGTGTAGCGGATCAATTAAAAGTTCAAATGTCTACCGGTGCCATCATCACCACCCTCTCCTCACTTGAATGTCTCTTTATGCGTCCCCATTGTTTGGTTAATTTGTTGGACTATTGTAACGTTGCATCTCTCGTAGTCTATGTCGCCTTTGATGAAACCATGTGTAGGGAGTGCTCGTGCACGATTTGTCCTGAAGCCCAATGGGATGACCCACTGCACATATTGGGGACGAGTTTTCTGAAACTTCCTTCCTTAGACTCCTTAGAGTACACTCGTGGAAGCAATATTAGCTTGATTATATCTTAACTTAAGCCCAGAAATTCAAAATTTTACTCTTAAGTTCCTTATTATGGACCTTTAATTTGAAAATTAATTTATCTCGTTCTGCACATCCAAATGAGGCTTATTACCTATCCACATAATGCCCCAGACGTGTACGACTGGCCTGCCAAATTTCATAGCCAAACTCCTTCGTTTACTAGGTCAAACTGAGGTCAAAACACTGCTACCTCAGGACCTGCGAATTTCTCTTTTAATTTACCATTCACAAATTGAACATGCCAAACAACAAGGCATACATCAAATTCTCATATTTCTATTACATCTTTTCCCTGCCTAAAATTCGGCAGCACAACTGCTACATTCCTTCTATAGAAAGTAACCGATCTTGTACTGATTCGGTAATTCCCGTAGGAGCTACCATTCTACGTAAGTACCCAGGAAAGACTGGATGAACCGGCTAGGTCCACTCACTTCCAGCCTCCTTAGACAGCACCTACGTACACAGTACGTATCAGTTCCTCTCTTTGTTCCTTCTTCGTTGCCAGAATTTTGGCAGCCTAACGGCGTCTCTTATAATTTCCAGATTTTATTTTGACAGAACCTCCCCTGTAATATTATATATGGGAATGAGATTCGGGGGAATCTCAGTAGTAATAATCATAACAATATATGTAATGCAGAGTGACAGTGCTTGCTTGTGATTGTGTATAGATAAGTATGCTGCGTGCTTCCATATTCAATAACATATGATCATAGCATTGTAATAGAGCTTCAAGCATAACATATAAGACAACAATCCAACCAAACAATAGCACAACAAATCACAAAGACATTACATAAGAGCTAGGATTAGTTACTACCTCAAAAGCAGAGCTTCAGAACTTCTCTACTACTTCCAACTTCACCAGAACTTTCTTACTTCTTTCTTTCTCTCACTTTCTCTCTCAAGAACTTCTTTCTTCCTCTCTTTCTTGCTTGTGCCGAAATGAGGAGCTAGGGGGGTATTTATAGTGTTGAGGAATGGCAATCTTGTAATTTTGAAGACTTATGATCCTGCGGTCCTGGTTTTTCCTGAATTTCCTATTTTTCTTTATTCCTTTTACTGCATCATGCATGACATCACTAAATGCCAACTCATGGGACACCTCACCTCCCACATTCTTCACATGGCAAAATTGAGAGAGAGCTAGAGCCTTCTGGAAGCTTTCCGGTCCGTCTCCTCGAAAAACGTGCTGTTTTCTGAATCTAATTTTTCTGAAAATCCTTTTTATGTCTACTGACCTAACATTTAGTATCTAGACCCTTTATATCATTAACTTTTTAATACTGGGTCCAGACTCAGCTACAGATCCCCTGCGAAATGACCAAAATGCCCTTGGTGCCCTATCTTGTCCTATTTTAACCCTAAGGGCAAAATCATCATTTCACACCTTTCTGAACCTGGTCAAAGCATATACCGGCTCTAGTCAACCTTATTTAGATATGTCTTAGCCTCTAGGCCTATCCAGAATGACCAGAATCCCTCCATTCATCTACTGCTCTTTTTGTACAACACAGGGGTATTTTCGTAATTTCGCACTTTTTCGGGGTTCTGCTGGACACTGGCCCACCTATCAGTCCAAGAGTCTTATTGGGCCTCTAATGGCGCCATTTTTGGGCTTCCTGGGTCTATTACCTGTATGGCACGCATTACGAGGAATCTTCCTCTGCCCCAGTTCACCGAATATTTTAATTATTATTTACCGATTATACTCCTTTCTGGACACCGGCTCCTTTTCCCAGATACAGTGTCCTACTGTGTTCAGGCATCCCTGTGGGTTATAACAGTCATCTGACTGAAGTCATCCGATCGCATTCAGCCCCTTTAAAAATACCGATAAATTTTCCTATCGGATACCCGGAGGCCTCACACTCCCGTCTGGATTTTCTGATTTGTGAATAACTTTTTCTACAGGCCTCCTATCGGTATTCTGTCAATTTCCGGACATCCGCCCCATAAGGACGCATCATCCTGTATTTTCTCACCTAGATCTAAAATCTAGGATATCCGGTATGAATTTTTATAACTTTTGGACGATAAGTCCATTTCTGGCTATCTGGAGTCTTCAAAAATTCCTGTATCAAGCCAGATTATCGAGCGACACTTGCTCTCTCTACCGGTGAAATCTGGGACTAAAATGCTTCCGAACAGTCCAAACCACTTCCGGCCTGACTTTCTTTAATTACACTTTAGCCCCAAGGAACTTTTCTTCTTTTCAATTAAGTCCCTTTCTATTTGGCTAAAATTACACTTAAGACCCCACCTTTTTCTCTACTTTTCTTTTTTTGGCTTTATACTTTCCATAATTGCACTTAAGCCCCTTCATTTTCTTTCTTTTGCAATTTAATCCCTTTCTTTGCATAAATGGCCATCATATCTCTAGGGACTTTTACTATTTACATATCAGTCCCTGGACTTTTACTTATTTGCAGTTTAGTCCCTAAAAACCCTCTGTATGTTTTGGGAACTTCTGCTCAAAGGGATATTCCTCACGTTCCTTATTTTGAACCTAGGTGAACTGTCCCGATTCTGTAGGTTAAAGACTTAACTCATCTTTAAATCCTAAAGGACTTAGCTCATCCCTCGGATTCCTACAAAATACAGGTAAGTGATCCGCCCATATCAAATTACTACCCTGGGACTACGGGTTTAACAACCTGCCCATATCAGATTACTTCCCAGTTCTCCTAGACCAAAAATCGGGATGTTACATTTTCACCACTCAACCACGTACCAAATGTTGATCGAGATTCATTTTTCTCTTACTATTCGCTATATCGTTGATTGGATTGGAATTCATTTGCTTCTACCTATAATACTCTGACAAATGACTCCAAGAGTATCATTCGGAGTGATAGAGGAGCATGGCATGATCAAGCATCAAAGGAAGACCAAAACATGGAGCTTGGAACCCAAGCTAAAACATGGAAGTCCAATACTCTAAAAGACCAATTAAAAGGCATTGCAAGCCCAATGACGAGAGCAAGGACCAAATCTATGAAAGGGCGTTGAATTATTTGATAAAATATCTTAAAGAGTTAGAACCTATTTATTTGGAAGAAGCATCCCTCAATCAGCCCATCAAGGGTCCAAACATGGTGTTTACATTGCTAGAAGCCAAACAAGATGATGCACAAGGCCCATGTGCAGTCCAGATTGAAGAATTCACTCAAAATACCATGTGCCTTGGAGGAGGAGCATAAGTGACATCCAAGAATATTCAAGAAGCGTCAAGAAGGCGTATTTATGTATTAGTTATGGTTTAATTTCATTTTTGTTAAGTTTCCATTTCTATTTGCATTAAATAAGGCCTTTTGGTCAAAGATTGCATAAGAATATTTTAGGTTAGTTTCCTATTTTTAGGTAGCAGCCTTTTTCTTCAAGAAAAGGTAATTTTCCTATTTCCTTTAGCCTTAATTGATGCCAACCAAGATAGTCAATCATCATTAAGGCACATTTATGGCATTTATGATGTAGGGTTATTTGATTCTATATTGTTCTTTTGCTGCCTATGTAAGGCTACATTTTTGTTAATTGGAGCAGATTTGAATGAATGAATTTTAGAGAATTTTATTTCTCTTGAGTAAGCTTTGCTTGCAGCCTTATATTCTCATGGGAATACTCGACTGTATCAAGGACTGATCATCCTTGTGGTGTCTCTATGGCTAGGGTTGTAAGAGACAGGTTCTCTTAAGGTCCTACCTTTGATCGTTCGTCTAGTTTCCTAACTTGTTTCTAGCTGGTCCATATTCGTCCCTTATATCACGGAGAATATCCTTTTATCTCGCATGAAATTTGAAAAGAATTTTCGGGCGGTGGGAAGTGCTTAAAATAGATATCTTATGCTGCAAATAAAAAGAAGAAAGCGGCAAAAGAGAAAAGACATAAAAATGTTGTTACAGCTTTGACTGTGACATTCTTGTGCCTATTTTGTAATGCTTTCTCTCGAACGCCTTCTTCCTCATCTACTTGTTTTCCGTGTGAAGCCGAAGCACGTAATCTAGAAAGTAATTTTTATATAGGAATCCGGTAGTCTTGCCTTCATGGCTTTTCTCATTTATTTCCATTTATCAGTCTCGTTGCGTAGAGGTGCTTTTGATTTGCTATTTGGTTAGACATCAAGATTGCCCCACTTCCCGACTATAAGGAACAAGGATATCTTTTCCTACCTTGAATATGGTACATGGAAAATAAGCTTTTTGTCATCCGGCTGCCCCTTCCCTTAAATGCTCCTCTAATGGGATTTCAGGCATTATAAATTGCATAGGTATAAAACGGACATCCTTCTCCCAAAATAAAGATTTTGCCCCTTATGACATCCTTCTCCCAAAATAAAGTTTTGCCCCTTGACTGTGACATTCTTGTGCCTATTATGTAATGCTTTCTCTCGAACACCTTCTTCTTGCTCATCTACTTGTTTTCCGTGTGAAGCCGAAGCACGTAATCTAGAAAGTAAATTTCAGGCATTATAAATTACATAGGTATGAAACGGACATCCTTGTCCCAACATAACGTTTTGCCGCTTATGGCATGTATTGGTGACCGGTTAAAAAGTTTGGAAAGGGAAGAGATTGTGGGTCCCTTTTGTTCAAAGGCTTAGATTCACATCCTTGGGCAAGTCTGTTGGAGATTGAGCCCTAGGGGCCAATCATTATCTTATGAACATTGTTGATTTATGAATTTTTTAATAAAGTTATCATATTATTTGCATGTTTACTATGATGACAATCCTTGGATAACTCGTGATCTTATCCTAAATGTCCCTGGTCAGTCATCTATGCGGGAACAGAGATGAAATAAGACCAGTATGACTTTGAAGATATATAGAGATATAAATCAAAGTCATAAGCACATGTAAGAGTACAGGGTGTTGGACCGACCCGCTATGAGAGAGCTGCATGGGTCAAGTCATAAGCTCCTCTCATATACAATCCATGTCACTATGCCCTTTGACCTGAGATCATCATGGATTCCTACATGACAAACGCTCAGCTTTGACCTAGTCAAAAGTCACTGTTGACCGAGTGATCATAAAGGCTATGCTCGGGCTTAGTGGTTTTTCATGCGGAGGAATGTGAATGGTCAAGATGGAATTTGTCCCTCACATTCATAGAGAGATATTACTGGGCCCCTCGATGAGTGAGTCTGAGAAATGTATGGCCATACTGGAATGGAAGGGTAGTTCCATTTCTATATTCAGACTACTCAGGGATCGAGAAAGTAACGGTCAGGAACAGGAGGATGACGTTCACCATGCCTCATCCTTGATCGAAATATCGTGTGACAAAAGGGACGTGATATGGTTGTATGAAAGGTTACATCGTTTATCGATCCTCATATGTTTTGGGTAGTCGTAATGCCTTGCTAGAGACCGCTTACGACTTGTGGGTCAGTATAGTAACTGGGCCACTGCCAACTTCATATGGGCCTACAGGGTCGCACACAAAACAGCCCAATGCGAGCTATGATGTCCAGATTCATTGAATCTAAGAGATGTCTAGATTCAATGAATAATCTAGGGTGGATATATATTTTATATATATATATAAATTAGTTTATATATATATTATATATATAATATAAGAGATATTTGTAAGATTTAATTTATAAGGATAAATTAAATCTCTATCATTTTTGAATTTGAATTTAAATGGATATGATCTATTTGAATTTGAAATTCAAATTGATAAGATATCTCAAATTTGATTTATGAGAATAAATCAAATATAATTCTGTCTTATCTTTATTTTAAATTAAATAAATAGGTGAATTAAATCTGTGGGACGGATTTAATATAAACCATATTTATTTAATCAGTTTCTTATTAAATTATGCAATATATGATATTGTATTAATTCAGAATTAATATAAGATTAATTCTGAAGCCCGGCCCTATTAGAAGCCCGATAGCTTCCTATATATTTGACATTAGGAGCTAGGGTTCCACACACAAGATAGATCTCTACACACACATTCAGACGTGAGAAGAGGGGGCAGGGAGAGTGCAAAAGGTTTGCACATAAGAAACTGCCGAGATAGAGACGGTGAGGACGGAATCTCTAGAAAGCCTTAGAGGGACAAGAGGCGCTAGCACGTCATTCGCGATTGGAACGCTGTTCGTGTGGATACCGATAGAGGAAGCCGATCTGAGCTGTTCGACTTCTACGATACGACCAGACACGAAGCAAGGTCGCGACCAGAACACCCTGAGGTCGCGACCATACGGGCATCTGAACGCCAAAAATCCGAAAAGAGGAGACAGGTCGCGACGTGAAGCTGAATACGTCACGACTACAAACTCCAGAGACGTCCGGTCGCGACTAGAGGAAGAAGAGGTCGCGACTAACAACTCCAGAGGCGACAGATCGCGACTAGAAGCATAGGAGGTCGCGACTAAAAGCTGAGGAGGTCGCGACTGAAAGTTCCAGAGGCGAGGAGTCGCGACTAGTGGACACTGAGGTCGCGACCAAAGCTCGAAACCGAAGGTAACACTTCTTTCTCCTTGACTTAAACACATTCGGTAGATCCTGGCTGGGAATGGAAAAAATTTTTAAAGTTAATTTCCGCTGCGTGTCTTCCAATTCCCTTCAAAGTCTTCTGAAGTTGTTTGAGAAAGAGCATAGCACTAGCTAGTTACTTATCTCGAATGAAAACAGGAAGTTATGATGGTGTGTTACTATATATTGATCGGTTGGCCACCTGCAGCGGATCAATTGAAAGTTCGAATGTCTACCGGTGCCAACATTGTAACATCCATAATTTCTGTACTAAGTTGTATGTACAGATTGAATAAAATATATGAGATATTTAGGAAAAGATGTGGCCATATTTATGTAAAGAAAAGGATTAATTGGAAGAGGAAGAAAGTCTAAGAGCCAAAGTGCAAAATTACGAAAATGCCACTGTGATGCCCTAAGAAACAAGAAGGAAATGGAGGGCATTTTGGTCATTTCACACAATGGATGGATATCAGAGGAAATTTGATAGTAAATTATTATAATTAATATGAGAATTTATGGAGTTGACAGAAGTTAAAAAGGAGTCCTGTAGAATTAATTATGGAATTTACGGTGAAAAATGACACCGATAAAGGGTTAAAGGAAACATATGTAATTTTTAACAGGACTTCTGGGTCTCAGAAAATTATGAAACTTTGTAGAGAATTCATTTTATATTAGAATGAATTTATAAAAATGTTAGAACAATTAAAAGAGGTGTTTAGCATTTATGCTAAGATTAGGGTAATTTACGGATATCGGTATGAGAAAAGTACATTGGGATTTGGACCAGTTAGCTATTGGACCTAAAAGAGGCCCAACATTTCGTCCTAGGCCAGCCCAATAAGGCCCAAAAGTTATATTGGAGCCCAAGTCCAAATAATAAATAATTTATGGATTTTTGAAAAGAAAGAAAAAGAGAATAAAGTAAGAATTAGGTGTTGCACATGGTGGGACCCACAAGGACACAAGAATGGCACCCAAAAAGAGGAAGGGTTAGGTGTACCAAGGGAGGCCATGCTAGTGATGTCATGGTGGTAAGGTCTTGAGTGAAAAGTGAAAAGACATTCCAAGATCAAACCTTTAACCAATAGATCAAATAGTTTCCAAAGTGATCTTAGCCTTCAAATGGCACATGACTTTTGCTATAAATACCCCCATTTCCATTCATTCTTCACACCCAAGAGCTCCTTTAGAAATAGAAGTGAGTTCTAGAGAAAGAATGTGGAAGAAAGCAAGGAAGAAGCAAGGGTCTTGAAGGAGCAAGTAAGGTAAGTTGTCTCCTTGCTTCTACCTTTTGTTCTTATGGTTTGTGCTTGAGTTTAAGTGACGTTTTAGGCTTAAATCTTGGGGAAATGCTGCTGGAATTTTTGTGTATATGTGAAAGGAATATGAGTTTTAAGTCATAGATAGTTAAGACAAGCTTAAACAAGTTAGTTACATGCTTGGTTGTTGGATTAAGTTGATGTTCTTGACTTTACCATGGAAGAACATTTCGGTTTGCACTGTTCATGCACTGTTCATGATAGAAGGAAATGGAATTTCAATGATTTAATGCTTCCATTGAGTTTATATGATGATTTTGTGTAGGATTGGAAAGGTTTTGAACCTTGGAAACCATTGGAATTAAAGGTTATAATGTTGAAAATTCCTCACGGTACTGTGTTGGAAATTGTGCCCTAGGGGCCAATCATTGTATCATGTTATCATATTATTTGCATGTTTACTATGATGACAATCCTTGGATAACTAGTGATTTTATCCTAAATGTCCCTGGTCAGTCATCTATGCGGGAGCAGAGATGAAATAAGACCAGTATGACTTTGAAGATATATAAAGATATAAATCAAAGTCATAAGCACATGTAAGAGTACAGGGTGTTGGATCGACCCGCTATGAGAGAGCTGCATGGGTTAAGTCATAAGTTTCTCTCATATACAAGCCATGTCACTATGCCCTTTGACCTGAGATCATCATGGATTCCTACATGACAAACGCTCAGCCTTGACCTAGTCAAAAGTCACTTTTGACCGAGTGATCATAAAGGCTATGCTCGGGCTTAGTGGTTTTTCATGCGGAGGAATGTGAATGGTCAAGATGGAATTTGTCCCTCACATTCGTAGAGAGATATTACTGGGCCCCTCGATGAGTGAGTCTGAGAAATGTATGGCCATACTAGAATGGAAGGGTAGTTCCATTTCTATATTCAGACTACTCAGGGATCGAGAAAGTAACGGTCAGGAACAGGAGGATGACGTTCACCATGCCTCATCCTTGACCGAAATATCGTGTGACAAAAGGGACGTGATATGGTTGTATGAAAGGTTACATCGTTTATCGATCCTCATATGTTTTGGGTAGTCGTAATGCCTTGCTAGAGACCGCTTACGACTTGTGGGTCAGTATAGTAACTGGGCCACTGCCAACTTCATATGGGCCTACAGGGTCGCACACAAAACAGCCCAATACGAGCTATGATGTCCAGATTCATTGAATCTAAGAGATGTCTGATTCAATGAATAATCTAGGGTGGATATATATTTTATATATATATATAAATTAGTTTATATATATTATATATATAATATAAGAGATATTTGTAAGATTTAATTTATAAGGATAAATTAAATCTCTATCATTTTTGAATTTGAATTTAAATGGATATGATCTATTTGAATTTGAAATTCAAATTGATAAGATATCTCAAATTTGATTTATGAGAATAAATCAAATATAATTCTGTCTTATCTTTATTTTAAATTAAATAAATAGGTGAATTAAATCTGTGGGACGGATTTAATATAAACCATATTTATTTAATTAGTTTCTTATTAAATTATGCAATATATGATATTGTATTAATTCAGAATTAATATAAGATTAATTCTGAAGCCCGGCCCTATTAGAAGCCCGATAGCTTCCTATATATTTGACATTAGGGGCTAGGGTTCTACATACAAGATACATCTCTACACACACATTCAGACGTGAGAAGAGGGGGCAGGGAGAGTGCAAAAGGTTTGCACATAAGAAACTGCAGAGATAGAGATGGTGAGGACGGAATCTCTAGAAAGCCCTAGAGGGACAAGAGGCGCTAGCACGTCGTTCGCAATTGGAACGCTGTTCGTGTGGATACCGGTAGAGGAAGCCGATCTGAGCTGTCGACTTCTACGATACGACCAGACACGAAGCAAGGTCGCGACCAGAACACCCTGAGGTCGCGACCATACGGGCATCTGAACGCCAAAAATCCAAAAAGAGGAGACAGGTCACGACGTGAAGTTGAAGAGGTCGCGACTAAAAGCTCCAGAGGCTACAGGTCGCGACTAGAAGCAGAGTAGGTCGCGACTACAAACTCCAGAGGCGACAGGTCGCGACTAGAAGCTGAGGAGGTCGCGACTGAAAGTTCCAGAGGCGAGGAGTCGCGACTAGTGGACACTGAGGTCGCGACCAAAGCTTGAAACCGAAGGTAACACTTCTTTCTCCTTGACTTAAACACATTCGGTAGATCCTGGCTGGGAATGGAAAAATTTTTAAAGTTAATTTCCGCTGCGTGTCTTCCAATTCCCTTCAGTGGTATCAGAGCCATGCCGTTTTGTGTTTAAGTTAGGTTTGATTGTTGATACATGTGATGTATGTTAGACTTCTTAGCTGATTATATGATAACATGCGTGATATGTATGACATATATGGAATCTGTTTATGTATGACATATACGGAATCTAAAAGGAAACTGAAATCGGTGGTGTATATCAATTGATTTGATCAATTAATATTGATGGGGTCTAAGGAAAAAGAATTAAGATTCTTGATTATTTATCAAAAAAAAATTCTATTGGGGCGCTGCCCCACACCCCGCCCGCTAATCGGCTAGCGGGACCGCCGTGGCTATCTAATTGTAGCGCAACATAATCGTAATATATACTGGCTTTCCTTATGTATGAATGTTTTGAAACATTTATTGCTCTTCAAATAGTATGAATTTTGATTCTTGAATGTTTGGGTATGGTGAACAATATGGCTCTAGATTACAAGTGTTGTAATTTTTCTAAATACGGCCTGCGTGTCGTGCCTTCCTCTAATGACTCTCGTTGTACATTCTCTTCTCATCTCACTCCCCTCGAATGTTAAAACGAGGTTTCCTTATGTACTTTTCCTATTCTAATTAGAGAGCTCCTCTCATTGGCTTGAGGGGACTTAGGATAGGTGAGCCATATTGTATCACGTTTAAGATTATGCATCTTTTGATTAGATCACTGCATGTATGTTTTATATGCATAATACTTGTATGAGATACAACCGCGATACATGCATCTTATAAACCAGATAATTAATTAAACCCTCTAAAAGAAATCTTAAGTCATATGCCGTCAATTAATGAACACTTGTCAAAACCTCGATCGCTCATTTGTAGGTCCACCAAAGTGGGTGCATTTGAGTTATCTTGGGGAGATAAGCAAGAGTAATGGTGCTACTCTTATGTTTGTTATTGTTTGACTTAATTGAGATTATCAAAACGGTTTTGGGTCTCAAGGCATTAGATGGGATTAAAACATGCCGGATCATATGATGATGGAATCCCATAAACATCTAAGAGTTACATGTGATGTAATTGGTAAAGTTGTTACCTACCTAAATAACTTAAAGTTGAGCGTCCTGCCAAAGCGGACTCAAGTTTAAGCCAAATATGGATCTTAGCCCACTAATTATTACATTGAGGGTTGTTTTATTCAGTGGGAGATTGCTAATTCGCTTGCATATTTTAATTGTAAAATCATGACGACTAGTAATACTGCTACATTATCGTTGCGATCTGTCCTTGAGAAGGACAAACTCAATGGGACAAACTTTCTTGACTGGTTCAGGAACTTGAGAATTGTTCTCAAGCAGGAAAGAAAGGCATATGTCCTAGATCAATCCATTCCTGAGGAGCCAGCAGCCAATGCTCCTAGAGCTCAGAGAGATTCTTATGCGAAGCATAAGGAAGACTCTGTTGATGTGGGATGCTTGATGCTTGCCACCATGGTTCCAGAGCTCCAAAGAGATTTGGAACACATGGAGGCTTATGAGATGATTGTGCATCTTAAGGAAATGTTCCAGCAACAAGCAAGGCAAGAGAGGTATGAGACCACTAAGGCCTTACATTCCTGCAAGATGGCTGAAGGTGCATCAGTGAGTACTCATGTCTTAAAGATGAAAGGGTACATAGATCACCTTGAGAGGCTTGGATTTCCCATGAGCCAGGAGTTAGCTACAGATTTGATCTTGAACTCACTCCCGGAAAGTTATGACCAGTTTGTCATGAATTACAACATGAACAACATGGAGAAATCTATTTCTGAACTGCATGGGATGCTTAAAACTGCTGAGCCGACTGTTAAGAAGAAGCCCAGTACTGTTTTGATGGTTCAGAAAGGAAAGGGTATGAAAAAGAAAGGCAACAGCAAGGGGAAGGGTCATGGCTCATCTGGTAAGACCAAAGAGTCAGGCAAGCCCGAAACCAAGCCTGCACCAAAGAAGGCAAAGCCTCCAAAGGAAGGAGTTTGCTTCTTCTGCAATGAACCGGGTCATTGGAAGAGGAATTGCAAACTCTACCTTGAAGATCTGAAAAAGAACAAGAAGGATAGCGGGGCTATCGCTTCAGGTATTTATGTTATAGACATTCATCTCTCTACTTCCACTACATGGGTATTAGATACTGCATGTGGTTCTCACATTTGTACAAATGTGCAGGGCCTAAAGGATAGTAGAAAGCTGAAAAAGGGCGAAGTTGACCTACGAGTTGGAAATAGAGCAAAGGTTGCTGCTCTAGCTGTAGGCACTTATGAATTAGTTCTGCCCACTGGGCTTTTGTTAGTTTTGAACAATTGCTATTATGTTCCTGCTTTGAGTAGTAACATTGTTTCTCTTTCTTTTTTGGATAAGGAAGGTTACACTTCCATTTCTGGGAATGGTAAATGTTCTATTTATCGTAATGATATTTTCTATGCTCATGGTGATTTGCATGTTGATCATTACATATTAAACTTGGAACAACCCAATCATGGAAATATCTATAACATAACCGCCAAAAGGATCAAACCAAATGATTTGAATCCGACGTACCTCTGGCAGTGTCGTCTAGGCCACATAAATGAGAAACGCATTTCTAAACTCCATCAAGATGGATTTCTCAACTCATTTGATTTTGAATCATATGATACTTGCGAATCTTGTTTGTTAGGAAAGATGACAAAGTCGCCTTTCACTGGGCACAGTGAGAGGGCCACTGATTTGTTGGGCCTCATACATACAGATGTGTGTGGACCGATGAATACAAATGCCAGAAGAGGTTATTCGTACTTCATTACATTCATAGATGATTTCAGTAGATATGGCTACGTCTATCTAATGAAACATAAATCCGAATCTTTTGAAATGTTCAAGATATTTCAAAATGAAGTACAAAACCAGCTTGGTAAAACAATTAAAGCCCTTCGATCTGATCGAGGTGGTAAATATTTGAGCCAAGAGTTTATCGATCATCTTAGGAATTGTGGCATAGTCTCACAATTGACTCCTCCAGGAACACCACAATGGAATGGGGTTTCTGAATGGAGGAATCGAACACTATTGGATATGGTTCGATCCATGATGAGTCGAACAGATCTTCCACCATCCTTTTGGGGCCACGCCCTAGAGACAGCTGCGTTCACACTGAATCGTGTTCCATCTAAGGCAGTTGAAAAGACTCCGTATGAGATATGGACTGGGAGGAAACCTAGTTTGTCTTTTCTCAAGATTTGGGGATGTGAGGTCTATGTTAAGCAACAAGCCTCAGATAAGTTAGCGCCCAAATCTTCAAAGTGCCTTTTTGTGGGATATCCTAAGGAAACCAAGGGATATTATGTCTACAACCCCACTGATAACAAAGTGTTTGTTGTCAGAAATGGTATCTTTCTAGAACGAGAATTTATCTCTAAAAGAACCACTGGGAGCAAGGTACACCTCGAAGAAGTTCGAGAGCCACAAGACGCCACAGAACTAGAGATGGAAAGTAGAGAAGACTCACAAGAAGTTATTGAGACTCCTCAAGTCACGCAAGGCCCAAGGCGATCTAATAGGGCACGACTTCAGCCTCAGAGATATGGATTTCTGATTTCTGATAGTCGTGATGTGTTGCTCATTGAGCATAATGAGCCCACTACCTATCAAGAAGCTATAGTGGGACCAAACTCTGAAAAATGGCTTAATGCCATGAAGTCTGAGATGCAATCCATGTACGACAATAAGGTATGGACCTTAGTCGACCCGCCTGAAGGTGTAAAAACCGTCGGGTGCAAGTGGGTTTTTAAAGAGAAAACCGACATGGATGGCAATGTAAATGTCTTCAAGGCACGACTGGTTGCAAAAGGATTTACTCAAACTCATGGTGTGGACTATGATGAGACCTTTTCCCCAGTTGCAATGGCCAAATCAATCAGAATCCTCCTTGCCATTGCAGCATATTATGACTATGAAATATGGCAGATGGACGTCAAGACAGCCTTCCTTAATGGAAAGTTCCTTGAGGATGTGTACATGACACAACCTGAAGGGTTTGTGCGTTCCGAGGACTCTGGTAAGGTTTGCAAGCTTCAAAGGTCCATTTATGGACTGAAGCAAGCATCTCGGAGTTGGAATCATCGTTTTGATGAAGTAGTCAAAGAGTTTGGATTTCTTCAAAACATTGATGAACCTTGTGTGTACAAAAAGGTTAGTGGGAGCACAGTTGTATTTTGGTACTCTATGTCGATGACATCCTACTCATTGGGAATGACATTCCTACCTTGCAGATTGTCAAGTCTTGGTTAGGAAAATCTTTCTCGATGAAAGGCTTGGGTGAAGCCACCTACATCCTAGGAATTAGGATGTATAGAGATAGATCTAAAAGGCTTCTAGGACTGAGTCAGAGCACATATATAGACAAGATACTGCATAGGTTCAGTATGCAGGAATCAAAAAGGGGTTTCATACCCATGTCTCATGGTATTCACCTCAGCAAGGATTTGTGTCCTAGTACACCAGATCAGCGAGGTCGCATGAGTAAGATTCCATATGCCTCGGCCATAGGATCTATCATGTACGCCATGTTATGTACTCGACCGGATGTCTCGTTTGCCTTAAGTATGACTAGCAGATATCAACAGGACCCTGGTGAGGGCCATTGGACTGCTGTCAAGAATATCCTTAAGTACTTAAGAAGGACTAAGGACTTATTCTTGGTCTATGGTGGATTGGAAGACGAGCTCTATGTAACTGGTTACACAGATGCAAGTTTCCAAACTGACCAGGATGACCAGAAATCGCAATCTGGATACATATTCCTCCTGAATAATGGAGCAGTAAGCTGGAAGAGCTCTAAGCAGAGCACTATAGCAGATTCTGCAACGGAAGCCGAGTATATAGCAGCATCTGATGCAGCTAAGGAGGCCATTTGGATCAGGAAGTTCATTGCTGAACTAAGGGTGGTACCGACCATCTCAGATCTAATAACTTTGTTCTGTGACAATAGTGGTGACATTGCACAGGCCAAAGAGCCTAGGTCACATCAAAGGACCAAGCATATACTCAGGCGATTTCATCTCATTAGAGAAATCAATGATAGAGGTGATATAAAAATATGCAAGGTAGCAAGAGAAGACAATGATGCTGATCCTCTAAACCGCTTGTCCAGGCAAAACATGAGCGTCATGTTAGGTCAATAGGATTGAGACAAATTAATGATTGTTCCTAGTGCAAGTGGGAGGATGTTGGAAATTGTGCCCTAGGGGCCAATCATTGTATCATGTTATCATATTATTTGCATGTTTACTATGATGACAATCCTTGGATAACTAGTGATTTTATCCTAAATGTCCCTGGTCAGTCATCTATGCGGGAGCAGAGATGAAATAAGACCAGTATGACTTTGAAGATATATAAAGATATAAATCAAAGTCATAAGCACATGTAAGAGTACAGGGTGTTGGATCGACCCGCTATGAGAGAGCTGCATGGGTTAAGTCATAAGTTTCTCTTATATACAAGCCATGTCACTATGCCCTTTGACCTGAGATCATCATGGATTCCTACATGACAAACGCTCAGCTTTGACCTAGTCAAAAGTCACTTTTGACCGAGTGATCATAAAGGCTATGCTCGGGCTTAGTGGTTTTTCATGCGGAGGAATGTGAATGGTCAAGATGGAATTTGTCCCTCACATTCGTAGAGAGATATTACTGGGCCCCTCGATGAGTGAGTCTGAGAAATGTATGGCCATGCTAAAATGGAAGGGTAGTTCCATTTCTATATTCAGACTACTCAGGGATCGAGAAAGTAACGGTCAGGAACAGGAGGATGACGTTCACCATGCCTCATCCTTGACCGAAATATCGTGTGACAAAAGGGACGTGATATGGTTGTATGAAAGGTTACATCGTTTATCGATCCTCATATGTTTTGGGTAGTCGTAATGCCTTGCTAGAGACCGCTTACGACTTGTGGGTCAGTATAGTAACTGGGCCACTGCCAACTTCATATGGGCCTACAGGGTCGTGTTGGAAATCGTGCCCTAGGGGCCAATCATTGTATCAGGTTATCACATTATTTGCATGTTTACTGTGATGACCATCCTTGGATAACTCATGATCTTATCCTAAATGTCCCTGGTCGGTCATCTATGTGGGAGCAGAGATGAAATAAGACCAGTATGACTTTGAAGATATATAGAGATATAAATCAAAGTCATAAGCACATGTAAGAGTACAGGGTGTTAGACCGACCCGCTATGAGAGAGCTGCATGGGTTAAGTCATAAGTTTCTCTCATATACAAGCCATGTCACTATGCCCTTTGACCTGAGATCATCATGGATTCCTACATGACAAACGCTCAGCTTTGACCTAGTCAAAAGTCACTTTTGACCGAGTGATCATAAAGGCTATGCTCGGGCTTAGTGGTTTTCATGCGGAGGAATGTGAATGGTCAAGATGGAATTTGTCCCTCACATTCGTAGAGAGATATTACTGGGCCCCTCGATGAGTGAGTCTGAGAAATGTATGGCCATACTGGAATGGAAGGGTAGTTCCATTTCTATATTCAGACTACTCAGGGATCGAGAAAGTAACGGTCAAGAACAGGAGGATGACGTTCACCATGCCTCATCCTTGACCGAAATATCGTGTGACAAAAGGGACGTGATATATATTTTATTGAATCTAAGAGATGTCTAAATTCAATGAATAATCTAGGGTGGATATATATTTTATATATATATATAAATTAGTTTATATATATATTATATAAATAATATAAGAGATATTTGTAAGATTTAATTTATAAGGATAAATTAAATCTCTATCATTTTTGAATTTGAATTTAAATGGATATGATCTATTTGAATTTGAAATTCAAATTGATAAGATATCTCAAATTTGATTTATGAGAATAAATCAAATATAATTCTGTCTTATCTTTATTTTAAATTAAATAAATAGGTGAATTAAATCTGTGGGACGGATTTAATATAAACCATATTTATTTAATCAGTTTCTTATTAAATTATGCAATATATGATATTGTATTAATTCAGAATTAATATAAGATTAATTCTGAAGCCCGGCCCTATTAGAAGCTCGATAGCTTCCTATATATTTGACATTAGGAGCTAGGGTTCTACACACAATAGATCTCTTCACACACATTCAGTCGTGAGAAAAAGGGGCAGGGAGAGTGCAAAAGGTTTGCATATAAGAAACTGCCGTAATAGAGACGGTGAGGACGGAATCTCCAGAAAGCCTTAGAGGGACAAGAGGCGCTAGCACGTCGTTCGCAATTGGAACGCTGTTCGTGTGGATACCGGTAGAGGAAGCCGATCTGAGCTGTCGACTTCTACGATACGGCCAGACACGAAGAAAGGTCGCGACCAGAACACACTTAGGTCGCGACCAAACGGGCATCTGAACGTCAGAAATCCGAAAAGAGGAGACAGGTCTCGACGTGAAGTTGAAGAGGTCGCGACTAAAAGCTCCAGAGGCGACAGGTCGCGACTAGAAGCAGAGTAGGTCGCGACTACAAACTCCAGAGGCGACAGGTCGCGACTAGAAGCTGAGGAGGTCGCGACTGAAAGTTCCAGAGGCGAGGAGTCGCGACTAGTGGACACTGAGGTCGCGACCAAAGCTTGAAACCGAAGGTAACACTTCTTTCTCCTTGACTTAAACACATTCGGTAGATCCTGGCTGGGAATGGAAAAATTTTTAAAGTTAATTTCCGCTGCGTGTCTTCCAATTCCCTTCATACTGTTCACTCGCATGAATAGTGATTTGAATTTCATGATTTTGATGCTTCCAATGGTCTTAAAATGAGATTTTGTGTGGGGGAAAAGTGGAGAAACAAGTATGGGAAGCATTGGAATCAAAATGAGAATTTTTGAAAGAATTATGCATGCTTTGCAAATCTGTCTGGAACAGTGCATAGTTGCTGGAATTTGGTTGTTTTGAGTTCATAAATGGATTCAAAAGGCCAAATTGTGTAGGGTAAGGTCAAGACATCAATTGATTCAAAGTTCAAGTCAATTGGTAAAGATTAAAGGATGTTATGTTACTTAAAGTAAGCTTAGTGTTCAAGAGAAGTTAGATTGTAATGGTTGGATGGTAATGTGATGTTAGGATTTGCTTGGTGTGCTCAAAAGAGGGCAGCCACATAGCAAGGAAAAGTAAGAAGGAAGAAGCAAAGTTAAAGTGGAAAGAAGTAAAGCAATAAGGTAGTAAACTTACCCTAAACTTGTATGTATTGAATGTTATGCTTGATTGTGCTATGACTTTGTTGAATTGTGTGCATATGTGTATATGATTGAAGCTCTGTTTCTATGATTACCTTGGCCAATTGTATTTCATATGTTACATGGAAGCATGCACATTACACAATGTTTACACTTTCACAAGCAAGCACAAGTATTTACTTTAATGCATGCATTGTTTAGTACCGTTTGCTACTGAGATTTCCCCAGAAATCTCACCCCATCCATGTAATCCCAAACCCACAGGTTTACGAATGAGTAAAGAAGATAAAGAGGCATGAAGAGAGGTTGGGAATTGGAAGATTTGAATATTATGTAATAAATGTGCGAATTGTTGCATGTAATGTTGTTATATGACAAGTTGAGCAACAATGTTCATGATGAAAAGGTATAATAGTAAATGATGAAATAAATGTGTCAAATAATTATGGTATAACCCCATAATGTATATGAATGTATGAAAGGCCAAAGAGATTGGTTATGTTTTCTGGAACAATTAATGGAAAATTCATGTTTTTGAGGTTAAAGTTAAGGTTAAGATTCAAAGATGTGTACTAGAAAATGCCGTTGTGCTGGGTAGACTATACAAAGTACTGTGTATGTAAGTGCTGTCTAAGGAGGCTGGAAGTGAGTGGACCTAGCCGGTTCATCCAGTCTTTCCTGGGTACTTACGTAGAATGGTAGTTCTCATGGGGAATTACCGAATCAGTACAATTATTTTCTACCAGAATTTCCGACAAGAGAGATATAATCCAGTTGAGAGTGCTATAGCAAGAGTACTCTGAGAGATATAAAGTAGGATGTTTCAATGATCATATGTTATTGAGTATGGAAGCACGCGGCATACTTATCTGTACACAATCACAAGCAAGCACTGTCACTCTGCGTTACATATACTGTTATGATTATTACTACTGAGATTCCCCCGAATCTCATCCCCCTTGTATAACCATTTCAGGGAGGTTATGTCAAGGTAGATTTTGAGAATTTTGAGAGACGCCGTTATGCTGCTGAAATTTCGGCAGAGATAGCAGTAGTGGAGGAAGGATATGATGCGTACTATGTACGTAGGTACTGTCTAAGGAGGCTGGTAGTGAGTGGACCTAGCCGGTTCATCCAGTCTTTCCTGGGTACTTACGTAGAATGGTAGTTCTAATGAGAGAATTACCGAATCAGTACAGCTAGTATAGCTTCCGCAGGTGTGCTCTGAGGAGTCTAATGCAGGATGTTTCATTTTGGTATCAGAGCATGAGGTTCTGGCACAAAGCAATAGGTTCTGGCATAAACCAGACAGGATTCTGGCACAGAACAGAAGGTTCTGGCTTAGAAAGATTATTTCCCTAGAGTACATAGAGGTTTAGAAAAGCTCAGTGGAGGTAAAGCTCTTAAATGAGAAAGTGAGATAAGGTAGACCCCGGAATTACGTCAAGATGGGGTAAGATATGAAAGAAATGGACACTACTCACAAGTCCAGTAAGTTGTCCATAAGCATAAGCAGATAAATAGATGATAAAAGATTGATGAGCTATAATGAGATAGCTAGAATGAGATTTGTCTAGGAATGATCCTAGGACATGGCCTAAGGCTAGAGATGTGATGGGCTGATGTTCCCTAAGTAGAGGGATTCCATCACGGATAAGTAGTAAACCTAGGGTAGAGTACCCTAGAGAACCAAAGTGATAATAAGAGATGATGAATGAGATCCATGCGACTGAAGTTCGCTAGGATCAAGAGAAAGAGGTAGGGAAGCATTGGCTAAGAGTACTCTGGGAGGTAGCTCAAGTTGTGAAGCCAATAGCAAGAGAAAGAGGCAATAGTTCAGGCAGGGGACTGATCAAGGAGAAGATCAGGTTGGAGAGCAGAGATGTAAAAGTGGTGAGCCATGGCACATAGGAGTGTCGAGCAGGGCAATGCAGTGGTGAGAGAAAGGCCACTTGGCGAGAGTTGCTTACGAATGCTGACATCCTAGGAAAGGTGTTTGCTACCACAGACAAAGTCTCCAAATTTCCCTGAGGTCGACCCTAAGAATGGTTAAGAGGAACCATAACTGTAAGGGCGACTGAGCTATAAGGAACTATATGCCTAGATGATAATGTGGACGAAGAGTTCTTTTCTGATCTAGAGAATGTGGTCATTATAACGGGTTATGAGAAATAATTAGTAAGATAATAAATCTGTCTTAGCTCAGTGATGAGGTTGCTGTATGAGGGGTTAGGACATGGATAGCTGTAAGCAACTATAATGAGAGATGTTAGTTGCTAAGAATCCATGTGGAAGGTCTGGGACCAAGCTGTTGCTCCTCTAGACCATCACTGGAGTGCGAATAAGACAGAGAGGGATGATCTTACTGGTTATAGATATGACTGCGTTATAAGAATCACATAGCTGTATAGGTCAGTAAGAAGTTCTCTTCAGGAAAGATGAGGTATCCCTTAAAATTTTGAGGACGAAATTTTTAAAAGGGGAGGAGAATTGTAACATCCCGATTTTTGGTCTAGGAGAACTGGGAAGTAGTCTCAAATGGGCAGGCTGCTAAACCCGTAGTCCCAGGATAGTAATCTGATATGGGCGGATCACTTACCTGTATTTTGTAGGATCCGAGGGATGAGCTAAGTCCTTCAGGATGTAAAGATGAGTTAAGTCTTTAACCTACAGAATTGGGACAGTTCGCCTAGGTTCAAAATGAGGAATGTGAGGAATATCCTAAGTCTTAAGCCTAGGAATTCTGCAGGAAGCTTGATATGGGCTGGCTCCTGTGTAAGATAACCTGATATGGGCGGGTTGTCGAGCTTTTCAATTAACGATGACTCCCGAAGAGTTTAGGGGATGAGTTATTGAAAGAGAATTTCTAGAACTTAAGATGAAGGATAAGAAGATGAGAATAGATGCCAGAAAGAGAATGCAGGGGCAAAATCGTAATTTTGGGAAACATCGGGCTGGTAGCCGATGAGTACCATATTTTTCTAGAAAATAGAGAAAATTATGCTGATCATTTCACTGAACTGTGAAATGTGCATATGAGGTCTCTATGTATATGAAAGAATTAGAAATATGACCAAGGGTAAAATGGTCATTTTTGAAAAGTGTGCGCGAGAGCTTAATTTCAGGCTAAAATAGCCCGGCCCGGATAAAATATCTGAAAATACCGGGAGATAGAGAAAAGGATTCCGGGTTGAATGACGCAACACAGAATTTTGATTTGAGGTCCAGATTTTTCTGTAAAAATTCCTAAAGATGGGAATTTACAGTTATAATCGGTATAGGAAAGGCAGTCCGATTAGAGATGATCGGACTGTGGCCAGAGGCCATACAGTGTTTTCTAAGGCCCATAGTGACACCAGGGAAGGCCCAGGCCCATAATAGCAGTTCAGTGGTAAAAGGGGCCGGTGTCCGGGAAAAAGGTGCGAAATGACGAAAATGCCCCTATGTTATAGAACAGCTGAAGAATGAGTAAAGGGTATTTTGGTCATTTGTCTAAGGTTAGACAGTCCAGGGAAGTTATCTGGATAGTTGACCAGGGTCAAAGAATACTCTGGTAAGATGGGAAAAGACAATAATGCCCCTAGACCTAATAAAGTAAAGAAAGAGAGACTAAGGGCATTTTGGTAATTTGCCAAGGGGTGTTTCTTGGGAATCGTGCCATCAGAGTACTTGGGCTTGATCAGGATCCAAGATAACATAACCAGAGCCCAAAAACGTAGGCCCAGTGATATGTGAGAAAAAGTGGCATTAAAATACTATTTTAATGCTGTTGCATTAAAGTAAAGTTACTCGGTCGGCACGATAACTGAGGAGGTGATCAGATAAAGTCCGGGACTTATCTGGATAGCATTGGAAGGCGTGAAAGGTCCCTTCCAGGTGCCACATGGCGCAATCTTAGCGGCAGAAGAAAAGTTGAGGACACGTATTACGGTGCAAGACTCTGGACCGGTACTGGATTGGACTGAACTGCTGAGTCAGCTGATGAGGTGTCCAGGAATTGTGACATGTGAAGAATGTGGCAATGAGGTGTCCCGGTGAGGTGTCCTGGATGAAGTCATGCATGATGCAGTAAAAAGGAATAAAGAAAAATAGGAAAATCCAGGAAAAACCAGGACCACATGTTCAGATGGCTTCAAAATTACGGAAATGCCATCCATTAAAGCTATAAATACCCCCTTCCCCTCCCATTTTATGCATCCCACGTTTTTGGCAAGAAAAGAGAGAGAAAGAAGAGAGAGAAGGAGAAAGAAAGAAAGAAAGGAAGGAAGTTCTGGTGGAGTTGGAAGCAGTATAGAAGTTCTGGAGTTCTGCTTTTGAGGTAGTAACTAATCCTAGCTTTTATGTAATGGCTTTGTGATTGATGTGCTATTGTTTGGTTGGATTGTTGTCTTATATGTTATGTCTGAAGCTCTACTGCAATGCTATGATCATATGTTATTGAGTATGGAAGCACGCGGCATACTTATCTGTACACAATCACACGCAAGCACTGTCACTCTGCGTTACATATACTGTTATGATTATTACTACTGAGATTCCCCCGAATCTCATCCCCCTTGTATAACCATTTTAGGGAGGTTATGTCAAGGTAGATTTTGAGAATTTTGAGAGACGCCGTTATGCTGCTGAAATTTCGGCAGAGATAGCAGTAGTGGAGGAAGGATATGATGCGTACTGTGTACGTAGGTACTGTCTAAGGAGGCTGGTAGTGAGTGGACCTAGCCGGTTCATCCAGTCTTTCCTGGGTACTTACGTAGAATGGTAGTTCTAATGAGAGAATTACCAAATCAGTACAGCTAGTATAGCTTCCGCAGGTGTGCTCTGAGGAGTCTAAGGCAGGATGTTTCATATATCATAACGTAACTTGCTAATCCGAAGGCCTAGGTGTTTAGCACACTCATAGGAAATAAAGGAATGACTTGCACCCGAATCAAATAGAGCAGTCACAGCATGATCATTGAGATAAATTGTACCTTGGATCATCTCAGGTGACCGCTGAGCATCCTCCCTGGTGAGTGCAAACACTCTTCCTGGGGTCCTTGGCCTTGGATTTGTTATAGCTTGAGGGCATTCTCGGGAAAAATGGCCAGGCTTTCCTCAGGTGTAACAAACATTCTGGCCCATTAAACATGGTCTGTCACCATGATTCTTTCCACACTTGTCACATACTTGGGCCTTTGCATCTCTGTTGCTGGACCTTCCACGGAAATTCCCTCTATTTGATCTTCTGTTGTTTTGCCATGGTAGCTTTCTTTTCTTGTAGCTGCTTCCACTTGCAGCTTCTTGATTTCGACCGGCCTTGTCAAGGGTCGCCTGATCCCTATTCCCAGATCTGGACAGCATTCGATGATTCATGCTGTTTTCTACAATTCGACATGCTTCCATAGCCTTATTAACTGGTTGTATTGTTGCGGAGTTAACTTCTCCTTTAGCGTGGAATTCAAGCCCCGAATCATCCTTTCTGTCATCCAGCGCTCGTCATCCACTTGACGTAGATACGTAGAATACTGGGATAGCCGGATGAACTTAGCCAGATATTCGTCAAAAGCTTCTTTTTCTCCTTGTCTCAGTACAAGGAACTCGGCCTCCCTTTCATCTCTAACGGATTGAGGGAAATATTTCTCGTAAAACAGCTCAAGAAACACTTCCCAGGTAACTGGAATATCTCTTGCTTGAAGAAGTAACTCTGTATTCTTCCACCATCTATCCGCATCCTTTTCTAATTGATAGATGGCCATTTGGGCCTTGGTTTCAGTTGGGTAGTTGAGGACCTTAAAGATCTTTTCTAATCTGCTGACCCAATTCTCTGCTATCTGTACTTCGAGTGTTCCTTCGAACACTAGAGGATTATGTTTGCAAAATCGAACCATCCATTGTTGGATACCTACTGTCTCCTGAAACATCCTCCCTTAGACCCCTCAGAGTACACTTACGGAAGCGATATTAGCTCAATCATATCTTAACTTAAGCCCAGAAATTAAAATTTCTACTTTTAAGTTCCTTATTCTGAACTTTTAATTTGAGAACTGATTAATCCCATTCTACACATCCAAACAAGGCTTATTACCTATCCACGGAATTCCCCAGATGTGTACCACTGGCTCACCAAATTTCATAGCCAAACTCCTTCGTTTACTAGGTCAAACTGAGGTCAAAACACTGCTACCTCAGGACCTGCGAATTTCTCTTTTCATTTCTCATTTACAAATTGAACATGCCAAACAATGCTTATTATTGAATAACAAAATGTCATACAACAGGGCATACACAAAATTCTCATATTTCTATTACATCTTTTTCTGCCCGAATTTCGGCAGTATAACCGCTAGGCTTCATCTGTACAAAAAACTGAACCGTACTGATTCGGTAATTCCCTCATGAGAACTACCATTCTATGTAAGTACCCAGGAAAGACTGGATGAATCGGCTAGGTCCACTCACTTCCAGCCTCCTTAGACAGCACAAACGTATACAGTACTTATCATATACTGATGTTCAGTCTTAGTTTCGGCAGCATAACGGCGTCTCTCAAAATTCTTAGAATTCACTTCAACATAATCTCCCTGTAATGGGTTGGGTATAGGGAATGAGATTCGGGGGAATCTCAGTAGTAAATAATCATAACAATATATGTAATGCAGTGTGACAGTGCTTGCTTGTGATTGTGTACAGATAAGTATGCTGCATGCTTCCATACTCAATAACATATGATCATAGCATTGCAGTAGAGCTTCAGACATAACATATAAGACAACAATCCAACCAAACAATAGCACATCCAATCACAAAGCCATTACATAAAAGCTAGGATTAGTTACTACTTCAAAAGCTTAGCAGAACTCTACTATCTCTATACTACTTCCAGCTCCGCCAGAACTTCCTTTCTTCTTTCTTTCTCCTTCTCTCTCTTCTTTCTCTCTCTTTCTCTTGCCAAAACCATGGGATGCATGAAATGGGAGGGGGAGGGGGTATTTATAGTTTCCCTCAATGGCATTCCTGTAATTTTGAAGCCATCTGAACATGTGGTCCTGGTTTTTCCTGGATTTTCCTATTTTCTTTTATTTTCTTTTACTGCATCACCCAGGACACCTCACCGGGACACCTCAGCGGACAACTCAGCAGCATATTTCTCACATGTCTAAATCCCGGGACACCTCATTAGCTGACTCAGCTGTTGACTCACCGGTCCAGAGTCTTGCACCGTAATACATGTCCTTAACTTTTCTTCTGTCTCTAAGATGATGCCATGTGGCATCTGGAAGGGACCTTTCACGCCTTCCAATGCTATCTAGATAAGTCCCATACTTTATCTGATCACCTCCTCGGTTATCGTGCCAACCGAGTAACTTTACTTTACTGAAAAGTCATTAAATCATTATTTTATTGTCACTTTTCCCCCTGAATCACTGGGCCTGCGTTTTTGGGCCTGGAATATCATCTTGGGTCTCTGATCCAGCCCAAGTACTCTGATGGCACGATTCCCAAGAAACACCCCTTGGCCAATTACCAAAATGCCCTTAGTCTCTCTTTCTTTACTTTATTAGGTCTAGGGGCATTATTGTCTTTTCCCATCTTACCAGAGTATTCTTTGACCCTGGTCAACTATCCAGATAACTTCCCTGGACTGTCTAACCTTAGGCAAATGACCAAAATACCCTTTACTCATTCTTCAGCTGTTCTATAACATAGGGGCATTTTCGTCATTTCGCACCTTTTTCCCGGACACCGGCCCCTCTTACCACTGAACTGATATTATGGGCGTGGGCCTTCCCTGATGTCACTATGGGCCTTAGAAAATACTGTATGGCCTCTGGCCATAGTCCGATCATCTCTATTCGGACCGCCTTTCCTATACCGATTATAACTGTAAATTCCCATCTTCAGGAATTTTTACAGAAAAATCGGGACCTCAAATCAAAATTCTGTGTTGCGTCATTCAACCCGGAATCCTTTTCTCTATCTCTCGGTATTTTCAGATATTTTATCCGGACCGGGCTGTTTTGGCCTGAAAAAGCGCTCACGCGCACACTTTTCCAAAATGACCATTTTACCCCTGGTCACATTTCTAATTCTTTCATACACATAGAGACCTCATATGCACATTTCACAGTTCAGTGAAATGATCAGCATAATTTTCTCTATTTTCTGCCAAAATATGGTACTCATCGGCTACCAGCCCGATCTTTCCCAAAATTACGATTATGCCCCTGCATTCTCTTTCTGGCATCTATTCTCATCTTCTTATCCTTCATCTTAAGTTCTAGAAATTCTCTTTCAATAACTCATCCCTTAAACTCTTCGGGAGTCATCGTTACTTGAAAGGCTTGACAACCCGCCCATATCAGGTTATCTTACACAGGAGCTAGCCCATATCAAGCTACCTGCAGAATTCCTAGGCTTAAGACTTAGGACATTCCTCACATTCCTCATTTTGAACCTAGATGAACTATCCCGATTCTGTAGGTTAAAGACTTAACTCATCTTTAAATCCTGAAAGACTTACTCATCCCTCAGATTCCTACAAAATACAGGTAAGTAATCCGCCCATATCAGATTACCACCCTAGGTCTACGGGTTTAGCAGCCTGCCCATATGAGACTACTTCCCAGTTCTCCTAGACCAAAAATCGAGATGTTACACCTCCTCCCTCGATTCAACCCATCTCTGGGACTGTTCCGCCTGCTGTGGTACTTCTTCAGGTTCTCTACTAGTCGCTCCTGAAGGCTCTGGCGGTCTTAAATTACTTACAGCTGCTGCCACTGCTGCGGCTATGGCAGCATCTCTTTCCTGCTCATTTCGTGCCTGAGCTACCCGTATTTCCTCAATCATTTTCTGTTGTTGTTCTAACCGTTCTAAGATTAGCTGATTAAGATTTCCAGCTTCTTGTGGTTCCTCTGCTGGAATCGTTCTTCTTGTTCGAACCATTTTGTTATGCTATAACATAGAAAGGAATGCGATAAACAACATTTCTCATTTCATTTCAAACATAGCATACAAGGTACATGTCACAGTCATATATATGCTACTGTACTGATCTTTTGTACATTAGAAATATTACCCTAATTTTTCTTAAACTTTATTCTAATATATTCTCCTACCAAGTAGATCCAGTCGGATACAGTACAATATGGTTCTTTATCAAAATATTGATCCAACTCTGATCTCCAGGTAGGAGTAGTCGGCAATACATCATTCATAATTTCTAGCCAAAGCCCCAGGGTTAACACGTTTGGATCCCAGGCTTGATATATGGCTTTCACCCTTGTGATGAAATTATGATAAACCATATAGCCTTGATCTACATTTCTGATCAGGGTCTGCCTCAGCCCATATAGCTGTCGGGCTAATGCTACCGAGCTCTCAAATTATTCTCTACTCAGGTTCCTCCCTGGGATCATTCTTACGATTAGACTTCCCAAATGTATCTCTTCTAGGGTCACTTCGGGTCTACTGGGACCTGGCGCATTACTCTGATCACGTACTTGGCTGGATCCTGAATTGTCTGTTATATTCAAAGGTACCGTACTTATGAGAATGGCAGGAATAGGGCCTTCTATCACCATCATCACCTCCTGATCATCCACAAGATTTGATCCTACGGAAGAACTATCCACCTCTGAGTCACTCACTATTGGAGATATCCAAGGATCAGAATCATTGCTTATTATCTCCTCTTCTGAACTATCCGAACTAGAGACCTCTAGTCTAAAGTCCCATTGGTTTACTATAGTTTCAGACCCGGATCTATGTCTAGCCATCCTGCAAACACTAACTTAGTGTCAATTATGTCCGGTTTATTAGGGTATATTTATCTATTCAGAGCATTTCCTAAGCCAGAATCCTTTGCTCTGATACCAAAATGTTACATCCTTATTTTTATATATCTTAAGGACCATTCAGTAGCATTTAGAACCACTTTCAGGGTCATTGACGTCTAAACTCTTAATATGGAATTTTATTCTTATCGGGTACTGTTCACTGTGGCAAATTCTAGATGAGTGATCTGACTTTGAAAAATCATAACTAATTCTAGAAAAATCGAAATGAAGTGGTTCAAATTGATACATGAATATAACTTAATTATATTTTAGGGAAAAATCATTGATTGACCATTAATTGACAAATTCAACGTGGGTCAACGTTTCAACTTTACTGTTCATCCAGTGATTTTCTCCTGAATCCAGCATTCTGGTCCCAACTATAACAATTTATATATTTTCGTGTATACATCCAAATGAAACATTATATATATAAAATTAAAGCTTAGTATGTCTACTATTTACCATAAAAATATCATACATTTATTCGACCATTTACTATTTTTAATGATTTATCAAACATCAAAAGGTCTCCACGGATTACTGATACAAAATCATTTTTCAGCAACCAACCTTACATATTAGTGCATACATACATCACATATCAATCAAACATGCCAGATAACAATCATTATTAAATAATCAACTGTTATACATCAGTGCATGATTAACATCCTCATATTTCTATTACATTTTTCGTTGTCTAGAATCTGGGAGCATAACTGCTACATTCCTTCTGTAGAAAGTAACCGATCTTGTACCAATTCGGTAATTCCCGTAAGAACTACCATTCTACGTAAGTACCCAGGAAAGACTGGATGAACCTGCTAGGTCCACTCACTTCCAGCGTCCTTAGACAGCACCTACGTACACAGTACGTATCAGTTCCTTTCTTTGTCCCTGCTTTGTTGCCAGAATTTCGGCAGCATAACGGCGTCTCTTAAAATTTCCAAATTTTATTTTGACAGAACTTCCCCTGTAATGTTATATATGGGAATGAGATTCAAAACAATATCAGTAGCAATAATCATAACAATATATGTAATGCAGAGTGACAGTGCTTGCTTGGGGTTGTGTACAGATAAGTATGCTGCATGTTTCAATATTCAATAACATATGATCATACCATTGTAATAGAGCTTCAAGCATAACATATAAGACAACAATCCAACCAAACAATAGCACAACAATTCACAAAGACATTACATAAAAGCTAGGATTAGTTACTACCTCAAAAGCAGAACTCTAGGATTTCTCTACTGCTTCCAACTTCACCAGAACTTCCTTTCTTCTTTCTTTTTCTCACTTTCTCTCTCAAGCACTTCCTTATCACTCTAAAGATCTCCTTGGCCGTGAGAATGAGAGGCATAGGGGGGTATTTATAGTTTTGAGGAGTGGCATTCTTGTAATTTTGAAGCCATCTGATCCTATGGTCCTGGTTTTTCCGGAATTTCCTATTTTTCTTTATTCCTTTTACTGCATCATCCATGACATCATTCAAGGACACCTCATGGGATACCTCACCTCACACATTTATCACATGGCTCAAATGGAGGGAGCTAGAAGCCTTCTGGAAGCTTTCCGGTCCAATCCGATACCGGCCCGATCCATCGCCTCGAAAACTGGATCGTTTTCTGAATCTAATTTTTCTGAAAACCCATATTATGTCTTCTGGCCTTGAACTTAGTATCTGGATCCTTTATCTCATTAACATTTTAATACTTGGTCTAAACTCAATTATAGATCCCCTGCGAAATGACCAAAATACCCCTGGGTGCCCTTTCATTCACTATCTTAACCCTAAGGGTAAATTTGTCGTTTTACACCTTTCTGTACCTCATCAGGGCATATACTGACTCTGATTAACTTCACCTGTATATGTCTTGGCCTCTAGGCCTATCCAGAATGACCAAAATACCCTTCATACCTCTACTACCCTTTTAGTACAACACAGGGGCATTTTCGTAATTTCGCACTTTTTCGGGGTTCTGCTGGGCACTGGCCCACCTATCAGTCCAAGTGTCTTATTGGACCTTTGATGGCGCCATTATTAGGCCTTTCAGGGTCCATTACCTTTATGGCACGCATTACGAGGAATCCTCCCCTGTCCAGGTTCACCGAATATTTTAGCTATTATACACCGTTTACACACATATCCGGACACCGGCTCCTTCTGTCCGATACACTGCCCTACTGTGTCTGGTCAGCCATTTGGGTCACAACGGACATCTGACTGTTGTTACCTGACCTCATTCAGTCTTAGTTTAAATACCGATAAATCTCCCTATCGGATCCCTGGAGGCCTCATACTCCCGTATGGATTTGCTAATTTGCGAATAACTTTTTCTACAAGCCTCCTATCGGTATTCTGTCAGTTTCCAGACATCCGTCCCATCAGGATGCATCATCCTGTAATTTCTCACATATATCTGAAATCCAGGATATCCGGCAGGAAATTTTATAACTTTTAGACTATCAGATCATTTCTGGCTATCTGGAGTCTTGAAAAATTCCTGTATTACACTGGATTACCCGACGTCACTTGCTCTACCTACTGGTGGGATATGGGGCTGATCGGAGTACGATCACTATTTTTGCTTATTTCCGGTTCAAGTTTTCATAATTACACTTTTGCCCCAGAAACTTTTCTTCTTTTCAACTAAGTCCCTTTATTTGGCTAAAATTACACCTAAAGACCCCACATTTTTATCTACTTTTCCTTCTTAACTTTAAACTTTCCATAATTGCACTTAAGTCCTTATCTTTTCTATCTTTTTCAATTTAATCCCTTTCTTTACATTAACAAAAATATCTTTTTCCTGAAAAATAATCCATATATTTCATTAGATCTGTACCTATAAATCAGTACAGAAAATTAGGGATATTACAAATGAAAAGCGCCGTTGTGGCAAGACTACGTCATTCCTATAGGAAATTTTTGATCGAGCCTATGGGCTTCGGCTTCACGCCGAAAACAAGTAGATGAGGAAGAAGAAGGCGTTCGAGAGAAAGCATTACAAAATAGGCACAAGAATGTCACAGTCAAAGTTGTAACAATATTTTTATGTCTTTTTCTCTTTTGCCGCTTTCTTCTTTTCATTTGCAGCGTAAGATATCTATTTTAAGCACTCCCACCGCCCGAAAATTCTTTTCAAATTTCATGCGAGATAAAAGTATATTCTCCGAATGAGACTCTTGGGGTAATTTGTCAGAGTATTATAAGTGTAAGCAAATGAATTCCAATCCAATCAACGATATAGCGAATAGTAAGAGAAAAATGATCTCGATCAACATTTGGTACGTGGTTGAGTGGTGAAAACTCGTCCCCAATATGTGCAATGGGTCATCCCATTGGGTTTCAGGACAAATCGTGCACGAGCACTTCCTACACATGGTTTCATCAAAGGCGACATGGACTACGAGAGATGCAACGTTACAGTCGTCCAACAAATCAACCGAATAATAGGGACACATAAAGAGATATTCGAGCAAGGAGAGTGTGGTGATGATGGCACCTGTAGAGATTCGAACTTTCAATTGATCCGCTGCAGGTGGACAAGCGAACAATATATAATAACACACCATCATAAATTCCTGTGCGAATTTGAGATAAGTAACTAGCTAGTGCTATGTTCTTTCCCAAACAACTTTAGAAGACTTGCCCAAGGATGCGAATGTAGGCCTTTCAACAAAAGGGACCCACACTTTCTTCCCTTTCTAACTTTTTTAACCGGTCGCGAATACATGCCATCAGGGGCTAAACTTTATTTTGAGAGAAGGATGTCCGTTTCATACCTATGCAATTTATAATGTAATATCCCTAATTTTCTGTACTGACTTAAATGTACAGATTGAATGAAATATACGAATTATTTTTTAGGAAAAAGATGTTGTTATTTATGTAAAGAAAGGGATTAAATTGAAAAAGAAAGGAAATGAAAGGACTTGATTGCAATTATGAAAAGATTAAGGTTAAGAAGAAAAAGTAGATAAAAATGTGGGGTCCTTAGTGTAATTTTAGCCAAATAAAGGGGCTTAATTGAAAAGAAGAAAAGCTTCCGGGGCAAAAGTGTAATTATGAAAACCTGGACCGAAAATAGGCAAAAATAGTGATCGTACTCTGATCAGCCCCATATTCCACCAGTAGAGAGAGCAAGTGACGCCGGGTAATCCAGCTTAATACAGGAATTTTTCAAGACTCCAGATAGCCAAAATTGATCTGGTAGTCCAAAAGTTATAAAAATTCTTACCGGATATCCTAGATTTCAGATATAAGTGAGAAATTACAGGATGATGCGTCCTGATGGGACGGATGTCAGGAAACTGACAGAATACCGATAGGAGGTTTGTAGAGAAAGTTATTCGCAAAATAGCAAATACATACGGGAGTGTGAGGCTTCTAGGTATCCGATAGGGAGATTTATCGGTATTTAAAAAGGGACTGAATGAGTTCGGATGACCTCAGTCAGATGACTGTTATAACCCACAGGGGTGCCTAAACACAGTAGGCCAGTGTATCTGGTGAGAGGACCCGGTGTTCGGATATGTGTAAAAACGGTGTATGTTAGATAAAAGGCTCGATGAACATTACTTGAGAAAGATTCCTCGTAATGCGTGCTAGGAAGGTAATGGACCCTGAAAGACCCAATAATGGCTCCAACAAAGGCCCAATAAGACTCTTGGACTGATAGGTGGGCCGGTGTCAAGCAGAACCCCGGAAAAGTGCGAAATGACGAAAATGCCCCTATGTTGTACTAAAGGGGTAGCAGGTGTATGAAGGGCATTTTGGTCATTCTGGATAGGCCTAGAGGCCAAGACATATACAGGTGAAGTTAACCAGAGTTAGTATATGCCCTGACCGAGTACAGAAAGGTGTAAAATGACAGTTTTGCCCTTAGGGTTAAGATAGTGCATGAAAGGGCACCTAGGGGTATTTTGGTCATTTTGTAGGGGATCTGTAATTGAGTTTAGACCCAGTATAAAAGTGTTAATGATATAAAGGACCCAGATACTAAATTTAAAGTCAGAATACATAATATGGATTTTTAGAAAAATTAGATTCGAAAAACGGTCCAGTTTTCGAGGTGACAGACCGGGCCGGTACCGGATTGGACCGAAAAGCTTCCAGAAGGCTTTTAGCTCCCTCCAATTTTGCCATGTGAAGAATGTGAGGGGTGAGGTGTCCCCTTGATGATGCAGTAAAGGAATAAAAGAAAAATAGGAAATTCCGGAAAAACCAGGACCACAAGTTCATAAGGCTTCAAAATTATAAGAATGCCACTCATCAAAACTATAAATACCCCCTAGCTCTTCATTCTCACGGCCAAGAAGCAATTTTAGAGTGATAAAGAAGTTCTTGAGAGAGAAAGTGAGAAAAAGAAAGAAGAAAGGAAGTTCTGGTGAAGTTGGAAGCAGTATAGAAGTTCTGGAGTTCTGCTTTTAAGGTAGTAACTGATCCTAGCTTTTATGTAATGTCTTTGTGACTTGTTGTGCTATTGTTTGGTTTGATTGTTGTTTTTTATGTTATGCTTGAAGCTCTATTACAATGCTATGGTCATATGTTATTGAATATGGAAGCATGCAGCATATTTATCGGTACACAATCACAAGCAAGCATTGTCACTCTGCATTACATATATTGTTATGGTAAAGAAATAGACTGATACGTACTGTGTACTTAGGTACTGTCTAAGGAGGCTGGAAGTGAGTGGACCTAGCCAATTCATCCAGTCTTTCCTGGGTACTTACGTAGAATGGTAGTTCTTACAGAAATTTCCGAATCGGTACAAGATCGGTTACTTTCTAAAGACGAAGTATAGCTGTTATGCTGTCGAATTTCAGGAGAAAAGGATGTATTAGAAATATGAGAATTTTGTACCTGTCCTAATGAATAACAACTATCCTTTAATAACAGATATTGTTTGGCATGTTCTAAATATCTGATCGGCATGTTTAACTAATATGTGATGGATGTATGCATGTGTATGTAAGAGTGAATGCTGAAAATTGTTTTTGTGAACAGTAAATCCGAGGAGACCTATTGATGTTTGATAAATCATTAAAAATAGTAAATGGATGAATAAATGTCTGAAATTTTTATGGTAATTAGTAGACATATTAAGATTTAATTTGATATATAATATGCCTCGTTTGGACGTCTATACATGGAGTTATAAATTGCCAAAGTTGGGACCAGAATGCTGGATTTAGAGTAAAAATGTGGAACACGTTGACTTGGTGAAAGATTGGTCAATGAGTTATTTTTCCCTAAAACATAATTGAGTTAGATTCAATTAGAAATTGGAACCACTTCATTTCGATTTTTCTATAATTAATTATGATTTTTTGAAGTCAGGTCACTCATCTGGAATTTACACAGTGAACAGTACCCGAGAAGAGTAAAATTCCAGATTAAGATATTGGACTCAATGACCTTGAAAGTGGTTCTAAATGCTACCAAATGATCCCTAAGATGTACGAAAGTAAGGACGTTTCATTTTGGTATCAGAGCAAAGGATTATGGCTTAGGAAATGCTCTGAGTAGATGATTTATTGATAGATATACCATGATAAAGCTGTCATAATTGACACTAAGTCAGTGTTTATAGGATGACTAGATATAGATCTGGATCCGAAACCACAGTGAATCAGTGGGATCCTAGACCAGAGGTCTCTAGTTCGAATAGTTCAAAAAAGGAGATAATGAGCAATGATTCTGATCCTTGGATATCTCCAGTAGTGAGTGACTCAGAAGTGGATAGTTCTTCCGTAGGATCAATGGATGATCAGGAGGTTATGGTGATGGAAGGCCCTATTCCTGCCATTCCCATAAGTGCGGTACCTTTGAATATAACAGACAATTCAGGATCCAGCCAAGTACGTGATCAGAGTAATGCGCCAGGTCCCAGTAGGCCCGAAGTGACCCTAGTAGAGATACATTTGGGAAGTCTAATCGTAAGAATGATCCCAGGGAGGAACCTGAGTAGAGAACAATTTGAGAAGCTCAGTAGCATTAACCCGACAGCTATATGGGCTGAGGCAGACCCTGATCAGAAATGTAGATCAAGGTTATATGGTTTATCAGAATTTCATCACAAGGGTGAAAGCCATATATCAAGCCTGGGATCTAAACGTGTTAACCCTGGGGCTATGGCTAGAAATTATGAATGATGTATTGCCGACTACTCCTACCTGGAGATCGGAGTTGGATCAATATTTTGATAAAGAACCATATTGTACTGTATCCAACTGGATCTACTTGGTAGGAGAATATATTAGAATAAAGTTTAAGAAAAATTAGGGTAATGTTTTCGATGTACGTAATATATAAAAGATCAGTACAGTAGCATGTGTATGACTGTGACATGTTGTTTATCGCATTCCCTTCTATGTTATAGCATAACAAAATGGTTCGAACAAGAAGAACGATTCCAGCAGAGGAACCACAAGAAGCTGAAAATCTTAATCAACTAATTTTAGAACGGTTAGAACAACAACAAAAGATGATTGAGGAAATACGGGCAGCTCAGGCACATAATGAGCAGGAAAGAGATGCCGCTATAGCTGCAGCAGTAGCTGAGGCAGTAAGCAACCTAAGGCCACCCGAGCCTTCAGGATCAGCTAGTAGAGAACCACAGCAGGTACAGCCTCAGAGACAGGTTGACCCAAGAGAGGATGCAGCTAGCATCCAACAATGGATGATCCGATTCTGTAAGTACAATCCTCTAGTGTTTGAAGGAACATTCGAAGTGCAGATAGCTGAGGATAGGATTAGCAGATTAGAAAAGATTTTCAAGGTTCTGGACTGCCCAATGAAAACCAAAGCTCAGATGGCTATCTATCAGCTAGAGAAAGATGCTGATAGGTGGTGGAAGAATACTGAGCTACTTCTGCAAGCAAGAGACATTCCGATCACATGGGAAGTGTTTCTTGAGCAGTTTCATGAAAAATATTTTCCTCAGTCAGTTCGGGATGAAAGAGAGGCTGAATTCCTTGTACTGAGACAAGGAGAGAAGGAGTCGTTTGATGAATATCTTGCTAAGTTCATCCGGCTATCTCAATATTCCACTTATCTGCGCCAAGTGGATGATGAACGCTGGATGACAGAAAGGATGATTCGAGGGATGAATTCTACGCTAAAGGAGAAGTTAACTCCTCAACAATACATCCAGTTTAACAAAGCCGTGGAGGCATGCCGTATTGTTGAAAATAGCACGAATCATAGAATACTATTTAGATCGGGAACCAGGGATCAAGCAGCTCCTGATAAAGCCAGTCGAAATCAAGAATTTGCCAGTGGTAGCGGCTACAGGAAAAGAAAGCGACCATGGCAGAATAACAGGAGGCCAAATAGAGGGAATTTCTGCGGAAGGTCAAATAATAGAGATTCAAAGGCCCAAGTATGTGACAAGTGTGGAAAGAATCATGGTGACAGACCATGTTTAATGGGCCAGAACGTTTGTTACACCTGCGGAAAGCCCAGACATTTTTCCTGAGAATGCCCTCAAGCTATAACAAATCCAAGGCGAAGGACACCAGGAAGAGTGTTTGTACTCACTAGGGAGGATGCTCAGCGGTCACCTGAGATGATCCAAGGTACAATCTATCTTAATGATCATGCTGTGACTGCTCTATTTGATTCGGGTACAAGTCATTCCTTTATTTCCTATGAGTGTGCTAAACACCTAGGCCTTCGGATTAGCAAGTTACGTTATGATATACATGTAAAAACCCTACCAATGCTAGGTTAATTACATCTGATGCCCGTTTGAATAGTATAGTGCGTTATGAGCACTGCTGTACCACCCTAGTCTTAATATGTATGCCTTTCTGAGAAATCGATGTCATACTTGGTTTGAATTGGTTAGCCTCCAATAATGTGATGCTGGACTGCAGGAACAAAACCCTAGTTCTTGGCCTAAAGGTTGCTGATCTGAGTCCAGAAGTAAGATTGAATTTCATAACGGAGGCTCAGGAAGATAAATATCTACGAAAAGGATGTCAGGGTTATATGGTATTCTTTTCTGTTCAAACAGAGGTAGAAGAAGGAATTAATGAGATCCCAGTAGTCAATGAATTTCCTGAAGTCTTTTCGAAGGAGATTCAAGGACTGCCTTCAGAACGTGAGGTGGAGTTCGCAATTGACATTGCACCTGGAGCTGGACCGGTATCCAAAGCCCCATACAGAATGGCTCCTAATGAGATGATGGAACTGAAGAAGCAGATTGAGGAGCTACTGGAGAAGGGTTTCATAAGACCCAGTGTATCACCATGGGGCACTCCTGTGTTATTTGTCAAGAAGAAGGATGGCACTCTAAGGCTATACATTGATTACCGGGAGTTGAATAAGATTACAGTCAAGAATAAGTATCCTCTCCCCAGAATTGACGATCTGCTAGACCAATTAGCAGGAGCGAGCTTATTCTCTAAGATTGACTTGAGATCTGGCTATCATCAGCTAATAGTGAAGCCAGATGATATTCCAAAGACTGCATTCAAGACGCGCTATGGACATTTTGAGTTCCTTGTGATGCCTTTTGGGCTGACGAATACACCTGCTATTTTCATGGATTACATAAACCGGATCTTCAGGCCTTATTTAGATCAGTTCGTTGTGGTCTTCATTGACGATATCTTGGTGTACTCCAAATCTACAGAGGAACATAAAAGGCATTTGAGAATTGTCCTTAGTACCCTTAAAGAAAAGAAGCTTTATGCTAAGCTGAGTAAGTGCGATTTTTGGCTTTCAGAAGTCAAATTTCTCGGTCTGTCATATCCCGAGATGGGGTAGCTGTGGATCCTAGCAAAGTTGAAACAGTTTTGAGCTGGGAGCAGCCGAGGACAGTGACGGAGATCAGAAGCTTTCTTGGCCTAGCAGGGTACTATAGAAGATTTATTCAAGACTTTTCTCGAGTTGCCTTGCCACTTACCAAGCTTACCAGAAAGAACCAACAGTTTAAGTGGGATGAGAAGTGCGAGGCTAGCTTCCAAGAGTTGAAGCAGAGATTAACCACTACTCCCGTGCTGATTATTCCAGACCCAACTCAGACTTACGTAGTCTACACTGATGCTAGAAAGCAGGGGTTAGGATGTGTGCTGATGCAGCAAGGTCTAGTAGTAGCCTACACCTCTCGATAGTTGAAGCCACATGAAGAGAATTATCCCACTCATGATCTGGAGCTTGCGGCGGTGGTTTACGCTCTAAAGATATGGAGACACTATTTATATGGAGCAACTATAAAGTTGTATTGTGACCACAAGAGCCTGAAGTATCTACAGGATCAGAAAGAGCTGAATATGAGGCAACGGCGATGGATGGAATTGTTGAAAGATTATGACTTCCAAATTAAATACCATCCAGGAAAAGCCAATGTGGTAGCTGATGCCCTGAGTAGAAAAGTGGTGCAGGTTGCACACATGATGATCAAGGAGTTGGAGTTGATAGAAGATATGTGCGATTGGAGCCCTCTATATCAAATACAACTGACGGAGAGCCCTTTCGGAGGAGTTCATGTCAGAGCTTGCATAGAAGATGAGATAAAAGAGGCTCAAAAGCAGGATAAGCTCGCAGCCATATTCAAAGATTAACTGGAGAGAGGGAAGACCAGGAATTTTAAAATTTCCCTAGATGGATTATTGCAGTTCAGGGGAAGGCCCTATATCCCTAATGCTATGAAATTAAGAGAAAGAATTCTGGAGGAAGCACATAAAAGCCAGTATACAGTACATCCAGGTATGACCAAGATGTACCATGATGTTAAAAGGTTGTTTTGGTGGCCTGGATTGAAGAAGGATGTAGTGGCTTATGTGTCCAAGTGCTTGACCTGCCATAAAGTAAAAATTGAATATCAAAAGCCAGCGGGAATGTTGCAGCCTCTAGATATCCCTGAGTGGAAATGGGATGGTATTGCCATGGACTTTGTGGAAGGACTACCCATGACTCCAAGTAAACATGATACAGTATGGGTAGTAGTTGATCGATTGACAAAGTCAGCACATTTCCTGGCAATCAATAAAAGGGATTCTCTAGAAAAGCTGGCAAAGTTGTACATAAAAGAGATTGTTAGGCTTCATGGTATCCCAAGTAGCATTGTGTCCGATAGAGACCCTCGATTTACTTCTAATTTTTGGAGGGCTTTACAGGAAGAAATGGGCACTACTCTCAGATTCAGTACAACTTATCATCCTCAGACAGATAGATAATCTGAAACAACGATACAAACGTTAGAGGATATGCTGAGAGCATGTGTCTTGGATTTTCAAGGTAGCTGGGATATCCATTTACCACTCATAGAATTTGCTTATAATAATAGTTATCAGACTAGCATCCAGATGGCACCTTTTGAAGCCCTATATGGATGTAAATGTAGATCCCCCTTATGCTGGCTAGAATTGAGTGAGAGAAGAATACTTGGTCCTGATCTAGTGGATCAAACTGCAGAGCAGATTGCAGTGATTAGAAAAAGATTGCTGACGGCTCAAAGCAGACAGAAAAGCTATGCAAATGTCAGAAGGAAGCCGTTGGAGTTCGAAGAAGGTGAACATGTATTCCTTAAGTTAACTCTAACTACTGGAGCCAGGTGATCGATCAAAGTGAAAAAGTTACATCCAAGATACATCGGACCGTTCCAAATTCTCTCAAGGGTGGGGACAGTAGCCTATAGATTAGCTCTTCCTCTAAATCTTAGCCAGATACATGATGTGTTTCATGTTTCCCAATTAAAGAAGTATGTTCCAGATCCATCTCATGTAATTAAGCAAGATGAAGTCGCGCTACGAGATGATCTGACTTGTGAGGTTGGACCAGTACGAATTGCTGACCGAAAGGTCAAGCAGTTACATAATAAGCAAATCCCTCTAGTTAAAGTGATCTGGAAAGGCTTGACTGAGCATGAAGCTACGTGGGAAACAGAAGAAAAGATGAGAGGGAAGTATCCTGAGTTGTTTTCATAGAATATGTATAGTGTAAATTTTGAGGACGAAATTTATTTTAAGGGGGAGAGAATGCAATATCCCTAATTTTCTGTACTGACTTATATGTACAGATTGAATGAAACATACGAATTATTTTTCAGGAAAAAGATGTGGTTATTTATGTAAAGAAAGGGATTAAATTGAAAATGAAAGGAAATGAAAGGACTTGATTGCAATTATGAAAAGATTAAGGTTAAGAAGAAAAAGTAGACAAAAATGTGGGGTCCTTAAGTGTAATTTTAGCCAAATAAAGGGGCTTAATTGAAAAGAAGAAAAGCTTCCGGGGCAAAAGTGTAATTATGAAAACCTGGACCAAAAATAGGCAAAAATAGTGATCGTACTCCGATTAGCCCCATATTCCACCAGTAGATAGAGCAAGTGACGCCGGGTAATCCAGCTTAATACAAGAATTTTTCAAGACTCCAGATAGCCAAAATTGATCTGGTAGTCCAAAAGTTATAAAAATTCCTACCGGATATCCTAGATTTCAGATATAAGTGAGAAATTACAGGATGATGCGTCCTGATGGGACGGATGTCAGGAAACTGACAGAATACCGATAGGAGGTTTGTAGAGAAAGTTATTCGCAAAATAGCAAATACAGACGGGAGTGTGAGGCTTCTAGGTATCCAATAGGGAGATTTATCGGTATTTAAAAATAGACTAAATGAGTTCGGATGACCTCAGTCAGATGACTGTTATAACCCACAGGGGTGCCTAAACACAGTAGGCCAGTGTATCTGGTGAGAGGACCCGGTGTCCGGATATGTGTAAAAACGGTGTATGTTAGATAAAAGGCTCGATGAACATTGCCTGAGAAAGATTCCTCGTAATACGTGCTAGGAAGGTAATTGACCCTAAAAGGCCCAATAATGGCGTCAACAAAGGCCCAATAAGACTCTTGGACTGATAGGTGGGCCGGTGTCAAGCAGAACCCCGGAAAAGTGCGAAATTACGAAAATGCCCCTATGTTGTACTAAAGGGGTAGCAGGTGTATGAAGGGCATTTTGGTCATTCTGGACAGGCCTAGAGGCCAAGATATATACAGGTGAAGTTAACCAGAGTCAGTATGTGCCCTGACCGAGTACAGAAAGGTGTAAAATGATAGTTTTGCCCTTAGGGTTAAGATAGTGCATGAAAGGGCACCCAGGGGTATTTTGGTTATTTCGCAGGGGATCTGTAATTGAGTTTAGACCCAGTATAAAAGTGTTAATGATATAAAGGACCCAGATACAAAATTTAAAGTCAGAAGACATAATATGGATTTTCAAAAAATTAGATTTAGAAAACGGTCCAGTTTTCGAGGCGACGGACTGGGCCGGTACGGGATTGGACCTGAAAGCTTCCAAAAGGCTTCTAGCTCCCTCCAATTTCACCATCTGAAGAATGTGAGGGGTGAGGTGTCCCTTGAGGTGTCCCCTTGATGATGTAGTAAAGGAATAAAAGAAAAATAGGAAATTCTGGAAAAACTTGGACCACAAGTTCATAAGGCTTCAAAATTACAAGAATGCCACTCATCAAAACTATAAATACCCCGCCCCAGATCTTCATTCTCACGGCCAAGAAGCAATTTTAGAGTGATAAAGAACTTCTTGAGAGAGAAAGTGAGAAAAAGAAAGAAGAAATAAAGTTCTGGTGAAGTTTGAAGCAGTATAGAAGTTCTGGAGTTCTGCTTTTAAGGTAGTAACTGATCCTAGCTTTTATGTAATGTCTTTGTGACTTGTTGTGCTATTGTTTGGTTTGATTGTTGTCTTTTATGTTATGCTTGAAGCTCTATTACAATGCTATGATCATATGTTATTGAATATGGAAGCACGCAGCATACTTATCGGTACACAATCACAAGCATGCACTGTCACTCTGTATTACATATATTGTTATGATTGTTGCTACTGAGATTCCCTCAAATCTCATCCCAAATAACTCATTATAGGAGAGGCTATGTCAAAATAAATTTTGGAAACATTGAAAGAGGCCGTTAGGCTGCCAAAATTCTGACAAAATGGTAAAGAAAGGAACTGATACGTACTGTGTACGTAGGTACTGTCTAAGGAGGCTGGAAGTGAGTGGTGTAACATCCCTAATTTCTGTACTACGTTGTATGCACAGGTTAAATGAAATATATGATATTTTTAGGAAAAGATGTGGCCATATTTATGTAAAAAAAAAGGATTAATTGGAAGAGGAAGAAAGTCTAAGAGCCAAAGTGCAAAATTACAAAAATGCCACTGTGATGCCCTAAGAAACCAGAAGTAGATGGATGGCATTTTGGTCATTTCACACAATGGATGGATATCAGAGGAAATTTGATAGTAAATTATTATAATTAATATGAGAATTTATGGAGTTGACAGAAGTAAAAAAAGAGTCCTGTAGAATTAATTATGGAATTTACGGTGAAAAAGGGCACCGATAAAGGGTTAAAGGAAACGTATATAATTTTTAACAGGACTTCTGGGTCTCAGAAAATTATGAAACTTTGTAGAGAATTTATTTTATATTAGAATGAATTTCTAAAAATGTTAGAACAATTAAAAGATGTGATTAGCATTTATGCTAAGATCAGGGTAATTTACGGATATCGGTAGAAGGAAATTACATTGGGATTTGGGCCAATTAGCTATTGGACCTAAAAGAGGTCCAACATGTCATCCTAGGCTAGCCCAATAAGGCCCAAAAGTTATCTTGAAGCCCAAGTCCAAAAATAAATAATTTATGGATTTTTGGAAATAAAGAAAAAGAGAATAAAGTAAGGATTAGGTTTGGCACATGGTGGGACCCATAGGGACTCAAAAATTGGCGCCAAGAAGTAGTCTTAGATGTCCCAAGTGGTGCCATGCTAGTGATGTCATGGTGGTAAGGTCTTGAGTGAAAAGTGAAAAAACATTCCAAGATCAAACCTTTAACCATTAGATCAAATAGTTTCCAAAGTGATCTTGGCCTTCAAATGGCACATGACTTTTGCTATAAATACCCCTCCCCCTTTCCATTCATTCTTCACACCCAAGAGCTCCTTTAGAGAGAGAAGTGAGTTCTAGAGAAAGAAAGTGGAAGAAAGCAAGGAAGAAGCAAGGGTCTTGAAAGAGCAAGTAAGGTGAGTTGATGCTCTTCACTTTACCATTTCGGTTTGCACTGTTCATGATAGAAGAAAATGGAATTTCAATGATTTAATGCTTCCATTGAGTTTATATGATGATTTTGTGTAGGATTGGAAAGGTTTTAAACCTTGGAAACTATTGGAATTAAAGGTTATAATGTTGAAAATTCCTCACGGGTACTGTTCACTCGCGTGAACAATGATTTAAATTTCATAATTTTGATGCTTCCAATGGTCTTAAAATGAGATTTTGTGTGGGGGTAAAGTGGAGGAACAAGTATGGGAAGCATTGGAACCAAAATGGAAATTTTTGGAAAAATGGAGCTTATTGAAACTAGACTTGGATTTTGTTTGGAATGGAGTTATAATTTGGTAATTATCTTGTAATGCCTAGGTTTTGACATTTGTGGCAAGGAAAGACCATTACAAGAAGGAAAGGAACAAGGATCTACAAGAGGTATCAAGAATATCTAACTATAAACTTATGTGCTTTGATTGTTTTGCTTACTTGTTATGCATGAAGGTTTGGTTGAGCATGGAATGTTATGTGATGATGATGATGATGTGATATGAGTATGTGATACTCCTTGCAATATATGTCATGACAATATGCATATTAGAATTGCTTATGTATAAGCATGAATTAGCTCCCATTGCATGATAACATGTTAGGCATTCAATCAAACATGCATAACCTTATAGTTTATATTACTTGCTATTGGGATTTCCATGAAATCTCATTCCTTCGGTATAATTAAACATGCTCTAGGTGCTGGATCTTCTCAAGGCAAGAGGGTAAATGTTGATGGATGACTGTACATAATTTAAAGAGTGTACACTTTAATTACAAGATGATGTTTTGGTTTGTATGATGCATGCTACTCATAAATCCAATCTGAGGTAGTGTACTTCCATCGGTATTTTGATTGACTTATATGATGAGTTTTCATATGAAATTTGGTATGAACATAGATAATATCTATAGCTTTAAATGGACACCAAGAAATACTCATTTGGTTAAGAACTCGAATTGTTATGATTTTTCAAAGTTAGGAGTTGAAATCTGGAATAAGGTAAAACGACTACTCAGAGGCAGTGAGGTTCATGCGCTAATTTCATATAGTAAACGAATGAGTTTTTCCTCAAAATTTTGAGAGATTAAAGTAGACATATGGATATTTAAATCCATATGTAATTAAACTCAATTGGATAAGTATACAAGGAGAAATGAATATTTGAAAATGGGGCAAAGAAACTGGAATTTCCAGATTTACCAAATGAACAGTAAAGTTCAACAAATAAACTGATTTGATCTGGACAAGAAGATCTCATTTTAATATTTTTATCTCAAATTTAAATGAAAGAGATTTCATTAGAAATTGGAATCACCTTAAAATGATTTTTCTAGATTTAGTTATGAATTTCCAAAGTTTAGGGTGTAATCTGGAATTACCCAGTGAATAGTGGCAGTGAACAGTAACCGTAAGCCCAACACTTGGAAATTCATGTTTTTGAGGTTAAGAGGTATTTCAATGTTCTAAAATAGTTCCAATTGAGTAAGGTTAAAGTTCAAAATTAAGGTCAAGGTTTTAAGGTTAAGACTTGAAGATATTTTTTAGAAAATACCGTTGTGCTGGTAGACTATACAAAGTACTGTGTACGTAGATGCTGTCTAAGGAGGCTGGAAGTGAGTGGACCTAGACGGTTCATCCAGTCTTTCCTGGGTACTTGCGTAGAATGGTAGTTCTCATGGGGAATTACCGAATCAGTACAGTTATTTTCTACCAGGATTTTCGGCAAGAGAAATATAATCCACTTCCGGAGAGCTATAGCAAGAGTACTTTGAGAGATTTAAAGGAGGATGTTTCAAGTGGACCTAGCCGGTTCATCCAGTCTTTCCTGGGTACTTACGTAGAATGGTAGTTCTTACGGGAATTACCGAATCGGTACAAGATCGGTTACTTTCTAAAGACGAAGTATAGCTGTTATGCTGTCGAATTTCAGGAGAAAAGGATGTATTAGAAATATGAGAATTTTGTACCTGTCCTAATGAATAACAACTATCCTTTAATAACAGATATTGTTTGGCATGTTCTAAATATCTGATCGGCATGTTTAACTGATATGTGATGGATGTATGCATGTGTATGTAAGAGTGAATGCTGAAAATTGTTTTTGTGAACAGTAAATCCGAGGAGACCTATTAATGTTTGATAAATCATTAAAAATAGTAAATGGATGAATAAATGTCTGAAAGTTTTATGGTAATTAGTAGATATATTAATATTTAATTTGATTTATAATATGCCTCATTTGGAAGTCTATACATGGAGTTATAAATTGCCAAAGTTGGGACCAGAATGCTGGATTTAGAGTAAAAACGTGGGATGAACAGTAAAGTTGTAACCTTTACCCACGTTGACTTGGTGAAATATTGGTCAATGAGTGATTTTTCCATAAAATATAATTGAGTTAGCTTCAAGTATCAATTGGAACCACTTAATTTCTATTTTTCTATAATTAATTATGATTTTCTGAAGTCAGGTCACTCATCTGGAATTTACACAGTAAACAGTACCCGAGAAGAGTAAAATTCCAGATTGAGATATTGGACTTCAATGACCTTGAAAGTGGTTCTAAATGCTACCAAATGATCCCTAAGATGTACAAAAGTAAGGACGTTTCATATAATGCCTGAAATCCCATCAGAAGAGCATTTAAGGGAAGGGACAACAGGATGACAAAAAGCTTATCGTCCATGTACCATATTCATGGTAGCAATAGATATCCTTGTTCCTTATAGTCGGGAAATGGGGTAATCTTGATTTCTAAGCAAAGAGTCCATACCAAAAGCACCTCTACGCAATGAGAATGATAAATGGAAATGAATGAAAAGTGTCGTGGTGGAAAGACTACGTGATTCCTATAGGAAATTTTTGTTCCAGCCTATGGGCTTCGGCTTCACGCGGAAAACAAGTAGATGAGGAAGAGGAAGGCGTTCGAGAGAAAGCATTACAAAATAGGCACAAGAATGTCACAGTCAAAGCTGTAACAATATTTTTATGTCTTTTCTCTTTTGCCGCTTTCTTCTTTTCATTTGCTGCGTAAGATATCTATTTTAAGCACTCCTACCACCCGGAAATTCTTTTCAAATTTCATGCGAGATAAAAGGATATTCTCCGAATGAGGCTCTTGGGGTAATTTGTCAGAGTATTATAGGTGGAAGCAAATGAATTCCAATCCAATCAATGATATAACGAATAGTAAGAGAAAAATGAATCTCGATCAACATTTGGTACGTGGTTGAGTGGTGAAAACTCGTCCCCAATATGTGCAGTGGGTCATCCCATTGGGCTTCAGGACAAATCGTGCACGAGAACTCCCTACACATGGTTTCATCAAAGGAGAGATGCAACGTTACAATCGTCCAACAAATCAACTGAACAATGGGGACCCATAAAGAGACATTCGAGCGAGGAGTGTGTGGTGATGATGGCACCGGTAGACATTCGAACTTTCAATTGATCCGCTGCAGGTGGCCAACCGGTCAATATAATGTAACACACCATCATAAATTCCTGTGCGAATTGGAGATAAGTAACTAGCTAGTGCTATGGTCTTTCTCAAACAACTTCAGAAGACTTGCCCAAGGATGTGAATCTAAGCCTTTGAACAAAAGGGACCCACAATCTCTTCCCTTTCCAAACTTTTTAACCGGTCTCCAATACATTCCATAAGAGGCAAAAAGTTATGTTAGGACAAGGATGTCCGTTTCATACCTATGCAATTTATAATGCATGAAATTTACTTTCTAGCATGCGTGCTTCGGCCTCACACGGAAAATAAGTAGATGAGGAAGAAGAAGGTGTTCGAGAGAAAGCATTACATAATAGGAACAAGAATGTCACAGTCAAGGGGAAAAACTTTTTTTTGGGAGAAGGATGTCATATGGGCAAAACTTTATTTTGGGAGAAGGATGTCATAAGGGGCAAAACCTTATTTTGGGAGAAGGATGTCCATTTCATACCTATGCAATTTATAATGATGAAATCCCATCAGAAGAGCATTTAAGGGTAGGGATAGCCGGATGACATAAAGCTTATCGTCCATGTACCATATTCATGGTAGCAATAGATATCCTTGTTCCATATAGTCGGGAAATGGGGTAATCTTGATTTCTAAGCAAAGAGTCCATACCAAAACCACCTCTACGCAATGAGACTGATAAATGGAAATGAATGAAAAGCGTCGTGGTGGAAAGACTAAGTGATTCCTATAGGAAATTTTTGTTCGAGCCTATGGGCTTCGGCTTCACGCGGAAAACAAGTAGATGAGGAAGAGGAAGGCGTTCAAGAGAAAGCATTACAAAATAGCACAAGAATGTCACAGTCAAAGCTGAAACAATATTTTTATGCTTTTCTCTTTTGCCGCTTTCTTCTTTTCATTTGCAGTGTAAGATATCTATTTTAACCACTCCCACCGCCCAAAATTTCTTTTCAAATTTCATGCGAGATAAAAGGATATTCTCCGAATGAGACTCTTGGAGTCATTTGTAAGAGTATTATAGGTGGAAGCAAATGAATTCCAATCCAATCAACGATATAGCGAATAATAAGAGAAAAATGAATCTAGATCAACATTTGGTACGTGGTTGAGTGGTGAAAACTCTTCTCAATATGTGCAGCGGGTCATCCCATTGGGCTTTAGGACAAATCGTGCACGAGCACTCCCTACACATGGTTTCATGAAAGGAGAGATGCAACGTTACAATCGTCCAACAAATCAACTGAACAATGGGGACACATAAAGAGACATTCGAGCGAGGAGAGGGTGGTGATGATGGCACCGGTAGACATTCGAACTTTCAATTGATCCGCTGCAGGTGGCCAACCGGTCAATATAATGTAACACACCATCATAAATTCCTGTGCGAATTGGAGATAAGTAACTAGCTAGTGCTATGTTCTTTCTCAAACAACTTCAGATAACTTACCCAAGGATGTGAATCTAAGCCTTTGAACAAAAGGGACCCACAATCTCTTCCCTTTCCAAACTTTTTAACCGGTCGCCAATACATGTCATAAGCGACAAAACGTTATGTTGGGACAAGGATGTCCATTTCATACCTATGCAATTTATAATGCCTGAAATCCCATCAGAAGAGCATTTAAGGGAAGGGACAGCCGGATGACAAAAAGCTTATCGTCCATGTACCATATGAAGGGAATTGTAAGGCACGCAGCGGAAATTAACTTTAAAAATTTTTCCATTCCCAGCCAGGATCTACCGAATGTGTTTAAGTCAAGGAGAGAGAAGTGTTACCTTCAGTTTCAAGCTTTGGTCGCGACCTCAGTGTCCACTAGTCGTGACTCCTCGCCTCTGGAACTTTCAGTCGCGACCTCCTCAGCTTTTAGTCGCGACCTGTCGCCTCTGGAGTTGTTAGTCGCGACCTACTCTGCTTCTCGTCGCGACCTTCCTCTTCTTTTCGGATTTCTGACGTTCAGATGCCCGTATGGTCGCGACCTCAGCGTGTTCTGGTCGCGACCTTGCTTCGTGTCTGGTCGTATCGTAGAAGTCGACAGCTCAGATCGGCTTCCTCTACCGGTATCCACACGAACAGCGTTCCAATTGCGAACGACGTGCTAGCGCCTCTTGTCCCTCTAGGGCTTTCTGGAGATTCCGTCCTCACCGTCTCTATTTCGGCAGTTTCTTATCTGCAAACCTTTTGCACTCTCCCTGCCCCCTTTTCTCACGACTAAATGTGTGTGAAGAGATCTATTGTGTGTGGAACCCTAGCTCCTAATGTCAAATATATAGGAAGCTATCGGGCTTCTAATAGGGTCGGGCTTCAGAATTAATCTTATATTAATTCTGAATTAATACAATATCATATATTGCATAATTTAATAAGAAACTGATTAAATAAATATGGTTTATATTAAATCCGTCCCACAGATTTAATTCACCTATTTATTTAATTTAAAATAAAGATAAGACAGAATTATATTTGATTTATTCTCATAAATCAAATTTGAGATATCTTATCAATTTGAATTTCAAATTCAAATAGATCATATCCATTTAAATTCAAATTCAAAAATGATAGAGATTTAATTTATCCTTATAAATTAAATCTTACAAATATCTCTTATATTATTTATATAATATATATATAAACTAATTTATATATATATATATATAATATATATCCACCCTAGATTATTCATTGAATTTAGACATCTCTTAGATTCAATGAATCTGGACATCATAGCTCGCATTGGGCTGTTTTGTGTGCGACCCTGTAGGCCCATATGAAGTTGGCAGTGGCCCAGTTACTATACTGACCCACAAGTCGTAAGCGGTCTCTAGCAAGGCATTACGACTACCCAAAACATATGAGGATCGATAAACGATGTAACCTTTCATACAACCATATCACGTCCCTTTTGTCACACGATATTTCGGTCAAGGATGAGGCATGGTGAACGTCATCCTCCTGTTCCTGACCGTTACTTTCTCGATCCCTGAGTAGTCTGAATATAGAAATGGAACTACCCTTCCATTCCAGTATGGCCATACATTTCTCAGACTCACTCATCGAGGGCCCAGTAATATCTCTCTACGAATGTGAGGGACAAATTCCATCTTGACCATTCACATTCCTCCGCATGAAAAACCACTAAGCCCGAGCATAGCCTTTATGATCACTCGGTCAAAAGTGACTTTTGACTAGGTCAAAGCTGAGCGTTTGTCATGTAGGAATCCATCATGATCTCAGGTCAAAGGGCATAGTGACATGGCTTGTATATGAGAGAAACTTATGACTTAACCCATGCAGCTCTCTCATAGCGGGTCGATCCAACACCCTGTACTCTTACATGTGCTTATGACTTTGATTTATATCTCTATATATCTTCAAAGTCATACTGGTCTTATTTCATCTCTGCTCCCGCATAGATGACCGACCAGGGACATTTAGGATAAAATCACTAGTTATCCAAGGATTGTCATCATAGTAAACATGCAAATAATATGATAACATGATACAATGATTGGCCCCTAGGGCACAATTTCCAACACCATATTCATGGTAGCAATAGATATCCTTGTTCCTTATAGTCGGGAAATGGGGTAATCTTGATTTCTAAGCAAAGAGTCCATACCAAAAGCATCTCTAAGCAATAAGACTAATAAATGGAAATGAATGAAAAGCGCCGTGGTGGCAAGACTACGTCATTCCTATAGGAAATTTTTGATCTAGCCTATGGGCTTCGGCTTCACACGGAAAACAAGTAGATGAGGAAGAAGAAGGTGTTCGAGAGAAAGCATTACAAAATAGGCACAAGAATGTCACAGTCAAAGCTGTAACAACATTTTTGATGTCTTTTCTCTTTTGCAGCTTTCTTCTTTTCATTTGCAGCGTAAGATATCTATTTTAAGCACTCGCACCGCCCGAAAATTCTTTTCACATTTCATGCGAGATAAAAGGATATTCTCCGAAAGAGGCTCTTGGAGTAATTTGTCAGAGTATTATAGGTGGAAGAAAATGAATTCCAATCCAATCAACTATATAGGAATAGTAAGAGAAAAATAAATCTCGATCAACATTTGGTACTAGGTTGAGTGTGAAAACTCGTCCCCAATATGTGCAGTGGGTCATCCCATTTTGCTTCAGGACAAATTGTGCACGAGCACTCCCTACACATAGTTTCATCAAAGGAGAGATGCAACGTTACACTCGTCCAACAAATCAACTGAACAACGGGGACGCATAAAGAGATATTCGAGCGAGGAGAGCGTGGTGATGATGGCACCGGTAGATATTCGAACTTTCAATTGATCTGCTGCAGGTGGACAACCGGACAATATATAGTAACACACCATCATAAATTTCGGTGCGAATTCGAGATAAGTAACTTGTTAGTGCTATGTTCTTTCTCAAACAACTTTAGAAGACTTGCCTAAGGATGTGAATCTAAGCCTTTGAACAAAAGGGACCCACAATATCTTCCCAATCCAAACTTTTTAACCGGTCGCCAATACATGCCATAAGCGGCAAAACGTTATGTTGGGACAAGGATGTCCGTTTCATACCTATGCAATTTATAATGCCTGAAATCCCATCAGAGGAGCATTTAAGGGAAGGGACATCCGGATGATAAAAATCTTATCGTCCATGTACCATATTCATGGTAGCAAAGATATCCTTGTTCCTTATAGTCGGGAAATGGTGTAATCTTGATTTCTAAGCAAAGAGTCCATATCAAAAGCACCTCTACGCAATGAGACTGATAAATGGAAATGAATGAAAAGCGTCGTGGTGGCAAGACTTCGTGACTTTTTGTTCAAGCCTATGAGCTTCGGCTTCACGCGGAAAACAAGTAGATGAGGAAGAGGAAGCGTTCCAGTGAAAGCATTACAAAATAGGCACAAGAATGTCACTGTGAAAGCTGAAACAACATTTTTATGCTTTTCTCTTATGTCGCTTTCTTCTTTTCATTTGCAGCATAAGATATCTATTTTAAGCACTATCACAGCCAGAAAATTCTTTTCAAATTTCATGCGATATAAAAGGATATTCTCTGAATGAGACTCTTGGAGTCATTTGTAAGAGTATTATATGTTGAAGCAAATGAATTCCAATCCAATCAACGATATAGCGAATAATAAGAGAAAAATGAATCTCGATCAACATTTGGTACGTGGTTGAGTGGTGAAAACTCGTCCCCAATATGTGCAGTGGGTCATCCCATTGGGCTTCGGGATAAATCGTGCACGAGTACTCCCTACACATGGTTTCATCAAAGGAGAGATATAACGTTAAAATTGTCCAACAAATCAACCGAACAACGGGACGTATGAAGAGACATTCGAGCAAGGACAGTATGGTGATGATGGCACCGGTAGACATTCGAACTTTCAATTGATCCGCTACAGGTGGCCAACCGGACAATATATAGTAACACACCATCATAAATACCTATGCGAATTTGAGATAAGTAACTAGCTAGTGCTATGTTCTTTCTCAAACAACTTCAGAAGACTTGCCCAAGGATGTGAATCTAAGCCTTTGAACAAAAGGGACCCACAATCTCTTCCCTTTCCAAACTTTTTAACCCAATACATGCCATAAGCGGCAAAACGTTATGTTGGGACAAGGATGTCCGTTTCATACCTATGCAATTTATAATGCCTGAAATTTACCTTCTAGCATACGTTCTTCGGCCTCACACGGAAAACAAGTAGATGAGGAAGAACAAGGTGGTCGAGAGAAAGCATTACATAATTGGAACAAGAATGTCACAGTCAAGGGGCAAAACTTTTTTTTGGGAGAAGGATGTCATAAGGGGCAAAACTTTATTTTGGGAGAAGGATGTCATAAGGGGCAAAACCTTATTTTGGGAGAAGGATGTCCGTTTCATACCTATGCAATTTTTAATGCCTGAAATCCCATTAGAGGAGCATTTAAGAGAAGGGAAACCCGGATGACAAAAAGCTTATTTTCCATGTACCATTTTCAAGGTAGGAAAAGATATCCTTGTTCCTTATAGTCAGGAAGTGGGGCAATCTTGATGTCTAAAAAAAGAGCAAATCAAAAGCACCTCTAAGCAATAAGACTAATAAATGGAAATGAATCAAAAGCTCCGTGGTGGCAAGACTACGTCATTCCTATAGGAAATTTTTGTTCGAGCCAATGGGCTTCGGCTTCACGCGGAAAACGAGTAGATGAGGAAGAGGAAGGCGTTCAAGAGAAAGCATTACAAAATAGGCACAAGAATGTCACAGTCAAAGCTGTAAGAATATTTTTATGCCTTTTCTTTTTTGCTGCTTTCTTCTTTTCATTTGCAGCGTAAGATATCTATTTTAAGCACTCGCACCACCCGAAAATTCTTTTCAAATTTCATGCGAGATAAAAGGATATTCTCCGAATGAGACTCTTGGGGTAATTTGTCAGGGTATTATAGGTGGAAGCAAATGAATTCCAATCCAATCAACGATATAGCGAATAGTAAGAGAAAAATGAATCTCGATCAACATTTGGTACGTGGTTGAGTGGTGAAAACTCGTCCCCAATATGTGCAGTGGATCATCCCATTGGGCTTCAGGACAAATCATGCGTGAGCACTCCCTACACATGGTTTCATCAAAGGAGAGATGCAACGTTACACTCGTTCAACAAATCAACCGAACAACGGGGACGCATAAAGAGACATTCGAGCCAGGAGAGTGTGGTGATGATGGCACCGGTAGACATTCGAACTTTCAATTGATCCGCTGTAGGTGGACAACCGGACAATATATAGTAACACACCATCATAAATTCCTGTGGGAATTCGAGATAAGTAACTAGCTACTGCTATGTTCTTTCTCAAACAACTTCAGAAGACTTGCCTAAGGATGTGAATCTAAGCCTTTGAACAAAAGGTACCCACAATCTCTTCCCTATCAAAACCTTTTAACCAGTCGCCAATACATGCCATAAGCGGCAAAATGTTATTTTGGGACAAGGGTGTCCGTTTCATACCTATGCAATTTATAATGCCTGAAATCCCATCAGAGGAGTATTTAAGGGAAGGGACAACCGGATGATAAAAAGCTTATCGTCCATGTACCATATTCATGGTAGCAATAGATATCCTTGTTCCTTATAGTCGGGAAATGGGGTAATCTTGATTTCTAAGCACAGAGTCCACATCAAAAGCACCTCTACGCAATAAGACTGATAAATGGAAATGAATGAAAAGCGTCGTGGTGGCAAGACTACGTGATTCCTCTAGGAAATTTTTGTTCGAGCCAATGGGCTTCGGCTTCACGCGGAAAACAAGTAGATGAGGAAGAGGAAGGCGTTCAAGAGAAAGCATTACAAAATAGGCACAAGAATGTCACAGTCAAAGCTCTAACAATATTTTTATGCCTTTTCTCTTTTGCGGCTTTCTTCTTTTCATTTGCTGCGTAAGATATCTATTTTAAGCACTCGCACCACCCGAAAATTCTTTTCAAATTTCATGCGAGATAAAAGGATATTCTCCGAATGAGACTCTTGGGGTAATTTGTCAGATTATTATAGGTGGAAGCAAATGAATTCCAATCCAATTAACGATATAGAGAATAGTAATTGAAAAATGAATCTCGATCAACATTTGGTACGTGGTTGAGTGGTGAAAACTTGTCACCAATATGTGCAGTGGGTCATCCCTTTGGGCTTGAGGACAAATCGTGCACGAATACTCCTTACACATGGTTTCATCAAAGGCGAGATGTAACGTTAAATTGTTCCACAAATCAACCGAACAAAGAGGACACACAACGAGATATTCGAGCGACCAGAGGATGGTGATGATGGCACCAGTAGACATTCGAACTTTCAATTGATCCGATGTAGGTGGACAACCGGACAATATATAGTAACACACCATCATAAATTCCTTTGCGAATTCAAGATAAGTAACTAGCTACTGCTATGTTCTTTCTCAAACAACTTCAGAAGACTTGCCCAAGGATGTGAATCTAAGCCTTTGAACAAAAGGGACCCACAATCTCTTCCCTATCCAAACTTTTTAACCGGTCGCCAGTACATGCCATAAGCGGCAAAATGTTATGTTGGGACAAGGATGTCCGTTTCATACCTATGCAATTTATAATGCCTGAAATCCCATCAGAGGAGTATTTAAGGGAAGGGACAACCGGATGATAAAAAGCTTATCGTCCATGTACCATATTCATGGTAGCAATAGATATCCCATTTCCTTATAGTCGGGAAATGGGGTAATCTTGATTTCTAAGCACAGAGTCCACATCAAAAGCACCTCTATGCAATGAGACTGATAAATGGAAATGAATGAAAAGCGTCGTGGTGGCAAGACTTCGTGATTTTTTGTTCAAGCCTATGGGCTTCGGCTTCACGTAGAAAACAAGTAGATGAGGAAGAGGAAGGCGTTCAAGAGCAAGCATTACAAAATAGGCACAAGATTGTCACAGTCAAAGCTGTAACAACATTTTTATGTCTTTTCTCTTTTCCCACTTTCTTCTTTTCATTTGCAGCGTAAGATATCTATTTTAAGCACTCGCACCGCCCAAAAATTCTTTTCAAATTTCATGCGAGATAAAAGGATATTCTCTGAATGAGACTCTTAGGGTAATTTGTCAGAGTATTATAGGTGGAAGCAAATGAATTCCAATCCAATCAACGATATAGCGAATAGTAATAGAAAAATGAATCTCGATGAACATTTGGTACGTGGTTGAGTGGTGACACCTCATCCCCAATATGTGCAGTGGGTCATCCCTTTGGGCTTGAGGACAAATCATGCACGAACACTTCCTACACATGGTTTTATCAAAGGCGAGATAGACTACGAGAGATGTAATGTTAAATTGTTCCACAAATCAACCGAACAAAGAGGACACACAACGAGATATTCGAGCGACCAGAGGGTGGTGATGATGGCACCGGTAGACATTCAAACTTTCAATTGATCCGCTGCACGTGGCCAACCGGTCAATATATAGTAACATACCATCATAAATTCCTCCGCAAATTCGAGATAAGTAACTAGCTAGTGCTATGTTCTTTCTCAAACAACTTCAGAAGACTTGCCCAAGGATGTGAATTTAAGCCTTTGAACAAAAGGGACCCACAATCTCTTCCCTATCCAAACTTTTTAACCGGTCACCAGTACATGCCATAAGCGGCAAAACGTTATGTTGGGACAAGGATGTCCGTTTCATACCTATGCAATTTATAATGCCTGAAATCCCATCAGAGGAGCATTTAAGGGAAGGGACAACTGGATGACAAAAAGCTTATCGTCCATGTACCATATTCATGGTAGCAATAGATATCCTAGTTACTTATAGTCTGGAAATGGGGTAATCTTGATTTCTAAGCAAAGCGTCTATATCAAAAGCACCTCTACGTAATGAGACTGATAAATGGAAATGAATGACAAGCGCCATGATGGCCAGACTACCGGATTCCTACAGGAAAATTACTTTCTAGATTACGGGCTTCGTCTTCACACGGAAAATAAGTAGATGAGGAAGAAGAAGGGGTTCGAGAGAAAGCAATACATAATAGGCACATGAATGTCACAATCAAAGCTGTAACAACATTTTTATGTATTTTCTCTTTTGCCGCTTTCTTCTTTTCATTTGCAGCATAAGATATCTATTTTAAGCACTTCCCACCGCCCGGAAATTCTTTTCAAATTTCATGCGAGATAAAAGGATATTCTCCGAATGAGACTCTTGGGGTAATTTGTCAGGGTATTATAGGTGGAAGCAAATGAATTCCAATCCAATCAACGATATAGCCAATAGTAAGAAAAAAATGAATCTCGATCAACATTTGGTACGTGGTTGAGTGGTGAAAACTCGTCCCCAATATGTGCAGTATGTCATCCCTTTGGGCTTTGATAACTATTGTTTCTAATGATCAAACAAAACTAAGCTAACCAATAGTAAGTGGAGGCTAACCTAGGTCGGATCACAAGGAGCTACTTAGATTTTCTAATCAATCTATTGAGCCACAATTTAACAAGTTTAGTAGATGAGTTGTGTTTTGAACTATCAACTAACTTCAGAAAGTAAATCTATTGATCTATTGTTTCTATTTTTATGTGATTAAGATGATGAGATGAATGAATAATGACAAGTGTGTTCCCTTGGAGATTACCTTACCTTCATTGTCCATAGAATATTAAGAGTTAATCAATTGAACTAGAATAGGTTAGCTAACAACTTGCTAGCTAAATCTCAATTAACACTATAACTCGCAGACATTAATAGAGAATAAGAATTGTTCAATTTGGAGATAATAGAATATGAATATTAATCAAATGATCATTACTGTAGGAAGAAAGAATCCAACTCGGTTCCTAATTCCTTGTCATCTATTACTCTAATTGAATCAATAAACCAGAAGTGAATACATCAACTAGATATAGTTAAATCTGACTTAAAGACTCAATAACTCCCTGTTAAGCTTGAAGGACTCTGGTTTGGTGTCATCTCCAAAGAAGCACAGTAGCTCAGCCTTGCATTGCTATCTGAACTCCAGCAACAATCGGTACAGCAGCAGTAGTCATGTGGAAATGAAAGGAGAAAATGAAATGATAAGCTGCAGAACTTTCCTCTGGTTCTATTAATTAGAACAGAGCAAAGCTGCCGAAGAGAAATGAAAATGGAGAAGAAGAAGATGAATGCGTGAAAATGGAATCTGGATCGAATGAATGGACTGATGCGTGTGTATGGTATATCCGAATTATATGTCAGAATGTATGGGAATGTATATCTGATGATCAATGATGTGCGTATGATGTGATATATATAAGAAGTCTAAAATACATGAGTGAATCAATGGAGCTATCCAGATGCCTTCCATCTCTAGCTGTCATCACATGATCTGGTATTCTGTTCAGCACATGCTTTTCACTTGCTGTTGGTAACTTGCTCATTCTGTTCAGATGGAGTGTGCTGATGTGTATAGTGCGCGCGTGCACAGTCCCAGATGTGTAGTGTAACATCCTAATTTTTGGGTCTAGTTGAGCTGGGAGGTAGTCTGATATGGGCAGGCTGCTAAACCTGTAGTCCCAGGGTAGTAATCTGATATGGGCGGATTATTTACCTGTATTTTGTAGGATTCGAAGGATGAGCTAAGTCCTTCAAGATGTAAAGATGAGTTAAGTCTTTAACCTACAGAATCGGGACAGTTCACCTAGGTTCAAAATGAGGAATAGGAGGAATGTCCTAAGTCTTAAGCCTAGGAATTTTGCAGGTAGCTTGATATGGGCTGGCTCCTGTGTAAGATAACCTGATATAGAGGGTTGTCGAGCCTTTCAATTAACAAGGACTCCCGAAGAGAGGGGATGAGTTATTGAAAGAGAATTTCTAGAACTTAAGATGAAGGATAAGAAGAAAGTGAGATAAGATAGACCCCAGAATTATGCTAAGATTCTGTGGGGTAAGATATGAAAGGAATGGACACTGCTTATGAGAGCAGTAGAGTTGTCCATAAGAAAGAAAGCAGAGATGTATTGGTGACTTTTGGTCGCGACGAGGAAGTAGATTGGTCGCGACTAATATTGGCAAAGAGGTTTGGTCTTGACGGATATGTATGTTGCGTCGCGACTAATGAGTAGAATGAGCCTTGTTGCGACTAAAAAGTGATGTGGTCGCGACGAAATACTGTTGTGGTCGCGACTAGAGAAAGCTGTGGTCGCGACTAATGAACCAAAAGGTGTTAAGTCGCGATGAGATGATGGCTAGGTCGCGACTAGTGGCTAAAGTAGTGTCAAGCGTATGGGCCAAGAGTGGTGAAGGTCCAAATGAGATAGTTACCCGGTTAGAGATAGACCGGAGGCAGGAGGCCAGATACAGGAAAGGTTATCTGGAAACCATGAGGTGGACTGATAAGGTATCCTCATGGGACCCACAAGATGCCACATGGCATTAGAGTAGTGATTGGTGACCTTTCAGTAGAGTAAAGTTACTCGGTTGGCACGAGAACCGAGAAAATGATCAGATAAGTCTGGGACTTATCTAGATAGCGTTGGGAAGCGTGCAAGGTCTCTTCCAGGCGCCACATGGCTCTGGTCTGGAGAAAGCAGATAAAGCTGAGAGCACGTATTACGAGGTAGGACTCTTGACCGATGAGTCAGCCTGCTGAGTCAGCTGCTGAGGTGTCCAGGGAATTTAGGCATGTGGAAAATATGGCGATGAGTCAGCTGCTGAGGTGTCCCCTGAGGTGGCACTGATGATGCAGTAAAAGGAAATTAAAGAAAATAGGAAAATCCAGGAAAAACCAGGACCGCAGGATCAGAGTTCATAGAAACTGCAGAATTGCCATTGAAGGCAATTATAAATACCCCCCTTGGCTTCATTTCCATTCACGCATGGGCAAGGGAAGGGAGAGAAAGAAGAGAGAGAAGGAGAAGGAAGGGAAGAGAGAAAAGAGAAAAGGAAGTAAGGAAGTTGTGGCGGAGCTGGAAGCAGAATAGAGATAGTAGAGTTCTACTGAGCTAGCCAGGTAGTAACTAATCCTAGCTTTTATGTAATGACTTTGTGATTGATGTGCTATTGTTTGGTTGGATTGTTGTCTTATATGTTATGTCTGAAGCTCTACAGTAATGCTATGATCATATGTTATTGAGTATGGAAGCACGCGGCATACTTATCTGTACACAATCACAAGCAAGCACTGTCACACTACATTACATATATTGTTATGATTATTACTACTGAGATTCCCCCGAATCTCATCCCCCTTGTATAACCATTTCAGGGAGGTTATGTCAAGGTAGATTTTGAGAATTTTGAGAGACGCCGTTAGGCTGCTGAAATTTCGGCGGAGATAGCAGTAGTGGAGGAAGGATATGATACGTACTGTGTACGTAGGTACTGTCTAAGGAGGCTGGTAGTGAGTGGACCTAGCCGGTTCATCCAGTCTTTCCTGGGTACTTACGTAGAATGGTAGTTCTAATGAGAGAATTACCGAATCAGTATAGCTAGTATAGCTTCCGCAAGTGTACTCTGAGGAGTCTAAGGCAGGATGTTTCATGTAGAGTTCATTTCTGTTGCTGCACATGTTTGATCTCCCACTTGCAATCTGTTAAGTCCAGCTATGCAATCCATCCCATGCTTAAATCACCTTCTTGTCCAACTGTCCCTTCTGTCATTCGCTGATTTATTTCTGCATTTGAATTTTGGTCGCGACCTTATATACATCAGGTCGCCACTAATATTTACAGAGAGCGCTTCTTCTTTGCTGATTGAAATTTGGTCGTGACGGTGAATCAATAAGGTCGCGACTCTAGTACATAGGAAAGCTCCACCTTGCTGATTGATTGTTATGTTGACCTGAAATGGACGTTTAATAGATTATTTATCCAATTAAGCACTAAAATCACATCATTTAGATTCCCACTTATCCAATTTCATATTATTAACTAATTTGCTAATAGTGTAGTAAATGTGGATCAATAATAAAATCTCTTTTAACATATTAAAAATCAGTACAAATATGAGTTTATCAACTCCCCCACACTTATCTTTTGCACTCCGAGCAAAATTATGGATCAAAACTGAATTTAAACACACATGTTCAGCACAATTGGCAATATAGATTCAGCATGAGTACTTGCAATCATTAATCTTTCCCTTCAATTAGCAACAAATCAAGCTAATCTCATATCAATCAAAGAATCTAACTCATGCAATTCAATCATAGTAAGCAACTGGGTTGAGATTTCCTCACAAGATAAAGTGTTTCACTCCCTCTCTTATCAAGGTAATTTCACTCAACCATCTAGCTTAGGCTTCCCATAGGCTTGTAACCATCCTACATCTCCACCACTGAATGCCACAAGGGTTATGAATCAAAGGGTCTTTATTAGAGTTGTAATGTTGGAAAGGTTAGATGATGAAATGGAAATGCATGTCAATGATTAATGAAATACTGTACATAGTCAAAGTTTCAATCATGCAGCTGCAAGCCACAATCTAATTCTTTTCATACTAGTTGAATAGCAATTTCTGCATCAGGGTTTTCTTTTCTTTCCTCTATCTTTCTATTTTCTTTCTACTTTTCTTTTTCTTTTCTCTATATTTTTTCTTCCTTTGTTTTCATTTTCTTAACCAGATAGCAAATATATTTCAGTTTAGGTATTCAACAAGTAAGTGCATCTTCACAATTAAAGACTTACTGCAGCAACAACTATTTTGTACAGAATTCATTAATCAAGGATGGAATTAAAAGAAAATGAAGGTCTCAAAGGGGTAAAGCAAAGGATTTCATATTTAAGTGGTTTCTGTTTGGTCAAGAGGGTTTTGAAAGAAATGCCCTTATCATTTTCACAATTCCATGGAGCTAATGTGGTTTTGAATCAAGGATTGAGACAAGTTCTGCAAAGTTACCAAACTAGATGGTGTCACATAATGCAAAGGAGTATATGTTGAAGGCTCAAATTGCTTCCATGTGGCTTACACACCCTAATCAGCTCATATGACTATATCGCATGAATCTTAAACAAAGCACATGAGACTAATCATTCATGATGCACACTTTCCAGCAAAGAATTGATGAAACAAGCAACTAATGCTTCATCAAACTTGCCAATGTTCAAAGTATATGTTCAAAGTTCAATTTAGAATCCATGTCAGTAAATTTAAAAGACCAAGCAACAACGAGAACGCAGTAGAAGGAATTTTCAGCAAAAGACAGATTTTAGTTGCGACAAAACGATCATCAGGTCTCGACTATTTTACAAAGAGAAGATTGGTCGTGACATAAATTGACATTGGTCGCGACACAAAATCACCGAGAGTAACCTTGTTAAACAAAAATTTACAAGTCGCGACCCAATGTCAACATAGTCGCGACGGATATTCACAGAGAGCTACAGTCGAGACAAATGTAAGCACATACCACGACTAAACATCACAGATGGGTAAAACTCAGAAAATATGAAAGTTTGGTCGCAACAAAATAATAAATGGTCGTGACTGATATTCACAGAGAGCTACAGTCGTGACACAAATAAGAAATGGTCACGACTAATGTTCACAGAGAAGAAATTTTGAAGATTTGAACATATTAGTCGTGACAAAAACATCATGTGGTCGCGACCTAAAGACAAAATCACAGTAAATATCTGATTCTTATTCAACCATCAAGTTCATCCTCCCCCACACTTAAATTCTACATTGTCCTCAATATGAAGAAGTGATGAAATACATGCAAAGCAACAGTAATCATGACAACACTACACCAAAATCTTTGATTTATTCATAGAATTATTTATCTATCCTACTGACTTGGTCTCCTCCCCCACACTTAATCAACAAATATAGCTCAAGTATATAATAAAATTGATTAAAGCAGACTATTGTAAGTGGAGAAACAAGGAAGGAGACAACCTGACTATTATGGGGGCTTGAAATTCTCCTTGTACAGCTTCAATAAGTGGCCATTGACCTGAAATGCTGTACCATCTGCTTCATTCATCAATTCAATTGTTCCATAATCATGGACCTTAGTCACCACATATGGACCATCCCATCTTGTAGCAAGTTTTCCAGGTTTGAAAATATATCTAGCCTTAAATCTCAGAACCTTATCTCCAATATAAAACTCCTTGTGTAAAATCTGCTTATCATGAAGAAGCTTGGCTTTCTCTTTGTAGATTCTGGAATTCTCATAGGCATCCAATCTTATTTCTTCTAATTCCTAAATCTGCAGCATTCTTTCTTCTCCAGCAGTGTCAAAATCCATGTTACAAGCTTTAACTGCCCAGAATGCTTTGTGCTCAACTTCTACTAGTAGATGACATGTTTTACCATAAACCATTCGGTATGGGGACATCTCAAGTGGTGTCTTATAAGCTGTTCTGTATGCCCACAAAGCTTCATCTAATCTTGTACTCCAATCTTTCCTTGAGGGTCTTACTATTCTTTCCAGAATCCTTTTAATAGCTTTGTTAGAATTCTCAGCTTGACCATTTGTTTGAGGATGATAAGCTGTTGAAACTTTGTGCTTGATCCCAAATTTGGCAAATAACCCTCCTAAAATCTTATTACAGAAATGAGAGCCTTGATCACTCACTATAGCTCTTGGAATACCAAACCTTGAAAAGATGTTTGACTTCAGAAATTTTGAAACTGTCACTGCATCATCCTTTCTTGCTGGTACAGCTTCCACCCATCTTGATAGATAATCCACAGCTAACAGAATATATGCATAGCCAAAAGATGGTGGAAATGGCCCCATGAAGTCGATGCCACATACTTCAATCACCTCACAGAACAGCATAGGCTGTTGAGGCATTTCATGTCTCTTAGTCAATCCACCGAAACGTTGACATCTGTCATAAGCCTTGCAGTAATCATAGCAGTCTTTGAATATCTGTGGCCAATAAAAACTAACATCCAAAATCTTTCTGGAAGTCTTCTTTGCACTGAAATAGCCTCCACAAACCGAAGAATGGCATGCTGTAATGATGTTGTCTATTTCTTCACTTGGCACACATCTTCTAATAACTTGATCACTGCATATTTTCCAAAGAATGGGTGGTTCCCAAATGTAAAATCTTGCCTCATGCTTGATCTTCTGACCCTGGAAAAGAGATAATATAATATCCTTAATTTTCTGTACTGATTTCTATGTACAGATTAAATGGAATATATGAGTTTTTTTTTAGGAAAAAGATGCGGTCCTTTATGTAAAGAAAAGGATTAAATTGCAAAAGAAAGGAAATGAAAGGACTTAAATGCAATTATGGAAAGTTTAAGGTTAGGAAAGAAAGGTAGACAAAAATGTGGGGTCTCAAAGGGTAATTTTAGCCAAATTTAAGGGACTTAATTGCAAAGAAGAAAAGTTCCCTGGGGCTAAAGTATAATTAAAGACAAATAGGCCAGAAGTGGTTTGGACCGCCCGATAGTATTTCAGTCCCAGATTTCACCAGAATATAGGGCAAGTGACGCTGGGTAATCCAGCTTAATACCGGAATTTTTGAAGACTCCAGATAGTCAAAAATGGACTGATTGTCCAAACGTTATAAAAATTCCTACCGGATACCCTAGATTTCATATATAAGTAAGAAATTACAGGATGATACACCCTTATGGGGCGGCTGTCAGGAAACTGACAGAATACCGATAGGAGGTCTGTAGAAAAAGTTATTCCCAAATTAGCAAATCTAGACGGGAGTATGAGGCCTCCAGGGATCCGATAAGGAGATTTATCAGTATTTAAACTAAGACTGAATGAGGTCGGGTAACAACAGTCAGATGCCCGTTATGACCCAAATGGCTGCCCGAAAATAGTAGGATAGTGTATCTGACAGAAGGAACCGGTGCCCGGATATGTGTGTAAACGGTGCTTAATAGTTAAAGTATTCGGTGAACCTGGACAGGGGAAGATTCCTCGTAATACGTGCCATGAAGGTGTTGGACCTAGAAAGGCCCAAAAATGGTGCCATCAAAGGCCCAATAGGATACGTGGACTGATAGGTGGGCCAGTGTCCAGCAGAACCCCGAAAAAATGCCAAATTATGAAAATGCCCCTGTGTTGTACTAAAGGGATAGTAGATGTATAAAGGGCATTTTGGTCATTCTGTTCAAAGATAAAAAAGGCTCAAAAGCAGGATAAGCTCGTAGCAATATTCAAAGACAAGCTAGAGAAGGGGAAGACAAGGAATTTTGAGATGTCCCCAGACGGATTACTACAGTTTCGGGAAGACCCTATATCCCTAATGTTGTGGGATTAAGGGAAAGGATTATGGAGGAAGCACATAAAAGTCGGTATACTGTACATCCAGGTATGACCAAGATGTACCATGATGTTAAAAGGTTATTTTGGTGGCCTGGATTGAAGAAAGATGTTGTGACTTACGTATCTAAGTGCTTGACCTGCCAGAAAGTGAAAATTGAACATCAAAAGCCAGCAGGAATATTGCAGCCTCTAGAAATCCCTGAGTGGAAATGGGGTGGGATTGCCATGGACTTTGTGGAAGGACTACCCCTGACTCCAAGTAGACATGATGCAGTGTAGGTAAAAATTGATCGACTGACAAAGTCAGCACATTTTCTGGCAATCAATAAGAGAGATTCTCTTGAAAAGCTGGTAAAGTTGTATATAAAGGAGATCGTTAGGCTTCATGGTATCCCGAGCAGCATTGTGTCTGATAGAGACCCTCGATTTACTTCAAATTTTTGGAGGGCTTTACAGGAAGAAATGGGCACTACTCTCAGATTTAGTACAGCTTATCATCCTCAGACAGATGGTCAATCTGAAAGAACAATACAAACGTTAGAGGATATGCTGAGAGCATGTGTCTTAGATTTCAAAGGCAGCTGGGATATCCATTTACCCCTTATAGAGTTTGCTTATAACAATAGTTATTAGGCCAGTATTCAGATGGCACCTTTTGAAGCACTCTATGGACATAAATGTAGATCCCCCTTATGCTGGCTAGAACTGAGCGAGAGAAGAATGCTTGGTCCTGATATAGTGGATCAAACCGCAGAGCAGATTGCGATGATTAGGAAAAGATTGCTAATGGCTCAAAGCAGACAGAAAAGCTATGCAGATGTCAGAAGAAAGTCGTTGGAGTTCGAAGAAGGTGAACATGTATTCCTTAAGTTAACTCCAACTACTGGAGCCAGACGATCGATCAAAGTGAAAAAATTGTATCCAAGATACATCGGACTATTCCAGATTCTCTCAAAGATAGGAGCAGTAGCCTACAAGTTGGCTCTTCCTCCTAATCTCATCCAGATACATGATGTGTTCCATGTTTCCCAATTAAAGAAGTATGTTCCAGATCCATCTCATGTGATTGAGCAAGATGAGGTCGCACTGCGAGATGACTTGACCTATGAGGTTGGACCAGTGCGAATTGTTGATAGAAAAGTCAAGCAGTTGCGGAATAAACAAATTCCTTTAGTTAAAGTGATCTGGAAAGGCTTGACTGAACAAGAAGCTACATGGGAAAAGAAGAAAAGATGAGAGAGAAGTATCCTGAATTGTTTCGATAGGATAGATGTAATGTAAATTTCGAGGATGAAATTTATTTTAAGGGGGAGAGAAATGTAATATCCTTAATTTTCTGTACTAATTTCTATGTACAGATTAAATGGAATATATGAGTTCTTTTTCAGAAAAAAGATGTGGTCCTTTATGTAAAGAAAAGGATTAAATTGCAAAAGAAAGGAAATGAAAGGACTTAAATGCAATTATGGAAAGTTTAAGGTTAGGAAAGAAAGGTAGACAAAAATGTGGGGTCTCAAAGGGTAATTTTAGCCAAATTTAAGGGACTTAATTGCAAAGAAGAAAAGTTCCCTGGGGTTAAAGTATAATTAAAGACAAATAGGCCAGAAGTGGTTTGGACCACCCGATAGTATTTCAGTCCCAGATTTCACCAGAATATAGGGCAAGTGACGCTGGGTAATCCAGCTTAATACCGGAATTTTTGAAGACTCCAGATAGTCAAAAATGGACTGATTGTCCAAACGTTATAAAAATTCCTACCGGATACCCTAGATTTCATATATAAGTAAGAAATTACAGGATGATGCACCCTTGTGGGGCGGATGTCAGGAAACTGACGGAATACCGATAGGAGGTCTGTAGAAAAAGTTATTCCCAAATTAGCAAATCTAGACGGGAGTATGAGGCCTCCAGGGATCCGATAAGGAGATTTATCGGTATTTAAACTAAGACTGAATGAGGTCGGGTAACAACAGTCAGATGCTGTTATGACCCAAATGGCTGCCCGGACACAGTAGGACAGTGTATCTGACAGAAGGAGCCGGTGTCCGAATATGTGTGTAAACGGTGCATAATAATTAAAATATTCGGTGAACCAGAAAGGCCCAAAAATGGTGCCATCAAAGGCCCAATAGGATACGTGGACTGATAGGTGGGCCAGTGTCCAACAGAACCTCGAAAAAGTACGAAATTACGAAAATGCCCCTGTGTTGTACTAAAGGGTAACAGATGAATGAAGGGCATTTTGGTCATTCTGGACAGGCCCAGGAGCCAAGGCACATACAGATAAAGTTTCTTAGAGTCAGTATATACCCTGACAGGGTACAGAAAGGTGTAAAATGACAATTTTACCCTTAGGGCTAAGATAGTGCAAGAAAAGGCACCCAAGGGCATTTTGGTAATTTGCCAAGGGATATTTCTTGGGAATTGAGCCATCAAAGTACTTGAGCTTGATCAGGATCCAAGATAACATTCCCAGAGCCCAAAAACGTAGGCCCAATGATATGTGGGAAAGAGTGGCATTAAAATACTATTTTAATGTTGTTTCAATAAAGTAAAGTTACTCGGTCGGCACGATAACCGAGGAGGTGATCATATAAAGTCTTGAACTTATCTGGATAGCATTGGATGGTATGACAGGTGACAGTAAGAGGCCACATGGCGCCAGCATAGAGAAGAAAGAAAAAGTTAAGGACATGTGGCATAATCTTAGCCGGTGAGTCCAGTTTGTGGGAAATCGGATCGGACCGGTACTGGATTAGAATGGAACTACTGAGTCAGCTGATGAGGTGTCCCAAGATCTTGCAATTTCACCATTTGACATATGAGGTGTCCCATGAGGTGGCCTTGAGGTGATGTCATGCATGATGCAGTAAAAGGAATAAAAGAAAATAGGAAATTCCGGAAAAACCAGGACCACAGGATCAAATGGCTTCAAAATTACAAGAATGCCATTGAAGGAAACTATAAATACCCCCCTTTCCTTCATTCATCATGCCAAGAAGCAAGCTTAGAGAGATAAGGAAGTGCTTGAGAGAGAAAGTGAGAAAAAGAAAGAAGAAAGGAAGTTCTGCTGAAGTTGGAAGGAGTAGAGAAATTCTGGAGCTCTGCCTTTGAGGTAGTAACTAATCCTAGCTTTTATGTAATGTCTTTGTGAATTGTTGTGCTATTGTTTGTTTGGATTGTTGTCTTATATGTTATGCTTGAAGCTCTATTACAATGCTATGATCATATGTTATTGAATATTGAAGCATGCAGCATACTTATCTGTACACAATCACAAGCAAGCACTGTCACACTGCATTACATATATTGTTATGATTGTTGCTACTGAGATTCTTTTGAATCTCATTCCCATATATAACATTACAGGGGAGTTTCTGTCAAAATAAAAATTGGAAATTTTAAGAGACGCCGTTAGGCTGCCGAAATTCTGGCAACGAAGCAGGAACAAAGAAAGGAACTGATACGTACTGTGTACGTAGGTGCTGTCTAAGGAGGCTGGAAGTGAGTGGACCTAGCAGGTTCATCCACTCTTTCCTGGGTACTTATGTAGAATGGTAGTTCTTACGGGAATTACCGAATCGGTATAAGATCGATTACTTTCTACAGAAGGAATGTAGCAGTTATGCTGCCGAATTTTAGACAACGAAAAATGTAATACAAATATGAGGATGTTAATCATGCACTGATGTATAACAGTTGATTATTTAATAATGATTGTTATCTGGCATGTTTGACTGATATGTGATGCATGTATGCATTAACATGTAAGGTTAGATACTGAAAAAAATGACTCTGTGAACAGTAATCAGTGGAGACCAATTGATGTTTGGTAAATCATTAAAAATAGTAAATGGTTGAATAAATGTATGATATTTTTATGGTAAATAATAGACATACTAAGATTTAATTTTATATATATAATTCTTCATTTGGATGTATACACGAAAAGATATAAATTGTTAAAGTTGGGACCAGAATGCTGGATTCAGGAGAAAGTCATTGGATGAATAGTAAAGTTGAAACGTTGACCCACGTTGAATTTGTCAAGGAATGGTCAACCAATAATTTTTCCCTGAAATATACTTAAGTTATCTTCATGTATCAATTTGAACCACTTCATTTTGAGTTTTCTAGAATTAGTTATGATTTTTCAAAGTCAGGTCACTCATCTGGAATTTGCCATAGTGAACAGTACCCGATATGAATAAAATTCCAGATTAAGAGTTTAGACTTCAATGACCCTGAAAGTGGTTCTAAGTGCTACTGAATGGTCCTTAAGATATATAAAAATAAGGATGTGACAGATAAAGAATGTGAAGTTAGACCAGTAACAATGTAGTTCACTATGTGGCAATACCAAGGTGTAATTATAGAAATCACAGAAACAGAACAATCTCTAAATGTATCACAGATGATGTCAGAATCTAATACTCCCCTTGTATTTTTAGGCAATCTGCTCAAATGGTCATCTACCATATTTTCTGCTCCAATTTTGTCCCTTATCTCCACATCAAATTCTTGGATTAGCAACATCCATCTCAAGAGTCTAGGTTTGGACTGTGGCTTTTTGAACAGGAACTTTACAGCATCATGGTCAGTGTATATGATAACTTTAGAACTCAAAAGATAAGATATGAATTTGTCAAGTGCAAACACTATAGCAAAGAGTTCTTTTTCTATAGTGGTGTAGTTCTGTTGAGCACTATCTAGTGTCAAATGACTTTGGATAGCTTACCATCTTTCTATCCTAACATGGCACCTACAGCTTCATTTGATACATCACATGAAAGCTCAAACTCTAAGTGCCAATTAGGTGCAACAAGTATAGGTGGTGTGATAAGCAAGTTTTAATAGTGTCAAATGCTCTCTTACAAATATCATCAAAATAGAATTCTACATCTTTTTGCATGAGTTTAGATAGTGGAGATGCAATCTTGCTAAAATCTTTTATGAATCTTCTATAGAATCCTAGGAATGACCTTAGTTCCTTCAAAGATTTGGGATAGGGAAGAGAAGAAATAACTTCAATTTTAGCTTTATCTAGCTCAATCCCATTCTTAGATATTAAATGTCCTAGAACTATGCCTTTATCTACCATAAAATGGCACTTCTCAAAATTCAGCACAAGCTTCTTCTCAATGCATCTTGCTAAGACTCTATCTAGACTCTCTAAGCATTCATTAAAGTCCTCACCATACACTGTGAAATCATCCATGAATACCTCCATGTTTCTCTCCAAGAATTCACTGAATATGGATATCATAGCTCTTTGAAATATTCCAGGAGCATTACACAAGCCAAATGGCATCCTCCTATAGGCATAGGTACCGAATGGACATGTAAATATAGTCTTCTCTTGATCTTCTGGTGCAATGGGTACCTGAAAATATCCTAAAAACCCATCAAGAAAGCAATAATTAGCTTTTCCAGCAAGCCTTTCCAACATTTGATCTATAAATGGTAAAGGAAAATGATCCTTCCTAGTTGCATCACTCAATTTCCTATAATCAATGCACACTCTCCATGAATTCTGCACTCTAGTATGGATTAGTTCATTCTGTTCATTCCTAACCACAGTTATACCACTTTTCTTAGGCACCACATGAACTGGACTCACCCATTCACTGTCTGAAATTGGGTAAATAATGACAGCATTTAACAACTTAGTAACTTCTTTCTTGACTACATCAGATATCAAGGGGTTTAGCCTTCTTTGTTGCTGTTTAATAGGCTTAGCTCCATCATTTAACAGAATTTTATGTGTGCATACAGATGCATCTATACCAGGTATATCAGCTAGAGTCCAACCTATTACTTTCTTATGTGTTTTTAAGACTAAAATTAATCTCTCTTCCTCAAAAATAGAAAGTGCATTAGCAATTATGACAGGTAATGTACTATTTTCAGCCAAAAACACATATTTAAGGTTACTAGGAAGTGGTTTGAGTTCCAACTCAGGTGGCTGAACAGTTGATGGCCCCAACTTCCTATTTTCTACAGCTGCAACAGGTTTCATCATTTCTGTCATCACAGGTTTTGCAACTTTCAATTTTGTTTCTGCAATGAAATCCTCAATAGAAATATCAGTAACATCAAAAGAAAAAGATTGTAGGGTGGAAAGTAAGCTATCAACTAAAACTTGGTTAATACTTGACACATCACTACTACTATCCAAAGAAAATACAGAAGAAGAAGAAATTTCAAACTCAAACAATTCATATTCAGCTTTTTCAGAATTTTGCAGCAACAATTTATGTTCATCTTTAGCTTCTTCAATGTATGCATCAATTGTACTTAAGCCTAACAGTGAGTAATCTTCAAATGGATGTCTCATTGCATCATAGACATTAAAAGTTATGACATTATCACCCACTTCCATTGTGATGCTCCCATTTTTCATGCTAATCACAGTGTTGGCTGTCCTAAGGAATGGCCTACCTAAGATAATAGGTCCCTCTGAATTTGACTCTTGTGTCATGTCTAAGACATAAAAATCTGCAGGTATAATCAAGTCTTTGACCTTCACTAATATATCCTCTAACAATCCCTCTGGTTTCCTAGTGGTTCTATCAGCAAGCTGTACTATCATTGAAGTCTCCTTAAGTGAGTCCATGTCTAATGATGTATAGATGGAAGTTGGCATGACATTAATAGCTGCACCAAGATCTAACAAAGCATTAGCACACTGAAACTTGCTAATAGTAATTGGAACTGTAAATGAACCTGGATCATCACATTTTATAGGAAGTTATGGCTTAAGTAAAGCTGACACACTAGATCCCACTTGTACCCTTTCATTTGGTTTGCAGATTCTTTTATTAGTGCAGAGTTCTTTCATAAACTTCCCATACTTAGGTATACTCTTGATTAGGTCCACAAGTGGCACATTAACTTCTAATTTACCCAACAAATTCAGAATATCTTGTTCTTGTTTTTTCTTTAAAAAACTTCTTTGGACACATGTATGTATCAGGAAAAGGTAGGTGCTTAATACTTAGCTCTTTGTCATTCTGCTCTGCATCTTCATGTCCCTTTTTATTCTGAATTCTACTGGATTCCTGACTTGCATTGTTAGAACTAGCTGCTGCTTCCTTCATCACAGGTGGTTGTGCAGATTTCTTCATTACAGATTGCTCATTCTGCTGCAGTGTATCCTTCTCCTTGCTGCCTAATGATCTGTTCTGCTGCAATATACCCTTTTCTGTGCTACTTTTTGATTCTGGGATAATTGAGGATCTTTCTTCAGTCAGCACTTTAGTTTCAGATTCCTTTTCCTTCTTATCAGTATCTGCATTTCCCACTGCTTTGCCACTTCTCAAGCTCATAGAATTCACATATTTTGGGTTAACACTGTATTTGAAGGTAGACTTCCTCCCATTCTGGCCTGAAAATCATACTGAATTGGCTAGCTGTGATACATAACCATTCATATTTTCAGCTTTTGTTTCCTACTGCTCTATCTTGTTCTCTAAAGCAGCAAACTTAGATTCTGCCATTCTAAGTTTTTTTCTACTGTAGACCTTAATTCCTTGAAGTTAGAGCTGAAGTTTGTATTAATGGAGTTTATATTTGAATTCATCACAGTAATGCTCTTGAGTATCTCAAAAATTCCATTATCCTTTGCAGCATTAGACACTTCTATGGCTCTAGAGGATTCAGCCACTTGCTTGTCATTATTGAATCTGTTTTGACCAACAGCTCCACCTCCATCTCTCATCTGAAATTAGGATGCTCTCTCCATCCTTCATTGTATGTATTAGAATATGAATTCCTTAGTGGATACTGGTTGGGTCTGCCTTGATAAATGGCTGAGACATCCTCATGATGTGAAGGATAATTTGCACTGATATGCATTGGAGAAGAGCAGATTTGACAGCTAGGAGCAACTAGAACTTGAGAGTATGGGCTTTGAATATGTGAACTGCTCAATTGAGCAACTAGATTGTTGATTTGAGCACTCATAGTAGCAACTTGAAAAGACAGATTACTATGATCCTGAGAAGACCTTGCAGAACCCTCATACACTTGTCTAGCATCTAATCCTCCATACTGCTGGTCATTGTTTGCTATCTTCTCAATCAGGCTCCATACTTCATCAGGTGTTAAATCATCAATGGAACCTCCAGCAGCTGCATCCAAATTCTTTCTGCATGCAAAGCGTAATCCTGAATGAAAGTACTGCACCAAATGTTCCATTAGAATCTGATGATATGGACATCTAGCCAGCAACTCTTGAAACCTGCCCTAAAACTCATAGAAAGATTCTTCAGCATATTGTTTTGCAGCAAAGATTTTCTTCCTTAATGCAGCAGTGTTTGATGAAGGAAAATATCTCTCCAAGAAGGCACTTCTTAAGCTGTTCCAGGAGTGTAGAGCTTGAGGTGTATGATGTGGCAGCATATAGAACCATTCTTTTGCCTTTCCTTCAAGTGTGAAATGAAAGACTTGTCTTTGCACAGCATCCATGTCAGCTCCTACAGGCTTCATAGTTGAGCAAACCCACTGCATAGTCTGCAAATGCTTGAAAGGATCCTCACCTGCCAATCCATAATACTTTGGTAAGTTACTCAACAAAGGACCTTTCAATTCAAAGTTCACATCTAAAGCAGGACAAGTGTGAAAAGGATCATAGTTTGCATTAGAAGAAGTGAGATCTCTTATGCTCCTACATGGCCTTCTATTGTTCATGTTATTTTCTGCATGTTGCTCATGTTGATTATTCTGATTATGAGTCTGAGCTTCACCTACATTAACATGCTCCATGACAAGATGATTATCTAATATAGCACAAGATGCAGGTTCAATGTTAGCAACAGATGCAACACTAGCTTGATTCTTAGCTTTCTTAATTTTCCTAAGTGTCCTATTAATTTCTCTATCCAAAGGAATGAGTTCAAAGCTCTTGTTCATGCAATTCAAGCTTAACAATGATGCAAAAGATCAAATATATCAATAATGCAGCAAATTCAGCAAATGGAATCAGTTAGTCGCAGTTTAGAAATATAAGGTCGCGACAAAAATGACTACAGGTAGCGACACAAAATCACATAGAGCAAATATCGCGACGAAAATGAACCACAAGTCGCGACTGTCAGTCACAGAGAGCAAAATTTTCTGAATATGGATGTTTGGTCGTGACCAAATGTTACTTTGGTTGCGACTAAAAATCACAGAGAGCAAATGCTTGAAGTCAGGAATTTCTAGTTGCGACCAAAATACACTTTGGTCGCGACTAAAAACAACAGAGTTTTAGTCATGACTAAGTGTCAATCTGGCTGCGAGTAGAAGTTACAGAGAGCAAATGTTTAAAATAAGAGATTCGTGGTTGCGACCAAAATGCACACAGGTCACGACTAAAAATCACAGAGAGGATTAGTCGTGACTAAGTGTCAATTTGCTTGCGACTACAAATCATAGAGATGAAAATTTGAAGAAAATATTTTTAGTTGCGACCAAAATCTGAGTTGAAATCTGATTTCAGGTCGTGACCAAATGTGTATATGGTCGCGATTAGAAATCACAGAGCACTTTAGTTGCGACAAAAAAGTTAACTGGTCACGACTTTATAGATATAAACAGAAAAAAAATCGCAGAAGAACTGAAAACAACTACCTACTCTTTATGTTTTTGGGCCCAGGAGATTGCTTAGGAAACCTAAACAAGTAAGGCTCCCCAGCAACGGCGCCATTTTGATAACTATCATTTCTAATGATCAAACAAAACTAAGCTAACCAATAGTAAGTGGAGGCTAACCTAGGTCGGATCACAAGGAGCTACTTAGATTTTCTAATCAATCTATTGAGCCACAATTTAACAACTTAAGTAGATGAGTTGTGTTTTGAACTATCAACTAACTTCAGAAAGTAAATCTATTCTATTATTTCTATTTTTATGTGATTAAGATGATGAGATGAATGAATAATGACAAGTGTGTTCCCTTGGAGATTACCTTACCTTCATTGTCCACAGAATATTAAGAGTTAATCAATTGAACTAGAATAGGTTAGCTAACAACTTGCTAGCTAAATCTCAATTAACACTATAACTCGCAGACATTAATAGAGAATAAGAATTGTTCAATTTGGAGATAATAGAATATGAATATTAATCAAATGATCATTACTGTAGGAAGAAAGAATCCAACTCGGTTCCTAATTCCTTGTCATCTATTACTCTAATTGAATCAATAAACCAGAAGTGAATACATCAACTAGATATAGTTAAATCTGACTTAAAGACTCAATAACTCCCTGTTAAGCTTGAAGGACTCTGGTTTGGTGTCATCTCCAAAGAAGCACAGTAGCTCAGCCTTGCATTGCTATCTGAACTCCAGCAACAATCGGTACAGCAGCAGTAGTCATGTGGAAATGAAAGGAGAAAATGAAATGATAAGCTGCAGAACTCTCCTCTGGTTCTATTAACTAGAATAGAGCAAAGCTGCCGAAGAGAAATGAAAATGGAGAAGAAGAAGATGAATGCGTGAAAATGGAATCTGGTTCGAATGAATGGACTGATACGCGTGTATGGTATATCCGAATTGTATGTCAGAATGTATGGGAATGTATATCTGATGATCAATGATATGCATATGATGTGATATATAAGAAGTCTGAAATGCATGAGTGAATCAATGGAGCTATCCAGATGCCTTCCATCTCCAACTATCATCACATGATCTGGTATTCTGTTCAGTACATGCTTCCCACTTGCTGTTGGCAACTTGCTCATTCTATTCAGATGGAGTGTGCTGATGTGTACAGTGCACTCGTGCACAGTGCCAGATGTGTAGAGTTCATTTCTGTTGCTGCATATATTTGATCTCCCACTTGCAATCTATTAAGTCCAGCTATGAAATCCATCCCATGCTTAAATCACCTTCTTGTCCAGCTGTCCCTTTTGTCATTCGTTGATTTATTTCTGCATTTGAATTTTGGTTGCGACCTTATAAACATCAGGTCACGACTAATATTTACAGAGAGTGCTTCTTTGCTGATTGAAGTTTGGTCGCGACAGTGAATCAATAAGGTCGCGACTCTAGTACATAGGAAAGCTCCACCTTGCTGATTAATTACTGTGTTGACCAGAAATGGACATTTAATAGATTATTTATCCAATTAAGCACTAAAATCACATCATTTAGATTCCTACTTGTCCAATTTTATATTATTAACTAATTTGCTAATAGTGTAGTAAATATGGATAAGAATCAATAATAAACTCTCTTTTAACATATTAAAAATCAGTACAAATATGAGTATATCCTACTTCAGGACAAATCTTGCACGAGCACTCCCTACACATGGTTTCATCAAAGGCGAGATGGACTACGAGAGATGTAATGTTAAATTGTTCCACAAATCAACCGAACAATGAGGACACACAACGAGACATTCGATCAACCAGAGGGTGGTGATAAACTCATATTTGTACTAATTTTCAATATGATAAAAGAGAGTTATTATTGATTCTTATCCACATTTACTCCTATATTGAGCAAATTAGTTAATAATATGAAATTGGACAAGTGAGAATTTAAATGATGTGATTTTAGTGCTTAATTGGATAAATAATCTATTAAATGTCCATTTCAGGTCAACACAGCAATTAATCAGCAAAATAGAGATGTCCTGTGAACTAGAGTCGCGACCTTATGTGTTCAACGTCGCGACCAAACTGCAATCAGCAAAGAAGAAGCACTCTCTGTAAATATTAGTCGCGACCTGATGGATATAAGGTTGCTACCAAACTTCAAATGCAGAAATCAATCAGCGAATTAACAGCTGGACAGAAGGTGCATGTGATGAATTGCACAGCTGGACTTAACAGACTATAAGTAGGAGCTGATAACAGATTGTAAGTGGGAGATCAAACATGTGCAGCAACAGAATTGAACTCCACACAGATGGCAATGTTCACGCGCATTGTTCACACATCAGCATTTTCCCTCTAAACAGAGTTAGCAAGTTGCCAACAGCAAGTGGGAAGCATGTGCTGTAAATAGAATACCAGATCATGTGCTGACAGCTGGAGGACATCTGGATAGTTCCATTGATTCACTCATGCATTTCAGATTTCTCCTATATATCACACATTCTGCACATCATCCGATACATCACTCATATCTGGACCAGACACTTGGGACGGAGATCACTCTTCTCACACCTCACCATTCATTCCATTCAGCTCCATTCCATCTGCTTCCCCATTCATTCACGCACATCATCTTCTTCTTCTCATTCTCCACTTTTTTTCTGCAACTTTGCTCTGTTCTAGTTAATAGAACCAGAGCAAAGTTCTGCAGCTCATCATCTTCATTTTCTCCTTCCATTTCCATATGACTACTGCTGCTGTACCGATGTTTGCTGCTGGAGTTCAGATAGCAATGCAAGGCTGAGCTGCTGTGCTTCCTTGGAGAGGACACCGAACCAAAATCTTAGAGCTAAAATAGGGAGTGTCATTGAGTCTTTAATTCAGATGTACTTGTATCGAGTTGGTATGTTTACTTCTGGTTTATTGATTCAATTAGAGTAATAGATGACAAGGAATTAGGAACCGAGTTGGATTCTTTCTTCTTACATTAATGATCATTTGATTAATATTCATATTCTATTATCTCTAAATTGAACAATTCTTATTCTCTATTAATGTCTGCGAGTTGTAGTGCTAATTGAGATTTAGCTAGCGAGTTGTTAGCTAACCTATTCTAGTTCAATTGATTAACTCTTGAAATTCTGAGGATAATGAAGGTAAGGATATCTCCAAGGGAACACACTTGTCATTATTCATTCATCTCATCATCTTAATCACATAAAAACAGAAACAATAGCATAGACTTTACATTCAGTCCTTAGTTGATAGTTCAAAACACAACTCATCTGCTTAACTTGTTAAATTATGGCTCAATAGATTAATTAGGAACTCTAACATTCAGTAGCTCCTTGTGATCCGACCTAGGTTAGCCTCCACTTACTATTGGTTAGCTTAGTTTTGTTTGATAATTAGAAACGGCAATTATCAAAATGGCGCCATTGCCGGGGAGCCTTACTTGTTAAGGTTTCCTAAGCAATCTCCTGGGCCCAAAAACATAAAGAGTAGGTAGTTGTTTTCAGTTCTTCTGCGATTTTTTTTCTGTTTATATCTGTTAAGTCGCGACCATTTGGCTTTTTAGTCGCGACCAAAGTGCTCTGTGATTTCTAGTCGCAACCAGATTGACACTTAGTCACGACTAAAACTCTCTGTTGTTTTTAGTCACGACCAAAGTGTATTTTGGTCACAACCAGAAATTCCTGACTTCAAGCATTTGCTTTTTGTGATTTTTAGTCGCCACCAAAGTAACATTTGGTCGCGACCAAAAATCCATATTCAGAAAATTTTGCTCTCTGTGACTGACAGTCGCGACTTGTGGTTCATTTTTGTCGCGATATTTGCTCTCTGTGTTTTTGAGTCGCGACCTATAGTCTTTTGTGTCGCGACTTAATATTCTTAAACTGCGACTAACTGATTCTATTTGCTGAATTTGCTACAGTGTTGATATATCTGATCTTCTGCATCAGTGTTAAGCTTGAATTGCATGAACAAGAGCTCTGAACTCATTCCTTTGGATAGAGAAATTAATAGGACACAGGCAAATAAAGAAAGCTAAAAATCAAGCTAGTGTTGCATCTGTTACTGCTGACACTGAACCTGCGTCTTGCGCTATATTAGATAATCATCTTGTCATAGAGCATGTTAATGTAGGTGAAGCTCAGACTCATAATCAGAATTATCAACATGAGCAATGTGCAGAAAACAATATGAACAATAGAAGGCCACGTAGGAGCATAAGAGAACTCACTTCTTTTAATGCAAACTATGATCCTTTTCACACTTGTCCTGCTTTAGATGTGAATTCTGAATTGAAAGGTCCTTTGCTGAGTAACTTACCAAAATATTATGGATTGGCAGGTGAGGATCCTTTCAAGCATTTGCAGACTATGCAATGGGTTTGCTCAACCATGAAGCCTGTGGGTGCTGACATGAATGATGTACAGAGACAAGTCTTTCATTTCACACTGGAAGGAAAGGCAAAAGAATGGTTCTATATGCTTCCACATCATACACCACAAGCTTTACACTCCTAGAACAACTTAAGAAGTGCATTCTTGGAGAGATATTTTCCTTCATCAAAGATTGCTGCATTAAGGAAGGAGATCTTTGCTGCAAAACAGTATGCTGAACAATCTTTCTATGAGTTTTGGGGCAGATTTCAAGAGTTGCTGGCTAGATGTCCATAACATCAGATTCCAATGGAACATTTGGTGCAGTACTTTCATTCAGGATTGCGCTTTGCATGCAGAAAGAATTTGGATGCAGCTGCTGGAGGTTCCATTGATGATTTAACACCTGATGAAGCATGGAGCCTAATTGAGAAGATAGTAAACAATGACTAGCAGTATGGAGGACTAGATGCTAGACAAGTGCATGAGGGTTCTGCAAGGTCTTCTCAGGATCATAGTAATCTGTCTTCTCAAGTTGCTGCTATGAGTGCTCAGATCAACAATCTAGCTGCTCAATTGAGCAGTTCACATATTTAGAACCCATACTCTCAAGCTCTAGTTGCTCCTAGCTGTCAGTTTTGTTCTTCTCCAATGCATATCAGTGCTAATTGCCCTTCACACTATGAAAAAGTCTCAGCCATTTATCAAGGCAGACTAAACCAGTATCCACAAAAGAATCTATACTCCAACACATACAATGAAGGATGGAGAGAGCATCCTAATTTTAGATGGAGAGATGGAGGTGGAGCTGTTGGTCAAAACAGATTCAACAATGACAAGCAAGTGGTTGAATCCTCTAGAGCCATAGAAGTGTCTAATGCTGCAAAGGATAATGGAATTTATGAGATACTCAAGAGCATTACTATAATGAATTCAAATATAAATTCCATTAATACAAACTTTAGCTCTAACTTCAAGGATTTGAGGTCTACAGTGGATAGCAATTGAAACATCCTCCCTTGGACCACTCGGAGTACACTTACGGAAGCAATATTAGCTTGATAATATCTTAACTTAAGCCCAGAAATTTAAAATTTCTACTTTTAAATTCCTTATTCTGAACCTTTAATTTGAGAACTGATTAATCTCATTCTACAATCCAAACAAGGCTTATTACCTATCCATGTAATGCCCCAGATGTGTACAACCGGCTCACCAAATTTCGTGGCCAAACTCCTTCGTTCACTAGGTCAAACTTAGGTCAGAACCCTGTTACCTCAAGACCTGCGAATTTCTCTTTTCATTTCTCACTCGCAAATTGAACATGCCAAACAATATTTATTATTAAATAATAAAATGTCATACAACAAGTCATACACAAAATTCTCATATTTCTATTACATCTTTTCCTGCCCGAATCCGGCAGCATAACCGCTACGCTTCATCTATACAAAGAACTAAACTGTACTGATTCAGTAATTCCCTCATGATAACTACCATTCTACGTAGTACCCAGGAAAGACTGGATGAACCGGCTAGGTCCACTCACTTCCAGCCTCCTTAGGCAGCACCTACGTACACAGTACTTATCATATTCTGATGTTCAGTCTTAAATTCAGCAGCATAACGGCGTCTCTCAAAATTCTTAAAATCCACTTCAACATAATCTCCCTGTAATGGGTTAGATATGGGGAATGAGATTCGGGGGAATCTCAGTAGTAAATAATCATAACAATATATGTAATACAGTGTGACAGTGCTTGCTTGTGATTGTGTACAGATAAGTATGCTGCATGCTACCATACTCAATAACATATGATCATAGCATTACAGTAGAGCTTCAGACATAACATATAAGACAACAATCTAACCAAACAGTAGCACATCAAATCACAAAGCCATTACATAAAAGCTAGGATTAGTTACTACCTCAAAAGCAGAACTCCAGAACCTCTATACTGCTTTCAACTCCGCCAGAACTTCCTTTCTTCTTTCTCTCTCTCACTTTCTCTCTCAAGAACTTCCTTCTCTCTCTAATCTTGCTCTTGGCCGTGGGATGCATGAAATGGGAGGGGGAGGGGGTATTTATAGTTTCCCTCAATGGCATTCCTGTAATTTTGAAGCCATCTGAACATGTGGTTCTGGTTTTTCCTGGAATTTCCTATTTTCTTTTATTCCTTTTTACTGCATCACCCAGGACACCTCACCGGGACACCTCATCGCCACATTCTTCACATGTCACAATTCCTAGACACCTCATCAGCTCACTCAGCATTTCCAGTCCAATCCAGTACCGGTCCAGTCCGATTTCCCACAAACCGGACTCAACGGCTGAGATTGTGCCACGTGTCCTTAAATTTTCTTCTTCCTCTAAGATGAAGCCATGTGGCATCTGGAAGGGACCTTTCATGCCTTCCAATGCTATCCAGATAAGTCCCGGACTTTATCTGATCACCTCCTCGGTTATCGTGCCAACCGAGTAACTTTACTGAAAAGTCATTAAATCATTATTTTAATGTCACTTTTCCCCCTGAATCACTGGGCCTGCGTTTTGAGGCCTGGGAATATCATCTTGGGTCTCTGATCCAGCCTAAGTACTCTGATGGCACGATTCCCAAGAAACACCCCTTGGCAAATTACCAAAATGCCCTTAGTCTCTCTTTACTTTATTAGGTATAGGGGCATTATTGTCTTTTTCCATCTTACCAGAGTATTCTTTGACCCTGGTCAACTATCCAGATAACTTCCCTGGACTGTCTAACCTTAGGCAAATGACCAAAATACCCTTTACTCATTCTTCAGCTGTTCTATAACATAAGGGCATTTTCGTCATTTCGCACCTTTTTCCCGGATACCGGCCCCTTTTACCACTGGACTGATCTAATGGGCCTGGGCCTTCCCTAGTATCACTAAAGGCCTTAGAAACATTATACGGCCCCCTGGCCACAGTCCGATCATCCCTATCGGGACTGCTTTTCATTTACTGATTATAACTGTAAATTCCCATCTTCCGGAATTTTTACAGAAAAATCGGGACCTCAAATCAAAATTCTGTGACTCCTCATTCAACCCGGAATCCTTTTCTCTATGTCCCGGTATTTTCAGATATTTTATCCGGACCGGGCTGTTTTGGCCTGAAAAAGCGCTCACGCGCACACTTTTCCAAAATGACCATTTTACCCCTGGTCACATTTCTAATTCTTTCATACACATAGAGACCTCATATGCACATTTCACAGTTCAGTGAAATGATCAGCATAATTTCCTCTATTTTCTGGCAAAATATGGTACTCATCGGCTACCACCCCGATCTTTCCCAAAATTACGATTTTGCCCCTGCATTCTCTTTCTGGCATCTATTCTCATCTTCTTATCCTTCATCTTAAGTTCTAGAAATTCTCTTTCAATAACTCATCCCCTAAACTCTTCAGGAGTCATCGTTAATTGAAAGGCTCGACAACCCTCCCATATCAGGTTATCTTACACAGGAGCCAGCCCATATCAAGCTACCTGCAGAATTCCTAGGCTTAAGACTTAGGATATTCTTCACATTCCTCATTTTGAACCTAGGTGAACTGTCCCGATTCTATAGGTTAAAGACATAATTAATCTTTAAATCCTGAAGGACTTAGCTCATCCCTGGGATTCCTACAAAATACAGGTAAGTGATCCGCCCATATCAGATTACTACCCTAGGACTACGGGTTTAGCAGCCTGCCCATATCAGACTACTTCCCAGTTCTCCTAGACCAAAAATCGGGATGTTACAGCAATCAAGCAAAGATTAGCTCTAGATTTGCTGCTTTGGATAACAGAATTGAACAGTGGGAAACCAACACTTCAAACGTGAATGGCTATGTATCACAATTAGCCAATTCAATAAGTGATGTTCAAGCAAGAATCAGTGGAGATCTACCTTCTAATACAGTTGCTAACCCCAAACCTTTGAATGCTATAAATTGTAAAGTGAAGAGCAAGTTGCTGAAGATGAAGGAGAGGTAGACACTGATTCCAGCAGTCTAATAAGCAGCATTGAGAAGTTTGAAAGCAAGGAGGAAGCACAATCCCTTGAGAAGGAAGAAGTTACAGAAAGTCAAATTGATTCTGCACAAGACTCTGAAGGTATTGGGCAGCCAGATAGAAATGAAACTGAGTTACTTAAGGCCTTGGATTCAGAGTTAGAAAATCCAAAAGTGGATACAACTGAAGTGTAATATCCTTAATTTCTGTACTGATTTCCATGTACAGATTAAATGGAATATATGAGTCCTTTTTCAGGAAAAAGATGTGGTCCTTTATGTAAAGAAAATGATTAAATTGCAAAAGAAAGAAAATGAAAGGACTTAAATATAAATATGGAAAGTTTAAGGTTAGGAAAGAAAGGTAGACAAAAATGTGGGGTCTTAAAGTGTAATTTTAGCCAAATAAAGGGACTTAAGTGCAAAGAAGGAAAAGTTCCCTGGGGCTAAAGTATAATTAAAGAAAATTAGGCCAGAAGTGGCTTGAACTGACCGGTGGCATTTTAGTCCCAGATTTTACCAGAAGATAGGGCAAGCGACACTGGGTAATCCAGCTTAATACTGGAATTTTTGAAGACTCCAGATAGCCGGAAATGGACTGATCGTCCGAAAGTTATAAAAATTTATACCGGATACCCTAGATTTCAGATATAAGTAAGAAATTACAGGATGATGCACCCTTATGGGACGGATGTCAGGAAACTGACAGAATACCGATAGGAGGTCTGTAGGAAAAGTTATCCGCAAATTAGAAAATCCAGACGGGGTATGAGGCCTCCAGGGATCCGATAGGGAGATTTATCGGTATTTTTAAAGGGGCTGAATACGATCGGATGACTTCAGTCAGATGACTGTTATAACCCACAAGGATGCCTGAACACAGTAGGACACTGTATCTGGGAAAAGGAGCCGGTGTCCGGAAAGGTGTATAATCGGTAAATAATAATTGAAATATTCGGTGAACTGGGGCAGAGGAAGATTCCTCGTAATGTGTGCCATACAGGTAATGGACCCAGGAAGCCCAAAAATGGCGCCATTAGAGGCCCAATAAGACTCTTGGACTGATAGGTGGGCCAGTGTCCAGCAGAACCCCGGAAAAGTGCGAAATTACAAAAATGCCCCTGTGTTGTACAAAAAGGGTAGTAGATGAATGGAGGGCATTCTGGTCATTCTGGATAGGCCTAGAGGCTAAGACATATCTAAATAAGGTTGACTAGAGCCAGTATATGTGTTGACCAGGTTCAGAAAGGTGTGAAATGACGATTTTGCCCTTAGGGTTAAAATAGGACAAGATAGGGCACCAAGGGCATTTCGGTCATTTCGCAGGGGATCTGTAATGGAATCTGGACCCAGTATTAAAAATTTAATGATATAAATGGTCTAGATACTAAATGTGAGGTCAGTAGACATAAAAAGCATTTTCAGAAAAATCAGATTCAGAAAATAGCACGTTTTTCGAGGAGAAGGACCGGGCCGGTACCGGATTGGACCGGAAAGCTTTCGGAAGGCTCTAGCTCTCTCTCAATTTCGCCATGTGAAGAATGTGGGAGGTGAGGTGTCCCATGAGTTGGAATTGAGTGATGTCATGCATGATGCAGTAAAAGGAATAAAGAAAAATAGGAAATTCAGGAAAAATCAGGACCACAGGATCATAAGTCTTCAAAATTACGAGATTGCCATTGCTCAACACTATAAATACCCCCCCTAGCTCCTCATTTCGGCACAAGCAAGAAAGAGAGGAAGAAAGAAGTTCTTGAGAGAGAAAGTGAGAGAAAGAAAGAAGTAAGGAAGTTCTGGTGAAGTTGGAAGTAGTAGAGAAGTTCTGAAGCTCTGCTTTTGAGGTAGCAACTAATCCTAGCTCTTATGTAATGTCTTTGTGATTTGTGGCACTTTTTTTTGGTTGGATTGTTGTCTTATATGTTATGCTTGAAGCTCTATTCCAATGCTATGATCATATGTTATTGAGTATGGAAGCATGCAGCATACTTATCTGTACACAATCACAAGCAAGCACCGTCACTCTGCATTACATATATTGTTATGATTATTGCTATTGGGATTCTTTTGAATCTCATTCCCAAATATAACATTACAGGGGAGGTTCTGTCAAAATAAAATTTGGAAATCTTAAGAGACGCCGGTAGGCTGCCGAAATTCTGGCAATAAAGACAGGACAAAGAAAGGAACTGATACGTACTGTGTACATAGGTGCTGTCTAAGGAGGCTGGAAGTGAATGGACCTAGCAGGTTCATCCAGTATTTCCTGGGTACTTATGTAGAATGGTAGCTCCTACGGGAATTACCGAATCAGTACAAGATCGGTTACTTTCTACAGACAGAATGTAGCAGTTATGCTGTCGAAATTTTAGACAACGGAAAGTGTAACAGAAATAGGAGAATGTTAATCATGCACTAATATATAACAGTTGATTATTTAATATTAATTGTTATCTGGCATGTATAACTGATATGTGTTGGTTGTATGCATGTGTATGTAAAGACTAAATGCTGAAAATAGGCTTAGTGAACAGTAATTCGTGAGGACCTATTCATGTTTGATAAAATATTAAAAATAGAAAATGATTGAATTAATGTACGAAAGTTTTAGGATAAAAAGTAGACATACTAAGATTTAATTTGATATATATAGTGCCTCATTTGGATGTATATACGAAAAGATATAAATTGTTAAATTTGGGACCAGAATGCTGGATTCAGGAGAAAGTCATTGGATGAATAGTAAAATTGAAATGTTGACCCACGTTGAATTTGTCAAGGATTGGTCAACCAATGATTTTTACCTGAAATATACTTAAGTTATCTTCGTGTATCAATTTGAACCACTTCATTTTGATTTTTCTAGAATTAGTTATGAATTTTCAAAGTCAGGTCACTCATCTGGAATTTGCCACAGTGAACAGTACCCGATATGAATAAAATTCCAGATTTAGAGTTTAGACTTCAATGACTCTGAAAGTGGTTCTAAATGCTACTTAATGGTCTCTAAGATGTATAAAAATAAGGATGTGACATTTTGGTATTAGAGCAAAGGATTCTGGCTTAGGAAATACTCTGAGTAGATGATTTGTAGATAGATATACCATGATAAAGCCGTCATAATTGACACTAAGTTAGTGATTGCAGGATGGCTAGACATAGATGTGGGTCTGAAACCACAGTAAATTAATGGGAATTAAGACCAGAGGTCTCTAGTTCAGATAGTTCAGAAGAAGAGATAGTAAGCAATGATTCTGACCTCTGGACACCTCCAGTAGCTGGTGATTCTGAGGAGGATAGTTCCTCGGTAGGATCAAACTTTCCGATTGATGATCAGGAGGTGATAACAGAAGGCCCTATTCCTTCCATTCCCATAAGTGCGGTACCCTTGAATATAGCAGACAGTTCAGGATCCAGCCAGGTACGTGGTCAGAGTAATGCGCCAGGTCCCAGTAGGCCCGAAGTGACCCTAGTAGAAATATATTTGGGAGGTTTAATCATAAGAATGGTCCCAGGGAGGAACCTGAATATAGAACAATTTGAGAGCTCGGTAGCATCAGCCCGACAACTATACGAGTTGGGGCAGACTCTGATCAGAAATATAGATCAAGATTATACTGTCTACAAGGAGTTTATTACAAGAGTAAAAGCAATATACCAAGCTTGGGATCTAAATGTGCTGACCATGAGTCTTTGGGAAGCTATCATGGATGATGTACTACCCACTACCCCTACGTGGAGATCAGAGTTGGACCGGTATTTTGATGAAGAACCATACTGTACCGTATCCGACTGGATCTACTTAGTAGGAGAGTTTATTAGAATAAAGTTTAAGAAAAATTAGAGTAATGTTTCCACTGTGTAAAAGATCAGTACAGTAGCATATGTAAGACTTTAATATGTACTTTGTATGCTATGTTTGAAATGAAATAAGAAATGTTGTTGTTTATCGCATTCCTTTCTATGTTAGAACATAACAAAATGGTTCGAACAAGAAGAACGATTCCAGCGGAGGGACCACAGGAAGCTGGAAATCTTAATCAACTAATTTTAGAGCGATTAGAGCAACAACAAAAGATGATAGAAGAAATGAGAGCTGCTCAGGCACGAAATGAGCAGGAAAGAGATGCTGCCATAGCCGCAGCAGTAGCAGCAGTGGTAAATAATTTAAGACCGCCAGAGCCTTCAGGAGCAACTAGTAGAGAACCTGAAGAAGTACCACAGCAGGCGGAGCAGCCCCAGAGACGGGTTGAATCAAGGGAGGAGGCAGTAGGAATCCAACAATGGATGGTTCGATTTTGTAAACACAATCCTCCAGTATTCGAAGGGATATTCGAAGTACAGGTAGCAGAGAATTGGGTCAGTAGATTAGAGAAGATCTTTAAGGTCCTCGACTGCCCAACTGAAACTAAGGCCCAAATGGCCATCTATCAATTGGAAAAGGATGCGGATAGATGGTGGAAGAATACAGAGTTACTTCTCCAAGCAAGAGACATTTCAGTTACCTGGGAAGTGTTTCTTGAGCAATTTTACGAGAAATATTTTCCTCAATCTGGCAGAGATGAAAGGGAGGCCGAATTCCTTGTGCTGAGGCAAGGAGAAAAAGAAGCTTTTGACGAATATTTGGCCAAGTTCATCCGGCTGTCCCAGTATTCTACGTATCTACGCCAAGTGGATGACGAACGCTGGATGACAGAAAGAATGATTCGAGGGTTGAATTCCATGCTGAAGGAGAAGTTAACTCCGCAACAATACAGCCAATTCAATAAGTCTGTGGAAGCGTGCCGAATTGTAGAAAACAGCATGAATCATCGAATGCTGTCCAGACCCGGGAGTAGAGATCAGGTGATCCCGGACAAGGCCGGTCGAAGTCAAGAAGCTGCAGGTGGGAGCGGCTATAAGAAGAGGAAGCGACCGTGGCAGAGCAAAAAGCCAAACAGAGGAAATTTCTGTGGCAGATCCAACAACAGGGATTCAAAGGCCCCAGTATGTGAAAAGTGTGGAAGAAATCATGAGGATAGACCATGTTTAATGGGCCAGAATATTTGTTACACCTGCGGAAAGCTCGGACATTTTTCCAAAGAATGTCCTCAAGCTATAACTGATCCAAGACCAAGGACGGCGGGACGAGTGTTTGCACTCACTAGAGAGGACGCGCAGTGATCATCTGAGATGATCCAAGGTACAATCTATCTCAATGATCATGCTGTGACTGCTCTATTTGATTCGGGTGCAAGTCATTCCTTTATATCTTATGACTGTGCTAAAAGCCTAGGCCTTCTGATCAGTAAATTATGTTATCATATGCAGGTGAAAACCCCCACCAACACCAAAGTAATCACGTCTGATGCCTATCTAAATATCGTGGTGCGTTATGAGCACTGTAGTACCACCCTGGACCTGATCTGTATGCCTTTCCGGGAGATTGACGTCATACTCGGTCTAAATTGGTTATCCTCCAATAATGTGATGTTGGACTGCAGAAACAAGACCCTGGTTCTTGGTCCAAAGATCACTGATCGGAGCTCAGAAGTGCAACTGAACTTCATGACGGAGGCTCAGGCAGAAAAATGTTTACGGAAAGGATGTCAGGGATATGTGGTATTCTTTTCTGTCCAAACAGAAGTAGATGAATTCATCGAGGAGATTCCTGTAGTCAATGAATTTCCTGAAGTCTTTCTAAAGGAGATTCAGGGATTGCCTTCAGAGCGTGAAGTGGAGTTTGCGATCGACATTATACCTGGAGCTGGACCAGTGTCAAAAGCCCCATACAGGATGGCTCCCAATGAAATGATGGAATTGAAGAAGCAAATTGAGGAGCTATTGGAAAAGGGTTTCATACGACCCAGTGTATCGCCATGGGGTGCTCCAGTGCTATTTGTCAAGAAGAAAGATGGCAGTTTAAGGCTATGTATTGACTACAGGGAATTAAATAAGCTTACAATTAAGAATAAGTATCCTCTTGTAGGGGATTGGAAGACACGCAGCGGAAATTAACTTTAAAAATTTTTCCATTCCCAGCCAGGATCTACCGAATGTGTTTAAGTCAAGGAGAAAGAAGTGTTACCTTCGGTTTCAAGCTTTGGTCGCGACCTCAGTGTCCACTAGTCGCGACTCCTCGCCTCTGGAACTTTCAGTCACGACCTCCTCAGCTTCTAGTCGCGACCTGTCGCCTCTGGAGTTTTTAGTCGCGACCTACTCTGCTTCTCGTCGCGACCTGATGTCTTTGGAGTTTGTAGTCGCGACCTCCTCAGCTTCTAGTCGCGACCTGTCGCCTCTGGAGTTTTTAGTCGCGACCTACTCTGCTTCTCCTCGCGACCTGACGTCTCTGGAGTTTGTAGTTGCGACCTCGTCAGCTTCAAGTCGCGACCTGCCTCTTCTTTTCAGATTTCTGACGTTCAGATGCCCGTATGGTCGCGACCTCAGCGTGTTCTGGTCGCGACCTGTCTTCGTGTCTGGTTCGATCACAAGAAGTCGACAGCTCAGATCGGCTTCCTCTACCGTATCCACACGAACAGCGTTCCAATCGCGAACGACGTGCTAGCGCCTCCTGCCCCTCCAGGGCTTTCTAGAGATTCCGTACTCACCGTCTCTATTTCGGCAGTTTCTTATCTGCAAACCTTTTGCACTCTCCCTGGCCCCCTTTTCTCACGTCTGAATGTGTGTGTAGAGAGATGTGTTGTCTGTAGAACCCTAGCTCCTAATGTCAAATATATAGGAAGCTATCGGGCTTCTAATAGGGTCGGGCTTCAGAATTAATCTTATATTAATTCTGAATTAATACAATATCATATATTGCATAATTTAATAAGAAACTAATTAAATAAATATGGTTTATATTACATCCGTCCCACAGATTTAATTCACCTATTTATTTAATTTAAAATAAAGATAAGACAGAATTATATTTGATTTATTCTCATAAATCAAATTTGAGATATCTTATCAATTTGAATTTCAAATTCAAATAGATCATATCCATTTAAATTCAAATTCAAAAGTGATAGAGATTTAATTTATCCTTATAAATTAAATCTTACAAATATCTCTTATATTATATATAATATATATATACAAATTTATATATATATAAAATATATATCCACCCTAGATTATTCATTGAATCTAGACATCTCTTAGATTCAATGAATCTGGACATCATAGCTCGTATTGGGCTGTTTTGTGTGCGACCCTGTAGGCCCATATGAAGTTGGCAGTGGGCCAGTTACTATACTGACCCACAAGTCGTAAGCGGTCTCTAGCAAGGCATTATGACTACCCAAAACATATGAGGATCGATAAACGATGTAACCTTTCATACAACCATATCACGTCCCTTTTGTCACACGATATTTCGGTCAAGGATGAGGCATGGAGAACGTCATCCTCCTGTTCCTGACCGTTACTTTCTCGATCCCTGAGTAGTCTGAATATAGAAATGGAACTACCCTTCCATTCCAGTATGGCCATACATTTCTCAGACTCACTTATCGAGGGGCCCAGTAATATCTCTCTACGAATGTGAGGGACAAATTCTATCTTGACCATTCACATTTCTCCGCATGAAAAACCACTAAGCCCGAACATAGCCTTTATGATCACTCGGTCAAAAGTGACTTTTGACTAGGTCAAAGCTGAGCGTTTGTCATGTAGGAATCTATGATGATCTCAGGTCAAAGGGTATAGTGACATGGCTTGTATATGAGAGAAGCTTATGACTTGACCCATGCAGCTCTCTCATAGCGGGTCGGTCAAACACCCTGTACTCTTACATGTACTTATAACTTTGATTTATATCTCTATATATCTTCAAAGTCATACTGGTCTTATTTCATCTCTGCTCCCGCATAGATGACCGACCAGGGACATTTAGGATAAGATCACGAGTTATCCAAGGATTGTCATCATAGTAAACATGCAAATAATATGATAACATAATTAAGAAATTCATAAATCAACAATGTTCATAATGTAATGATTGGCCCCTAGGGCACAATCTCCAACACCTCTTCCCAGAATCGATGACCTGCTGGACCAGTTGGCAGGAGCGAGCTTATTCTCCAAGATTGACTTGAGATCTGGCTACCATCAACTAAGGGTCAAGCCAGATGATATTCCAAAGATGGCATTCAGGACGCGCTACGGGCATTTTGAGTTTCTAGTGATGCCCTTTGGATTAACCAATGCACCTGCTATTTTCATGGACTACATGAATCGGATCTTCAGGCCTTATCTAGATCAGTTCGTTGTGGTCTTTATTGATGATATTCTGGTGTACTCCAAATCTCCAGAGGAGCATGAAAGGCATTTGAGGATTGTTCTTGGTACCCTTAAAGAGAAGAAGCTCTATGCTAAGCTGAGTAGATGCGAGTTTTGGCTGTCAGAAGTCAAATTTCTCGGTCATGTCATATCCCAGGACGGGGTAGCTGTGGATCTTAGCAAAGTTGAAGCAGTTTTGAGCTGGGAGCAGCCAAGGACAGTGATGGAGATCAGAAGTTTTCTCGGCCTAGCAGGGTACTACAGAAGATTTATTCAAGACTTTTCTCGAATTGCCTTACCACTCACCAAGCTGACCAGAAAGAATTAGCAGTTTAGGTGGGATGAGAAGTGCGAGGCTAGCTTCCAGCAGTTGAAGCAGAGATTAACGACTACTCCCGTGTTGATTATTCCAGACCCAACTCAGACTTATGTAGTCTACACTGATGCTAGCAAGCAGGGGCTGGGATGTGTGCTTATGCAGCAAGGTCGAGTAGTAGCCTACGTCTGTCGGCAGTTAAAGCCACATGAAGAGAATTATCCCACTCATGATCTGGAGCTTACGGCGATGGTCTATGCCCTGAAGATATGGAGGCATTATTTATATGGAGCAACGATAGAGTTGTTTTGCAACCACAAAAGCCTGAAATATCTACAAGACCAGAAGGAGCTGAACATGAGGCAGCGGCGATGGATGGAATTGTTAAAAGATTATGATTTTCAGATCAAATACCATCCAGGGAAAGCCAATGTGGTAGCTGATGCCCTGAGTAGAAAGGTGGTGCAGGTTGCATACATGATGATCAAGAACTTAGAACTGATAGAAGATATGCGCGATTGGAGCCCTCTATATCAAATACAACTGACGGAGAATCCTTTCGGAGGAGTTCATGTCAGGGCCTGCATAGAAGATGAGATCAAAGAGGCTCAAAAGCAGGATAAGCTCGCGGTAATATTCAAAGACAAGCTGGAGAAGGGGAAGACCAAGAATTTTGAGATGTCCCCAGACGGATTACTACAGTTTTGGGGAAGACCCTATATCCCTAATTTTGTGGGATTAAGGGAAAGGATTCTGGAGGAAGCACATAAAAGTCGGTATACTGTACATCCAGGTATGACCAAGATGTACCCTGATGTTAAAAGGTTATTTTGGTGGCCTGGATTGAAGAAAGATGTCGTGACTTAGTGTCTAAGTGCTTAACCTGCCAGAAAGTGAAAGTTGAACATCAAAAGCCAGCAGGAACATTACAGCCTCTAGAAATCCCTGAGTGGAAATAGGATGGGATTGCCATGGACTTTGTGGAAGGACTACCCTTGACACCAAGTAGACATGATGCGGTTTGGGTAGTAATTGATCGACTGACAAAGTCAGCACATTTTCTGGCAATCAATAAGAGAGATTCTCTTGAAAAGCTGGCAAAGCTGTATATAAAGGAGATAGTTAGACTTCATGGTATCCCGAGCAGCATTGTGTCTGATAGAGACCCTCGATTTACTTCAAATTTCTGGAGGGCTTTACAGGAAGAAATGGGCACTACTCTCAGATTTAGTACAGCTTATCATCCTCAGATAGATGGTCAATCTGAAAGAACAATACAAACGTTAGAGGATATGCTGAGAGCATGTGTCTTAGATTTCAAAGGTAGCTAGGATATCCATTTGCCCCTTATAGAGTTTGCTTATAACAATAGTTATCAGGCCAGTATCCAGATGGCCCCTTTTGAAGCACTTTATGGACGGAAATGTAGATCCCCCTTATGCTGGCTAGAGCTGAGCGAGAGAAGGATGCTTGGTCCGGATATAGTAGATCAAACCGTAGAACAAATTGCAATGATTAGAAAGCGATTGTTAATGGCTCAAAGGAGACAGAAGAGCTATGCAGATGTTAGAAGGAAGCCGTTGGAGTTTGAAGAAGGAGAACATGTATTCCTTAAGTTAACTCCAACCACGGGAGCCGGACGGTCGATTAAAGTGAAGAAGTTGCATCCAAGATACATAGGACCATTTCAGATTCTCTCAAAGATAGGAGCAGTAGCCTACAAGTTGGCTCTTCCTCCGAATCTCAGCCAGATACATGATGTGTTTCATGTTTCCCAACTAAAGAAGTATGTTCCAGATCCATCTCATGTGATTGAGCAAGATGAGGTTGCACTGCGAGATGACTTGACCTATGAGGTTGGACCGGTGTGAATTGCTGATAGAAAAGTCAAGCAGTTGCGGAATAAGCAGATTCCTTTAGTTAAAGTGATCTGGAAAGGTTTGACTAAACAAGAGGCTACATGGGAAACAGAAGAAAAGATGAGAGAAAAGTACCCTGAATTGTTTGTATAGGATAGATGTAATGTAAATTTCGGGGACGAAATTTATTTTAAGGGGGAGAGAAATGTAATATCCTTAATTTCTGTACTAATTTCCATGTACAGATTAAATGGAATATATGAGTCCTTTTTCAGGAAAAAGATGTGGTCCTTTATGTAAAGAAAAGGATTAAATTGCAAAAGAAAGGAACTGAAAGGACTTAAATGCAAATATGGAAAGTTTAAGGTTAGGAAAGAAAGGTAGACAAAAATGTGGGGTCTTAAAGTGTAATTTTAGCCAAATAAAGGGACTTAAGTGCAAAGAAGGAAAAGTTCCCTAGGGCTAAAGTATAATTAAAGAAAATTAGGCCAGAAGTGGTTTGGACTGACCGGTGGCATTTCAGTCCCAGATTTTACCAGAAGATAGGGCAAGTGACACTGGGTAATCCAGCTTAATACTGGAATTTTTGAAGACTCCTGTAACATCCCTAATTTCTGTACTAAGTTGTATGTACAGATTGAATAAAATATATGAGATGTTTAGGAAAAGATGTGGCTATATTTATGTAAAGAAAATGATTAATTGGAAGAGGAAGAAAGTCTAAGAGCCAAAGTGCAAAATTACAAAAATGCCACTGTGAAGCCTTAAGAAACTAGAGGTAAATGGAGGGCATTTTGGTCATTTCACACAATGGATGGATATAAGAGGAAATTTGATAGTAAATTATTATAATTAATATGAGAATTTATGGAGTTGACAGAAGTCAAAAAGGAGTCTTGTAGAATTAATTATGGAATTTACGGTGAAAAATGACACCGATAAAGGGTTAAAGGAAACATATGTAATTTTTAACAGGACTTCTAGGTCTCAGAAAATTATGAAACTTTGTAGAGAATTCATTTTATATTAGAATGAATTTCTAAAAATGTTAGAACAATTAAAGGAGGTGTTTAGCATTTATTCTGAGATCAGGATAATTTAAGGATATCGGTATAAGAAAAGTACATTGGGATTTGTGCCAATTAGCTATTGGACCTAAAAGAGGCCCAACATTTCGTCCTAGGCCAGCCCAATAAGGCCCAAAAGTTATCTTGGAGCCCAAGTTCAATAATGAATAATTTATGGATTTTTGAAAAGAAAGAAAAAGAGAATAAAGTAAGAATTAGGTGTTGCACATGGTGGGACCCACAAGGACTTCAAAATGGCACCCAAAAAGAGGAAGGGTTAGGTGTACCAAGTGAGGTCATGCTAGTGATGTCATGGTGGTAAGGTCTTGAGTGAAAAGTGAAAAGACATTCCAAGATCAAACCTTTAACCATTAGATCAAATAGTTTCCAAAGTGATCTTGGCCTTCAAATGGCACATGACTTTTGCTATAAATAACCCCCCTTTCCATTCATTCTTCACACCCAAGAGCTCCTTTAGAAAGAGAAGTGAGTTCTAGAGAAAGAAAGTGGAAGAAAGCAAGGAAGAAGCAAGGGTCTTGAAGGAGCAAGTAAGGTAAGTTGTCTCCTTGCTTCTACCTTTTGTTCTTATGGTTTGTGCTTGAGTTTAAGTGATTTTTGAGGCTTAAATCTTGGGGAAATGCTGCTGGAATTTTTGTATATATGTGAAAGGAATATGAGTTTTAAGTCATAGATAGTTAAGACAAGCTTAAACAAGTTAGTTACATGCTTGGTTGTGAAGTAAGTTGATGTTCTTGACTTTACCATTTCGGTTTGCACAGTTCATATACTGTTCATGATAGAAGGAAATGGAATTTCAATGATTTAATGCTTCCATTGAGTTTATATGATGATTTTGTGTAGGATTGGAAAGGTTTTGAACCTTGGAAACCATTGGACTTAAAGGTTATAATGTTGAAAATTCCTCACGGGTACTGTTCACTCGCGTGAACAGTGATTTGAATTTCATGATTTTGATGCTTCCAATGGTCTTAAAATGAGATTTTGTGTGAGGGAAAGTGGAGGAACAAGTATGGGAAGCATTGGAATCAAAATAAGAATTTTTGGAAGATTTATGTATGCTTTTCCAAATCTGTACAGAACAGTGTATTCTTGCTGGAATTTGGTTATTTTGAGTTCATAAATGGATTCGAAAGGTGAAATTGTGTAGGATAAGGTCAAGACATCAATTGGTTCAAAGGCCAAGTTAATTGGCAAAGATTAAAGAAAGTTATGTTAGTTAAAGCAAGTTAAAGGTTTAAGAGAGGTAGTCTTGAGTAGTGTTTGAGTTCGTGGTCCTAATGGATTATGTAATGAATATGAATGTGTTTAGGACCTTGAAACCTCTAAGAAAGTGTTGGGGAATGATTGACCAAAAAGCTTCATGATTGGAAAGCTTGGGAAGCAAGTGCAAGCATAAGAAAGAAAGCTTAAATCCAAGGTAGTGGACTTACCCTAAACTTGTATGTATGTAATGTATGATTGATTGTGCTATGGCTTGGTTGAATTGTGTGTATATGGTAGATGATTGAAGCTCTGTTATTTTATTATTTCTTTGGCCAATTGTATTTCATATGATACATGGAAGCATGCTCATCACACTATGATAACACTTTCACAAGCAAGCACAAGTCTTTACATTAATACATGCATTGTTTGGTATTGTTTGCTACTGAGATTCCCCCGAATCTCACCCCCCCATAACCATGATCTAGGTGCTGGAACATCACAAGGAAGGAGGTAATTGTGGATGTATGAATGGTGTATGACTTGGAAAGCATGCCTTTAATTTATGTGATGATATATTGGTATGTAAAATGAATGCATGCACTGGATCCGATGAGAGGCAGTCTACTTCCAGCGATAGTTTGAGCAGCTTTTCCAGCGAGTTTTTATGTGAAATTTGTCATGAACATAGATAAGATAAATATATTTAAATGGATAGCAAGAACGCCTAATTTGGTTAAGAACTCTAATTGTTATGATTTTTCAAAGTTGAACTTAAACTCTGGATCAAGATAAAACTAGCCCTACGATACAGTGAGGTTCATACGCGGTTTTCGTATAGTAAATGAATGATTTTGTCCTTGATATTTGGTGAGATTAAATTACACATTCTTAGCTTTAAATACATAGGTAATTCAACTCAATTGGATAAGTATACAAGGAGAAATGAATTTTTGAAAATGGGGCAAAGAAACTGGAACTTCCAGATTTACCAAATGAACAGTAAAGTTCAACGAATAAACTGATTTGATCTGGACAAGGAAACCTCATTTTCATATTTTTACATCAAATTTAAATGAAATATATTTCATTATAAATTGGAATCACCTCAATATGATTTTTCTAGATTTAATTATGAATTTCCAAAGTTTAGGCTGTAATCTGGAATTACCCAGTGAACAGTGACGATGAACAGTGCCGTAAGCCCAACTCTTGGAAATTCATGTTTTTGAGGTTAAGAGGTATTCTAATGTTCTAAAATAGTTCCAATTGAGTATAAGTAAGGTTAAGGTTTAAGTTCAAAGTTTAAGGTCAAGGTTTTTTTAAGGATTGAGATTAAGGATATTTACGAGAGAATGCTGTTATACTGGCAGAATATCAAAAGTACTGTGTACGTAGGTGCTGTCTAAGGAGGCTGGAAGTGAGTGGACCTAGCCAGTTCATCCAGTCTTTCCTGGGTACTTACATAGAATGGTAGTTCTCATGGGACTTACTGAATCAGTACAGTTATCTTCTATCAGGATTTTTGGCAAAGAGAGATATAATAAAGTTAAGATTACTTTTGTAAGTGTACTCTGAGATGTTTAAAGGAGGATGTTTCATTTTGGTATCATAGCAAAGGATTCTGGCTTAGGAAATGCTCTGAACAGATGATTTGTAGCGTTAGTACAGAATAAAGTTAGCACAGAACAAAGGGTTCTGGCTTAGAGCATAAGATTCTGGCACAGAACAGAAGGTTCTGGCTCAGTGATGCTTTGGTTTAGTTAGACTGATCCCTTAGACAAATGAGAAATTTGAATGGTTCTCTCCCTAGAGTATGATATAGGGATGGTGTTCACTACTTGGAAAGGTTTAGACAGAAGACAGTGACACCCTGATGAATGAGACTGTACCCCGAGCTTTACAGTCTTACAAAGGATATGATTACGATAGGCTAATCTTAGTCAGTCGATACAGCCGAGGTCTCATGTTTATTAAAACATTATGGCTGGACTAAGCAGAATAATGTTTAAGAAGCAATTTCCTCTATGGATAGAGATAGAAGCTGATCAGTTCACGACTAAGGAAGCTGCAAGAGTAGTTTGAGGTATCATGCTGTGACCAGATACTACAGTAAGGATGCCAGATGTCCAAGTTGCGATAGGTTAAGTCATAAGTCACGATGAAAGAAGACTTTTGGATCACAACGATAGAACACAGAGTAAATGTTGCAGCAGAAGACATGGGGATTCGTGAAGTTAAGCTTGAAACATCAGTTAATCAGTGAGACCCCTAACTGTAATGCTGTATAAAGATGAGGTACACCTAGACTTTGACTCTTCAGGTAATGAAGAGAGTTTAGATGACAGCATAAGGGACTCAATCAGGAAGGTTTATAGTAAGGTACCCCATGCATAGTTTTATAGACTCAAATTTACAGGCTAGAGATTATGAGAAATTCAGTCAGATGTTGTGTATGCACCGGATAATGTTGCACTAGATAATGATGGGTCTAGTAATTATGTACAGGATGAGTTTAATAGAGTGCTCTTTAACCCTGATGTAAGCTCTCTTCCTTCGATAAGAGGACAAAGTACGGCTGAGGAAGCTGAGAACTGATACTGAATTATAGGTAGGCCAGATATTATTCCTCCTCTACTAGAGTTTGAGGATAAGTTTGATATGAGTAGCCTAAGATCCGGTTATAATCTGTGACATCCCTTCATATTATCCCAGTCTAGGAATATATGAGGTTATAGATAAAGATTAAAGGGATGTTCCTGGCCCTAATCCACCCCAGCCTTCTTTATGAAAGACAGACAATGTGACTATACTAGTCTCAAGAAGGCTGTGGGGAGTGAACTACTTAGTTTAGGTTAAGGGATGGAAAGAAGTAGAAATCAAGAGCAGTCAGTTTAGCTGCAGTTCCTCAATGCTGTAGCAAGGATGATAAACAGAGATGTGATAGAGGGCATTGACCTGGATTAAGTTTTCATGTTAGTAGCATGATATGAGATGGCCATAAGCCAGATATTGTCATATACCCTACGTGACATGTAAAGCTAAGTGAGCTTTTGGCAAATGGTTCACAACTGAGGTGTAAGGATCGGCCATTACTAGGGTAAAGACTAGACAAGAACATTCTAAGGGAATGTTTAAAGCAAGTTAGATCCAAGTCGGATGTAAAGCAGTTTGGGACACATCTAGAAGTCCTCGAGAAGTTAGGCCATAACGAAAGGTGACCCGAGGTAGTGACTAAAGAATGTAAAGCTGTCTAGTCATGACAAGTAGAATGAGATGGTCACAACTAAAGTTCATGGATGCGTTGCGCCTAGTTCATACTCAGGTCACGATGAAGATACGCAGGGACCTGATGAAGGATGAAGATGCTAGCCTCATTGAAGGTTATCAGTTAGAGGTTTAGCACATGATGTAGGCAAGCTGAATAGTATGAGAAATAGAGATACATGCTAGTCTAAGATGATGTGCAGAAGTAGATCCTCTATGTGACTATCAAGAGTAGACCTACATTTGGAAAGACTTTGTTCAGTTAGTCTTTTATAAACAAAAGAATCAAAAGTTAGGATCAGGCTTGCGCAAGAAATGAGCCTAACATATGGCTTCAAGTTCTCGAAAGTTAAAGTCCCTAAAACAGGATATTAGTCCCACATCGGTTGGGAAGGTGAACGAAGCATGCCTTATAAGGGTGTGGACACCTCTCCCTCATGAACGCGTTTCCAGTACTCACCAAGCGCCCTCGTCACCAAGCGCCCCAGTGGGGGTAGGCAGGCACGAGTGGTAGGCAGGCAGTGCTGGGAAACAAAACCCTGACCTCGTGTGGGCCTAGAGGCGCCTGCCTAAGGGGAGATGGGACAATATCTTCCGCTACATAGCTATGATACCTGGAGGACGCGTGTTCGGGTGCCTAAGGGGTTAAAGTCCTCATGTGCCTAGAGAACAAAACCGTGACCTCATGTGGGCCTGGGGCCTGTCTAAGGGGAAAGCGGACAATATCTATGTGGAAGGGTGCTGAGATGTTAGAGAACATAAGTAATGGTGCTAGATGATGAATGAGATTTATGTGATCTAAGTTGGTTAGAATCAAGAAAAAGACCAGAAATGAACCATAGTCCGGTCAAGAGTAGACTGAGACTGATGTATATGCACAGGAAGAGTTGCGAGATAGTAGAAAGACACCAAAATTGCTCCAGAGAAATGGAGACTGTTCCGCTCACCTGGGAAGTATTCCTTGAGTAAAGTTTATGAAAAGTATTCCTCTCAGTTAAATAGAGATGAGCGTGAGGCAAAAGGTTAAATAGAGAAAGAGAAACCCTTTTGATGAATGTTTAGACAAGTTCATATATATGAACAGAGAGAGTGAATGATTAAAGAGTTAATTTACGGATTGGATTTCATGTTATAAAGAAAAAGTTTTCTCAGGTAGTCACAGAAGTTCAATAGAGCGGTAGCTATAAGCAAGATTAGAAAAAAGAAAGATAGCCATGGTTCTAAAGATAAAGTAACTCCCCTATTTGATAGAAGGGTCAAGTCTATACCCTGATAAGAGGGTAGCATGGTAGCCTAAGTGAAATAGATAGATGTTTTAGGATGAATGATCAGGATATGATAGGCAATATGATAAAGGAAATATGTTTTGAGGCTTACTTAGTTCATTACAATGTCTGATGGATGGTTGAGCAAATTATGATGATGAATAGTTGCATCTCCTTGCAGTTGTCATATAATGACATGCATGTTAGAGTATGCCATGATGAATACTCCTATTTCATAGTATATGCAGGGTAGAGTATATATGGTGAGGAAGTTATGAGAAAATTATGTTGCTCCCATACCATATGATATGCAATAAGGAATATATTGAGGATGATAGATAGTCTCAGTTTATGGGACGATAAGTTATGATATGATTTATGATTGGGGTGATTCAGGTTTTTCTATAGGCTTGCGAATGCAGTACTAAGAGCCATTGCTATTGAAAGGAATGGTATACAGAAAGAGTTAGATTTGAAATAGATGACTCTGAGATAAAGACTGGATTCAGATGAGTACAGATCACTCTTCAGATAAGAGTTGGATCTGATGCAGTCTTCTCGTAGTTAGAGCATAGTTCAAATGGCTCGCAGTTAGAGCACAGATTTACATGAGAAGTTATGATGAGGCCATAGCAGCGGAATGTAATGGCAGGTGGTTAAACCATGATTGCACAAGGCATGGTAAGCCACAGTAAGAGAAAGATGAGAAGGAACTCCTGAGTAAGAGAGGAAATAAGTAAAGTCTTGGGCAATAATATGGGCTACTGAACGTAATATTTCTAAGTTTTTATTGAGTTATCAACAAGTAGAAGCGGTGAACCCTATAACTTAGTCTGTTGGTTTAAGATCTTCGGGAGATATACAGAATCGCAGTTAGGTTCTGGAGGGTCACAGTTAGATCCTAGCATGGCTCCAGGGTCGCAGTTAGATCCTAACAGTTCCAGAGTCGCAGTTGATTCTGAAGAGGCTGACGGTTGATCGCAGTTAGATCCCGAGGTCGCAGTTAGACCTAGCCTAAGGAAAGTAATGAGCCATGAGATATGAGTACAATGTAGTATCTCTTTGGGTAGATGAATGCCAAAGATGAAGTTAAGGTAAGGAAGCTTCACTAGTTGATAAACTCATCCAGAAAAATTATTTATAATGATTTTCCTCATATAGCCTATATTATACAGACTGAACTTAGTTTTCTTTAAACAAAGACGGAGTCCAAGTTAAAGTCTGAGTGCTGATATTCAAAAGTTTTATAGAAGTATGCCTGAGAAACAAAGAAGAGAACCCCATATGTTTTGAGAATAAAAAAGTATGAGCAGATAAATCCTCCAGGTGAGGATAAAAAGATTAAAAGGCTAGAGAGACCTAGAGAAGAATGTCTAAAGTAAAGATAGAACCCAGTAGTTATATGAGATAGAGAATGCTAAGGCTTAGCAGAGTAATGTAGCCTTCATCTAGAAAGATGTTTAGGCATGAGTAGTCTAAGAAAGAGTAATGAAAAAGGGTCCAGTTGTCACAGAAGTTGGTATAGATGGACAAGGTAAGAAAAGTGAAAAGTTAAAGTAAGATAGACCCCGGAGTTACACCAAGATGTTAAGGAGTAAGATACGCCATGATATAGCTAGACCTGGCTAGATATGCTATGATACAACATAAGAAGTATGTAATGAGATACACTATGATAACTGTGTAAAGTGGAATGCAATGAGAAATGTGCATTTTTTTTGACCAAATAGAGAGGCCCCTTATTGAAAAAGGGATAAGATGACAAATGTTATGCTAGAGATAGAGATGAGAACTTTCACTCCTTGCATAAAATGCCAGGCATTATGCTATGTTTGTAAATATGCTTGAGCTCCGATGTTAGAGCTTCACATTTATGAGCAGGTATGCAGTCCTGCAATTTGAGAGCCAGGCATTATGCATGATAGAGTATGTGCTCCTATTTAGTAACAAAAGTAAAGAATGGATAGTTACATAAGTCCTCTCTCTGTATGATGTTAAGTGATTAACGATGATGAGAACATCTAATGATATGAAAAATTCTCTCTCAAGCAAGGACATGAAGTAGATATTGAAAGTACTCGGCTAGATAATAAGATAAAAGGTAAGAGATGGATACCCCAATTCTTAGTCATAAAGCATAAAGAGATTTAAAGAGGATGTATATTTAAGATTGTTGACTAAGGTACTAAGTAAATTTCGAGGACGAAATTTATTTTAAGGGGGAGAGAAATGTAACATCCCTAATTTCTGTACTAAGTTGTATGTACAGATTGAATAAAATATATGAGATGTTTAGGAAAAGATGTGGCCATATTTATGTAAAGAAAATGATTAATTGGAAGAGGAAGAAAGTCTAAGAGCCAAAGTGCAAAATTACAAAAATGCCACTGTGAAGCCTTAAGAAACTAGAAGTAAATGGAGGGCATTTTGGTCATTTCACACAATGGATAGATATAAGAGGAAATTTGATAGTAAATTATTATAATTAATATGAGAATTTATTGAGTTGACAGAAGTCAAAAAGGAGTCTTGTAGAATTAATTATGAAATTTACGGTGAAAAATGACACCGATAAAGGGTTAAAGGAAATATATGTAATTTTTAACAGGACTTCTAGGTCTCAAAAAATTATGAAACTTTGTAGAGAATTCATTTTATATTAGAATGAATTTCTAAAAATGTTAGAACAATTAAAGGAGGTGTTTAGCATTTATTCTGAGATCAGGATAATTTAAGGATATCGGTATAAGAAAAGTACATTGGGATTTGTGCCAATTAGCTATTGGACCTAAAAGAGGCCCAACATTTCGTCCTAGGCCAGCCCAATAAGGCCCAAAAGTTATCTTGGAGCCCAAGTTCAATAATGAATAATTTATGGATTTTTGAAAAGAAAGAAAAAGAGAATAAAGTAAGAATTAGGTGTTGCACATGGTGGGACCCACAAGGACTTCAAAATGGCACCCAAAAAGAGGAAGGGTTAGGTGTCCCAAGTGAGGCCATGCTAGTGATGTCATGGTGGTAAGGTCTTGAGTGAAAAGTGAAAAGACATTCCAAGATCAAACCTTTAACCATTAGATCAAATAGTTTCCAAAGTGCTCTTGGCCTTCAAATGGCACATGACTTTTGCTATAAATACCCCCCCTTTCCATTCATTCTTCACACCCAAGAGCTCCTTTAGAAAGAGAAGTGAGTTCTAGAGAAAGAAAGTGGAAGAAAGCAAGGAAGAAGCAAGGGTCTTGAAGGAGCAAGTAAGGTAAGTTGTCTCCTTGCTTCTACCTTTTGTTCTTATGGTTTGTGCTTGAGTTTAAGTGATTTTTGAGGCTTAAATCTTGGGGAAATGCTGCTGGAATTTTTGTATATATGTGAAAGGAATATGAGTTTTAAGTCATAGATAGTTAAGACAAGCTTAAACAAGTTAATTACATGCTTGGTTGTGAAGTAAGTTGATGTTCTTGACTTTACCATTTCGGTTACACTGTTCATGATAGAAGGAAATGGAATTTCAATGATTTAATGCTTCGATTGAGTTTATATGATGATTTTGTGTAGGATTGGAAAGGTTTTGAACCTTGGAAACCATTGGACTTAAAGGTTATAATGTTGAAAATTTCTCACGGGTACTGTTCACTCGCGTGAACAGTGATTTGAATTTCATGATTTTGATGCTTCCAATGGTCTTAAAATGAGATTTTGTGTGAGGGAAAAGTGGAGGAACAAGTATGGGAAGCATTGGAATCAAAATAAGAATTTTTGGAAGATTTATGTTTGCTTTTCCAAATCTGTACAGAACAGTGTATTCTTGCTGGAATTTGGTTATTTTGAGTTCATAAATGGATTCGAAAGGTGAAATTGTGTAGGATAAGGTCAAGACATCAATTGGTTCAAAGGCCAAGTTAATTGGCAAAGATTAAAGAAAGTTCGGATGACCTCAGTCAGATGACTGATATGACTCACAGGAATGCCTGAACACCGCAGGCCAGTGTATCGGACAGAAGGAGCCGGTGTCCGGATATGTGTATAAACGGTGAATAATAGATAAAATATTCAATAATTATTAACGGGGGAAGATTCCTCGTAATGCGTGCCATGAAGGTATTGGACCCGGAAAGGCCCAATAATGGCGCCAACAGAGGCCCAGTAAGACACTTGGACTGATAGGTGGGCCAGTGTCCGGCAGAACCCCGGAAAAGTGCGAAATTACGAAAATGCCGCTGTGTTGTACAAAAGGGTAACAGATGAATGAAGGGCATTTTGGTAATTCTGGACAGGCCCAGAAGCCAAGGTATATACAGATAAAGTTACTTAGAGTCAGTACATGCCCTGACAGAGTATAGAAGGGTGTAAAATGACGATTTTACCCTTAGAGTTAAAATAGTGCAAGAAAGGGCACCCAAGGGTATTTTGGTAATTTGCCAAGGGATGTTTCTTGGGAATCGAGCAATCAGAGTACTTGAGCTTGATCAGGATCCAAGACAACATTCCCAGAGCCCAAAAACGTAGGCCCAGTAATGTGTGGGAAAAAGTGGCATTAAAATATTATTTTAATGCTGTTTCAATAAAGTAAAGTGACTCGGTTGGCACGATAACCGAGGAGGTGATCAGATAAAGTCCTGGATTTATCTGGATAGCATTGGAAGGCGTGACAGGTTCCAGTAAGATGACACATGGCGCCAACATAAAGGCAGAAGAAAAAGTTGAGGACACGTATTACGAGGCAAGAGACTGGACCGGTGAGTCAGCATGCTGAGTCAGCTGCTGAGGTGTCCAGGATTTCAGACATGTGATAAATGTGGCGCTGAGGTGTCCTGGTGAGGTGTCCCAATGATGTCATGCATGATGCAGTAAAGGAGGAATTAAAGAAAATAGGAAAATCCAGGAAAAACCAGGACCGCAGGATCAAAGTTCATGGTAATTACGAGATTGCCATTGGAGGAGGTTATAAATACCCCCCCTCCATTCCATTCTTGCATTCACGCCAGGCAAGGGAGAAGGGAGAGAAAGAAGAGAGAGAAGGAGAAGGAAAGGAAGAGAGAAAGGAGAAAAGGAAGTAAGGAAGTTCTGGCGGAGCTGGAAGCAGAATAAGGATAATGGAGTTCTGCTAAGCTAGCCAGGTAGTAACTAATCCTAGCTTTTATATAATGGCTTTGTGATTTGTTGTGCTATTGTTTGGTTGGATTGTTGTCTTATATGTTATGTCTGAAGCTCTGCTATAATGCTATGATCATATGTTATTAAGCATGGAAGCACGCAGCATACTTATCTGTACACAATCACAAGCAAGCACTGTCACTCTGCATTACATATATTGTTATGATTGTTGCTACTGAGATTCCCCCGAATCTCATCCCAATAAATATCCCATTACAGGGGAGGTTATGTCGAAATGAATTTTGGGAATTTTAAGAGACGCCGTTATGCTGCCGAAGTAAAGACTGAACATCAGTATATGATAAGTACTATGTACGTAGTGCTGTCTAAGGAGGCTAGAAGTGAGTGGACCTAGCCGGTTCATCTAGTCTTTCCTGGGTACTACGAAGAATGGTAGTTCTCATGAGGGGATTACCGAATCAATACGGTTCAGTTCTTTGTACAGATGAGGCGTAGCGGTTATGCTGCCGGATTTCAGGCAGAAAAAGATGTAATAGCAGTATGAGAGTTTATGTACATACCCTGATGTAAAACAACTTATTAATTAATAATAATTGTTGTTTGGCATGTTTGACTGATATATGATGGATGTATGCCTATGTATGTAATATTGGTTGCTGAAAATTAACGCTATGAACAGTAACCCGTGGGGACATGAGGATGTTCAACCCATAATTAAAAATAGTAAATGGATGAATAAATGTATGATATTTTTATGGTAGATAGTAGATATACCAAGCTTTAATTTTATATATAAAACGTATCATTTGGATGTCTACACAAGGAGATATAAATTATCAAAGTTGGGACCAGAATGCTGGATTCAGGGAGAAAAATGTGGGATGAACAGTAAAGTTGACACGTTGACTGATGTTGACTTGGTCAACGAATGGTCAACGAGTTATTTTTCCCTGAAATATAATTGAGTTATCTTAATTTATCAATTGGAACCACTTCATTTTGATTTTTCTAGAATTAGTTATGATTTTTCGAAGTCAGGTCACTCATCTGGAATTTTCAAGTGAACAGTACTCGATAAGAGTAAAATTCCAGATTGGGGAATTGGACTTCAATGATCTTGAAAGTGGTTCTAAATGCTACTGAATGGTCCCTAAGATATATGAAAGGAAGGATGTTTCATATAACTGATATGTGTTGGTTGTATGCATGTGTATGTAAAGAGTAAATGCTGAAAATAGGCTTAGTGAACAGTAATTCGTGAGGACCTATTCATGCTTGATAAAACATTAAAAATAGAAAATGATTGAATTAATGTACGAAATTTTTAGGGTAAAAAGTAGACATACTAAGATTTAATTTAATATATATAGTGCCTCATTTGGATGTATATACGAAAAGATATAAATTGTTAAAGTTGGGACCAGAATGCTGGATTAGGAGAAAGTCATTGGATGAACAGTAAAATTGAAATGTTGACCCACATTGAATTTGTCAAGGATTGGTCAACCAATGATTTTTCCCTGAAATATACTTAAGTTGTCTTCGTGTATCAATTTGAACCACTTCATTTCGATTTTTCTAGAATTAGTTATGAATTTTCAAAGTCAGGTCACTTATCTAGAATTTGCCGCAGTGAACAGTACCCGATATGAATAAAATTCCAGATTTAGAGTTTAGACTTCAATGACTCTGAAAGTAGTTCTAAATGCTACTGAATGGTCCCTAAGATGTATAAAAATAAGGATGTGACATGAAGCAATACAACCAGCAGTAACTCCAAAGCTCAAACAAGAAGAAACTTATTCTGATTCAGCTGAGAAAGAAGTGGACCTAAAGGATATCCTTGTTCCAAAGGAGCTCATGAGCAGCAAGGAAATCTTGGAGGCACAGAACAAGGAAGTCATTAATTCTTTCAGCAAAATGGAAGTTAATGTGCCTATACTGGAGAGGGTACAGAGAGTACCTGAATAAGCAAAGTGTTTGAGGGAGAGTTGCAACCATAGGAAAAGAGACAAACTTAATGAACTGGTGCAATTGGGACCCAAAGCTTCTGCACTTTTCAAAGCTCAATTTCCAGAGAAATGTAAAGATCCAGGTGCATTCTCCATTCCCTGCACAATTGGTGAGATAACTGTTTCTAGAGCATTGTTAGACTTAGGTGCTGCTATTAATGTGATGCCTAGTTCAGTTTATCATGCTTTAAATATGAATTTGATTAAACCAACTAAGGTGTTAGCTCAATTGGCTAATAAGAGTATTATGAGGCCTAAGGGAATCTTAGAAGACATTTTAGTTCAAGTTAAGGACCTTGTTTTTCCTGTGAACTTTTATGTTTTGGAAATGAAAGATAAGTCCCTTGATGATAGTACTCTTAGTCTAGGAAGGCCATTCATGAGGACAGCTAACACCATGATTTGCATGAAAGAGGGAATTATTAAAATGGAATTTGGTGGGCACACAATTCAGTTTAATATGTATAGACACCCACAGCAGCATAATTCTCTCCTAGGATTTAACATGGTTGGATCATTACTTGGAAAAGAGTGTGATGATATTTGTGAGCTTGAAAATAATGATGTAGTTGAAGAGCCTTCCATTTCTTTCCCCTTGAAACATCCTCCCTTACAGCTCTCAGAGTATAGTTACGGAAGCAATATTAGCTTGATTACCTCTTAACTTAAGTTCAGAAAGTGAACTTTTAACTCCTAAGTTTCTTATTCTAAACCTTTACTTTGAGAACTGGTTTCTTACATTCTACACATCCAAATGAGGCTTAATACCTATCCATGGAATGCCCCAGATGTGTACTACCGGCTCACTAAATCTCGTGGCCAGACTCCTCTGTTTACTAGGTCAAACTGAGGTCAGAACACTGCTGCCTCAGGACCTGCGAATTTCCCCTTAATTTACCATACATAAATTGAATATGCCAAACAATATTTATCATTGAATAACATAATGTCATACAGCAAGGCATACACAACAAGACATATACATAATCTTTCTATCTCTATTACATCTCTTTCTGCCTAAACTCCGGCAGCATAACCGCTACGCTTCATCTGTATAAAGAACTGAACTGTACTAATTCGGTAATTCCCTCATAAGAACTACCATTCTACGTAGTACCCAGGAAAGACTAGATGAACCGGCTAGGTCCACTCACCTCTAGCCTCCTTAGACAGCACTACGTACACAGTACTTATCATATACTGATGTTCAGTCTTTACTCGGCAGCATAACGTCGTCTCTTAGCATTCTAAAAATCCATTTCAGCATAACCTCCCTGTAATGGGTTATGTATGGGGATGAGATTCGGGGGAATCTCAGTAGCAACAATCATAACAATATATGTAATGCAGTGTGATAGTGCTTGCTTGTGATTGTGTACAGATAAGTATGCTGCGTGCTTCCATGCTCAATAACATATGATCATAGCATTGCAGTAGAGCTTTAGACATAACATATAAGACAACAATCCAACCAAACAATAGCACATCAAATCATAAAGCCATTACATAAAAGCTAGGATTAGTTACTACCTGGCTAGCTTAGCAGAACCCTACTATCTCTATTCTGCTTCCAGCTCCGCCAGAACTTCCTTTCCTCCTTTCTCTCTTCCTTTCCTTCTCCTTCTCTCTCTTCTTTCTCTCCCTTTCCTCTTGCCATGCGTGAAGGCAAAAGAATGAGGGGGGGTTTATATAGATTTCATCAATGGCATAATCATAATTTCCATGCCATCTGAACATGTGGTCCTGGTTTTTCCTAGAATTTCCTATTTTCCTTTATTTCCTTTTACTGCATCATCATGCCACCTCAGCGTCACATTTTCCACATGTCAAAAATCCTGGACACCTCATCAGCTGACTCAGCATGCTGACTCACCGGTCCAATCTCTTGCACCGTAATGCATGTCCTTAGCTTTATCTGCTTCCTCCATATCAGTGCCATGTGGCGCCTGGAAGAGACCATGCAAGCTTCCCAATGCTATCCAGATAAGTCCCAAACTTATCTGATCACTTCCTCGGTTATCGTGTCAACCGAGTAACTTTACTTTACTGAATCATTACTTTAATGCTATGTGGCATCTTGTGGGTCCCATGAGTACAACTTATCAGTCTACCTCATGGTTTCCAGATAACCTTTCCTGTATCTGACCTCTTTCCCCAGTTCTATCTCTAACCGGGTAACTATCTCATTTGGACCTTCACCACTCTTGGCCCATACGCTTAGCACTACTTTAGTCACTAGTCGCGACCTCATAATCACCTTATCGCGACATAACACTTCTGTGTACATTGGTCGCGACCACAACATCCTTTAGTCGCGACCATAACAGTTTTTCGTCGCGACCACATCACTTTTTAGTCGCAACCCAGCTCATTCTACTCATTAGTCGCGACACCACAACATTATCCGTCACGACCAATCCTCTCTGCCAATATTAGTCGCGACCATAATATACTCTCGTCGCGACCAACTTCTTTATCATCGCGACCTAACTGGTCAACCTTGAACCTTTGACCTTTACATCATCCCCAAATGGCCATTTACCCCTTGGGACTTCCACTGTTTACACATAAGTCCCCGTACCTTTACTTACTCGCAGCTCAGTCCCTGAAACTCTTTACGTTCCTCTGGGACTTCTGCTAAAAAGGGGTCTAGCAGTCTCCTAATTTTAGGCTATCTCTGCATCTCTAGGCCTGAAAACTGGTATGTTACATTTCTCCTCCCCTTCAAATAAATTTTGTCCTCGAAATTTAATTAGTACCATAGCCAAATTTACTCAATATCTTGCAAAGTACCTTATCATAAAACTTTACACCTCTTTATATCATGCTTTTCTTTCCTCTGGGTCAACTCAATCAGAGTTTAAAATCGTCTTTTCCCTTATGGATCTCTCACTGCACTTATGAGCAGTGTCCATTTCTTTCATAGCAAATTTTCTTGAATATTACTGTATTCGGGAATTTCTTCTAACTACTCATCATATCCCTTTCAGCATCATACTTTAAGCATTTATCTCTTATTACTTCTCTTAATATCTCGCAGACTGCTTTAATATCTGCAACATCTCATCTTTCTTTTTATATAATCATATATTCTTATCATTCTTAACACTTAACTTCATACAGAGAGAGGACTTACGCAACTATTCTTTCTTTACTTTGCTGCTGAACAAGAGCACCTACTCTTAAATAAGAGCATCTATGCATAATGCCTGGCCAACATATTGCAGGACTGCATACCTGCTTATGAATGCAAAGCTCTAACATCGGAGCTCAAGCATTTCTGTTCTAATTATGCATAACTCTAACATTTGGAACTTGCATAGTTCTAGCATAACATATGGCCTGACATCTCATGCAATGAGGGAAAACTCTCATTTCTATTTCGTTCATAACATAACATTTAAACATACGATCCCTACAAAAAGAAAGCCTCTCTATCTGTTCATAAAATGCACATTTCTCGGTGCGTGGCATATTACACGTCTACCATAGTATATCTCATTACATGCTTTTGATACTTTATCATGATATATCTAGCCAACTCTGGCTATCTTATAGTGTAATTCACCCTTTAGTAACTTATCTTGCCTTATCATGTCTCATCCTGAGATACCATAAGGCTAACATTATCTTCCTCATAGAACTACGTTCTATCTTTGTTTTGCCTTAGACCCTCTTCTCTAGGTCTTCTCTAGCCTTTTAATCTCTTTACCCTCATCTGGGGGAATCTATCTACTCATACTTTTCTGTTCTCATTACACTGAGGATTCTCTTCTCTGCTTCTCATTACACAGAGGATTCTCTTCTCTGCTTCTCAGGCATACTTCTACAAAACTTTGAATATCAGCACTCAGATTTGAACTTGGACTCCATCTTCGTTTAAGGAAAAGCCAAGTTTAGTCTGTATACTAGAGGCTACCTGAGGAAAATCATTATAAAATAATTTCTCTGGGTGAGTTTATCAACTAGTGAAGTTTCCTCACCTTAACTTCGTCTTTGGGCATTCATCTTCCCAAAGAGATACTACATTATACTCATGTCTCATGGCTCATTACTTTCCTTAGGCTAGGTCTAACTGCGACCTCGGGATCTAACTGCGATCAACCGTTAGCCTCTTTAGAATCTACTGCAACCCTGAATCTGTTAGGATCTAACTGCGATCCTGGAGCCATGCTAGGATCTAACTGCGACCCCCTAGAATCTAACTGCGATTCTGTTGTACTGTATATCTCCCGAAGATCTTAAACCAACAGACTAAGTTATAAGGTTAACTGCTTCCACATGTTGATAACTCCATAACTAAAAATTTTATAGCCTCATATCATTTACCCAGACTTTACTTACTTCCTCTTTTACTCAGGAGTTCCTTCTCATCTTTACTGTGGCTTACCATGTCTTGTGCTATCATGGTCTAACCACCTACCATTGCATTCTACTGCTATGGCCTCATCATACTTCTCATTTCAATTTGTGCTCTAACTGCGAGCCATTTGAACTATGCTCTAACTGTGAGCATTCTGTATCAGATCTAACTCTTATCTGAAGAGTGATCTGTACTCATCTAAATCTAGCTCTATCTGAGAGCCATCTGTTTCATATCCAACTCTTATCTGAAGAGTGATCTAGAAACAATCTCTTTACTCGTATCCGCTTTTCTTTCTGTATACCATTTTTTCAATAGAAATGGTCCTGAGTACTGTATTCACAAGTCTGCAAAATTACCTGAGTAACCTCAATCATAAATCATATCTAAATATCATAGCTTATTGTCCCATGAACTGAGACTATCTATCATCCTCAATACATATCTCATTACATGTCATATGGTATGGGAGCAACATAACTTCCTCATAACTTCTTAATCTCGTATACACTCTACCCTGTATATATTGCAAAAGGGGAGTATTCATTCATCATGGCATACTCTAACATGCATGTCATTATATGACAACTGCAAGGAGATGCAACCATTTATCATAACTTATGGCATCATAAGCCATATCATCATCATACTTTGCTCAACCATCCATCAGACTAACTAAACCTCAAGACATATTTTCTTTATCATATTGCCTATCATATCTTGGTCAGTCATCCTGAACATTTATCTATTTCACTTAGGCTGCCACACTACCCTCTTACCAGGGTATAGACTCAACCCTTCATTATTCTTTCTTACATAGGGAATAGGGGAGTCCCTTTATCTCGTAATCTGTGGCTACCTTTCTACTATCTCTTTACTTCTTCTATCTATCTCTTAGTCCCAGTCTATTCTTGACCGGACTGTGGTTCCTGATCGATCTTTCTCTTGATCCTAGTGAACTTCAGTCGCATAGATCTCATTCATCATCTTCTACTATCATTTCTACTCTCTAGGGTACTCTACCCTAGGTCTATCACTTCTCTGTGATGGAATCCCTCTGCTTAGGGAATATTAGCTCCTTAGCTATCACGTCTCTAGCCTTAGGCCATGTCCTAGGCTCATTCCTAGGCAAGCCTCATACTAGCTATCTGGCTAGATCATCTTAACTCATCATCATCATTCTTTACATCATCCTTTGCTGCTCATCCTGCTTAGCACGGATGACTCGCATAGGGTCTACCTCATTGGAGTTGCCAGCTTCCTCTATGCATGGCTCCTCCACTCAAGCTCTACGTTCTTGTCTGGTGTTCACCCTCTTTTTCCTTTAAAAAGAAACATGAACACATTACATCCCATCTAGGAGCTCATATATTCGTTGAGTTTTTCTAAACCCATATAAGTCGCGACCTGAGTCTTGGATAGTCGTGACTCACATCCTCTGTGATCTTTTGTCGTGACCATCGCACTCAACTCATCACGACCTAACATCTCTTTCCTTTAGTCGCTACCTCATTCTTCTGACATCGCGACCTGGACCTTTATTCGTCGCCACCATAGGCCTCCTTACGTCACATGAAACATCCTGCCTTAGACTCCTCAGAGCACACCTGCGGAAGCTATACTGGCTGTACTGATTCGGTAATTCTCTCATTAGAACTACGATTCTACGTAAGTACCCAGGAAAGACTGGATGAACTGGCTAGGTCCACTCACTACCAGCCTCCTTAGACAGTACCTACGTACACAGTACGCATCATATCCTTTCTCCACTACTGCTATCTCCGTCAAAATTTCAGCAGCATAACGGCGTCTCTCAAAATTCTTAAAATCTACCTTGACATATGGGTTATACAAGGGGATGAGATTCGGGGGAATCTTAGTAGTAATAATCATAACAGTATATGTAATGCAGTGTGACAGTGCTTGCTTGTGATTGTGTACAGATAAGTATGCCGCGTGCTTCTATACTCAATAACATATGATCATAGCATTGCAGTAGAGCTTCAGACATAACATATAAGACAACAATCCAACCAAACAATAGCACATCAAATCACAAAGCCATTACATAAAAGCTAGGATTAGTTACTACCTGGCTAGCTCAGCAGAACTCTACTATCTCTATTCTGCTTCCAGCTCCGCCAGAACTTCCTTACTTCCTTTCTCTCTTCCCTTCCTTCTCCTTCTCTCTCTTCTTCTTCTCCCTTCCCTTGCCCATGCGTGATGCAAATGAAAGCAAGGGGGTTTATATAGAGTTTCCCAATGGCATTCTCATAATTTCCATGCCATCTGAACATGTGGTTCTGGTTTTTCCTGGAATTTCCTATTTTCCTTTATTCCCTTTTACTGCATCATCAGGACACCTCAGCATGCCACCTCAGAGGACACCTCATCGTCACATTTTGCACATGCTGAAAATCCTGGACACCTCAACATGCTGACTCATCAGGCTGACTCACTGGTCCAGAGGCCTGCCTCGTAAAGCGTGTCCTCAGCTTTATCTGCTTTCTTCAGACTAGAGCCATATGGCGATAAGGTAGGCACCCTTCACGCCACCCACTGCTATCCAGATAAGTCCCAGACTTATCTAATAACCTCCTCGATTTTTGTGCCAACCGAGTAACTTTACTCTACTGAACCATTACTTTAATGCCATGTGGCATCTTGTGGGTCCCATGAAAACACCTTATCAGTCTACCTCATGGTCTCCAGATAACCTTTCCTTTATCTGGCCCTCTTCCCCAGTTTTATCTCTAACCGGGTAACTATCTTCTTTGGACCTTCACAACTCTTGGCCCATACGGCTAGCACTACTTATAGTCACTAGTCGCGACCTGATCATCATCTCATCGCGACATAACACCTTCTGTGTTCATTAGTCGCGACCATAACATCCTTTAGTCGTGACCACAGCTTTCTCTAGTCGAGACCATAACATTCTTTAGTCGCGACCACAACATTCTTTAGTCGCGACCACAACATATTCTAGTCGCGACCCCATCACTTTCTAGTCGCAACCAGGCTCATATACCCATTAGTCGCGACACCACATACATATCCGTCATGACCAATCCTCTCTGCCAATATTAGTCGCGATCAATATACTTCCTCGTCGCGACCAAAAGTTACCAATACATCTTTCTCATACTGTCTGCTTTCTTTCTTATGGACAGCTCTACTGCTCTTATAAGCAGTGTCCATTCCTTTCATATCCCACCCCACAGAATCTTAACATAATTCTGGGGTCTATCTTATCTCACTTTCTTCTTATCCTTCATCCTAAGTTCTAGAGATTCTCTTTCAATAACTCATCCCCTACTCTTCGGGAGTCCTTGTTAATTGAAAGGCTCGACAACCCTCCATATCAGGTTATCTTACACAGGAGCCAGCCCATATCAAGCTACCTGCAGAATTCCTAGGCTTAAGACTTAGGACATTCCTCCCATTCCTCATTTTGATCCGCTGCACGTGGCCAACCGATCAATATATAGTTACACACCATCATAAATTCCTGTGCGAATTTGAGATAAGTAACTAGCTAGTGCTATGTTCTTTCTCAAACAACTTAAGAACACTTGCCCAATGAAGTGAATGTAAACCTTTCAACAAAAGGGACCCACACTCTCTTCCCTTTCTAACTTTTTTAACCGGTCGTCAATACATGCCATCAGGGGCTAAACTTTATTTTGGGAGAAGGATGTCCGTTTCATACCTATGCAATTTATAATTCCTGAAATCCCATCAGAGGAGCATTTAAGGGAAGGGACAGCCGGATGACAAAAAGCTTATCGCCCATGCACCATATTCATGGTAGCAATAGATATCCTAGCTTCCTTATAGTTGGGAAATGGGGTAATCTTGATTTCTAAGCAAAGAGTCCATATCAAAAGCACCTCTACGCAATGAGACTGACAAATGGAAATGAATGAAAAGCGCCATGATGGCCAGACTACCAGATTCCTACAGGAAAATTACTTTCTAGATTACGTGCTTCGGCTTCACACGGAAAACAAGTGGATGAGGAAGAAGAAGGTGTTCGAGAGAAAGCATTACATAATAGGCACAAGAATGTCACAGTCAAAGCTATCACAACATTTTTATTTCTTTTCTCTTTTACTGCTTTCTTCTTTTCATTTGCAGTGTATGATATATATTTTAAGCACTTCCCACCACCGCAGGGAAATTCTTTTCAAATTTCTTGCGAGATAAAAGTATATTGTCCGAATGAGACTCTTGGAGTCATTTGTAAGAGTATTATAGGTGGAAGCAAATGAATTCCAATCCAATCAACGATATATCAAATAATAAGAGAAAAATGAATCTCGATCAAGATTTGGTACGTGGTTGAGTGGTGAAAACTCGTCCCCAATATATGCAGTAGGTCATCCCATTGGGCTTCAGGACAAATCGTTTACGAGCACGCCCTACACATGGTTTCATCAAAGGAAAGATGCAACGTTAAAATTGTCCAACAAATCAACAGAACAACGGGGACGCATAAAGAGACATTCGAGCGAGGAGAGTGTGGTGATGATGGCACCGGTAGACATTCGAACTTTCAATTGATCCGCTGTGTAACATCCCGATTTTTGGTCTAGGAGAACTGGGAAGTAGTCTGATATGGGCAGGCTGCTAAACCCGTAGTCCCAGGGTAGTAATCTGATATGGGCGGATCACTTACCTGTATTTTGTAGGAATCCGAGGGATGAGCTAAGTCCTTCAGGATTTAAAGATGAGTTAAGTCTTTAACCTACAAGATCGGGACAGTTCACCTAGGTTCAAAATGAGGAATGTGAGAAATATCCTAAGTCTTAAGCCTAGGAATTTTGCAGGTAGCTTGATATGGGCGGGCTCCTGTGCAAGATAACCTGATATGGGCAGGTTGTCAAGCCTTTCAAGTAACGATGACTCCCACAGAGTTTAAGGGATGAGTTATTGAAAGAGAATTTCTAGAACTTAAGATGAAGGATAAGAAGATGAGAATAGATGCCAGAAAGAGAATGCAGGGCCAAAATCGTAATTTTGGGAAAGATCGGGGTGGTAGCTGATGAGTACCATATTTTGGCAGAAAATAGAGAAAATTATGCTGATCATTTCACTGAACTGTGAAATGTGCATATGAGGTCTCTATGTGTATGAAAGAATTAGAAATGTGACCAAGGGTAAAATGGTCATTTTGGAAAAGTGTGCGCGTGAGCGCTTTTTCGGGCCAAAACAGCCCTGTCCGGATAAAATATCTGAAAATACCGGGAGATAGAGAAAAGGATTCCGGGTTGAATGAGGAGTCACGGAATTTTGATTTGAGGTCCCGATTTTTCTGTAAAAATTCCGGAATATGGGAATTTACAGTTATAATCGGTAAAGGAAAAGCAGTCCCGATAGGGATGATCGGACTGTGGCCAGGGGGCCGTATAGTGTTTCTAAGGCCTTTAGTGACACCAGGGAAGGCCCAGGCCCATTAGATCAGTCCAATGGTAAAAGGGGCCGGTGTCCGGGAGAAAGGTGCGAAATGACGAAAATGCCCCTATGTTATAGAACAGCTGAAGAATGAGTAAAGGGTGTTTTGGTCACTTGCCTAAGGTTAGACAGTCCAGGGAAGTTATCTGGATAGTTGACCAGGGTCAAAGAATACTCTGGTAAGATGGGAAAAGACAATAATGCCCCTAGACCTAATAAAGTAAAGAAAGTGAAACTACGGACATTTTGGTATTTTGCCAAGGGGTGTTTCTTGGGAATCGTGCCATCAGAGTACTTGGGATGGATCAGAGATCCAAGATGATATTCCCAGGCCAAAAACGCAGGCCCAGTGATTCAGGGGAAAAGTGACATTAAAATAATGATTTAATGACTTTTCAGTAAAGTAAAGTAGTACGGTTGGCACGATAACCAGGAGGTGATCAGATAAAGTTTGGGACTTATCTGGATAGCATTGGAAGGCGTGAAAGGTCCCTTCCAGATGCCACATGGCGTCATCTTCGAGGAAGAAGAAAAGTTAAGGACACGTGGCACGATCTCAGCCGCTGATTCCGGTTCAAGACTCTGGAACTATCTGGAAATGCTGAGTCAGCTGATGAGGTGTCCCGGGATTTAGACGTGAGAAATGTGCTGCTGAGGTGTCCACTGAGGTGTCCTGGATGATGCAGTAAAAAGGAATAAAAGAAAATAGGAAATTCCAGGAAAAACTAGGACCACAAGTTCGTAAGGCTTCAAAATTACGAAAATGCCATCGAAAGAAACTATAAATACCCCCCTCCCCATTCATTTGCATCACAGTTTTGGGCAAGAAAGAGAGAGAAAAGAGAGAGAGAAGAAGAAAGAAAGAAGAAAGGAAGTTCTGGCGGAGCTGGAAGCAGTATAGAGATAGTAGAGTTCTGCTAAGCTTTTGAGGTAGTAACTAATCCTAGCTTTTATGTAATGGCTTTGTGATTTGATGTGCTGTTGTTTGGTTGGATTGTTGTCTTATATGTTATGTCTGAATCTCTACTGCAATGCTATGATCATATGTTATTGAGTATGGTAGCATGCAGCATACTTATCTGTACACAATCACAAGCAAGCACTATCACACTGCATTACATGTATTGTTATGATTATTTACTACTGAGATTCCCCCGAATCTCTTTCCCCATATCTAACCCATTATAGGAAATTATGTTGAAGTGGATTTTAAGAATTTTGAGAGGCACCGTTATACTGCCGAATTTAAGACTGAACATCAGAATATGATAAGTACTGCGTACGTAGGTGCTGTCTAAGGAGGCTGGAAGTGAGTGGACCTAGCCGGTTCATCCAGTCTTTCCTGGGTACTTACGTAGAATGGTAGTTCTCATGAGAGAATTACCGAATCAATACGGTTCAGTTCTTTGTACAGATGAAGCCTAGCGGTTATACTACCGAAATTCGGGCAGGAAAAGATGTAATAGAAATATGAGGATTTTGTGTATGCCTTGTTGTATGTCATTTTGTTATTGAATAATAAATATTGTTTGGCATATTCAATTTGTGAATTAAGGGAGAAATTCGCAGGTCCTGAGGTAGCAGTGTTTTGACCTCAGTTTGACCTAGTAAACGAAGGAGTTTGGCTATGAAATTTGGTGAGCCAGTGGTACACATTGGGGCATTCCGTGGATAGGTAATAAGCCTTGTTTGGATGTGTAGAATGAGATTAATCAGTTCTCAAATTAAAGGTTCAGAATAAGGAACTTAAAAGTAGAAATTTTAATTTCTGGGCTTAAGTTAAGATATTATCAAGCTAATATTGCTTCCGAAAGTGTACTCTGAGTGGTCCAAGGGAGGATGTTTCATTTTGGTATCAGAGCATGAGGTTCTGGCAGAAAGCAATAGGTTCTGGCATAAACAAGATAGGATTCTGGCTCAGAGCATAAGATTCTGGCACAGTGGAGGTAAAAACCCTAGATGAGTAAGTAGTACGATGTTATGTGTTCACTTTTCTTTTCTGATTGACAAGGAACCAGATGTTGAACACGAGACGAGGACGTAGAATTCAAGTGGAGGAGCCACACGTAGAGGAAGCTGGCAACTCCAATGAGGTAAATCCTATACAAGTCATCCTTGCTAGGCTAGAACAGCAGCAGAGGATGATGGAAGAAATGAGGGCGGAACAAGTTCGCCGAGATCAAGAAAGAGATGCCACTATAGCTACTCTTACAGCTATAGTTAATCAATTGCAGACCCCTGATAGACCAGCAAAGGGGATATCAGGAATTCCTCCAAATAATGGGCAGTCAAGAATAGAGGATCCAGTGACAGATCCTAATAGCATTCAGCAATGGATGGAGCGGTTCCAAAAGTACAATCCTCCGGCGTTTGAGGGGACATTTGACGTCCAAGTAGCTGAGGATTGAATAGATCAGCTTGAGAAGATTTTTGAGGTGCTGGATTGCCCATCAGGAAGAAAAGCCCGGCTGGCCATTTTCAAGCTAGAGAAGGATGCGCGAAGATGGTGGGGGAATACCGAGCTTATTCTTCGAGCAAAAGGAATCCCAGTTACATGGGAAATGTTTCTGGGCCAGTTTGGGGAAAAATACTTTCCCCAGTCAGTGAAGGACGCGAAGGAAGTTGAGTTCCTTACTTTGAAGCAGGGAGAGAAAGAGCCATTCGATGAGTATTTGGCTAAGTATCTCCGATTATCGTACTATTCCACATACCTTAGAAGAATGGAGGATGAAGAATGGTCAATAAAGAGATTAGTAGAGGGTCTGAGCAGTGCCCTAAAGGAAAGAATAATTCCTCAGCAACTTACGCAGTTCAATAGAGCTGTAGAAGTCTGCAGATTGACAGAAAGAAGTATGAACAATCATACAGTAACCGGGAATAGCGTAAGGAGCAAGGAAGTAGCTAAGTCAGAGGCAAGAGGTAAAGAAGCATTGGCTAAGAGCACTCTGGCAGGTAGCTCAGGTTGTGAAGCCAATAATAGTAACAAGAGGAAGAGGCAACAGTTTAGGCAAGGGACTGATCAAGGTGAGGATCAGGTTGGAGAGCAACGATGTCAAAGATGTGGAATGTAACATCCCAATTTTCAGGTCTAGAGATGCAGAGATAGCCTAAGATTAAGAGGCTACTAGACCCCTGTAATATCCTTAATTTTCTGTATTGGTTCCTATGTACAGATTAAACGGAATATATGAGCTCTGTTTCAGGAAAAAGATGTGGTCCTTTATGTAAAGAAAAGGATTAAATTGCAAAAGAAATGAAAAGAAAGGACTTAAATGCAAATATGGAAAGTTTAAGGTAAGGAAGGAAAGGTAGACAAAAATGTGGGGTCTTAAAGTGTAATTTTAGCCAAATTAAGGGACTTAATTATAAAGAAGGAAAAGTTCCCTGGGGCTAAAGTGTAATTAAAGAAAATAGGCCAGAAGTGGTTTGCACCGCCCGACAGCATTTCAGTCCCAGATTCTACCAGAAGGTAGGGCAGGTGACGCCGGGTAACCAAGCCTAATACCGGAATTTTTGAAGACTCCAAATAGCCAGAAATGGACTGATCGTCCAAAAGTTATAAAAATTAATACCGGATACCCTAGATTTCAGATATAAGGGAGAGAATACAGGATGATGCACCCTTATGGGGCGGATGTCGGGAAACTGACAGGATACCGATAGGAGGTCTGTAGGAAAAGTTATTCACAAAATAAAAAATCCAGACGGAGTGTGAGGCCTCCGGGGATCCGGGTTGGAGATTTATCGGTATTTTTAAAGGGGCTAAATGCGATCGAATGACCTCGGTCAGATGACCGTTATAACCCCCAAGGATGCCTGAACACAGTAGGACACTGTATCTGGGAAAAAGAGCGGGTGTCCGGAAAAGGTGTATAATCGGTAAATAATAGTTAAAATATTCAATGAACTGTGTTAAAGGAAGATTCCTCGTAATACGTGCCATACAGGTAATGGACCCAGGAAGCCAAAAAATGGCGCCATTAGAGGGCCAATAAGACTCTTGGACTGATAGGTGGGCCAGTGTCTAGCAGAACCCCGGAAAAGTGCGAAATTACGAAAATGCCCCTATGTTGTACAAAAAGGGCAGCAGATGAATAAAGGGTATTCTGGTCATTTTGGACAGACCCAGAGGTCAAGACATGTATAAATAAGGTTGACTAGAGCCAGTATAAGCTTTGACCGGGTCCAGAAAGGTGTGAAATGACGATTTTGCCCTTAGGGTTAAAATAGGACAGGATAGGGCACCAAGGGCATTTTGGTCATTTCGCAGGGGATCTGTAATTGAGTCTGGACCCAGTATTAAAAAGTTAATGATATAAAGGGTCTAGATACTAAATGTGTGGTCAGTAGACATAAAAAGGATCTTCAGAAACATCAGATTCAGAAAACGGCACGTTTTTCGAGGCGATGGACCGGGCCGGTACCGGATTGGACCGGAAAGCTTCCAGAACCTCCAAATTTCGTCACATGAAGAATATGGGTGGTGAGGTGTCCTATGAGGTGTCCCATGAGGTGTCCAGGTTGATGCAGTAAAAAAGAATTAAAGAAAATAGGAAATTCCAGGAAAAACCAGGACCACAGGATCATAAGTCTTCCTAATTACAAGATTGCCATTGCTCAACACTATAAATACCCCCCTTACTCCTTCATTTTGGTGCAAGCAAGAAAGAGAGGAAGAAAGAAGTTCTTGAGAGAGAAAGTGAGAGAAAGAAAGAAGTAAGGAAGTTCTGGTGAAGTTGGAAGTAGTAGAGAGGTTCTGAAGCTCTGCTTTTGAGGTAACAACTAATCCTAGCTCTTATGTAATGTCTTTGTGATGTGTTGTTTTGTTTGGTTGATTGTTGTCCTATATGTTATGCTTTAAGCTCTATTCCAATGCTATGATCATATGTTATTGAATATGGAAGCATGCAGCATACTTATCTGTACACAGTCACAAGCAAGCACCGTCACTCTGCATTACATATTTTGTTATGATTATTGTTACTGGGATTCTTTTGAATCTCATTCCCAAACATAACATTACAGGGGAGGTTCTGTCAAAATAAAATTTGGAAATCTTAAAAGACGCCAGTAGGCTGCCGAAATTCCGGCAACGAAGACGGAACAAAGAAAGGAACTGATACGTACTGTGTACGTAGTGCTGTCTAAGGAGGCTGGAAGTGAGTGGGCCCAGCAGGTTCATCCAGTCTTTCCTGGGTACTACGTAGAATGGTAGTTCTCATAAGGGAATTATCGAATCGGTACAACATCGGTTACTTTCTAAAGAAGAATTGTAGCAGTTATGCTGCCGGATTTTAGACGGAGAAGGATGTAATAAAATATGAGGGAGTTAATCATGCACTGATATATAACAGTTGATTATTTGATCTTAATTGTTATATGGCCTGTATGACTGATATGTGTTGGTTGTATGCTTGGGTATGTAAAGACTAAATGCTGAAAATAGGCTCAGTGAACAGTAACTCGTGAAGACCCATTCATGTTTGATAAATCATTAAAAATAGTAAATGATTGAATTAATGTACGAAATTTTTAGGGTAAGAAGTAGACATACTAAGATTTAATTTTATATATATAATGTATAATTTGGATGTATACACGAAAAGATATAAATTGTTAAAGTTGGGACCAGAATGCTGGATTCAGGAGAAAGTCATTGGATGAACAGTAGGATTGAAATATTGACCCACGTTAAATTTGTCAAGGATTGGTCAACCAATGATTTTTCCATGAAATATATTTGAGTTAGCTTCATGTAGCAATTTGAACCACTTCATTTCGATTTTTCTACAATTAGTTATGAATTTTCAAAATCAGGTCACTCATCTGGAATTTGCCACAGTAAACAGTACTCGATATGAATAAAATTCCAGATTAAGTGTGTAGACTTCAATGACCCTGGAAGTGGTTTAAGTGCTACTGAATGGTCCTTAAGATGTATAAAAATAAGGATGTGACAACCCCTTTTTAGCAGAAGTCCCAGAGGAACGTAAAGAGTTTCAGGGACTGAGCTGCGAGTAAGTAAAGGTACGGGGACTTATGTGTAAACAGTAGAAGTCCCAAGGGGTAAATGGCCATTTGGGGATGATGTAAAGGTCAAAGGTTCAAGAGTTGATTAGTTGGGTCGCGATGATAAAGACTTTGGTCGCGACGAGAGTGTATTATGGTCGCGACTAATATTGGCAGAGAGGCTTGGTCGTGACGGATATGTATGTGGTGTCGCGACTAATGAGTAGAATAAGCCTGGTTGCGACTAAAAAGTGATGTGGTCGCGACAAAATACTGTTATGGTCACGACTAAAGAATGTTGTGGTCGCGACTAATGAACCAAAAGGTGTTATGTCGCGATGAGATGATGGCTAGGTCGCGACTAGTGGCTAAAGTAGTGCCAAGCGTATGGGCCATAAGTTGAGAAGGTCCAAAGGAGATAGTTACCCGATTAGAGATAGACCAGAGGCAGGAGGCCAGATACAGGAAAGGTTATCTGGAGACCATGAGGTAGACTGATAAGGTATCCTCATGGGACCCACAAGATGCCACATGGCATTAGAGTGATGGTTCAGTAACCTTCCAGTAGAGTAAAGTTGCTCGGTTGGCACGAAAATCGAGGAAGTGATCAGATAAGTCTGGGACTTATCTCGATAGCATTAGGAAGCGTGCAAGGTCTCTTCCAGGCGCCATATGGCATTAGTCTGGAGAAAGCAGATAAAGCTGAGGGCACGTATTACGAGCAAGACACTGGACCGGTGAGTTAGCATGCTGAGTCAGCTGCTGAGGTGTCCAGGGAATTGTGACATGTGAAAAATATGCTGCTGAGGTGTCCCGGTGAGGTGTCCCGATGATGTCATGCATGATGCAGTAAAGGAGGAATTAAAGAAAATAGGAAAATCCAGAAAAAACCAGGATCGCAGGATCAAAGTGCATGGAAATTACGGGATTGCCATTGGAGGAGGTTATAAATACCCCCCCTCATTTGCATTCACGCATGGCTAGAGTAAGGGAGAGAAAGAAGAGAGAGAAGGAGAAGGAAGGGAAGAGAGAAAGGAGAAAAGGAAGTAAGGAAGTTCTGGCGAAGCTGGAAGTAGAATAAGGATAGTGGAGTTCTGCTAAGCTAGCCAGGTAGTAACTAATCCTAGCTTTTATGTAATGGCTTTGTGATTTGATGTGCTATTGTTTGGTTGGATTGTTGTCTTATATGTTATGTCTGAAGCTCTGCTGCAATGCTATGATCATATGTTATTGAGTATGGAAGCACGCAGCATACTTATCTGTACACAATCACAAGCAAGCACTGTCACTCTGCATTACATATATTGTTATGATTGTTGCTACTGAGATTCCCTCGAATCTCATCCCCATACATAACCCATTACAGGGAGGTTATGCTGAAGTAGATTTTGAGAAAGCCAAGAGACGCCGTTATGCTGCCGAAGTAAAGACTGAACATCAGTATATGATAAGTACTATGTACGTAGTGCTGTCTAAGGAGGCTAGAAGTGAGTGGACCTAGCCGGTTCATCTAGTCTTTCCTGGGTACTACGTAGAATGGTAGTTCTCATGAGGGAATTACAGAATCAGTACAGTTCAGTTCTTTGTACAGATAAAGCGTAGCGGTTATGCTGCCGGAGTTTAGGCAAAAAGAGATGTAATAGAAATATGAAAGATTATGTATATGTCTTGTTGTGTATGCCATGCTGTATGACATTATGTTATTTAATGATAAATATTGTTTGGCATATTCAATTTATGTATGGTAAATTAAAGGGAAATTCGCAGGTCCTGAGGCAGCAGTGTTATGACCTCAGTTTGACCTAGTAAACGGAGGAATCTGGCCACGAGATTTAGTGAGCCGGTAGTACACATCTGGGGCATTCCGTGAATAGGTAAGAAGCCTCATTTGGATGTGTATAATGAGAGAAATCAGTTCTCAAAGTAAAGGTTCAGAATAAGGAACTTATGAGTAAAAGTTCAATCTTTGGACTTAAGTACAGCTAATATTGCTTCCGCAAGTGTACTCTGAGGAGTATAAAGGAGGATGTTTCATTTTGGTATCAGAGCAAGAGGTTCTGGCATAGACCAGAAAGGACTCTTGTTCAGAGTATAAGATTCCGGCACAGAACAGAAGGTTCTGGCTTAGTGATGCTCTGATAGAGTATTTTCCCTTGCGAGAGAATGGCATTGAGTCGCGACTAATATGGTTTAGGTCGCGACAAGTAGCTCAAAGAGAGTTTTAGTCGCGACGAATAAGTGTAGAGGTCGCGACAATTATTTACAGAGAGATTAGGTCGTGACGTGTATGTTACAAGGTCGCGACGGTATATTGCGAAAAGCTCAGGTTACGACGAGAGAGGTCTAGTATCGCGACTGAAGAATTAAGGTTGCGACGTAAGGAGGCATAGGTCACGACGAGTTAGGTTCAGGTCGCGACTACAGAAGATTGAGGTCACGACTAAAGGACAGAAATGTTAGATTATGATGAGTTGAGTATGATGGTCGCGACGCAAGATCATAGAGTCACGACTATCCAATACTCAGGTCGCAACGAATGAACAGAAATGTTGAGTATGATGGTCACTGAGGAAAGATCACAGAGGATATGAGTCACGACTATCCAATACTCAGGTTGCGACAGACAACTATTCATATAGAGGTTTAGATAGCTCAGAGGAGATAAAGCTCCTAGATGAGATGTGTGTTCATTTTTCTTTTTAAAGGAAAAAGATAGTGAACATAAGAAAAGAATATAGAGCTTGAGTGGAGGAGCTGTGCATAGAGAAAGCTGGCAACTCCAATGAGGTAGACCCTACGTGAGTCATCCGTGCTAGGCAGGATGAGCAGCAAAGGATGATGAGTTAAGATGAGCTAGCCAGATAGCTAGAATGAGTTTTGCCTAGGAATGAGCCTAGGACATGGCCTAAGGCTAGAGACGTGATGGTCAATAGTTAAAGAGCTAATATTCCCTAAGCAAAGGGATTCCATTACGGAGAAGTGACAGATCCAGGGTAGAGTACCCTAGAGAACAGAAATGATAATAGAAGATGAGGAATGAGATCTATGCGACTGAAGTTCGCTAGGATCAAGAGAGAGACCGATCAGGAACCACAGTCTGGTCAAGAATAGACTGGGACTGATGGATAGACAGAAGAAGTAAAGAGATAGTAGAAAGGTAGCCACAGATTACGAGATAAAGTGACTCCCCTATGTAAGAGAGAGTGATGAAGGGTTGAGTCTATACCCTGGTAAGAGGGTAGTATGGCAGCCTAAGTAAGTGTTCAGGATGACAAACCAAGATATGATAGGCAATATGATAAAGACAATATGCCTTGAGGTTTAGTTAGTCTGATGGATGGTGGAGCAAAGTATGATGATATGGCTTATTGAAACATCCTTACTTTCATATGTCTTAGGGACCATTTGGTAGAATTTAGAACCACTTTCAAGGTCATTGAAGTCCAATTCCCCAATCTGGAGTTTTACTCTTATCGAGTACTGTTCACTTTGAAAATTCCAGATGAGTGACCTGAATTCGAAAATTCATAACTAATTCTAGAAAAATCTAAATGAAGTGGTTCAAATTTCTAAATGAAGCTAACTCACTTATATTTCAGGGAAAAATAACTCGTTGACCATTAATTGACTAAGTCAACGTTAGTCAACGTGCCAACTTTACTGTTCATCCCACATTTTTTCCCTGAATCGAGCATTCTGGTCCCAACTTTGATAATTTATATCTCCTTGTGTAGACATCCAAATGAGTCATACTATATATCAAATCGAACCTTGGTATGTCTACTAATTACCTTAAAAATATCATACATTAATTCATCCATTTACTAATTTTAATCATTTATCAAAGATGACTAGATTACCACGTGTTACTGTTCACAGTGGTAAATTTCAGCATTTCTACTTTGCATACATATGCATACATCCATCATATATTAGTCAAACATGCCAAACAATATCTTTATTAAATAATAAGTCAGGGCATGCATAAAATCCTCATCTTTCTATTACATCATTCCCTGCCAGAAATCCGGCAGCATAACTGCTACGCTTCATCTTCAGAAAGTAACTGATCTTGTACCGATTCGGTAATTCCCGTGAGAACTACCATTCTACGTAAGTACCCAGGAAAGACTGGATGAACCGGCTAGGTCCACTCACTTCCAGCCTCCTTAGACAGTACCTACGTACACAGTACGTATCAGCTCCTTTCTCTACTATTGCCATCTTATCATAATTTCGGCAGCATAACGGCGTCTCTTAAAATTCCCAGAATTCATTTTGATATAACCTCCCCTGTAATGGTTTACTTATTGGGATGAGATTCGGGGGAATCTCAGTAGCAACAATCATAACAATATATGTAATGCAGAGTGACAGTGCTTGCTTGTGATTGTGTACAGATAAGTATGCTGCGTGCTTCCATGCTTAATAACATATGATCATAGCATTATAGCAGAGCTTCAGACATAACATATAAGACAACAATCCAACCAAACAATAGCACAACAAATCACAAAGCCATCACATAAAAGCTAGGATTAGTTACTACCTCAAAGGCTCAGCAGAGCTCTACTATCTCTATTCTGCTTCCAGCTCCGCCAGAACTTCCTTTCTTTCTTTCTTCCTCTCACTTTCTCTCTCTAACACCTCCTCCTCTCTCTAAAATTGCTTGAGCCATGCTGCATATGAATGAATGGCGGGGGTATTTATAACCTCCTCCAATGGCAATCTCGTAATTTCCATGAACTTTGATCCTGCGGTCCTGGTTTTTCCTGGATTTTCCTATTTTTCTTAATTCCTCCTTTACTGCATCATGCATGACATCATTGGGACACCTCACCAGGACACCTCAGCGCCACATTTATCACATGTCTGAAATCCTGGACACCTCAGCAGCTGACTCAGCATGCTGATTCACCGGTCCAGTATCTTGCCTCGTAATACGTGTCCTCAACTTTTCCTTCTGCCTTTAAGATTGCGCCATGTGGCACCTGGAAGGGACCTTTTACACCTTCCAATGCTATCCAGATAAATCTAGGACTTTATCTGATCACCTCCTCGGTTATCGTGCCGACCGATTAACTTTACTTTATTGAAACAGCATTAAAATAATATTTTAATGCCACTTTTTCCCACATACTTCATAGGCTACGTTTTTGGACTCTGGGAATGTTGTCTTGGATCCTGATCAAGCTCAAGTACTCTGATGGCTCGATTCCCAAGAAACAGCCCTTGGCAAATTACCAAAATACCCTTGGGCGCCCTTTCTTGCACTATTTTAACCCTAAGGGTAAAATCGTCATTTCATACCCTTCTGTACTCTGTCAGGGTATATACTGACTCTCAGTAACTTTATCTTTATGTACCTTGGCTCCTGGGCCTATCCAGAATTATCAAAATGCCCTCCATTCATCTGTTACACTTTTGTACAACACAGGGGCATTTTCGTAATTTCGCACTTTTCCGGGGTTCCGCCGGACACTTGCCCACCTATCAGTCCAAGTATCTTACTGGGCCTCTGTTGGCGCCATTATTGGGCCTTTCTGGGTCCAATATCCTCATGGCACGCATTACGAGGAATCTTCCCCCGTTAATAATTATTGAATATTTTATCTATTATTCACCGTTTATACACCTATCCGGACACTGGCTCCTTCTGTCCGATACATTGGCCTACGATATTCAGGCATCCCTATGAGTCATATCAGTCATCTGACTGAGGTTATCCGAACTCATTCAGTTCCCTTTCAAATACCGATAAATCTCCCTATCGGATCCCCGGAGGCCTCACACTCCCGTCTGGATTTTCTGATTTGTGAATAACTTTTTCTACAGGCCTCCTATCGGTATTCTGTCAGTTTCCCGACATCCGTCCCATAAGGACGTATCATCCTGTATTTTCTCACCTAGATCTGAAATCTAGGATATCCGGTAGGAATTTTTATAACTTTTGGACGATCAGTCCATTTCTGGCTATCTGGAGTCTTCAAAAATTCCTGTATTAAGCCAGATTACCGAGCGTCACTTGCTCTCTCTACCGGTGAAATCTGGGACTGAAATGCTTTCGGACAGTCCAAACCACTTTCGGCCTGACTTTCTTTAATTACAATTTAGCCCCAGGGAACTTTTCTTCTTTTCATTTAAGTCCCTTTTTACTTGGCTAAAATTACACTTAAGGACCCCACATTTTTGTCTACTTTCCTTTTTGGCCTTGAAACTTTCCATAATTGCACTTAAGTCCTTTCATTTCCTTTACTAGGTCTAGGGGCATTATTGTCTTTTCATATTTTACCAGAGTATTCTCTGGCCCTGGTCAACTATCCAGATACCCCTTCTTGACTGTCTAACCTTAGCCAAATGACCAAAATACCCTTTACTCATTCTTCAGTTATTTTATAACATAAGGGCATTTTCGTCATTTTGCACATTTTTCCCGGACACCGGCCCCTCTTACCACTGAACTGATATTATGGGCCTGGGCCTTCCCTGGTGTCACTACGGGCCTTAGACAACACTGTATGGCCTCTGGCCATAGTCCGATCATCTCTATTCGGACTGCCTTTCCTTTACCGATTATAACTGTAGTTTCCCATCTTCAAGAATTTTTACAGAAAAATCGGGACCTCAAATCAAAATTCTGTGTTGCGTCATTCAATCCGGAATCCTTTTCTCTATCTTCTGGTATTTTCAGATATTTTATCCGGACCGGGCTATTTTGGCTTGAAAGTACGCTCCCACGCACACTTTTCCAAAAATGACCATTTTACCCTGGTCACATTTCTAATTCTTTCATACACATAGAGACCTCATATGCACATTTCATAGTTCAGTGAAATGATCAGCATAATTTTCTCTATTTTCTGGCAAAATATGGTACTCATCGGCTACCAGCCCGATCTTTCCCATAATTACGATTATGCCCTTGATTTCTCTTTCTGGCATCTCTAAGCCTAAAAATTAGGGTGTTACACTTATGATGCCATAAGTTATAATAGATAGTTGCATCTCCTTGCAGTTGTCATATGATGACATGCATGTTAGAGTATGCCATGATGAATGAATATTCCCCTTTTGGCAGTGCATGCAGGGTAGAGTGTATACAAGATTAAAAAGTTATGAGGAAGTTATGTTACTCCCATACCATATGACATGTAATGAGATATGTATTGAGGATGATAGATAGTCTCAGTTCATGGGACAATAAGCTATGATATTCAGATATGTTATGAATAAGGATACTCAGGTAATTCTGCAGACTTGTGAATGCAGTACTCAGAGCCATTTCTGTTGAAAGGAATGGTAGACAGAAAGAAAGTAGAAAAGAGTAAAGAGATTGTTTCTAGATCACTCTTCAGATAAGAGTGGGATCTGAAATAGATGGCTCTCAGATGGAGCTAGATTCAGATGAGTATAGATCACTCTTCAGATAAGAGTTGGATCTGATACAGAATGCTGGCAGTTAGAGCATAGTTCAAATGGCTCGCAATTAGAGCACAGATTGAAATGAGAAGTTATGATGAGGCCATAGCAGTAGAATGCAATGGCAGGTGGTTAGACCATGATAGCACAAGGCATGGTAAACCACAGTAAAGTAAGAAAGATGAGAAGGAACTCCTGAGTAAAAGAGAAAGTAAGTAGAGTCTGGGTAAATGATATGAGGCTATAAAATTTTTATGGAGTTATCAACAGGTGGAAGCAGTTAACCTTATAACTTAGTCTGTTGGTTTAAAGTCTTCGGGAGATATGCAGTACAACAGAATCACAGTTAGATTCTGGAGGGTCGCAGTTAGATCCTAGCATGGCTCCAGGATCGCAGTTAGATCCTAACAGATTCAGAGTCACAGTTAGATTCTGAAGAGGCTAACTGTTGATCGCAGTTAGATCCCGAGGTCGCAGTTAGACCTAGCCTAAAGAAAGTAATGAGCCATGAGATATGAGTACAATGTAGTATCTCTTTAGGAAGATGAATGCCAAAGACAAAGTTAAGGTGAGGAAGCTTCACTAGTTGATAAACTCACCCAGAGAAATTGTTTTATAATGATTTTCCTCAGATAGCCTCTAGTATACAGACTGAACTTAGCTTTCCCTTAAACGAAGATGGAGTCCAAGTTGAAATCTGAGTACTGCTATTCAAAGTAGTTTTGTAGAAGTATGCCTGAGAAGCAGAGAAGAGAATCCTCTATGTAATGAGAAGCAGAGAAGAGAATCCTCTGTGTAATGAGAAGCAGAGAAGAAAATCCTCAGTGTAATGAGGACAGAAGAGTATGAGTAGATAGATTCTCCCAGATGAGGGTAAAGAGATTAAAAGGCTAGAGAAGACCTAGAGAAAGAGGTCTAAGGCAAAGTAAAGATAGAACGCAGTTATATGAGGAAGAGAATGTTAGCCTTATGGTATCTCAAGATAAGTTATAAAAGGGTGATATACACCATGAGATAGCCAGAGTTGGCTAGATATGCTATGATAAAGTATCAAAAGCATGCAATGAGATACACTGTGGTAAACGTGTAATGTAACACGTACCGAGAAATGTGCATTTTATGAACAGATCGAGAGGCTTCCTTTTTTGTAGGGATCATATGTTTAAATGTTATGCTATGAAAGAGAATAGAAAATGAGAGCTTTCACTCCTTGTATGAGATGCTAGGCCTTATGTTACAACATTTTTATGTCTTTTCTCTTTTGTCGCTTTCTTCTTTTCATTTGCAGGTAAGATATCTATTTTAAGCACTCCCACAGCCTGGAAATTCTTTTCAAATTTCTTGCGAGATAAAAGGATATTCTCCGAATGAGACTCTTGGGGTAATTGGTCAGGGTATTATAGGTGGAAGCAAATGAATTCCAATCCAATCAAGGATATAGCGAATGGTAAGAGAAAAATAAATCTCGATCAAGATTTGGTACGTGGTTGAGTGGTGAAAACTCGTCCCCAATATGTGCAGTGGGTCATCCCTTTGGGCTTCAGGACAAATCTTGCATGAGCACTCCCTACACATGGTTTCATCAAAGGCGAGATGGACTACGAGAGATGCAACGTTAAATTGTTCCACAAATTAACCGAATAATGAGGACACAGAACGAGACATTCGAGCGACCAGAGGGTGGTGATGATGGAACCGGTAGACATTCGAACTTTCAATTGATCCGCTGCACGTGGCCAACCAGTAAATATATAGTAACACACCATCATAAATTCCTGTGCGAATTCGAGATGAGTAACTAGCTAGTGCTATGTTCTTTCTCAAACAACTTAAGAACACTTGCCCATTGAAGTGAATGTAAGCCTTTCAACAAAAGGGACCTGTAATATCCTTAATTTCTGTACTGATTTCTATGTACAGATTAGATGGAATATATGAGTTCTTTTTCAGGAAAAAGATGTGGTCCTTTATGTAAAGAAAAGGATTAAATTGCAAAAGAAAGGAAATGAAAGGACTTAAGTGCAATTATGGAAAGTTTAAGGTTAGGAAAGAAAGGTAGACAAAAATGTGGGGTCTCAAAGTGTAATTTTAGCCAAATTTAAGGGACTTAATTGCAAAGAAGAAAAGTTCCCTGGGCCTAAAGTATAATTAAAGAAAAATAGGCCAGAAGTGGTTTGGACCGCCCGACAGTATTTTTGTCCCAGATTTCACTAGAAGATAGGGCAAGTGACGCTGGGTAATCCAGCTTAATACCAGAATTTTTGAAGACTCCAGATAGTCGAAAATGGACTGATCGTCCAAAAGTTATAAAAATTCCTACCGGATACCCTAGATTTTAGATATAAGTAAAAAATTACAGGATGATGCACCCTTATGGGGCGGATGTCAGGAAACTGACAGAATACCGATAGGAGGTCTGTAGAAAAAGTTATTCACAAATTAGCAAATCCAGACGGGAATATAAGGCCTCCAGGGATCCGATAGGGAGATTTATCGGTATTTAAACTAAGATTGAATTAGGTCGGGTAACAACAGTCAGATGCCCGTTATGACCCAAATGACTGCCCAGTCACAGTAGGGCAGTGTATCTGACAGAAGGAGCCGGTGTCCGGATATGTGTGTAAACGGTGCATAAAAGCTAAAATATTCGGTGAACCTGGACAGGGGAGGATTCCTCGTAATGCGCGCCATGAAGGTGTTGGACCCAGAAAGTCCCCAAAATGGTGCCATCAAAGGCCCAATAAGACATGTGGACTGATAGGTGGGCCAGTGTCCAGCAGAACCCAGGAAAAATGTGAAATTACGAAAATGCCCCTGTGTTGTACTAAAGGGGTAGCAAGTGTATCAAGGGCATTTTGGTCATTCTGGACAGGCCTAGAGGCCAAGACATATACAGGTGAAGTTAACCAGAGTCAGTATATGCCCTGATGAAGTACAAAAAGGTGTAAAATGATAGTTTTGCCCTTAGGGTTAACATAGTGCATGAAAGGGCACCCAGGGGTATTTTGGTCATTTCGCAGGGGATCTGTAATTGAGTTTAGACCCAGTATTAAAATGTTAATGATATAAAGGATCCAGATACTAAGTTCAAGTCCAGAAGACATAACATGGGTTTTCAGAAAAATTAGATTCGGAAAACGGTTCAATTTTCGAGGCGACGGACTTGGCCGATACTGGATTAGATCGGAAAGCTTCCAGAAGGTTTCTCTCCTCTCCAAATTGCGCCATGTGAATAATGTGGGTGATGAGGTGTCCTATGAGGTGGCCTTGAATGATGTCATGCATGATGCAGTAAAAGGAATAAAAGAAAATTGGAAATTCCGGAAAAACCAGGACCACAGTATCAGATGGCTTCAAAATTACAAGAATGCCATTGAAGGAAACTATAAATACCCCCCTTGCTCTTCATCCCCACGGTCTAAGGAGCTTTTAGAGAGATAAGGAAGTTCTTGAGAGAGAAAGTGAGAAAAAGAAAGAAGAAAGGAAATTCTGGTGAAGTTGGAAGCAGTAGAGAAATTCTAGAGTTCTGCTTTTGAGGTAGTAACTAATCCTAGCTTTTATGTAATGTCTTTGTGAATTGTTGTGCTATTGTTTGGTTGGATTATTGTCTTATATGTTATGCTTGAAGCTCTATTACAATGCTATGATCATATGTTATTGAATATTGAAGCATGCAGCATACTTATCTGTACACAATCACAAGCAAGCACTGTCACACTGCATTACATTTATTGTTATGATTGTTGCTACTGAGATTCTTTTGAATCTCATTCCCATATATAACATTACAGGGGAGGTTCTGTCAAAATAAAAATTGGAAATTTTAAGAGACGCCGTTAGGCTGCCGAAATTCTGGCAACGAAGCAGGAACAAAGAAAGGAACTGATACGTACTGTGTACGTAGGTGCTGTCTAAGGAGGCTGGAAGTGAGTGGACCTAGCAGGTTCATCCAGTCTTTCCTGGGTACTTACGTAGAATGGTAGTTCTTACGGGAATTACCGAATCGGTACAAGATCGGTTACTTTCTACAGAAGGAATGTAGTAGTTATGCTGCCGGATTTTAGACAACAAAAAATGTAATAGAAATATGAGGATGTTAATCATGCACTGATGTATAACAGTTGATTATTTAATAATGATTATTATCTGGCATGTTTGACTGATATGTGATGCATGTATGCATTAATATGTAAGGTTAGATGCTAAAAAATGACTCTATGAACAGTAATCTGTGGAGACCAATTGATGTTTGGTAAATCATTAAAAATAGTAAATGGTTGAATAAATGTATGATATTTTTATGGTAAATATTAGACATACTAAGATTTAATTTGATATATATAATGCTTCATTTGGATGTATACACGAAAAGATATAAATTGTTAAAATTGAGACCAGAATGCTGGATTCAGGAGTAAGTCATTGGATAAACAGTAAAGTTGAAAGGTTGACCCACGTTGAATTTGTCAAGGAATTGTCAACCAATGATTTTTCCCTGAAATATACTTAAGTTATCTTCATGTAGCAATTTGAACCACTTTATTTATATTTTTGTAGAATTAGTTATGATTTTTCAAAGTCAGGTCACTCATCTGGAATTTGCCACAGTGAACAGTACCCGATATGAATAAAATTCCAGATTAAGAGTTTAGACTTCAATGACCCTGAAAGTGGTTCTAAGTGCTACTGAATGGTCCTTAAGATATATAAAAATAAGGATGTGGTATTTTGGTATCAGAGCAAAGGATTCTGGCTTAGGAAATACTTTGAATAGATAAATATACCCTAATAAACCGAACATAATTGACACTAAGTTAGTATTGCAGGATGGCTAGACTTAGATCCGGGTCTGAAACTACAGTAAACCAATGGGAGTTAAGACCAGAGGTTTCTAGTTCGGATAGTTCAAAAGGGGAGATAATGAGCAATGATTCTGATCCTTGGACACCTCCAGTAGCTGGTGACTCTGAGGAGGATAGTTCCTCGGTAGGATCAAACTTTCCGATTGATGATCAGGAGGTGATGGTGATAGAAGGCCCTATTCCTGCCATTCCCATAAGTGCGGTACCTTTGAATATAACAGACAATTCAAGATCCAGCCAAGTACGTGATCAGAGTAATGCGCCAGGTCCCAGTAGACCCGAAGTGACCCTAGTAGAGATACATTTGGGAAGTCTAATCGTAAGAATGATCCCAGGGAGGAACCTGAGTAGAGAATAATTTGAGAGCTCGGTAGCATTAGCCCGACAGCTATATGGGCTGAGGCAGACCCTGATCAGAGATGTAGATCAAGGCTATATGGTTTATCAGAATTCCATCACAAGGGTGAAAGCCATATATCAAGCCTGGGATCCAAACGTGTTAACCATGGGGCTTTGGCTAGAAATTATGAATGATGTATTGCCGACTACTCCTACCTGGAGATCGGAGTTGGATCAATATTTTGATAAAGAACCATATTGTACTATATCCGACTGGATCTACTTGGTAGGAGAATATATTAGAATAAAGTTTAAGAAAAATTAGGGTAATGTTTCTAATGTACAAAAGATCAGTACAGTGGCATATGTATGATTGTGACATGTACCTTGTATGCTATGTTTGAAATGAAATGAGAAATGTTGTTTATCGCATTCCTTTCTATGTTATAGCATAACAAAATGGTTCAAACAAGAAGAACGATTCCAGTAGAGGAACCACAAGAAGCTGGAAATCTTAATCAACTAATTTTAGAACGGTTAGAACAACAATAAAAGATTATAGAAGAAATGAGAGCAGCTCAGGCACGAAATGAGCAAGAAAGAGATGCTGCCATGCTGCAGCTGTAAGTAATTTAAGACCACCAGAGCCTTCAGGAGCGGCTGATAGAGAACCTGAAGGAGTACAACAGCAGGCAGTTCAGCCCCAAAGACGGGTTGAATTGAGGGAGGAGGCAGTAGGTATCCAACAATGGATGGTTCGATTTTGTAAACACAATCCTCCAGTGTTCGAAGGAACATTCAAAGTACAGATAGCAGAAAATTGGGTCAGTAGATTAGAGAAGATCTTCAAGGTCCTCGACTGCCGAACTGAAACCAAGGCCCAAATGGCCATCTATCAATTAGAAAAGGATACGGATAGATGGTGGAAGAATACAGAGTTACTTCTCCAAGCAAGAGATATTCCAGTTACCTGGGAAGTGTTTCTTGAGCAGTTTTACGAGAAATATTTCCCTCAATCCGTCAGAGATGAAAGGGAGGCCGAATTCCTTATACTGAGACAAGGAGAAAAAGAAGCTTTTGACGAATATCTGGCTAAGTTCAACCGGCTATCCCAGTATTCTACGTATCTACGTCAAGTGGATGACAGACGCTGGATGGCAGAAAGGATGATTCGGGGCTTGAATTCCACGCTAAAGGAGAAGTTAACTCCGCAACAATACAGCCAGTTTAATAAGGCTGTGGAAGCATGTCGAATTGTAGAAAATAGCATGAATCATCGAATGCTGTTCAGATCCGGGAATAAGGATTAGGCGACCCCTGACAAGGCCGGTTGAAATCAAGAAGCTGCAGGTGGGAGCGGCTTTAGGAAGAGGAAGCGACCGTCGTAGAACAAAAAACCAAATAGAGGAAATTTCTGCGGCAGGTCCAATAACAAGGTTTCAAAGGCCCCAGTATGTGAAAAGTGTGGAAAGAATCATGGTGATAGACCATGTTTAATGGGCCAGAATATTTGTTACACCTGCGGAAAGCCCGGACATTTTTCCAGAGAATGTCCTTAAGCCATAACTGATCCAAGGCCAAGGACGGCAAGACGAGTGTTTACACTCACTAGAGAGGACGCGCAGCGATCACCTGAGATGATCCAAGGTACAATCTATCTCAATGATCATGCTGTGACTGCTCTATTTGATTCGGGTGCAAGTCATTCCTTTATATCTTATGACTGTGCTAAATGCCTAGGCCTTCTGATCAGCAAATTGCGTTATGATATACAGGTGAAAACCCCCACCAACGCTAGAGTAATTACATCTGATGCCTGTCTAAATAGTGTTGTGCGTTATGAGCACTGCAGTACCACCCTAGACCTGATCTGTATGCCTTTTCGAGAGATTAATGTCATACTCGACTTAAATTGGTTATCCTCCAATAATGTGATGTTGGACTGCAGAAACAAGACCCTGGTTCTTAGTCCAAAGATCACTGATCGGAGCTCAGAAGTACGACTGAACTTCATGACAGAGGCTCAGGCAGAAAAATGTCTACAGAAAGGATGTCAAGGGTATGTGGTATTCTTTTCTGTTCAAACAGAAGTGGAAGAAGGCATCAAGGAGATTCCAGTAGTCAATGAATTTCCTGAAGTCTTCCCAAAGGAGATTCAAGGATTGCCTTCAGAACGGGAAGTGGAGTTTGCGATCGACATTATACCTGGAGCTGGACCAGTGTCAAAAGCCCCGTACAGGATGGCTCCCAATGAAATAATGGAACTGAAGAAGCAAATTGAGGAGCTATTGGAGAAGGGTTTCATACGACCCAGTGTATCGCCATGGGGTGCTCCAGTACTATTCGTCAAGAAGAAAGATGGCAGTTTAAGGCTATGCATTGACTACAGGTAATTAAATAAGCTTACAGTTAAGAATAAGTATCCTCTACCCAGAATTGATGACCTGCTAGATCAGTTGGCAGGAGCGAGCTTATTCTCCAAGATTGACTTGACATCTGGCTACCATCAACTAAGTGTCAAGCCAGATGATATTCCAAAGACGGCATTCAGAACGCGCTACTGGCATTTCGAGTTCCTGGTGATGCCTTTTGGACTAACCAATGCACCTGCTATTTTCATGGACTACATGAATCGGATCTTCAGGCCTTATCTAGATCAGTTCGTTGTGGTCTTCATTGATGATATTCTGGTATACTCCAAATCTCCAGAGGAGCATGAAAGGCATTTGAGGATTATTCTTGGTACCCTTAAAGAAAAGAAGCTCTATGCTAAGCTGAGTAAATGCGAGTTTTAGCTATCAGAAGTCAAATTTCTCGGCCATGTCATATCCCGAGATGGGGTAGCTGTGGATCCTAGCAAAGTTGAACCAGTTTTGAGCTGGGAGCAGCCAAGGACAGTGACGGAGATCAGAAGTTTTCTCGGCCTAGCAAGGTACTACAGAAGATTTATTCAAGACTTTTCTCGAATTGCCTTACCACTTACCAAGCTGACCAGAAAGAATCAGCAGTTTAAGTGGGATGAGAAGTGCGAGGCTAACTTCCAAGAGTTGAAGCAGAGATTAACCACTACTCCCATGATGATTATTCCAAACCCCACTCAGACTTACGTAGTCTACACTGATGCTAGCAAGCAGGGGTTGGGATGTGTGCTGATGCAGCAAGGTCGAGTAGTAGCCTACGCCTCTCGACAGTTAAAGCCACATGAAGAAAATTATCCCACTCATGATCTGGAGCTTACGGCGGTGGTTTATACCCTGAAGATATGGAGGCATTATTTATATAGAGCAACGATAAAGTTGTTTTGTGACCACAAAAGTCTGAAGTATCTACAGGATCAAAAAGAGCTGAATATGAGGCAACGGCAATGGATGGAGTTGTTGAAAGATTATGACTTCTAGATTAAATACCATCCAGGAAAAGCCAATGTGGTAGCTGATGCCCTGAGTAGAAAGGTGGTGCAGGTTGCATACATGATGATCAAGGAGTTAGAATTGATAGAAGATATGCGCGATTGGAGCCCTCTATATCAAATGCAACTCACAGAGAATCCTTTTGGAGGAGTTCATGTCAGAGCTTGCATAGAAGATGAGATAAAAGAGGCTCAAAAGCAGGATAAGCTCGCAGCAATATTCAAAGACAAGCTGGAGAAGGGGAAGACAAGGAATTTTGAGATGTCCCCAGACGAATTACTACAGTTTTGGGGAAGACCCTATATCCCTAATATTGTGGGATTAAGGGAAAGGATTCTGGAGGAAGCACATAAAAGTCGGTATACTGTACATCCAGGTATGACCAAGATGTACCATGATGTTAAAAGGTTATTTTGGTGGCCTTGATTGAAGAAAGATGTTATGACTTACGTATCTAAGTGCTTGACTTGCCAGAAAGTGAAAATTGAACATCAAAAGCCAGCAGGAACATTGCAGCCTCTAGAAATCCCTGAGTGGAAATGGGATGGGATTGCCATGGACTTTGTGGAAGGACTACCCCTGACTCCAAGTAGACATGATGTAGTATGGGTAGTAATTGATCGACTGACAAAGTCAGCACATTTTCTGGCAATCAATAAGAGAGATGAAGGGAATTGGAAGACACGCAGCGGAAATTAACTTTAAAAATTTTTCCATTCCCAGCCAGGATCTACCGAATGTGTTTAAGTCAATGAGAAAGAAGTGTTACCTTTGGTATTTGAGCTTTGGTCGCGACCTCAGTGTCCACTAGTCGTGACTCCTCGCCTCTGGAACTTTCAGTCGCGACCTCCTCAACTTCTAGTCACGACCTGTCGCCTCAGGAGTTGTTAGTCACGACCTACTCTGCTTCTCGTCGCGACCGGACGTCTCTGGAGTTTGTAGTCGCGACCTCGTCAGCTTCAAGTCGCGACCTGTCTCCTCTTTTCAGATTTCTGACGTTCAGATGCCCGTATGGTCGCGACCTCAGTGTCAATAGGTCGCGACCTTGCTTCGTGTCTCGTCGATCGTAAGAAGTCGACAGCTCAGATCGGCTTCCTCTACCAGTATCCACACGAACAGCGTTCCAATCGCGAACGACGTGCTAGCTCCTCTTGTCCCTCTAGGGCTTTCTAGAGATTCCGTCCTCACCGTCTCTATTTTGGCAGTTTCTTATCTGTAAACCTTTTGCACTCTCCCTGCCCCTTTTCTCACGTCTGAATATGTGTGTAGAGATGTCTAGAACCCTAGCCCCTAATGTCAAATATATAGGAAGCTATCGGGCTTCTAATAGGGCCGGGCTTCAGAATTAATCTTATATTAATTCTGAATTAATACAATATCATATATTGCATAATTTAATAAGAAACTAATTAAATAAATATGGTTTATATTAAATCCGTCTCACAGATTTAATTCACCTATTTATTTAATTTAAAATAAAGATAAGACAGAATTATATTTGATTTATTCTCATAAATCAAATTTGAGATATCTTATCAATTTGAATTTCAAATTCAAATAGATCATATCCATTTAAATTCAAATTCAAAAGTGATAGAGATTTAATTTATCCTTATAAATTAAATCTTACAAATATCTCTTATATTATATATAATATATATATAAATTTATATATATATAAAATATATATCCACCCTAGATTACTCATTGAATCTAGACATCTCTTAGATTCAATGAATCTGGACATCATAGCTCGTATTGGGCTATTTTGTGTGCGACCCTGTAGGCCCATATGAAGTTGGCAGTGGCCCAGTTACTATACTGACCCACAAGTCGTAAGCGGTCTCTAGCAAGGCAAAACATATGAGGATCGATAAACGATGTAACCTTTCATACAACCATATCACGTCCCTTTTATCACACGATATTTCGGTCAAGGATGAGGCATGGAGAACGTCATCCTCCTGTTCCTGACCGTTACTTTCTCGATCCCTGAGTAGTCTGAATATAGAAATAGAACTACCCTTCCATTCCAGTATGGCCATACATTTCTCAGACTCACTCATCGAGGGGCCCAGTAATATCTCTCTACGAATGTGAGGGACAAATTCTATCTTGACCATTCACATTCCTCCGCATGAAAAAACACTAAGCCCGAGCATAGCCTTTATGATCACTCGGTCAAAAGTGACTTTTCACTAGGTCAAAGCTGAGCGTTTGTCATGTAGGAATCCATGATGATCTCAGGTCAAAGGGCATAGTGATATGGCTTGTATATGAGAGAAGCTTATGACTTGACCCATGCAGCTCTCTCATAGCGGGTCGATCCAACACCCTGTACTCTTACATGTGCTTATGACTTTGATTTATATCTCTATATATCTTCAAAGTCATACTGGTCTTATTTCATCTCTACTCCCGCATAGATGACTGACCAGGGACATTTAGGATAAGATCACGAGTTATCCAAGGATTGTCATCATAGTAAACATGCAAATAATATGATAACATAATTAAGAAATTCATAAATCAACAATGTTCATAAGATAATGATTGGCCCCTAGGGCATAATCTCCAACAAGAGATTCTCTTGAAAAGCTGGCAAAGTTGTATATAAAGGAGATCGTTAGGCTTCATGGTATCCCGAGCAGCATTGTGTCTGATAGAAACCCTCGATTTACTTCAAATTTTTGGAAGGCTTTATAAGAAGAAATGGGCACTACTCTCAGATTTAGTACAGCTTATCATCCTCAGACAGATGGTCAATCTGAAAGAACAATACAAACGTTAGAGGATATACTAAGAGCATGTGTCCTAGATTTCAAAGGCAACTGGGATATCCATTACCCCTTATAGAGTTTGCTTATAACAATAGTTATCAGGCAAATATTCAGATGGCACCTTTTGAAGCACTCTATGGACGTAAATGTAGATCCTCTTATGCTGGCTAGAGCTGAGCGAGAGAAGAATGCTTGGTCCTGATATAGTGGATCAAACAGCAGAGCAGATTGCGGTGATTAGAAAAACATTGCTGACGGCTCAAAGCAGACAGAAAAGCTATGTAGATGTCAGAAGGAAGCAGTTGGAATTTAAAGAAGGAGAACATGTATTCCTTAAGTTAACTCCAACCACGGGAGCCGGACGATCGATTAAAGTGAAGAAGTTGCATCCAAGATACATCGGACCATTCCAGATTCTCTCAAAGATAGGAGCGGTAGCCTACAAGTTGGCTTTTCCTCCTAATCTCAGCCAGATACATGATGTGTTCCATGTTTCCCAATTAAAGAAGTATGTTCCAGATCCATCTCATGTGATTAAGCAAGATGAGGTCGCACTGCGAGATGACTTGACCTATGAGGTTGGACCGGTGCGAATTGCTGATAGAAAAGTCAAGCAGTTGTGGAATAAACAAATTCCTTTAGTTAAAGTGATCTGGAAAGGCTTGACTGAACAAGAAGCTACATGGGAAACAGAAGAAAAGATGAGAGAGAAGTATCCTGAATTGTTTTGATAGGATAGATGTAATGTAAATTTTGAGAACAAAATTTATTTTAAGGGGGAGAGAAATGTAATATCCTTAATTTCTGTACTAATTTCTATGTACAGATTAGATGGAATATATGAGTTCTTTTTTAGGGAAAAGATGTGGTCCTTTGTGTAAAGAAAAGGATTAAATTGAAAAAGAAAGGAAATGAAAGGACTTAAATACAATTATGGAAAGTTTAAGGTTAGGAAAGAAAGGTAGACAAAAATGTGGGGTCTCAAAGTGTAATTTTAGCCAAATTTAAGGGACTTAATTACAAAGAAGAAAAGTTCCCTGGGGCTAAAGTATAATTAAAGAAAAATAGGCCAGAAGTGGTTTGGACCGCCCGACAGCATTTCAGTCCCAGATTTCACTAGAAGATAAGGCAAGTGACGCTGGGTAATCCAGCTTAATACCAGAATTTTTGAAGACTCCAGATAGTAAAAAATGGACTGATCGTCCAAAAGTTATAAAAATTCCTACCGGAAACCCTAGATTTCAGATATAAGTAAGAAATTACAGGATGATGCACCCTTATGGGGCGGATGTCAGGAAACTGATAGAATACCGATAGGAGGTCTGTAGAAAAAGTTATTCACAAATTAGCAAATCCAGACAGGAATATAAGGCCTCCAGGGATCCGATAGGGAGATTTATCGGTATTTAAACTAAGATTGAATTAGGTCGGGTAACAACAGTCAGATGCCCGTTATGACCCAAATGACTGCCCAGTCACAGTAGGGCAGTGTATCTGACAGAAGGAGCCGGTGTCCGGATATGTGTGTAAACGGTGCATAAAAGCTAAAATATTCGGGGAACCTAGACAGGGGAGGATTCCTCGTAATGCGCGCCATGAAGGTGTTGGACTCAGAAAGGCCCCAAAATGGCGCCATCAAAGGCCTAATAAGACATGTGGACTGATAGGTGGGCCAGTGTCCAGCAGAACCCCGGAAAAATGTGAAATTACGAAAATGCCCCTGTGTTGTACTAAAGGGGTAGCAAGTGTATCAAGGGCATTTTGGTCATTCTGGACAGGCCTAGAGGCCAAGACATATACAGGTGAAGTTAACCAGAGTCAGTATATGCCCTGATGAAGTACAGAAAGGTGTAAAATGATAGTTTTGCCCTTAGGGTTAACATAGTGCATGAAAGGGCACCCAGGGGTATTTTGGTCATTTCGCAGGGGATCTGTAATTGAGTTTAGACCCAGTATTAAAATGTTAATGATATAAAGGATCCAGATACTAAGTTCAAGTCCAGAAGACATAACATGGGTTTTCAGAAAAATTAGATTCGGAAAACGGTTCAATTTTCGAGGCGATAGACCTGGCCGATACTGGATTAGACCGGAAAGCTTCCAGAAGGTTTCTCTCCTCTCCAAATTGCGCCATGTGAAGAATGTGGGTGATGAGGTGTCCTATGAGGTGGCCTTGAATGATGTCATGCATGATGCAGTAAAAGGAATAAAAGAAAATTGGAAATTCTGGAAAAACCAGGACCACAGGATCAGATGGCTTCAAAATTACAAGAATGCCATTGAAGGAAACTATAAATACCCCCCTTGCTCTTCATCCCCACGGTCTAAGGAGCTTTTAGAGAGATAAGGAAGTTCTTGAGAGAGAAAGTGAGAAAAAGAAAGAAGAAAGGAAATTCTGGTGAAGTTGGAAGCAGTAGAGAAATTCTAGAGTTCTGCTTTTGAGGTAGTAACTAATCCTAGCTTTTATGTAATGTCTTTGTGAATTGTTGTGCTATTGTTTGGTTGGATTGTTGTCTTATATGTTATACTTGAAGCTCTATTACAATGCTATGATCATATGTTATTGAATATTGAAGCATGCAGCATACTTATCTGTACACAATCACAAGCAAGCACTGTCACACTGCATTACATTTATTGTTATGATTGTTGCTACTGAGATTCTTTTGAATCTCATTCCCATATATAACATTACAGGGGAGGTTCTGTCAAAATAAAAATTGGAAATTTTAAGAGACGCCGTTAGGCTGCCGAAATTCTGGCAACGAAGCAGGAACAAAGAAAGGAACTGATACGTACTGTGTACGTAGGTGCTGTCTAAGGAGGCTGGAAGTGAGTGGACCTAGCAGGTTCATCCAGTCTTTCCTGGGTACTTACGTAGAATGGTAGTTCTTACGGGAATTACCGAATCGGTACAAGATCGGTTACTTTCTACAGAAGGAATGTAGCAGTTATGCTGCCGGATTTTAGACAACAAAAAATGTAATAGAAATATGAGGATGTTAATCATGCACTGATGTATAACAGTTGATTATTTAATAATAATTATTATCTGGCATGTTTGACTGATATGTGATGCATGTATGCATTAATATGTAAGGTTAGATGCTGAAAAATGACTCTATGAACAGTAATCTGTGGAGACTAATTGATGTTTGGTAAATCATTAAAAATAGTAAATGGTTGAATAAATGTATGATATTTTTATGGTAAATATTAGACATACTAATATTTAATTTGATATATATAATGCTTCATTTGTATGTATACACGAAAAGATATAAATTGTTAAAGTTGAGACCAGAATGCTGGATTCAAGAGAAAGTCATTGGATAAACAGTAAAGTTGAAAGGTTGACCCACGTTGAATTTGTCAAGGAATTGTCAACCAATGATTTTTCCCTGAAATATACTTAAGTTATCTTCATGTATCAATTTGAACCACTTCATTTCTATTTTTTTAGAATTAGTTATGATTTTTCAAAGTCAGGTCACTCATCTGGAATTTGCCACAGTGAACAGTACCCGATATGAATAAAATTCCAGATTAAGAGTTTAGACTTCAATGACCCTGAAAGTGGTTCTAAGTGCTACTGAATGGTCCTTAAGATATATAAAAATAAGGATGTGACAGGACCCACACTCTCTTCCCTTTCTAACTTTTTTAACCGGTCGCCAATACATGCCATCAGGGGCTAAACTTTATTTTGGGGGAAAGATGTCCGTTTCATACCTATGCAATTTATAATGCCTGAAATCCCATCAGAGGAGCATTTAAGGGAAGGGACAGCTGGATGACAAAAAGCTTATCGTCCATGTACCATATTCATGATAGCAATAGATATCCTTGTTCCTTATAGGCGGGGAATGGGGTAATCTTGATTTCTAAGCAAAGAGTCCAAATCGAAAGCACCTCTACGCAATGAGGCTGACAAATGGAAATGAATGAAAAGTGCCGTGGTGGCAAGACTACCGGATTCCTACAGGAAAAATACTTTCTAGATTACGAGCTTCGTCTTCATACGGAAAATAAGTAGACGAGGAAGAAGAAGGCATTCGAGAGAAAGCATTACAAAATAGGCACAAGAATGTCACAGTCAAAGCTGTAACAACATTTTTATGTCTTTTCTCTTTTGCCGCTTTCTTCTTTTCATTTGCAGCGTATGATATCTATTTTAAGCACTTCCCACCACCGCCCGGAAATTCTTTTCAAATTTCATGCGATATAAAAGGATATTCTCCGAATGAGACTCTTGGGGTAATTTGTCAGGGTATTATACGTGGAAGCAAATGAATTCCAATCCAATCAAAGATATAGCCAATAGTAACAGAAAAATGAATCTCGATCAACATTTGGTACATGGTTGAGTGGTGAAAACTCGTCCCCAATATGTGCAGTGGGTCATCCCTTTGGGCTTCAGGATAAATCGTGCACGAGCACTCGCTACACATGGTTTCATCAAAGGGGAGATGCAACGTTAAAATTGTCCAACAAATCAACCGAACAACGGGGACGTATAAAGAGACATTCGAGCGAGGAGAGTGTGGTGATGATGGCACCGGTAGACATTCGAACTTTCAATTGATCCGCTACAGGCGGCCAACCGGACAATATATAGTGACACACCATCATAAATTCCTATGCGAATTCGAGATAAGTAACTAGCTAGTGCTATGTTCTTTCTCAGACAACTTCAGAAGTCTTGCCCAAGGATGTGAATCTAAGCCTTTCAACAAAAGGGACCCATAATCTCTTCCCTTTCCAAACTTTTTAACCGGTCGCAAATACATGCCATAAGCGGCAAAACGTTATGTTGGGACAAGGATGTCCGTTTCATTGCTATGCAATTTATAATGCCTGAAATCCCATCAGAGGAGCATTTAAGGGAAGGGACAGCCGGATGACAAAAAGCTTATCGTCCATATACCATATTCATGGTAGCAATAGATATCCTTGTTCCTTATAGTCGGGAAATGGGGTAATCTTGATTTCTAAGCAAAGAGTCCATATCAAGAGAACCTCTACGCAATGAGACTGACATATGGAAATGAATGAAAAGCGCCGTGGTGGCAAGACTACCAGATTCCTACAGGAAAAATACTTTCTAGATTACGTGCTTTGTAACATCTCGATTTTTGGTCTAGGAGAACTGGGAAGTAGTCTGATATGGGCAGGCTGCTAACCCGTAGTCCCAGGGTAGTAATCTGATATGGGCGGATTACTTACCTATATTTTGTAGGAATCCGAGGGATGAGCTAAGTCCTTTAGTATTTAAAGATGAGTTAAGTCTTTAACCTACAGAATCGGGACAGTTCACCTAGGTTCAAAATGAAGAATGTGAGGAATATCCTAAGTCTTAAGCCTAGAATTCTGCAGGAAGCTTGATATGGGCTGGCTCCTGTGTAAGATAACCTGATATGGGCGGGTTGTCGAGCTTTTCAATTAACGATGACTCCCGAAGAGTTTAGGGGATGAGTTATTGAAAGAGAATTTCTAGAACTTAAGATGAAGGATAAGAAGATGAGAATAGATGCCAGAAAGAGAATGTAGGGGCAAAATCGTAATTATAGGAAAGATCGGGCTGGTAGCTGATGAGTACCATATTTTGCCAGAAAATAGAGAAAATTATGCTGATCATTTCACTGAACTGTGAAATGTGCATACGAGGTCTCTATGAGTATGAAAGAATTATGGAAAGTTTAAGGACAAAAAGGTGGGGTCCTTAAGTGTAATTTTAGCCAAATACAAAGGGACTTAAATGAAAAGAAGAAAAGTTTCTTGGGGCTAAAGTGTAATTAAAGAAAGTCAGGCCGGAAGTGGTTTGGACTGTCCGACGGTATTTCAGTCCCAGATTTCACCGGTAGAGAGAGCAAGGGACGCTCGGTAATCTGGCTTAATACGGGAATTTTTGAAGACTCCAGATAGCCAGAAATGGACTGATCGTCCAAAAGTTATAAAAATTCATACCGGATATCCTAGATTTCAGATCTAGGTGAGAAAATACAAGATGATACGTCCTTATGGGGCGGATGTCGGGAAACTGACAGAATACCGATACGAGGCCTGTAGGAAAAGTTATTCGCAAATTAGAAAATCCAGACGGGAGTGTGAGGCCTTCGGGTATCCGATAGGGAAATTTATCGGTATTTGAAAAGGGACTGAATGAGTTCGGATAACCTCGGTCAGATGACTGATATGACTCACAGGGATGTCTGAACACCGCAGGCCAGTGTATCGGACAGAAGGAGCCGGTGTCTGGATATGTGTATAAACGGTGAAAAATAGATTAAATATTCAATAAACATTAACGGGGGAGATTCCTCGTAATACGTACCATGAAGGTAATGGACCCTGAAAGGCCCAATAATGGCGCCAACAAGGCCCAGTAAGACACTTGGACTGATAGGTGGGCCAGTGTCAGGCAGAACCCCAGAAAAGTGCGAAATTACGAAAATGCCCCTGTGTTGTACTAAAGGGGTAGTAGATGTATGAGGGCATTTTGGTCATTCTGGACAGGCCCAGGAGCCAAGACACATATAGATAAAGTTACTTAGAGTCAGTATATGCCCTGACAGAGTACAGAAGGGTGTGAAATGACGATTTTACCCTTAGGGTTAAAATAGTGCAAGAAATGGCACTCAGGGGTATTTTGGTAATTTGTCGAGGGATGTTTCTTGGGAATCGAGCCATCAGAGTACTTGAGCTTGATCAGGATCCAAGATAACATTCCCAGAGCCCAAAAACGTAGGCCCAGTGATATGTGGGAAAAAGTGGCATTAAAATACTATTTTAATGCTGTTTCAATAAAGTAAAGTTACTCGGTCGGCACGATAACCGAGGAGGTGATCAGATAAAGTCTGAGACTTATCTGGATAGCATTGGAAGGCGTGAAAGGTCCCTTCCAGGTGCCACATGACGCAATCTTAGAGGCAGAAGCAAAGTTGAGGACACGTATTACGGTGCAAGACTCTGGACCGGTACTGGATTGGACTGAACTACTGAGTCAGCTGATGAGGTGTACAGGAATTATGACATGTGAAGAATGTGGCGATGAGGTGTCCCGGTGAGGTGTCCTGGATGATGTCATGCATGATGCAGTAAAAAGGAATAAAGAAAAATAGGAAAATCCATGAAAAACCAGGACCACATGTTCAGATGGCTTCAAAATTACAGAAATGCCATCCATTAAAGCTATAAATACCCCCTTCCCCTCCCATTTTATGCATCCCACGTTTTTGGCAAGAAAAGAGAGAGAAAGAAGAGAGAGAAGGAGAAAGAAAGAAAGAAAGGAAGTTCTGGTGGAGTTGGAAGCAGTATAGAAGTTCTGGAGTTCTGCTTTTGAGGTAGTAACTAATCCTAGCTTTATGTAATGGCTTTGTGATTTGATGTGCTATTGTTTGGTTGGATTGTTGTCTTATATGTTATGTCTGAAGCTTTACTGTAATGCTATGATCATATGTTATTAAGCATGGAAGCACGCAGCATACTTATCTGTACACAATCACAAGCAAGCACTGTCACTCTGCATTACATATATTGTTATGATTGTTGCTACTGAGATTCCCCCGAATCTCATCCCAATAAATAAATACTGTGTACGTAGTGCTGTCTATGATAAGTACTGAGATTCCCACGCAGTATATGATAAGTACTATGTACGTAGTGCTGTCTAAGGAGGCTAGAAGTGAGTGGACCTAGCCGGTTCATCTAGTCTTTCCTGGGTACTACATAGAATGGTAGTTCTCATGAGGGGATTACCGAATCAGTACAGTTCAGTTCTTTGTACAGATGAAGCGTATCAGTTGTGCTTGAGTTAGGCAGAAAGAGATGTAATAGAGATAGCAAGATTATGTATATGTCTTGTTGTGTATGCCTTGTTGTATGACATGATGTTATTCAATGATAAATATTGTTTGGCATATGCAATTTATGTATGTTAAATTAAGAGGAAATTCGCAGGTCCTGAGGCAGCAGTGTTCTGACCTCAGTTTGACCTAGTAAATGGAGGAGTCTGGTCACGAGATTTAGTGAGCCGGTAGTACACATCTGGGCATTCCGTGGATAGGTATTAAGCCTCATTTGGATGCGTATAAGGTGAGAAATCAGTTCTCAAAGTAAAGGTTCAGAATAAGGAGCTTAGGAGTAAAAGTTCAAATCTCTGGACTTAAGATAAGCTAAAATAGCTTCCGCAAGTGTACTCTGAGGAGTATAAAGGAGGATGTTTCATGCTTCGTCTTCACACGGAAAACAAGTAAATGAGGAAGAAGAAGGCGTTCGAGAGAAAGCATTACATAATAGGCACAAGATTGTCACAATCAAAGATGTAACAACATTTTTATGTCTTTTCTCTTTTGCCGCTTTCTTCTTTTCATTTGCAGCATAAGATATCTATTTTAAGCACTTCCCACCGCCCGAAAATTCTTTTCAAATTTCATGCGAGATAAAAGGATATTCTCCGAATGAGACTCTTGGGGTAATTGGTCAGGGTATTATAGGTGGAAGCAAATGAATTCTAATCCAATCAAAGATATAGCCAATAGTAAGAGAAAAATGAATCTCGATCAACATTTGGTACGTGGTTGAGTAGTGAAAACTCGTCCCCAAAATGTGCAGTGGGTCATCCCTTTGGGCTTCAGGACAAATCGTGCACGAGCACTCCCTACACATGGTTTCATCAAAGGGGAGATACAACGTTAAAATTGTCCAACAAATCAACCGAACAACGGGGACGCATAAAGAGACATTCGAGCGAGGAGAGTGTGGTGATGATGGCACCTGTAGACATTCGAACTTTCAATTGATCCGCTGCAGGTGGCCAACCGGACAATATATAGTGACACACCATCATAAATTCCTATGCGAATTCGAGATAAGTAACTAGCTAGTGCTATGTTCTTTCTCAGACAACTTCAGAAGACTTGCCCAAGGATGTGAATATAAGCCTTTCAACAAAAGGGACCCACCCAAACCTTTTAATCAGTCGCCAATACATGCCATATGTAACACCCCAATTTTCAGGCCAGAGACTTAGGAAGTAGCCTGAAATAGATATATCCCTTTGAGCAGAAGTCCCCGATACATACAGAGGGATTTTAGGGACTAAACTGCAAATAAGTAAAAGTCTAGGGACTTATATGTAAATAGTGAAAGTCCCTAGAGATATGATGGTCATTTATGCAAAGAAAGGGATTAAATTGCAAAAGAAAGAAAATGAAGGGGCTTAAGTGCAATTATGGAAGGTATAAAGCCAAAAAGGAAAAGTAGACAAAAAGGTGGGGTCCTTAAGTATAATTTTAGCCAAATAAAAGGGACTTAATTGAAAAGAAGGAAAGTTCCTTTGGGATAAAGTATAATTAAAGAAAGTCAGGCCGAAAGTAGTTTGGACTGTCCGAAATCATTTCAGTCCCAAATTTCACCAGTAGATAGAGCAAGTGATGCTCGGTAATCTGGCTTAATAGAGGAATTTTTCAATACTCCAGATAGCCAGAATTGATCTGATAGTCCAAAAGTTATAAAAATTTCTACCGGATATCCTAGATTTCAGATCTAAGTGAGAAAATACAGGATGATGCGTCCTGATAGTGCGGATGTCGGGAAACTGACAGAATACAGATAGGGGACCTGTAGAAAAAGTTATTCGCAAATCAGTAAATACAGACGGGAGTGTGAGGCCTCCGGGGATCCGGTTAGGAGATTTATCAGTATTTAAAAAGGGACTGAATGAGATCGAATGACCTCAGTCAGATGACTGTTATGACCCACAGGGATGACTAAACGCAGTAGGCCAGTGTATCTGGTAAAAGGACCCGGTGTCCGGAGATGTGTAGAAATGGTGTATAACGGCGGAAATACTCGATGGACATGGACGGGGGAAGATTCCTCGTAATGCGTGCCATGAAGGTAATGGACCCTAAAAGGCCCAATAATGGCGCCATAAAAGGCCCAGTAAGACACTTGGACTGATAGGTGGGCCAGTGTCCGGCAGAACCCTGGAAAAGTGCGAAATTACGAAAATGCCCCTGTATTGTACTAAAGGGGTAGTAGATGTATGAGGGCATTTTGGTCATTCTGGACAGGCCCAGGAGCCAAGGCACATATAGATAAAGTTACTTAGAGTCAGCATATACCCTGACAGGGTATAGAAGGATATAAAATGACGATTTTACCCTTAGGGTTAAAATAGTGCAAGAAAGGGCACCCAGTGGTATTTTGGTAATTTGCCAAGGGATGTTGCTTGGGAATCGAGCCATCAGAGTACTTGAGCTTGATCAGGATCCAAGATAACATTCCCAGAGCCCAAAAACGTAGCCCATGAAGTATGTGGGAAAAAGTGGCATTAAAATACTATTTTAATGCTATTTCAATAAAGTAAAGTTACTCGGTCGGCACGATAACCGAGGACGTGATCAGATAAAGTCCTAGACTTATCTGGATAGCATTGGATGGCGTGAAAGGTGCCAGCAAAATGCCACATGGCGCCAACATAGAGGAGGAAGAAAAAGTTAAGGACACGTGGCACGGTCTCAACCGTGTATTCCGGTGCAAGACTCTGAAACTATCTGGAACCGCTGAGTCAGCTGATGAGGTGTCCCAGGAGCTTGCAATTTCGCAATGTGACATATGAGGTGTCCCATGAGGTGGCCTTGGGATGATGTCATGCATGATGCAGTAAAAGGAATAAAGAAAAATAGGAAATTCTGGAAAAACCAGGACCACAAGTTCAGATGGCTTCAAAATTACGGAAATTGTAACATCCCGATTTTTGGTCTAAGAGAACTGGGAAGTAGTCTGATATGGGCAGGCTGCTAAACCCGTAGTCCCAGGGTAGTAATCTGATATGGGCGGATCACTTACCTGTATTTTGTAGGAATCTGAGGGATGAGTTAAGTCCTTCAGGATTTAAAGATGAGTTAAGTCTTTAACCTACAGAATCGGGACAGTTCACCTAGGTTCAAAATGAGGAATGTGAGGAATATCCCTTTGAGCAGAAGTCCCCAAAACATACAGAGGATTTTTAGGGACTAAACTGCAAATAAGTCCAGGGACTGATATAGTGAAAGTCTCTAGAGATATGATGGCCATTTATGCAAAGAAAGGGATTAAATTGCAAAAGAAAGAAAATAAAGGGGCTTAAGTGAAATTATGGAAAATATAAAGCCAAAAAGGAAAAGTAGAGAAAAAGGTGGGGTCCTTAAGTGTAATTTTAGCCAAATAAAAAGGGACTTAAATGAAAAGAAGAAAAGTTTCTTGGGGCTAAAGTGTAATTAAAGAAAGTCAGGTCGGAAGTGGTTTGGACTGTCCGACGGCATTTCAGTCCCAGATTTCACCGGTAGAGAGAGCAAGGGACGCTCGGTAATCTGGCTTAATACGGGAATTTTTGAAGACTCCAGATAGCCAGAAATGGACTGATCGTCCAAAAGTTATAAAAATTCATACCGGATATCCTAGATTTCAGATCCAGGTGAGAAAATATAGGATGATGCGTCCTTATGGGACGGATGTCAGGAAACTGACAGAATACCGATAGGAGGCCTGTAGAGAAAGTCATTCACAAATCAGAAAATCCAGACGGGAGTGTGAGGCCTCCGGGTATCCGATAGGGAAATTTATCGGTATTTGAAAAGGGACTGAATGAGTTCGGATGACCTCAGTCAGATGACTGATATGACTCACAGGGATGTCTGAACACCATAGGCCAGTGTATCGGACAGAAGGAGCTGGTGTCCGGATATGGGTATAAATGGTGAATAATAGATTAAATATTCAATAAACATTAACAGAGGAAGATTCCTCAAAATGCGTGCCATAAAGGTAATGGACCCTGAGAGGCCCAATAATGGCGCCAACCAAGGCCCAGTAAGACACTTGGACTGATAGGTGGGCCAGTGTCCGGCAAAACCCTGGAAAAGTGTGAAATTACGAAAATGCCCCTGTGTTGTACTAAAGGGTAACAGATAAATGAAGGGCATTTTGGTCATTCTGGACAGGCCCAGAAGCCAAGGTATATACAGATAAAGTTACTTAGAGTCAGTATATACCCTGACAGAGTACAGAAGGGTGTAAAATGATGATTTTACCCTTAGGGTTAAAATAGTGCAAGAAAGGGCACCCAGGGGAATTTTGGTAATTTGCCGAGGGATGTTTCTTGGGAATCATGCCATCAGAGTACTTAGGTTGGATCAGAGACCCAAGATGATGTTCCCAGAGCCCAAAAACGTAGCCCATGAAGTATGTGGAAAAAAGTGGCATTAAAATACTATTTTAATGTTGTTTCATTAAAGTAAAGTTACTCGGTCGGCACGATAACTGAGGAGGTGATCAGATAAAGTTCGAGACTTATCTGGATAGCATTAGAAGGCGTGAAAGGTCCCTTCCAGATGCCACATGGCGTCATCCTAGAGGCAGAAGAAAAATTAAGGACACGTGGCACAATCTTAGCCGGTGAGTCCAGTTTGTGGGAAATCGGACCGGACCGGTACTGGATTGGACTGGAACTACTGAGTCAGCTGCTGAGGTGTCCAAGAAGGCTTCAATTTCACCATGTGAGAAATGTGCATGATGAGGTGTCCCATGAGGTGGCATGGAGATGATGTCATGCATGATGCAGTAAAAGGAATAAAGAAAAATAGGAAATTCAGGAAAACCCAGGACCACAGGATCATAAGTCTTCAAAATTACAAGATTGCCATTGCTCAACAATATAAATACCCCCTAGCTCCTCATTTCGGCACAAGCAAGAAAGAGAGGAAGAAAGAAGTTCTTGAGAGAGAAAGTGAGAGAAAGAAAGAAGTAAGGAAGTTCTGGTGAAGTTGGAAGTAGTAGAGAAGTTCTGAAGCTCTGCTTTTAAGGTAGTAACTAATCCTAGCTCTTATGTAATGTCTTTGTGATTTGTTGTGCTATTGTTTGGTTAGATTGTTGTCTTATATGTTATGCTTGAAGCTCTATTACAATGCTATGATCATATGTTATTGAATATGGAAGCACGCAGCATACTTATCTGTACACAATCACAAGCAAGCACTGTCACTCTGCATTACATATATTGTTATGATTATTACTACTGAGATTCCCCCGAATCTCATTCCCATATATAACATTACAGGGGAGGTTCTATCAAAATAAAATCTGGAAATTTTGAGAGACGCCGTTAGGCTGCCAAAATTCTGGCAACGAAGAAGGAACAAAGAAAGGAACTGATACGTACTGTGTACGTAGGTGCTGTCTAAGGAGGCTGGAAGTGAGTGGACCTAGCCGGTTCATCCAGTCTTTCCTGGGTACTTACGTAGAATGGTAGTTCCTACGGGAATTACCGAATCGGTACAAGATCGGTTACTTTCTATAGAAGGAATGTAGCGGTTGTGCTGCCGGATTTTAGGCAGGGAAAGTTGTAATAGAAATATGAGAATTTTGTGTATGCCTTGTTGTATGACATTTTATTATTTAATAATAAATATTGTTTGGCATGTTCAATTTGTGAATGATGAATTAAAAGAGAAATTCGCAGGTCCTGAGGTAGCAGTGTTTTGACCTCAGTTTGACATAGTAAACGAAGGAGTTTGGCTATGAAATTTGGCAAGCCAGTCGTACACATCTGGGGCATTATGTGGATAGGTAATAAGCCTCATTTGGATGTGCAGAACGAGATAAATTAATTTACAAATTAAAGGTCCAGAATAAGGAACTTAAGATTAAAATTTTAAATTTCTGGGCTTAAGTTAAGATATAATCAAGCTAATATTGCTTCAGCAAGTGTACTCTGAGGAGTCTAAGGAAGGATGTTTCAGAAATGCCATTGACCAACACTATAAAAAAAACCTTGCTCTTCATATGCCACAGCCAAGAGCATTTAAGAGAGAGAAGGAAGTGCTAGAGAGAGAAAGTGAGAGGAAGAAAGAAAGGAAGTTCTGGCGGAGCTAGAAGCAGTATAGGGATTCTAGAGTTCTGCTAAGCTCTTAAGGTAGTAACTAATCCTAGCTTTTATGTAATGGCTTTGTGATTTGTTGTGCTATTGTTTGGTTGAATTGTTGTCTTATATGTTATGCTTGAAGCTCTACTGCAATGCTATGATCATATGTTATTGAGCATGGAAGCACGCAGCATACTTATCTGTACACAATCACAAGCAAGCACTGTCACTCTGCATTACATATATTGTTATGATTGTTGCTACTGAGATTCCCCCGAATCTCATCCCAATAAATAACCCATTACAGGGGAGGTTATGCCAAAGTAAATGTTGGAAATTTTAAGAGACGCCGTTATGCTGCCAAAATTATGACAAGATAAGGAAAACAGCTGATACGTACTGTGTACGTATGTACTGTCTAAGGAGGCTGGAAGTGAGTGGACCTAGCCGGTTTATCCAGTCTTTCTTGGGTACTTATGTAGAATGGTAGTTCTCACGGGAATTACCGAATCGGTACAAGATCAGTTACTTTCTGAAGATGAAGCGTAGCGGTTATGCTGCTGGATTTCAGGCAGGAAAAGATGTAATAGAGATATGGGAAATTTTGTACATACCCAGATGTAAAACAACTTATCAATTAATAATAAGTGTTGTTTGGCATGTTTGACTGATATATGATGGATATATGCATATGTTTGCAAAGTTGAGTGCTGGAATTAGCCACTATGAACAGTAACTCGTGGTGACCTAATGAGGTTTGATAAATAAGTAAAAATAGTAAATGAATGAATAAATATATGATATTTTTAGGGTAAATAGTAGACATACCAATCTTCGATTTTATATAAACAATGCCTCATTTGGATGTCTACACATGGAGATATAAATTATCAAAGTTGGGACCAGAATACTGGATTCAGGAGAAAAACGCTGGATGAACAATAAATTAGAAACGTTGACTGACGTTGACTCGGTCAATGCATGGTCAACTAGTTATTTTTTCCTGAAATATAATTGAGTTAGCTTCATGTATCAATTGGAACCACTTCATTTCTATTTTTCTAGAATTAGTTATGATTTTTCAAAGTCATGTCACTCATCTGGAATTTTCATAGTGAACAGTACTCGATAAGAGTAAAACTCCAGATTGAGAAATTGGACTTTAATGACCTTGAAAGTGGTTCTAAATGCTACCAAATGGTCCCTAAGATGTATGAAAGGAAGGATGTTTCATTTTGGTATCAGAGCAGAAGGTTCTGGCATAGACCAGAAATAGCTCTGGTTCAGAGCATAAGATTCTGGCACAGAACAGAAGGTTCTGGCTCAGTGATGCTCTAAAATAGTTAAGATGTGGGGTATGTGGTATAGGTTATCCTAAATGTTTTACATGTGTGCATATATTGTTGTGTATATATATGACTGTATTTCCCAATTCTAGAAAAAGAAGTGGAAGTCATGGTTAATACAAGAAGAATGGTTAGACCAGAGGTGGTAGAGCCTCGGGATGAGGGTACTAATAATCAGATAGACCCTATGTAAATTATTCTAGATAGGTTGGAACAGCAACAACATGCAATAGATGAGATGCGGGCAACCCAGGCTCGCCAGATCAAGAATGAGATTCTGCTATCGCTACGGCGGTTGCTGCTGCAGTTGCTAGCTTACAACAGTATAAGAAGGAGGTAGTACCAGAAAATGATATAGAACCTGAACCTCAGCCAAATCATGCACAGACTGGAATAAATAGACATCAGGGGTCTATAAGAAATAACAATAACCAGGAAAGTCTTCAGACATGGATGGAACGATTCCATAAGTTTAATCCGCCCATTTTTGAAGGGACTTTTGACACTCAAATAGCTGAGGATTGGGTAAGTCAGTTAGAGAAAATCTTTAAGATTTTAGAATGTCCTACTGAAAGGAAGGCCCAGTTGGCAGTTTACAAGCTAGAAAAAGATGCGGATAGGTGGTGGAGGAATACAGAAGTGATTCTGCACTCAAGGAATATTCCACTTACATGGGAAACATTTCTTGAGCAGTTCAACGAGAAATATTTCCATAGTCAGTAAGGGATGAACGTGAAGCAGGATTTTTAATATTAAAGCAGGGTGAGCAAGAACCCTTTGATGATTATCTTGCTAGGTTCATTCATCTTTCACGATATTCCACTTACCTAAACTGTATGAATGATGAGAGGTGGACCACTAAGAAGTTAACTCGTAGATTGAATCCTACACTAAAGGAGAAGGTTTTTCCTAGACAGATACGAAGGTTTAATGAAGCAGTAGAGGTATGCAGGATCACGGAGAAGAATGTGCAATATCCAGAAAAGAGTGAGCCTGTTACATCAAGAGTGATGCCACCAGGTTCCTTGAGAGGGAACAGTAAGAAGAGAAATAGGCCAGCATATGGGTTAGAAGTTAATAAGAGACAGGGAAGTAGGCCAGGTAGTGGGTCAAGAGAAGTTAGTAGGCAACCAAGGCCTAATATATGTGGGAACTGTGGTCGAGACCATAGTACGAGGCCTTGTCCAGTAGGTCAAGGGTTATGCTATAGGTGTGGAAAACCTGGACATTATGCCAGGGAGTGTCCACAGAACACAACAAGTGAAAGATACCCGACTCAGGGAAGAGTATATGCCCTGACTGGCAACGAGATAAGAAAGTCTCCTGCGCCAAATTAAAGTACGAGTTTATTTGTGTTCTATTTCCACTGGCTAATGAATGGATAAATCCTATATGTGATTGGATTGTATTGTCCAGTATGCATACTATTGAGCTACCCTATACCTAGTATGTTGCCTTTGTATAAGAATGAGTATGATTATAGGTTTTAAAAAGTGGAAAGTAGAAGTAATAGTAAAAGATGATGAATGAGATCCATGAGGATTAAGGGTCAAAAGAAAGACCAATAAGTAACCATAGTCCGGTCAAGAATAGACTGGGACTGATGGATAGATAGAAGAAGTTAAGAGATAAGAAAAAGATAGCCACAGTTTAACAGATAAAGTGACTCCCCTATTCCCTATATGAGATAGAGTAATGAAGGGTTGAGTCTATACCCTGGCAACAGGGTAGCGTGGCAGCCTAAGTGAGATAGATAGTTGTTTCAGGAAGAATGCTCGGGATATGATAGGCAATATGATAAAGGAAATATGTTTTGAGGCTTACTTAGATTATTATGATGTCTGATGGATGGTTGATCAAAATATGATGATAAAATGGCTTATGTTGCCATAAGTTATGATAATTGCATCTCCTTGTAGTTGTCATATGATGACATGCATGTTAGAGTATGCTATGATGAATGGATACTCCCCTTTTGCAGTGCATGCAGGGTAGAGTATATATGAGTACGTATATGAGATGAGAAAGTTATGAGAAAGTATGTTGCTCCCATACCATACGACATGTAATAGTATTGAGGATGATAGATAGTCTCGATTTAGGGAACGATAAGTTATGATATGGTATTCAGATATGATTTATGATTGAGGTTACTCAGGTATTTCTATAGGCTTGTGAATACAGTACTCAGGGCTATTTCTATTGAGCGGAATGGTATACAGATAAAGTAGCAAATTGTAACATCCTGATTTTTGGTCTAGGAGAACTGGGAGGTAGTCTGATATAGGCAGGCTGCTAAACCCGTAGTCCCAAGGTAGTAATCTGATATGGGCGAACTACTTACCTGTATTTTGTAGGAATCCGAGGGATGAGCTAAGTCCTTTAGGATTTAAAGATGAGTTAAGTCTTTAACCTATAGAATCGGGACAGTTCACCTAGGTTCAAAATGAAGAATATGAGGAATATCCTAAGTCTTAAGCCTAGGAATTCTGCAGGTAGTTTGATATGGGCTGGCTCCTGTGTAAGATAACCTAATCTGGGAGGGTTGTCGAGCCTTTCAATTAACAATGACTCCCGAAGAGTTTAGGGGATGAGTTATTGAAAGAGAATTTCTAGAACTTAAGATGAAGGATAAGAAGATGAGAATAGATGCCAGAAAGAGAATGCAGGGGCAAAATCGTAATTTTGGAAAGATCGGGCTGGTAGTCGATGAGTACCATATTTTTCCAGAAAATAGAGAAAATTATGCTGATCATTTCACTGAACTGTGAAATGTGCATATGAGGTCTCTATGTGTATGAAAGAATTAGTAATGTGACCAGGGGTAAAATGGTCATTTTGGAAAAGTGTGTGCGTGAGCGCTTTTTCAGGCCAAAACAGCCCGGTCCGGATAAAATATCTGAAAATACCGGGAGATAGAGAAAAGGATTCCGGGTTGAATGAGGAGTCACGGAATTTTGATTTGAGGTCCCGATTTTTCTGTAAAAATTCCTGAAGATGGGAATTTAGAGTTATAATCGGTATAGGAAAGGCAGTCCGAATAGAGATGATCGGACTGTGGCCAGAGGCCATACAGTGTTTCTAAGGCCTTTAGTGACACCAGGGAAGGCCCAGGCCCATTAGATTAATCCAGTGGTAAGAGGGGCCGATGTCCGGGAAAAAGGTGCGAAATGACGAAAATGCCCCTATGTTATAGAATAGCTGAAGTATGAGTAAAGGGTATTTTGGTCATTTGCCTAAGGTTAGTCCGTCCAGACAGGGTATCTGGATAGTTGACCAGGGTTAGAGAGTACTCTGGTAAGATGTGAAAAGACAATAATGCCCTAGATCTAGTAAAGTAAAGAAAGCGAGACTAAGGGTATTTTGGTAATTTGCCAAGGGGTATTTCTTGGGAATTGTGCCATCAGAGTACTTGGGCTGGATCAGAGACTCAAGATGATATTCCCAGGCCCAAACACGTATCCCAGTATATATGTGGAAAAAAGTGGCATTAAAATAATGATTTAATGACTTTTTAGTAGAGTTGCTCGGTTGGCACGATAACCGAGGAGATAATCAGATAAAGTCCGGGACTTATCTGGATAGCATTGGAAGGCGTGAAAGGTCCCTTCTAGGTGCCACATGGCGCCATCTTAGAGGAAGAAGAAAAGTTAAGGACACGTGGCACAATCTCAGCGGTTGAGTCCGGTTTGTGGGAAATCGGACCGGACCGGTACTGGATTGGACTGGAAATGCTGAGTGAAACATCCTTACTTTCATACGTCTTAGGGACCATTTCGTAGCATTTAGAACCACTTTCAAGGTCATTGGAGTCCAATTTCTCAATCTGGAGTTTTACTCTTATCGAGTACTGTTCTCTGTGCAAATTCCAGATGAGTGACCTGACTTCAAAAAATCATAACTAATTCTAAAAAAATCTAAATGAATTGGTTCAAATTTCTAATTGAATCTAACTAAATTATCTTTCAGGTAAAAATAACTCGTTGGAAATTCATTGACCAAGTCAACGTCAGTCAACGTTAAAACTTTACTGTTCATCCAACGTTTTTCTCCTGAATCCAGCATTCTGGTCCCAACTTTGATAATTTATATCTCCTTGTGTAGACATCCAAATGAGTCATACTATATATCAAATCGAAGCTTGATATGTCTAATATTTACCTTAAAAATATCATATATTTATTCATCCATTTACTATTTTTAAATATGGATCAAACATCCTTATGTCCCCACGGGTTACTGTTCATAGCGTTAATTTTCAGCAACCAACATTACATACATATGCATACATCCATCATATATCAGTCAAACATGCCAAACAAAATCTTTATTAAATAATAAGTCATTATACATCAGGCATGTATGAAATCCTCATATTTCTATTACATCATTTTCTGCCTAAAATCCGGCAGCACAACCGCTACGCTTCATCTTCAGAAAATAACTGATCTTGTACCGATTCGGTAATTCCCATGAGAACTACCATTCTACGTAAGTACCCAGGAAAGACTAGATGAACCGGCTAGGTCCACTCACTTCCAGCCTCCTTAGACAGTTCCTACGTACACAGTACGTATCAGCTGCTTTCCTTATCTTGTCATAATTTTGGCAGCATAACGGCGTCTCTTAAAATTTCCAACATTTACTTTGGCATAACCTCCCCTGTAATGGGTTATTTATTGGGATGAGATTCGGGGGAATCTCAGTAGCAACAATCATAACAATATATGTAATGCAGAGTGACAGTGCTTGCTTGTGATTGTGTACAGATAAGTATGCTGCGTGCTTCCATGCTCAATAACATATGATCATAGCATTGCAGTAGAGCTTCAAGCATAACATATAAGACAACAATTCAACCAAACAATAGCACAACAAATCACAAAGCCATTACATAAAAGCTAGGATTAGTTACTACCTTAAGAGCTTAGCAGAACTCTAGAATCCCTATACTGCTTCTAGCTCTGCCAGAACTTCCTTTCTTTCTTTCTTCCTCTCACTTTCTCTATCTAGCACCTCCTCCTCTCTCTAAAATGGGCTCTTGGCCGTGGCATATGAATGGCAAGGGGGGGTATTTATAACCTCCTCCAATGGAAATCCTGTAATTTCTATGAACTCTAATCCTGCGGTCCTGGTTTTTCCTGGATTTTCCTATTTTTCTTAATTCCTCCTTTACTGCATCATGCATGACATCATCAGGACACCTCAGCATGCCACCTCAGCGTCACATTTATCACATGTATGAAATCCTGGGACACCTCAGCAGCTGACTCACCGGGCTGACTCACCGGTCCAGAGTCCTGCCCCATAATATGTGTCCTTCACTTTTTCTTCTCCCTTTAAGATTACACCATGTGGCACTTGGAAGGGACCTTTCACGCCTTCCAATACTATCCAGATAAATCCAGGACTCTATCTGATCGCCTCCTCGAATATCGTGCCGACCGAGTAACTTTACTTTATTGAAACAGCATTAAAATAGTATTTTAATGCCACTTTTTCCCACATACTTCATGGGCTACGTTTTTGGGCTTTGGGAATGTTGTCTTAGATCCTGATCAAGCTCAAGTACTCTGATGGCTCGATTCCCAAGAAATAGCTCTTGGCAAATTACCAAAATGCCCTTGGGTGCCCTTTCTTGCACTCTTTTAACCCTAAGGGTAAAATCGTCATTTTACACCCTTCTGTACCCTGTCAGGGTATATACTGACTCTAAGTAACTTTATCTATATATACCTTGGCTTCTGGGCCTGTGCAGAATGACCAAAATGCCCTCCATTCATCTGTTACTCTTTAGTACAACACAGGGGCATTTTCGTAATTTCGCACTTTTCCGGGGATTCTGCCGGACACTGGCCCACCTATCTGTCCAAGGGTCTTACTGGGCCTTTGTTGGCCCCATTATTGGGCCTTTCTGGGTCCAATACCTTCATAGCACGTATTACGAGGAATCTTCCCCCGTTAATGATTATTGAATATTTTATCTATTATTCACCGTTTATACACATATCCGGACACCGGCTCCTTCTGTCCGATACACTGGCCTGTGGTGTTCAGGCATCCCTGTGAGTCATATCAGTCATCTGACTGAGGTCATCCGAACTCATTCAGTCCCTTTTTAAATACCGATAAATCTCCCTATCGGATACCCGGAGGCCTCACACTCCCGTCTGGATTTTCTAATTTGCGAATAACTTTTTCTACAGGCCTCCTATCGGTATTCTGTCAGTTTCCCGACATTCGTCCCATAAGGATGTATCATCCTGTATTTTCTCACCTAGATCTGAATTCTAGGATATCCGGTATGAATTTTTATAACTTTTGGACGATCAGTCCATTTCTGGCTATCTGGAATCTTCAAAAATTCTTGTATTAAGCTAGATTACCGAACGTCACTTGCTCTCTCTACCGGTGAAATCTGGGACTGAAATGCTTTCGGATAGTCCAAACCACTTCCGGCCTGACTTTCTTTAATTACAATTTAGCCCCAGGGAACTTTTCTTCTTTTCATTTAAGTCCCTTTTTACTTGGTTAAAATTACACTTAAGGACCCCACATTTTTGTCTACTTTCCTTTTTGGCCTTGAAACTTTCCATAAGTGTACTTAAGTCCTTTCATTTCCTTTACTAGGTCTAGGGGCATTATTGTCTTTTCATATTTTACCAGAGTATTCTCTGGCCCTGGTCAACTATCCAGATACCCCTTCTTGACTGTCTAACCTTAGCCAAATGACCAAAATACCCTTTACTCATTCTTCAGTTATTTTATAACATAAGGGCATTTTCGTCATTTTGCACCTTTTTCCCCGGACACCGGCCCCTCTTACCCCTGAGCTGATATTATGGGCTTGGGCCTTCCCTGGTGTCACTACGGGCCTTAGACGACATTGTATGGCCTCTGGCCATAGTCCGATCATCTCTATTCGGACTGCCTTTCCTTTACCGATTATAACTGTAAATTCCCATCTTCGAGAATTTCTACAGAAAAATCGGGACCTCAAATCAAAATTCTGTGTCGCGTCATTCAACCCGGAATCCTTTTCTCTATCTCCCGGTATTTTCAGATATTTTATCCGGACCGGGCTATTTTGGCCTGAAAGTACGCTCCCGCGCACACTTTTCAAAAATGATCATTTTACCCTTGGTCACATTTTTAATTCTTTCAAACACATAGAGACCTCATATGCACATTTCACAGTTCAGTGAAATGATCAGCATAATTTTCTCTATTTTCTGACAAAATATGGTACTCATCGGCTACCAGCCCGATCTTTCCCATAATTACGATTATGCCCTTGATTTCTCTTTCTGGCATCTCTAGGCCTAAAAATTAGGGTGTTACACTGAGTCAGCTGATGTTGTGTCCAGGAATTGTGACATGTGAAGAATGTGGCGATGAGGTGTCCCGGTGAGGTGTCCTGGGTGATGCAGTAAAAAGGAATAAAAGAAAATAGGAAATTCCTGGAAAAACCAGAACCACATGTTCATATGGCTTCAAAATTATAGGAATGCCATTGAGAAAAACTATAAATACCCCCTCCCCCACCCATTTCATGCATCCCACGGCCAAGATCAAGATTAGAGAGAGAAGGAAGTTCTTGAGAGAGAAAGTGAGCGAAAGAAAGAAGAAAGGAAGTTCTGGCGGAGTTGAAAGCAGTATAGAGGTTCTGGAGTTCTGCTTTTGAGGTAGTAACTAATCCTAACTTTTATGTAATGGCTTTGTGATTGGATGTGCTATTATTTGGTTGGATTGTTGTCTTATATGTTATGTCTGAAGCTCTACTGCAATGCTATGATCATATGTTATTGAGTATGGTAGCAAGCAGCATACTTATCTGTACACAATCATAAGCAAGCACTATCACACTGCATTACATATATTGTTATGATTATTTACTACTAAGATTCCCGCGAATCTCATTCCCCATATCTAACCCATTACAGGGAGATTATGTTGAAGTGAATTTTAAGAATGGTGAGAGACGCCGTTATGTCGCCGAATGTAAGACTGAACATCATAATATGATAAGTACTGTGTACGTAGTGCTGTCGAAGGAGGCTGGAAGTGAGTGGACCTAGCCGGTTCATCCAGTCTTTCCTGGGTACTAGTAGAATGGTAGTTCTCATGAGGGAATTACCGAATCAGTACGGTTCAGTTCTTTGTACAGATGAAGCCTAGCGGTTATGCTGCCGAATTTTAGGCAGGAAAAGATGTAATAGAAATATGAGAATTTTGTGTATATTCTGTTGTATGATATTTTATTATTTAATAATAAATATTGATTGGCATGTTCAATTTGTGAATGGGGAATTAACAGAGAAATTCGCAGATCCTGAGGTAGCAGTGTTCTGGCCTCAGTTTGACCTAGTAAACGAAGGAGTTGGGCCACAAAATTTGGTGAGCCAGTTGTATACATCTGGGACATTACGTGGATAGGTAATAAACCTTGTTTGGATGTGAAGAATGAGATTAATTAGTTCTCAAATTAAAGGTTCAGAATAAGGAACTTAAAAGTAGAAATTTTAATTTCTGGGCTTAAGTTAAGATATAATCGAGCTAATATTGCTTCCGTAAGTGTACTCTGAGTGGTCTAAGGGAGGATGTTTTATTTTGGTATCAGAGCAATAGGTTCTGGCATAAACCAGACAAAATTCTGGCTCAGAGCATAAGATTATGGCACAGAACGGAAGGTTCTGGCTTAGTGATGCTCTGATGTAGAAAGGTTATTTCCCTAGAGTACATAGAGGTTTAGAAAAGCCCATTGGGGGTAAAAACCCCTAGATGAGTAAGTAGTACGATGTTATGTGTTCACTTTTCTTTTCTGATTGACAAGGAACCAGATGGTGAACACGAGACGAGGACGTAGAACTCAAGTAGAGGAGCCACACGTAGAGGAAGCTGGCAACTCCAATAAGGTAGATCCTACGCAAGTCATCCTTGCTAGGCTAGTACAGCAGCAGAGGATGATGGAAGAGATGAAGGTGGAACAAGTTCATCGAGATCAGGAAAGAGATGCCACTATAGCTACTCTTATAGCTATAGTTAATCAATTACGGACCCCTGATAGACCAGTAGAAGGGATATCAGGAATTCCTCCGAATAATGAGCAGTCAAGAATAGAGGATCCAGTGGCAGATCCTAATAGCATTCAGCAATGGATGGAGCGGTTCCAAAAGTATAATCCTCCGGTGTTTGAGGGGACATTTGACGTCCAAGTAGCCGAAGATTGGATAGATCAGCTAGAAAAGATTTTTGAGGTGCTAGATTGCCCATCAGGAAGAAAAGCCCGGCTGGCCATTTTCAAGCTAGAGAAGGATGCGCGAAGATGGTGGAGGAATACCGAGCTTATTCTTCGAGCAAAAGGAATCCCAGTTACATGGGAAATATTTCTGGGCCAGTTTGGGGAAAAATACTTTCCCCAGTCAGTGAGGGACGCGAAGGAAGTTGAGTTCCTTACTTTGAAGCAAGGAGAGAAAGAGCCATTCGACGAGTATTTGGCTAAATATCTCCGATTGTCGTACTATTCCACATACCTTAGAAGAATGGAGGACGAAGAATGGTCGACAAAGAGATTAGTAGAGGGTCTGAGCAGTGCCCTAAAGGAAAGAATAATTCCTCAGCAACTTACGCAGTTCAATAGAGCTGTAGAAGTCTGCAGATTGACAGAAAGAAGTATGAACAATCATGCAGCAACCGGGAACAGCGTAAGGAGCAAGGAAGTAGCTAAGTCAGAGGCAAGAGGTAAAGAAACATTGGCTAGGAGCACTCTGGGAGGTAGCTCAGGTTATGAAGCCAATAATAGTAACAAGAGGAAGAGGCAACAGTTTAGGCAGGGGACTGATCAAGGTGAGGATCAGGTTGGAGAGCAGCGATGTCAAAGATATGGAAAGAACCATGGCACAAGGGAGTGTCGAGCAGGGCAAGACAATTGTTTTAAGTGTGGTGAGAAGGGCCACTTCACCAGAGTTTGCCCTAAGAATGCTGACATCCCTAGGCCAAAGACAACAGGAAGAGTATTTTCCATTTTTTCGAACAGAGTCTCCAAATCCCCTGAGGTCGACCCTAAGAATGGTTAAGAAGAACCATAGTTGTAAGGGCGACTTAGCTGTGAAGAACTGTATGCCTAGATGTAAATGATGTGATTAATGAAGAGTTCTTTTCTGATCTAGAGAATGTGGTCATCATAACGAGTCGTGAGAAATAATTAGTAAGATAATAAATCTATCTTAACTCAGTGATGAGGGTGCTGTATGAGGGGTTAGAACATGGATAGCTGTAAGCAACTATAATGAGAGATGTTAGTTGCTAAGAATCCATGTGGAAGGTCTGGGACCAAGCTGTTGCTCCTCTAGACCATCACTGGAGTGAGGATAAGACGGAGAGGGATGATCTTACTGGTTATATATATGATTGCGTTATAAAAATCACATAGCTGTATAGATCAGTAAGAAGTTCTCTTCAGGGAAAGATGAGGTATCCCTTAGAATTTTGAGGACGAAATTTTTAAAAGGGGAGGAGAATTGTAACATCCCGATTTTTGGTCTAGGAGAATTGGGAAGTAGTCTGATATGGGCAGGCTGCTAAACCCGTAGTCCTAGGGTGGTAATCTGATATGGGCGGATTACTTACCTTTATTTTGTAGGAATCCGAGGGATGAGTAAGTCCTTCAGGATTTAAAGATGAGTTAAGTCTTTAATCTACAGAATCGGGATAGTTCACCTAGGTTCAAAATGAGGAATGTGAGGAATGTCCTAAGTCTTAAGCCTAGGAATTCTGCAGGTAGCTTGATATGGGCTGGCTCCTGTGTAAGATAACCTGATATGGGCGGGTTGTCAAGCCTTTCAATTAACGATGACTCCCGAAGAGTTTGAGGGATGAGTTATTGAAAGAGAATTTCTAGAACTTAAGATGAAGGATGAGAAGCTGAGTAACGAGGCCAGAAAGAGAATGCAGGGGCATAATCGTAATTATGGGAAATATCGGGCTATAGCCGATGAGTACCATATTTTGCTAGAAAATAGAGAAAATTATGCTGATCATTTCACTGAACTGTGAAATGTGCATATGAGGTCTCTATGTATATGAAAGAATTAGAAATGTGACCAAGGGTAAAATGGTTATTTTTGAAAAGTGTGCGCGGGAGCGTACTTTCAGGCCAAAATAGCCCAGCCCGGATAAAATATCTGAAAATACCGGGAGATAGAGAAAAGAATTCCGGGTTGAATGACACAACACAGAATTTTGATTTGAGGTCCCGATTTTTCTGTAAAAATTCCTGAAGATGGGAATTTACAGTTATAATCGGTATAGGAAAGGCAGTCCGAATAGAGATGATCGGACTGTGTCCAGAGGACATACAGTGTTTTCTAAGGCCCATAGTGACACCAGGGAAGGCCCAGGCCCATAATATCAGTTCAGTGGTAAGAGGAGCCGGTATCCGAGAAAAATGTGCAAAATGACGAAAATGCACATATGTTATAGAATAGCTGAAGTATGAGTAAAGGGTATTTTGGTCATTTGCCTAAGGTTAGTCCGTCCAGACAGGGTATCTGGATAGTTGACCAGGGTTAGAGAGTGTAACATCCCGATTTTTGGGTCTAGGAGAATTGGGAAGTAGTCTGATATGGGCAGGCTGCTAAACCCGTAGTCCCAGGGTAGTAATCTGATATGGGCGGATTACTTACCTTTATTTTGTAGGAATCCGAGGGATGAGCTAAGTCCTTCAGGATTTAAAGATGAGTTAAGTCTTTAACCTACAGAATAGGGACAGTTCGCCTAGGTTCAAAATGAGGAATGTGAGGAATATCCTAAGTCTTAAGCCTAGGAATTCTGCAGGAAGCTTGATATGGGCTGACTCCTGTGTAAGATAACCTGATATGGGCGGGTTGTAGAGATTTTCAATTAACGATGACTCCCAAAGAGTTTAAGGGATGAGTTATTGAAAGAGAATTTCTAGAACTTAAGATGAATAAGAAGATGAGAATAGATGCCAGAAAGAGAATGCAGGGGCAAAATCGTAATTATGGGAAAGATTAGGCTGGTAGCCGATGAGTACCATATTTTGCCAGAAAATAGAGAAAATTATGCTGATCATTTCACTGAATTGTGAAATGTGCATATGAGGTCTCTATGTGTATGAAAGAATTAGAAATATGACCAGGGGTAAAATGGTCATTTTGGAAGAGTGGGCGCGTGAGTGCTTTTTCAGGCCAAAATAGCCCGGTCCGGATAAAATATCTGAAAATACCGGGAGATAGAGAAAAAGATTCCGGGTTGAATGGGGAGTCACGGAATTTTGATTTGAGGTCCCGATTTTTCTGTAAAAATTCCGGAAGATGGGAATTTACAGTTATAATCGGTAAAAGAAAAGCAGTTCCGATAGGGAAGATCGGACTGTGGCCAGGGGCCGTATAGTGTTTCTAAGGCCTTTAGTGACACCAGGGAAGGCCCAGGCCCATTAGATCAGTCCAGTGGTAAAAGGGGCCGGTGTCCGGAAAAAAGGTGCGAAATGACGAAAATGCCCCTATGTTATAGAACAGCTGAAGAATGAGTAAAGGGTATTTTGGTCATTTGCCTAAGGTTAGACAGTCCAGGGACGTTATCTGGATAGTTGACCAGGGTCAAAGAATACTCTGGTAAGATGGGAAAAGACAATAATGCCCCTAGACCTAATAAAGTAAAGAAAAAGGAACTAAGGGCATTTTGGTAATTTGCCAAGGGGTGTTTCTTGGGAATCGTGCCATCAGAGTACTTGGGCTGGACCAGAGACCCAAGATGATATTCTCAGGCCCAAAAACGTGGCCTGAAACATCCTTACGTTCGTATGTCTTAGGGACCATTCAGTAGCATTTAGAACCACTTTCAAGGTTATTGAAGTCCAATTTCTCAATCTGGAGTTTTACTCATATCGAGTACTGTTTACTATGAAAATTCTAGATGAGTAACCTGACTTCGAAAAATTATAACTAATTCTAGAAAAATCTAAATGAAGTGGTTCCAATTTCTAAATGAAGCTAACTCAATTATCTTTCAGGGAAAAATAACTCGTTGACCATTAATTGACCAAGTCAACGTCAGTCAACGTGTCAACTTTACTGTTCATCCCACGTTTTTCTCCCTGAATCCAGCATTCTGGTCTCAACTTTGATAATTTATATCTACTTGTGTAGACATACAAATGATACGTTTTATATATAAAATTAAAGCTTGGTATGTCTACTATCTACCATAAAAATTTCATACATTTATTCATCAATTTACTATTTTTAATCATTTATCAAACATGACCTTGTCACCACGTGTTACTGTTCACAGTGGTAATTTCCAGCAATCAACTTTACATACATATGCATACATCCATCATATATCAGTCAAACATGCCAAACAACAATTATTATTAATTAATAAGTTGTTTTACATCTGGCCATGTACATAAATTCTCATATCTCTATTGCATCTTTTCCTGCCTGAAATCCGACAGCATAACCGCTACGCTTCATCTGTACAAAGAACTGAACCGTACTGATTCGGTAATCCCCTCATGAGAACTACCATTCTACGTAGTACCCAGGAAAGACTAGATGAACCGGCTAGGTCCACTCACTTCTAGCCTCCTTAGATAGCACTACGTACACAGTACTTATCATATACTGATGTTCAGTCTTTACTTCGGCAGCATAACGGCATCTCTTAAAATTCCCAGAATTCATTTCGACATAACCTCCCCTGTAATAGGTTATTTATTGGGATGAGATTCGGGGGAATCTCAGTAGCAACAATCATAACAATATATGTAATGCAGAGTGACAGTGCTTTCTTGTGATTATGTACAGATAAGTATGCTGCGTGCTTCCATGCTTAATAACATATGATCATAGCATTATAGCAGAGTTTCAGACATAACATATAAGACAACAATCCAACCAAACAATAGCACAACAAATCACAAAGCCATTACATAAAAGTTAGGATTAGTTACTACCTGGCTAGCTCAGCAGAACTCCACTATCCTTATTCTGCTTCCAGCTCCGCCAGAACTTCCTTACTTCCTTTTCTCCTTTCTCTCTTCCTTTCCTTCTCCTTCTCTCTCTTCTCTCTCTCCCTTACCCAAGCTATGCGTGAATGCAAATGGAATGGAGGGGGGTATTTATAATTGCCTTCAATGGCAATTCTGCAGTTTCTATGAACTTTGATCCTGCGGTCCTGGTTTTTCCTATTTTCTTTAATTCCTCCTTTACTGCATCATGCATGACATCATTGGACACCTCACCAGGACACCTCAGCGCCACATTTTCCACATGCCTAAAATCCTGGACACCTCAGCAGCTGACTCAGCATGCTGACTCACCGGTCCAGTCTCTTGCCTCGTAGTACGTGTCCTCAACTTTTTTCTTCTGCCTTTATGTTGGCGCCATGTGTCATCTTACTGGCACCTATCACGCCTTCCAATGCTATCCAGATAAATCTAGGACTTTATCTGATCGCCTCCTCGGTTATCGTGCCAACCGAGTAACTTTACTTTTATGAAACAGCATTAAAATAATATTTTAATGCCACTTTTTCCCACACATTACTGGGCCTACGTTTTTGGGCTCTGGGAATGTTATCTTGGATCCTGATCAAGCCCAAGTACTCTGATGGCTCGATTTCCAAGAAACAGCCCTTGGCAAATTATCAAAATGCCCTTGGGTGCCCTTTCTTGCACTATATTTACCCTAAGGGTAAAATTGTCATTTTACACCCTTCTGTACTCTGTCAGGGCATATACTGATTCTAAGTAACTTTATCTGTATATACCTTGGCCTCTGGGCCTATCCAGATTGACCAAAATGCCCTTCATTCATCTGTTACCCTTTTGTACAACACAGGGGCATTTTCGTAATTTCACACTTTTCCGGGGTTCTGCCGGACACTGGCCCACCTATCAGTCCAAGGGTCTTACTGGGCCTCTGTTGGCGCCATTATTGGGCCTTTCTGGGGCCAATATCCTCATGGCACGCATTACGAGGAATCTTCCCCCGTTAATAATTATTGAATATTTTATCTATTATTCACCGTTTATACACCTATCCGGACAACGGCTCCTTCTGTCCGAAACACTAGCCTGCGGTGTTCAGGCATCCCTGTGAGTCATATCAGTCATCTGACTGAGATCATCCGAACTCATTCAGTCCCTTTTTAAATACCGATAAATCTCCCTATCGGATACCCGGAGGCCTCACACTCCCGTCTAGATTTTCTAATTTGCGAATAACTTTTTCTACAGGCCTCCTATCGGTATTCTGTCAGTTTCCCGACATCCGTCCCATAAGGACGTATCATCCTGTATTTTCTCACCTAGATCTGAATTCTAGGATATCCGGTATGAATTTTTATAACTTTTGGACGATCAGTCCATTTCTGGCTATCTGGAGTCTTCAAAAATTCCTGTATTAAGCCAGATTACCGAGCGTCACTTGCTCTCTCTACCGGTGAAATCTGGGACTGAAATGCTTTCGGACAGTCCAAACCACTTCCGGCCTGACTTTCTTTAATTACAATTTAGCCCCAGGGAACTTTTCTTCTTTTCATTTAAGTCCCTTTTTACTTGGCTAAAATTACACTTAAGGACCCCACATTTTTGTCTACTTTCCTTTTTGGCCTTGAAACTTTCCATAACTGCACTTAAGTCCTTTCATTTCCTTTACTAGGTCTAGGGGCATTATTGTCTTTTCATATTTTACCAGAGTATTCTCTGGCCCTGGTCAACTATCCAGATACCCCTTCTTGACTGTCTAACCTTAGCCAAATGACCAAAATACCCTTTACTCATTCTTCAGTTATTCTATAACATAAGGGCATTTTCGTCATTTTGCACATTTTTCCCGGACACCGGCCCCTCTTACCACTGAACTGGTATTATGGGCTTGGGCCTTCCCTGGTGTCACTACGGGCCTTAGACAATACTGTATGGCCTCTGGCCATAGTCCGATCATCTCTATTCGGATTGCCTTTCCTTTACCGATTATAACTGTAAATTCCCATCTTCAGGAATTTTTACAGAAAAATCGGGACCTCAAATCAAAATTCTGTGACTCCTCATTCAATCCGGAATCCTTTTCTCTATCTCCCGGTATTTTCAGATATTTTATCCGGACCGGGCTGTTTTGGCCTGAAAAAGCACTCACGCGCACACTTTTCCAAAATGACCATTTTACCCCTGGTCATATTTCTAATTCTTTCATACACCTAGAGACTTCATATGCACATTTCACAGTTCAGTGAAATGATCAGCATAATTTTCTCTATTTTCTGGCAAAATATGGTACTCATCGGCTACCAGCCCGATCTTTCCCATAATTACGATTATGCCCTTGATCTCTCTTTCTGCCATCTCTAGGCCTAAAAATTAGGGTGTTACATTGCCCAGTAGTTATGTGAGGAAAAGTTACATTAAAATAATGATTTAATGACTTTTCAGTAAAGTAAAGTTACTCGGTTGGCACGATAACTGAGGAGGTGATCAGATAAAGTCTGGGACTTATCTGGATAGCATTGGAAGGCTGAAAGGTCCCTTCCAGGTGCCACATGGCGCAATCTTAGAGGAAGAAGAAAAGTTAAGGACACGTATTACGGTGCAAGACTCTGGACCGGTGAGTCAGCAGGCTGAGTCAGCTGATGAGGTGTCCCGGGTTTTAGACATGTGAGAAATGTGCTGCTGAGGTGTCCGCTGAGGTGTCCACTGAGGTGTCCTAGATGATGCAGTAAAAAGGAATAAAAGAAAATAGGAAATTCCAGGAAAAACCAGGACCACAAGTTCATATGGCTTCAAAATTACAGGAATGCCATTGAAGGAAACTATAAATACCCCCTCCCCCTCCCATTTCATGCATCCCACGGTTTTGAGCCTTTTAGAGAGAGGAGGAGGTGCTAGAGAGAGAAAGTGAGAGGAAGAAAGAAAGAAAGGAAGTTCTGGCGGAGCTGGAAGCAGAATAGAGATAGTAGAGCTCTGCTAAGCCTTTGAGGTAGTAACTAATCCTAGCTCTTATGTAATGTCTTTGTGATTTGTTGTGCTATTGTTTGGTTGGATTGTTGTCTTATATGTTATGCTTGAAGCTCTATTACAATGCTATGATCATATGTTATTGAATATGGAAGCACGCAGCATACTTATCTATACACAATCACAAGCAAGCACCGTCACTCTGCATTACATATATTGTTATGATTATTACTACTGAGATTCCCCCGAATCTCATTCCCATATATAACATTACAGGGGAGGTTCTGTCAAAATAAAATCTGAAAATTTTAAGAGACGCCGTTATGCTGCCGAAATTCTGGCAAGGAAGCAGGAACAGGGAAAGGAACTGATACGTATTGTGTACGTAGTGCTGTCTAAGGAGGCTGGAAGTGAGTGGACCCAGCAGGTTCATCCAGTCTTTCCTGGGTACTACGTAGAATGGTAGTTCTCATGAGGGAATTACCGAATCGGTACAACATCGGTTACTTTCTAAAGAAGAATTGTAGCAGTTATGCTGCCGGATTTTAGGCAGGAAAAGATGTAATAGAAATATGATAATTTGCTGTATGCTTTGTTGTATGACATTTTATTATTTAATAATAAATGTTGTTCAATTTGTGAATGGGGAATTAAGGGAGAAATTCGTAGGTCCTGAGGTAGCAGTGTTCTGACCTCAGTTTGACCTAGTAAACAAAGGAGTTTGGCTATGAAATTTGGCAGGCTAGTCGTACACATCTGGGGCATTACGTGGATAGGTAATAAGCCTCATTTGGATGTGTAGAACGAGATAAATTAATTTTCAAATTAAAGGTCCAAAATAAGGAACTTAAGAGTAAAATTTTGAATTTCTGGGCTTAAGTTAAAATATAATCAAGCTAATGTTGCTTCCGCAAGTGTACTCTGAGGAGTCTAAGGGAGGATGTTTCAGAGAGTACTCTGGTAAGATGTGAAAAGACAATAATGCCCTAGATCTAGTAAAGTAAAGAAAGAGATACTAAGGGCATTTTGGTAATTTGCCAAGGGGTATTTCTTGGGAATCGTGCCATCAGAGTACTTGGGCTGGATCAGAGACTCAAGATGATATTCCCAGGCCCAAACACGTATCCCAGTATATATGTGGAAAAAAGTGGCATTAAAATAATGATTTAATGACTTTTCAGTAAAGTAGAGTTACTCGGTTGGCACGATAACTGAGGAGGTGATCAGATGAAGTCCGGGACCTATCTGGATAGCATTGGAAGGCGTGAAAGGTCCCTTCCAGGTTTGTGGGAAATCGGACCGGACCGGACCGGTACTGAATTGGACTGGAAATGCTGAGTCAGCTGATGAGGTGTCCAAGAATTATGACATGTGAAGAATGTGGCGATGAGGTGTCCCGGTGAGGTGTCCTGGGTGATGCAGTAAAAAGGAATAAAAGAAAATAGGAAATTCCAGGAAAAACCAGGACCACATTTTCAGATGGCTTCAAAATTACAGGAATGCCATTGAGGGAAACTATAAATACCCCCTCCCCCTCCCCCTCCCATTTCATGCATCCCACGGCCAAGAGTAAGATTAGAGAGAGAAGGAAGTTCTTGAGAGAGAAAGTGAGAGAAAGAAAGAAGAAAGGAAGTTCTGGCGGAGTTGAAAGCAGTATAGAGGTTCTGGAGTTCTGCTTTTGAGGTAGTAACTAATCCTAGCTTTTATGTAATGGCTTTGTGATTGGATGTGCTATTGTTTGGTTGCATTGTTGTCTTATATGTTATGTCTGAAGCTCTACTGCAATGCTATGATCATATGTTATTGAGTATGGTAGCATGCAGCATACTTATCTTTACACAATCACAAGCAAGCACTATCACACTGCATTACATATATTGTTATGATTATTTACTACTAAGATTCCCGCGAATCTCATTCCCCATATCTAACCCATTACAGGGAGATTATGTTGAAGTGAATTTTAAGAATGGTGAGAGACGCCGTTATGTCACCGAATGTAAGACTGAACATCATAATATGATAAGTACTGTGTACGTAGTGCTGTCGAAGGAGGCTGGAAGTGAGTGGACCTAGCCGGTTCATCCAGTCTTTCCTGGGTACTAGTAGAATGGTAGTTCTCATGAGGGAATTGTAACATCCCAATTTTCAGGCCTTCAGACACGGAAATAGTCTGAGAATGAGAGGCTACCAGACCCCTTTTGAGCAGAAGTCCCAGAGACATAAGAGAGTTTTTAGGGACTAAGCTGCGAGTAAGTAAAGGTACGGGAACTTAGGTGCAAACAGTGGAAGTCCCAAGGGGTAGAATGGCCATTTGGGGTGATGTAAAGGTCAAAGGTTGAAGAGTTACGAGCTGACCGTTCTGGTCGCGACTAGAGTAAAGCATGGTCGCGACTAGTGGTTACAGAAAGAGCTATACGCGACAAGAAAGCATTATGGTCGCGACGTAAAAGAAGTATGGTCGCGACTATAAAGCAGTGATATCGCGACTAATAGTGGCAGAAAGCCTTAGACGCGACTAAAAAGTGTTATGGTCGCGACTAAAATGTGTTGTGGTCGCAACGATAGAATGTTTTGGTCGCGACGAGAAGATGTTTAGGTCGCGACTAATGTACACAGAATTGTAAGGTCGCGACAAGATGATGTTGAGGTCGCGACTAGTGACTAAAGTGGCGCTAAGCGTATGGGCCAAGAGTGGTGAAGGTCCAAGAGAGATAGTTACCTGGTTGGAGATAGACCGGAGGCAGGATATCAGATACAGGAAAGGTTATCTGGAAACCATGAAGTAAACTGATAAGGTATACTCATGGGTCCCACAAGATGCCACATGGCATTAAAGTAATGGTTTAGTAGAATAAAGATACTCGGTTGGCGTGATAACCGAGGAGGCACGTAAACCGAGGAGGTGATCAGATGAGTCTGGGACTTATCTGGGTGGCATTGGGAAGCGTGCAAGGTCTCTTCCAGTTGCCACATGGCATTAGTCTGCAGAAAGCAGATAAAGCTGAGGGCACGCATTACGAGGCAAGAGACTGGACCGGTGAGTCAGCATGGTGAGTCAGCATGCTGAGGTGTCCCGGGAATTCAAGCATGTGAAAAATGAGGCGCTGAGTCAGCATGGTGAGTTGGCACGATGATGCAGTAAAGGAGAAATAAAAGAAAATAGGAAAATCCAGGAAAAACCAGGACCGCAGGATCAAAGTTCATAGAAACTACGGATATGCCATTGAGGGAGGCTATAAATACCCCCCCATGGCCTTCACTTGCGCAAGAGCAAGAGGAGAATGAGAGAGAAAGAAGAGAGGGAAAGGGAAGGAAAGGAAGAGAGAAAGGAGAAAGGAAGAAAGGAAGTTCTGGCGGAGCTGGAAGCAGAATAGAGATAGTAGGGTTCTGCTGAGCTAGCCAGGTAGTAACTAATCCTAGCTTCTATGTAATGGCTTTGTGATTTGATGTGCTATTGTTTGGTTGGATTGTTGTCTTATATGTTATGTCTGAAGCTCTGCTGTAATGCTATGGTCATATGTTATTAAGCATGGAAGCACGCAGCATATTTATCTGTACACAATCACAAGCAAGCACTGTCACTCTGCATTACATATATTGTTATGATTGTTGCTACTGAGGTTCCCCCGAATCTCATCCCCATCCATAACCCATTACAGGGAGGTTATGCTGAAGTGGATTTAGAGAATCCTAAGAGACGCCGTTATGCTGCCGGAGTAAAGACTGAACATCAGTATATGATAAGTACTGTGTACGTAGTGCTGTCTAAGGAGGCTAGAAGTGAGTGGACCTAGCCGGTTCATCTAGTCTTTCCTGGGTACTACGTAGAATGGTAGTTCTCATGAGGGAATTACCGAATCAGTACGGTTCAGTTCTTTGTACAGATGAAGTGTAGCGGTTATGCTGCCGGAGTTTAGGCAGAAGAAGAGCTAGTATAGCTTCCGCAAGTGTACTCTGAGGGCTGTATGGGAGGATGTTTCATTTTGGTATCAGAGCAAGAGGTTCTGGCACCAATCAGAAAGGACTCTGGTTCAGAGCATAAGATTCTGGCACAGAACAGAAGGGTTCTGGCTCAGTGATGCTCTGATTTACCCTTAGTACGACAGAATAGCACTCCGGTCGCGACTAACGTGGTTTATGTCGCGACGGGTAGCCTCAATGAGAGGTTTAGGCGCGACGCTTAAGTTTATAGGTCGCAACGGTTATTCACAAAAATATTTGGTCGCGGCGAGTATGTTCCTAGGTCGCGACGTTATTTAAGAGAGAGCTAAGGTTGTGACGAGAAAAGTTTAATGTCGCGACTAGAAATGGCTATGGTTGCGACGTGAAGAGACATAAGTCGCGACGAGAAAATATCCTGGTCGCGACGGTAGAGGAGTTGAGTCGCGACGTAGAAAGGTTAAGGTCGCGATGACAGAAGATTTAGGTCGCGACTAGAAGACAGAAAATGTTAAGGACGCGACGTCTGAAGCTGTAGGTCACGACTAAAGAATAGAAATGATAAGTCGTGAGGAGTTAAGGGTAATGAAGAATCATAGAGGCTATGAATAGCGATTACCCAATACTCATATCGCGACGGAATGACAGAGATGTCCTGGTATGACATTAGAAGATTCAGATCGGTACTATTATGGGTTTAGAAGAGCCCGTGGAGATAAAGCTCCTAGATGGAATAAGAGGTGTTCATGTTTCGTTGTAAAGGAAAAGACAGGTGAACACAAAGCATGAACATAGAGCTTGAGTGGAGAAGTCATGCATAGAGGAAGTTGGCAACTCCAATAAGCAAGTCATCCTTGCTAGGTAGGATAGGCCGCAAAGGATGATAATGTTAAGATGAGCTAGCTAGATGAGATAGCTAGAATGAGACAGATCCTCCATGTGATTACGAGGAGTAGATCTACATGGTAAAAGTCTTATTCAACCTAGTTGAATAAAAGACCTGAGAGCTAGAATGGGATAGCTAGTATGACGTTTGCCTCGGAGTAATCCTAGGGCATAACCTAAAGGCTAGAGATGTGATGATGTTTGATATGGCCTAAGGTTAAGGCTAAGGACGTGATGGTTAATAGGTAAAGAGTTAAAATTCCCTAGGCAGAGGGATTCCATCACAGAGATCTAGGGTAGAGTACCCTAAAGAATAGAAATAATAGTAAAAGATAATGAATGAGATCTAGGCGACTGAAGTTCGCTAGGATTAAGAGAAAGATGCGTTTTCAGGTGCTTAAGGGCTGTGGCTCGTGTGTCTGGAAAACAAAACCGTGACCTCATGTGGGCACCAAGCCTACCTAAGGGGAAAGCGGATAATATCTTTGTAAAGGGGTTCTAGGCTGTTACAGTAAAGGCCGATAAGGAACCACAGTCTGGTCAAGAATAGACTGAGACTGATAGATAGACAAAAGGAGAAATGAGATAGTAGAAGGTAGCCACAGATTACGGGATACAGTGACTCCCCTATGTAAGAAAGAGTGATGAAGGGTTGAGTCTGTACCTTAATAAGAGGGTAGCATGGCAGCCTGAGATAGACAGATGTTTCAGGATGACTGACCAAGATATGATAGGCAATATGATAAATAAAATATGCCTTGAGGTTTAGTTAGTCTGATGGATGGTTGAGCAAAGTATGATGATGATATGGCTTATGATGCCATAAGTTATGATAGTTGCATCTTCTTGCAATTGTCATATGATGACATGCATGTTAGAGTATGCCATGATGAATGAATACTCCCTTTTACAGTGCATAAAGGGTAGAGTATATATGAGATGAGAAAGTATGTTGCTCCCATACCATATGACATGTAATGAGATATGTATTGAGGATGATAGATAGTCTCAGTTCATGGGACAATAAGTTATGATATTCAGATATGTTTGAAGTTACTCGGGTAATTCTGCAGACTTATGAATATAGTACTCAGGACCATTTCTGTTGAAAGGAATGGTAGACAGAAAGAAAGCAGATAAGAGTAAAGAGATTGTTTTTAGATCACTCTTCAGATAAGAGTTGGATCTGAAACAGATGGCTCTCAGATAGAGCTAGATTCAGATGAGTATAGATCACTCTTCAGATAAGAGTTGGATCTGATACAGGATGCTCGCAGTTGGAGCATAGTTCAAATGGTTCACAGTTAGAGCACAGATGAGTTATGATGAGGCCATAGCAGTAGAATGCAATGGCAGGTGGTTAGACCATGATGGCACAAGCCAATGGTAAGCCACAGTAAAGTAAGAAAGATGAGAAGGAACTCCTGAGTAAGAGAGGAAGTAAGTAAAGTCTGGGTAAATGATGTGAGGCTATAAAATTTTTATGGAGTTATCAACAAGTGGAAGCAGTTAACCTTATAACTTGGTCTGTTGGTTTAAGATCTTCGGGAGATATACAGTACAACAGAATCGCAGTTAGATTCTAGAGGGTCACAGTTAGATCCTAGCATGGCTCCAGGGTCGCAGTTAGATCCTATCAGATCCAGAGTCACAGTTGGATTCTGAAGAGGCTAACGGTTGATCGCAGTTAGATCCCGAGGTCGCAGTTAGACCTAGCCTAAGGAAAGTAATGAGCCATGAGACATGAGTACGATGTAGTATCTCTTTGGGAAGATGAATGCCAAAGACGAAGTTAAGGTAAGGAAGTTTCACTAGTTGATAACCTGACCCAGAGAAATTGTTTTATAATGATTTTCTTCAGGTAGCCTCTAGTCTACAGACTGAACTTAGCTTTCCCTTAAACGAAGATGGAGTCCAAGTTTAAATCTGAGTACTGAGATTCAAAGTTTTGTAGAAGTATGCCTGAGAAGCAGAGAAGAGAATCCTCTGTGTAATAAGAAGCAGAGAAGAGAATCCTCTGAGAAGCAGAGAAGAAAATCCTCAATGTAATAAGAATAGAAAAGTATGAGTAGATAAAGATTACCCAGATGAGGGGTAAAGAGATTAAAAGGCTAGAGAAGACCTAGAGAAGAGGGTCTAAGGCAAGGCTGAGATAGAACACAGTTCTATGAAAAAGAGAAAGCCAGTCTTATGTTAGTTTTGTGATAAGACAAGATAAGTTATGAAAGGGTGAAATACACCATGAGATAGCTAGAGTGGGCTAGATATGCCATGATAACGTATCAAAGGCATGTAATGAGATACACGGTAGTAAACGTGTAATATGACACGCACCTAGAGATGTGCATTGTATGAACAGACAGAGAGGCTCCCTGTTTGGTAGGAATCAGATGTTTGAATGTTATGCTATGAAAGAGAATAGAAAATGAGAGCTTTCACTCTTTGCATGAGATGTTAGGTTTAATGTTATGCTAAAACTATGCAAGCTCCGAGTGTTAGAGTTGTGCCTAGTTAGAACAGGAATGCTTAAGCTCCGATGTTAGAGCTTTGCATTCATAAGCAGGTATGCAGTCCTGCAGTATGTTGGCCAAGCATTATGCATATTAGAGTAGGTGCTTTTGTTTAGCAGCAAAGTAAAGAAAGAATAGCTGCGTAAGTCCTCTCTCTGTATGATGTTAAGTGCAAAGAAAGATGAAATGTTGCAGATTTTAAAGCAGTCTGCGAGATATCAAGAGAAGTGGTAAGAATATGATGCTTAAAGTATGATGAGTAGTTAGAAGAAAAATTCCCGAATACAGTAATATTCGAGAGAATTTCATATGAAAGAAATGGACACTACTCATAAGTGCAGTAAGTGGTCCATAAGAGGAAAGTAGATTTCAACTCTGATTGGATTAACCCAGAGAAAGAAAGGCATGTTACGAAGAGATGTACAGTTATGATGCGTACTTTGCCAGATGTTAAGTTAATTTGGCTATGGTACTGATTAAATTTCGAGGACGAAATTTATTTAAAGGGGAGGAGAAATGTAACATCCCAATTTTCAGGCCTTCAGACACGGAAATAGCCTGAGAATGAGAGGCTACCAGACCCCTTTTGAGCAGAAGTCCCAGAGACATAAGAGAGTTTTTAGGGACTAAGTTGCGAGTAAGTAAAGGTACGGGAACTTATGTGCAAACAGTGGAAGTCCCAAGGGGTAGAATGGCCATTTGGGGTGATGTAAAGGTCAAAGGTTGAAGAGTTACGAGCTGACCGTTCTGGTCGCGACTAGAGTAAAGCATGGTCGCGACTAGTGGTTACAGAAAGAGCTATACGCGACAAGAAAGCATTATGGTGCGACGTAAAAGAAGTATGGTCGCGACTATAAAGCAGTGATATCGCGACTAATAGTGGCAGAAAGCCTTAGACGCGACTAAAAAGTGTTATGGTCGCGACTAAAATGTGTTGTGGTCGCGACGATAGAATGTTTTGGTCGCGACGAGAAGATGTTTAGGTCGCGACTAATGTACACAGAATTGTAAGGTCGCGACAAGATGATGTTGAGGTCGCGACTAGTGACTAAAGTGGCGCTAAGCGTATGGGCCAAGAGTGGTGAAGGTCCAAGAGAGATAGTTACCCGGTTGGAGATAGACCGGAGGCAGGATATCAGATACAGGAAAGGTTATCTAGAAACCATGAAGTAAACTGATAAGGTACACTCATGGGTCCCACAAGATGCCACATGGCATTAAAGTAATGGTTTAGTAGAATAAAGATACTCGGTTGGCGTGATAACCGAGGAGGCACGTAAACCGAGGAGGTGATCAGATAAAGTCTGGGACTTATCTGGGTGGCATTGGGAAGCGTGCAAGGTCTCTTCCAGTTGCCACATGGCATTAGTCTGCAGAAAGCAGATAAAGCTGAGGGCACGCATTACGAGGCAAGAGACTGGACCGGTGAGTCAGCATGGTGAGTCAGCATGCTGAGGTGTCCCGGGAATTCAAGCATGTGAAAAATGAGGCGCTGAGTCAGCATGGTGAGTTGGCACGATGATGCAGTAAAGGAGAAATAAAAGAAAATAGGAAAATCCAGGAAAAACCAGGACCGCAGGATCAAAGTTCATAGAAACTACGGATATGCCATTGAGGGAGGCTATAAATACCCCCCCCATGGCCTTCACTTGCGCAAGAGCAAGAGGAGAATGAGAGAGAAAGAAGAGAGGGAAAGGGAAGGAAAGGAAGAGAGAAAGGAAGAAAGGAAGTTCTGGCGGAGCTGGAAGCAGAATAGAGATAGTAGGGTTCTGCTGAGCTAGCCAGGTAGTAACTAATCCTAGCTTCTATGTAATGGCTTTGTGATTTGATGTGCTATTGTTTGGTTGGATTGTTGTCTTATATGTTATGTCTGAAGCTCTGCTGTAATGCTATGGTCATATGTTATTAAGCATGGAAGCACGCAGCATATTTATCTGTACACAATCACAAGCAAGCACTGTCACTCTGCATTACATATATTGTTATGATTGTTGCTACTGAGGTTCCCCCGAATCTCATCCCCATCCATAACCCATTACAGGGAGGTTATGCTGAAGTGGATTTAGAGAATCCTAAGAGACGCCGTTATGCTGCCGGAGTAAAGACTGAACATCAGTATATGATAAGTACTGTGTACGTAGTGCTGTCTAAGGAGGCTAGAAGTGAGTGGACCTAGCCGGTTCATCTAGTCTTTCCTGGGTACTACGTAGAATGGTAGTTCTCATGAGGGAATTACCGAATCAGTACGGTTCAGTTCTTTGTACAGATGAAGTGTAGCAGTTATGCTGCCGGAGTTTAGGCAGAAGAAGAGCTAGTATAGCTTCCGCAAGTGTACTCTGAGGGCTGTATGGGAGGATGTTTCAGGAATTACCGAATCAGTCTTTTCTTTGGGCTTCAGGACAAATCATGCACGAGCACTCCCTACACATGGTTTCATCAAAGGGGAGATGCAACGTTAAAATTGTCCAACAAATCAACCGAACAACGGGGACGCATAAAGAGACATTCGAGCGAGGAGAGTGTGGTGATGATGGCTCCGGTAGACATGCGAACTTTCAATTAATCCGCTGTAGGTGGCCAACCGGACAATATATAGTGACACACCATCATAAATTCCCGTGCGAATTCGAGATAAGTAACTAGCTAGTGCTATGTTCTTTCTCAGACAACTTCAGAAGACTTGCCCAAGGATGTGAATCTAAGCCTTTCAACAAAAGGGACCCACAATCTCTTCCCTTTCCAAACTTTGTAACCGGTCGCCAATACATGCCATAAGTGGCAAAACATTATGTTGGGACAAGGATGTCCTTTAATACCTATGCAATTTATAATGCCTGAAATCCCATCAGAGGAGCATTTAAGGGGAGGGACAGCCGGATGACAAAAAGCTTATCGTCCATGTACCATATTCATGGTAGCAATAGATATCCTTGTTCCTTATAGGCGGGAAATGGGGTAATCTTGATTTCTAAGCAAAGAGTCCAAATCGAAAGAACCTCTACGCAATGAGACTGATAAATGGAAATGAATGAAAAGCGCCGTGGTGGCAAGACTACCGGATTCCTAAAGGAAAAATACTTTCTAGATTACGTGCTTCGTCTTCACGCGGAAAACAAGTAGACGAGGAAGAAGAAGGCGTTCGAGAGAAAGCATTACAAAATAGGCGCAAGAATGTCACATCAAAGCTGTAACAACATTTTTGTCTTTTCTCTTCTGCCGCTTTCTTCTTTTCATTTGCAGCGTAAGATATCTATTCTAAGCACTTCCACCGCCCGGAAATTCTTTTCAAATTTCATGCGAGATAAAAGGATAATCTCCGAATGAGACTCTTGGGGTAATTGGTCAGGGTATTATAGGTGGAAGCAAAAGAATTCCAATACAATCAACGATATAGCGAATAGTAAGAGAAAAATGAATCTTGATCAACATTTGGTACGTGGTTGAGTGGTGAAAACTCGTCCCCAATATGTGCAGTGGGACACCCCTTTAGGCTTCAGGACAAATCGTGCACGAGCACTCAATACACATGGTTTCATCAAAGGGGAGATGCAACGTTAAAATTATCCAACAAATCAATCGAACAACGGGGACGTATAAAGAGACATTCGAGCGAGGAGAGTGTGGGGATGATGGCACCGCTAGACATTCAAACTTTCAATTGATCCGCTGCAGGTGGCCAACCGGACAATATATAGTGATACACCATCATAAATTGCTGTGCGAATTCGAGATAAGTAACTAGCTAGTGCTATGTTCTTTCTCAAACAACTTCAGAAGACTTGCCCAAGGATGTGAATCTAAGCCTTTCAACAAAAGGGACCCACAAACTCTTCCCTTTCCAAACTTTGTAACCGGTCGCCAATACATGCCATAAGCGGCAAAACGTTATGTTGGGACAAGGATGTCCGTTTCATACCTATGCAATTTATAATGCCTGAAATCCCATCAGAGGAGCATTTAAGGGAAGGGACAGCCGGATGACAAAAAGCTTTTCGTCCATGTACCATATTCATGGTAGCAATAGATATCCTTGTTCCTTATAGCCGGGAAATGGGGTAATCTTCATTTCTAAGCAAAGAGTCCAAATCAAAAGCACCTCTACGCAATGAGACTGACAAATGGAAATGAATGAAAAGCGCCGTGGTGGCAAGACTACCAGATTCCTATAGGAAAAATACTTTCTAGATTACGTGCTTCATCTTCACACGGAAAACAAGTAGACGAGGAAGAAGAAGGCGTTCGAGAGAAAGCCTTACATAATAGGCACAAGAATGTCACAGTCAAAGCTGTAACAACATTTTTATGTCTTTTCTCTTTTGCCGCTTTCTTCTTTTCATTTGCAGCGTAAGATATCTATTTTAAGCACTCCCACCGCCCGGAAATTCTTTACAAATTTCATGCGAGATAAAAGGATATTCTCCGAATGAGACTCTTGGGGTAATTTGTCAGGGTATTATAGGTGCAATCAAATGAATTCCAATTCAATCAACGATATAGCGAATGGTACGAGAAAAATGAATCTCGATCAACATTTGGTACGTGGTTGAGTGGTGAAAACTCGTCCCCAATGTGCAGTGGGTCATCCCATTTGAAACGTCCTTATTTTCATACATTTTAGGGATCATTTGGTAGCATTTAGAACCACTTTCCAGGTCATTGAAGTCCAATATCTCAATCTGGAATTTTACTCTTCTCGGGTACTGTTCACTGTGTAAATTCCAGATTAGTGACCTGACTTCAGAAAATCATAATTAAATATAGAAAAATCAAAATGAAGTGGTTCCAATTGATACATAAATATGACTCAATTATATTTAAGTTAAAAATCATTCATTAACCAATCTTTTACCAAATCACCATGGGTTAATGTTTCAATTTTACTGTTCATCCCAAGTTTTTCTCCTAAATCCAGTATTCTAGTTCCAACTTTGGCAATTTATAACTCCATTTGTAGAAATACAAAAGAGGAATATTATATATCAAATTAAATCTTAATATGTATACTATTTACCATAAAAATTTCAGACATTTAGTCATCCATTTACTATTTTTAATGATTTATCAAACATCAATAGGTATCCTCGGATTTACTGTTCACAGAAACAATTTTCAGCATTCACTCTTACAGGCACATGCATACATCCATCACATATCAGTTAAACATGTTGATCAGATATTTAGAACATGCCAGACAATATCTTTTATTAAAGGATAGTTGTTATTCATTAGAACAGGTACAAAAATTCTCATATTTCTAATACATTCTTTTCTCCTGAAATCCGGCAGCATAACAACTATACTTCATCTTTAGAAAGTAACCGATCTTATACCGATTCGGTAATTCCTGTAAGAACTACCATTCTACGTAAGTACCCAGGAAAGACTGGATGAACCGGCCAGGTCCACTCACTTCCAGCCTTCTTAGACAGTACCTACGTACACAGTACGTATTAGTTCCTTTCTTTACCACTTTGCCTGAATTTCGGCAGCCTAACGGCGTCCTTCAAGGTTTCCAAAATTTACTTCGACATAGCCTCCCCTGTAATGGGTTATTTGGGATGAGATTCGAGGGAATCTCAGTAGTAATAATCATAACAATATATGTAATGCAGAGTGACAGTGCTTGCTTGTGATTGTGTACAGATAAGTATGCTGCGTGCTTCCATATTCAATAACATATGATCATAGCATTGTAATAGAGCTTCAAGCATAACATATAAGACAACAATCCAACCAAACAATAGCACAACCAATCACAAAGACATTACATAAAAGCTAGGATTAGTTACTACCTTAAAAGCAGAACTCCAGAACTTCTATACTGCTTCCAACTTCACCAGAACTTCCTTTCTTCTTTCTTTTTCTCACTTTCTCTCTCAAGAACTTCCTTATCACTCTAAAAGCTCCTTAGGCTGTGAGAATGAGAGGCAAAGGGGGGTATTTATAGTTTCGATGGATGGTATTTTCGTAATTTTGAAGCCATCTGATCCTGTGGTCCTGGTTTTTCTGGAATTTCCTATTTTTCTTTATTCATTTTACTGCATCACCCATGACATCATTCAGGGCCACCTCATGGGACACCTCACCTCACACATTTATCACATGGCGCAAATGGAGAGAGCTATATACACTGCCCTACTGTGTCTGGACAGCCATTTGGGTCATACGGGCATCTGACTGTTGTTACCCGAACTCATTCAGTCCCTTTTTAAATACCGATAAATCTCCCTATCGGATCCCTGGAGGCCTCATACTCCCGTCTGGATTTGCTAATTTGCGAATAACTTTTTCTACAGACCTCCTATCGGTATTCTGTCAGTTTCCTGACATCCATCCCATCAGGACGCATCATCCTGCAATTTCTCACTTATATCTGAAATCTAGGATGTGAATCTAAGCCTTTCAACAAAAGGGACCCACAATCTCTTCCCTTTCCAAACTTTGTAACCGGTCGCCAATACATGCCATAAGCGGCAAAACGTTATGTTGGGACAAGGATGTCCGTTTCATACCTATGCAATTTATAATGCCTGAAATCCCATCAGAGGAGCATTTAAGGGAAGGGACAGCCGGATGACAAAAAGCTTATCGTCCATGTACCATATTCGTGGTAGCAATAGATATCCTTGTTCCTTATAGCCGGGAAATGGGGTAATCTTGATTTCTAAGCAAAGAGTCCAAATCAAAAGCAACTCTACGCAATGAGACTGATAAATGGAAATGAATGAAAAGCGCCGTGGTGGCAAGACTACGTGATTCCTATAGGAATTTTTTGTTCGAGCCTATGGGCTTCGGCTTCACGCGGAAAACTAGTAGACGAGGAAGAAGAAGGAGTTCGAGAGAAACCGTTACAAAATAGGCACAAGAATGTCACAGTCAAAGTTGTAACAACATTTTTATGTCTTTTCTCTTCTGCCGCTTTCTTCTTTTCATTTGCAGCGTAAGATATCTATTCTAAGCACTCCCAATGCCCGGACATTCTTTTCAAATTTCGTGCGAGATAAAAGGATATTCTCCGAATGAGACTCTTAGGGTAATTTGTCAGAGTATTATAGGTGAAAGCAAATGAATTCCAATCCAATCAAAGATATAGCGAATAGTAAGAGAAAAATGAATCTCGATCAACATTTGGTACGTGGTTGAGTGGTGAAAACTCTTCCCCAATATGTGCAGTGGGTCATCCCTTTGGGCTTCAGGACAAATCGTGCACGAGCACTCCCTACACATGGTTTCATCAAAGGCGACATGGACTACGAGAGATGCAACGTTAAAATTGTCCAACAAATCAACCGAACAACAGGGACGCATAAAGAGACATTCGAGCGAGGAGAGTGTGGTGATGATGGCACCGGTAGGCATTCGAACTTTCAATTGATCCGCTGCACGTGGCCAACCGGTCAATATATAGTAACACACCATCATAAATTCCTTTGCAGATTCGAGACAAGTAACTAGCTAGTGCTATGTTCTTTCTCAAACAACTTCAGAAGACCTGCCCAAGGATGTGAATCTAAGCCTTTCAACAAAAGGGACCCACAATCTCTTCTCTTTCCAAACTTTTTAACCGGTCGCCAATACATGCCATAAGCGGCAAAACGTTATGTTGGGACAAGGATGTCCGTTTCATACCTATACAATTTATAATGCCTGAAATCCCATCAGAGGAGCATTTAAGGGAAGGGACAGCCGGATGACAAAAAGCTTATCGTCCATGTACCATATTCACGGTAGCAACAGATATCCTTGTTCCTTATAGTCAGGAAATGGGGTAATCTTGATTTCTAAGCAAAGAGTCCAAATTGAAAGAACCTCTATGCAATGAGACTGATAAATGGAAATGAATGAAAAGCGCCTTGGTGGCAAGACTACGTGATTCCTAGAGGAAATTTTTGTTCGAGCCTATGGGCTTCGGCTTCACGCGGAAAACAAGTAGACGAGGAAGAAGAAGGCGTTCGAGAGAAAGCATTACAAAATAGGCACAAGAATGTCACAGTCAAAGCTGTAACAACATTTTTATGTCTTTTCTCTTTTGCCGCTTTCTTCTTTTCGTTTGCAGCGTAAGATATCTATTCTAAGCACTCCCACCGCCCGAAAATTCTTTTCTAATTTCATGTGAGATAAAAGGATATCCTCCGAATGAGACTCTTGGGGTAATTTGTCAGAGTATTATAGGTGGAAGCAAATGAATTCTGAAACATCCTCCCTTGGACCACTCAGAGTACACTTACGGAAGCAATATTAGCTTGATAATATCTTAACTTAAGCCCAAAAATTAAAATTTCTACTTTTAAGTTCCTTATTCTGAACCTTGAATTTGAGAACTGATTAATCTCATTCTACACATCCAAACAAGGCTTATTACCTATCCACGTAATGCCCCAGATGTGTACAACCGGCTCACCAAATTTTGTGGCCAAACTCCTTCGTTTACTAGGACAAACTCTGGTCAGAACCCTGCTATCTCATGACCTGCGAATTTCTCTTTTATTTCTCATTTGCAAATTGAATGTGCCAAACAATATTTATTATTAAATAATAAAATGTCATACAACAAGTCATACACAAAATTCTCATATTTCTATTACATCTTTTCCTGCCCGAATTTCGGCAGTATAACCGCTAGGCTTCATATGTACAAAGAACTGAACCTTACTGATTCGGTAATTCCCTCATGAGAACTACCATTCTACGTAAGTACCCAGGAAAGTCTGGATGAACCGGCTAGGTCCACTCACTTCCAGCCTCCTTAGACAGCACCTACGTACATAGTACTTATCATATTCTGATGTTCAGTATTAAATTCGGCAGCATAACGGCGTCTCTCAAAATTCTTAGAATTCAGTTCAACATAATTTCCCTGTAATGGGTTAGATATGGGGAATGAGATTCGGGGGAATCTCAGTAGCAACAATCATAACAATATATGTAATGCAGAGTGACAGTGCTTACTTGTGATTGTGTACAGATAAGTATGCTGCGTGCTTCCATACTCAATAACATATGATCATAGCATTGCAGTAGAGCTTCAAGCATATCATATAAGACAACAATCCAACCAAACAATAGCACAACAAATCACAAAGCCATTACATAAATGCTAGGATTAGTTACTACCTCAAAAGCTTAGCAGAACTCTACTATCTCTATATTGCTTCCAGCTCCGCCAGAACTTCCTTTCTTCTTTCTTTCTCCTTCTCTCTCTTCTTTCTCTCTCTTTGTTGCCCAAAACCTTGATATAAATGAATGGGGAGGAGGTATTTATAGTTTCCTTCGATGGCATTTTCGTAATTTTGAATCCTTATGAACTTGTGGTCCTGGTTTTTCCTGGAATTTCCTATTTTCTTTTATTCCTTTTTATTGCATCATCCAGGACACCTCAGTGGACACCTCAGCGGACACCTCAGCAGCACATTTCTCACATGTCTAAATCCTGGGACACCTCATCAGCTGACACAGCATTTCCAGATAGTTTCCTTCGATGGCATTTTCGTAATTTTGAATCCTTATGAACTTGTGGTCCTGGTTTTTCCTGGAATTTCCTATTTTCTTTTATTCCTTTTTATTGCATCATCCAGGACACCTCAGTGGACACCTCAGCGGACACCTCAGCAGCACATTTCTCACATGTCTAAATCCTGGGACACCTCATCAGCTGACACAGCATTTCCAGATAGTTCCAGAGTCTTGCACCGGAATCAGCGGCTGAGATCGTGCCACGTGTCCTTAACTTTTCTTCTGCCTCTAAGATGACACCATGTGGCATCTGGAAGGGACCTTTCACGCCTTCCAATGCTATCCAAATAAGTCACGGACTTTATCTGATCACCTCCTAGGTTATCGTGCCAACCGAGTAACTTTACTTTATTGAAAAGTCATTAAATTATTATTTTAATGTCACTTTTCCCCCTAAATCACTGGGCCTGCGTTTTTGGGCCTGGGAATATCATCTTGGGTCTCTGATCCATCCCAAGTACTCTGATGGCACGATTCCCAAGAAACACCCCTTGGCAAATTACCAAAATGCCCTTAGTCTCTCTTTCTTTACTTTATTAGGTCTAGGGGCATTATTGTCTTTTCCCATCTTACCAGAGTATTCTTTGACCCTGGTCAACTATCCAGATAACTTCCCTGGACTGTCTAACCTTAGGCAAATGACCAAAATACGCTTTACTCATTCTTCAGCTGTTCTATAACATAGGAGCATTTTCGCCATTTCGCACCTTTTTCCCGGACACCGGCCCCTTTTACCACTGGACTGATCTAATGGGCCTGAGCCTTCCCTGGTGTCACTAAAGGCCTTAGAAACACTATACGGCCCCCTAGCCATAGTCCGATCATCCCTATCGGGACTGCTTTTCCTTTACCGATTATAACTGTAAATTCCCATCTTCCGGAATTTTTACAGAAATATCGGGACCTCAAATCAAAATTCTGTGACTCCTCATTCAACCCGGAATCCTTTTCTCTATCTCCCGGTATTTTCAGATATTTTATCAGGACCGGGCTATTTTGGCCTGAAAAAGCGCTCACGCGCACACTTTTTCAAAATGAACATTTTACCCCTGGTCACATTTCTAATTCTTTCAACACATAGAGACCTCATATGCACATTTCACAGTTCAGTGAAATGATCAGCATAATTTTCTCTATTTTCTGGCAAAATATGGTACTCATCGGCTACCAGCCCGATCTTTCCCAAAATTACGATTTTGCCCCTGCATTCTCTTTCTGGCATCTATTCTCATCTTCTTATTCATCTTAAGTTCTAGAAATTCTATTTCAATAACTCATCCCTTAAACTCTTCGGGAGTCATCGTTACTTGAAAGGCTTGACAACCTGCGCATATCAGGTTATTTTGCACAGGAGCCAGCCCATATCAAGCTACCTGCAGAATTCCTAGGCTTAAAACTTAGGATATTCCTCACATTCCTCATTTTGAACCTAGGTGAACTGTCCCGATTCTATAGGTTAAAGCTTAACTCATCTTCAAATCCTAAAGGACTTAGCTCATCCCTCAGATTCCTACAAAATACAGGTAAGTAATCCGCCCATATCAGATTACTACCCTGGGACTACGGGTTTAGCAGCCTGCCCATATCAGACTACTTCCTAGTTCTCCTAGACCAAAAATTGGGATGTTACAAATTCCAATCCAATCAACGATATAGCGAATAGTAAGAGAAAAATGAATCTCGATCAACATTTGGTACATGGTTGAGTGGTGAAAACTCGTCCCCAATATGTGCAGTGGGTCATCCCTTTGGGCTTTAGCACAAATCATGCACGAGCACTCCCTACACATGGTTTCATCAAAGGCGAGATGGACTACGGAGATGCAACGTTAAAATTGTCCAACAAATCAACCTAACAACGGGGACGCATAAAGAGACATTCGAGCGAGGAGAGTGTGGTGATGATTGCACCGGTAGCCATTCGAACTTTCAATTGATCCGTTGCACATGGCCAACCGGACAATATATAGTAACACCATCATAAATTCCTGTGCGAATTCGAGATAAGTAACTAGCTAGTGCTATGTTCTTTCTGAAACAACTTCAGAAGACTTGACCAAGGATTTGAATCTAAGCCTTTCAACAAAAGGGACCCACAATCTCTTCCCTTTCCAAACTTTTTAACCGGTCGCCAATACATGCCATAAGCGGCAAAATGTTATGTTGGGACAAGGATGTCCTTTCATACCTATGCAATTTATTATTCCTGAAATCCCATCAGAGGAGCATTTAAGGGAAGGGACAGCCGGATGACAAAAAGCTTATCGTCCATGTACCATATTCACGGTAGCAATAGATATCCTTGTTCCTTATAGTCGGGAAATGGGGTAATCTTGATCTTTAAGAAAAGAGTCCAAATCAAAAGCACCTCTACGCAATGAGACTGATAAATGGAAATGAATGAAAAGTGCCGTTGTGGCAAGACTACGTGATTCCTAGAGGAAATTTTTGTTCGAGCCTATGGGCTTCGGCTTCACGCGAAAAACAAGTAGACGAGGAAGAAGAAGGCGTTCGAGAGAAAGCATTACAAAATAGGCACAAGAATGTCACAGTCAAAGCTGTAACAACATTTTTATGTCTTTTCTCTTCTGCCACTTTCTTCTTTTCATTTGTAGCGTAAGATATCTATTTGAAGCACTCCCACCGCTCGGAAATTCTTTTCAAATTTCGTGCGAGATAAAAGGATATTCTCCGAAGGAGACTCTTGGGGTAATTTGTCAGAGTATTATAGGTGGAAGAAAATGAATTCCAATCCAATCAATGATATAGCGAATAGTAAGAGAAAAATGAATCTCGATCAACATTTGGTACATGGTTGAGTGGTGAAAACTCGTCCCCAATATGTGCAGTGGGTCATCCCTTTGGGCTTTAGGACAAATCGTGCAGGAGCACTCTGTAACATCCCGATTTTTGGTCTAGGAGAACTGGGAAGTAGTCTGATATGGGCAGGCTGCTAAACCCATAGTCCCAGGGTAGTAATCTGATATGGGCGGATCACTTACCTGTATTTTGTAGGAATCCGAGGGATGATCTAAGTCCTTCAGGATTTAAAGATGAGTTAAGTCTTTAACCTACAAGATCGAGACAGTTCACTTAGGTTCAAAATGAGGAATGTGAGGAATATCCTAAGTCTTAAGCCTTGGAATTCTGCAGGTAGCTTGATATGGGCTGGCTCCTGTGTAAGATAACCTGATATGGGCGGGTTGTCGAGCCTTTCAATTAACAATAACTCCCGAAGAGTTTAAGGGATGAGTTATTAAAAGAGAATTTCTAGAACTTAAGATGAAGGATGAAAAGATGAGTAACAGGGCCAGAAAGAGAAAGCAGGGGCAAAATCGTAATTTTGGGAAAGATCGGGCAGGTAGCCGATGAGTACCATATTTTGCCAAAAAATAGAGAAAATTATGTTGATCATTTCACTGAACTGTGAAATGTGTATATAAGGTCTCTATGTATATGAAAGAATTAGAAATGTGACCAGGGGTAAAATGGTCATTTTGGAAAAGTGTGCGCGTGAGCGCTTTTTCAGGCCAAAACAGCCCGATCCGGATAAAATATCTGAAAATACCGGGAAATAGAGAAAAGGATTCCGGGTTGAATGAGGAGTCACAGAATTTTGATTTGAGGTCCCGATTTTTCTGTAAAAATTCCGGAAGATGGGAATTTACAGTTATAATCGGTAAAGGAAAAGCAGTCCCGATAGGGATGATCGGACTATGGCCAGGGGGCCGTATAGTGTTTCTAAGGCCTTTAGTGACACCAGGGAAGGCCCAGGCCCATTAGATTAGTCCAGTGGTAAAAGGGGCCGGTGTCCGGGAAAAAGGTGCGAAATGACGAAAATGCCCCTATGTTATAGAACAGCTGAAGAATGAGTAAAGGGTATTTTGGTCATTTGCCTAAGGTTAGACAGTCCAGGGAAGTTATCTGGATAATTGACCAGGGTCAGAGAATACTTTGGTAAGATGGGAAAAGACAATAATTTCCCTAGACCTAATAAAGTAAAGAAAGAGAGACTAAGGGCATTTTGGTAATTTGCCAAGGGGTGTTTCTTGGGAATCGTACCATCAGAGTACTTGGGCTGGATCAGAGACCCAAGATGATATTCCAGGCCCAAAAACGCAGGCCTAGTGATCCAGGGGGAAAAGTGACATTAAAATAATGATTTAATGACTTTTCAGTAAAGTAGAGTTGCTCGGTTGGCACGATAACCGAGGAGGTGATCAGATAAAGTCTGGGACTTATCTGGATAGCATTGGAAGGCGTGAAAGGTCTCTTCCAGATGCCACATGGCGTCATCTTAGAGGCAGAAGAAAAGTTAAGGACACGTGGCACAATCTAAGTCGTTGAGTTCGGTTTGTGGGAAATCGGACCGGACCGGTACTGGATTGGACTGGAAATGCTGAGTCAGCTGATGAGGTGTCTCGGTGAGGTGTCCTGGGTGATGCAGTAAAAAGGAATAAAAGAAAAAAGGAAATTCCAGGAAAAACCAGGACCACATGTTCAGATGGCTTTAAAATTACAGGAATGGCATTGAAGGAAACTATAAATACCCCTTCCCTCCCCATTCATTTGCATCACGGTTTTGGGCAAGAAAGAGAGAGAAAGAAGAAAGAGAAGGAGAAAGAAAGAAATGAAGTTTTGGCGGAGCTGGAAGCAGTATAGAGATTCTAGAGTTCTGCTAAGCTTTTGAGGTAGTAACTAATCCTAGCTTTTAGTAATGTCTTTGTGATTTGTTGTGCTGGATTGTTGTCTTATATGTTATGCTTGAAGCTCTATTACAATGCTATGATCATATGTTATTGAATATGGAAGCACGCAGCATACTTATCTGTACACAATCACAAGCAAGCACTGTCACTCTGCATTACATATATTGTTATGATTATTACTACTGAGATTCCCCCGAATCTCATTCCTCTTATCTAACCCATTATAGGGAAATTATGTTGAACTTAATTCTAAGAATTTTGAGAGACGCCGTTATGCTGCCGAATTTAAGACTGAACATCAGAATATGATAAGTACTGTGTACGTTTGTGCTGTCTAAGGAGGCTGGAAGTGAGTGGACCTAGCCGGTTCATCCAGTCTTTCCTGGGTACTTACGTAGAATGGTAGTTCTCATGAGGGAATTACCGAATCAGTACGATTCAGTTCTTTGTACAGATGAAACCTAGCGGTTATACTGCTGAAGTTCGGGCAGGAAAAGATGTAATAGAAATATGAGAATTTTGTATATGCTTTGTTGTATGACATTTTGTTATTCAATAATAAATATTGTTTGGCATGTTCAAATTGTGGATGAGGAATTAAAAGAGAAATTCGCAGGTCCTGAGGTAGCAGGGTTCTGTCCTAAGTTTGACCTAGTAAACGAAGGAGTTTGGCCACGAAATTTGGTGAGCCGGTTGTACACATCTGGGGCATTACGTGGATATGTAATAAGCCTTGTTTGGATGTGTAGAATGAGATTAATCAGTTCTCAAATTAAAGGTTCAGAATAAGGAACTTAAAAGTAGAAATTTTAATTTCTGGGCTTAAGTTAAGATATAATCGAGCTAATATTGCTTACGCAAGTGTACTCTGAGGAGTCTAAGGGAGGATGTTTCACACTCCCTACACATGGTTTCATCAAAGGCGAGATAGACTACAAGAGATGCAACGTTAAAATTGTCCAACAAATCAACCGAACAACGGGGACGCATAAAGAGACATTCGAGGGAGGAGAGTGTGGTGATGATGGCACAGGTAGACATTCAAACTTTCAATTGATCCACTGCAGGTGGCCAACCGGACAATATATAGTAACACCATCATAAGTTCCTGTGCGAATTCGAGATAAGTAACTAGCTAGTGCTATGTTCTTTCTCAAACAACTTCAGAAGACTTGCCCAAGGATGTGAATCTAAGCCTTTCAACAAAAGGGACCCACAATCTCTTCCCTTTCCAAACTTTTTAACCGGTCGCCAATACATGCCATAAGTGGCAAAACATTATGTTGGGACAAGGATGTCCTTTAATACCTATGCAATTTATAATGCCTGAAATCCCATCAGAGGAGCATTTAAGGGAAGGGACATCCAGATGACAAAAAGCTTATCGTCCATGTACCATATTCACGGTAGCAATAGATATCCTTGTTCCTTATAGTCGGGAAATGGGGTAATCTTGATTTCTATGCAAAGAGTCCATATCAAAAGCACCTCTACGCAATGAGACTGATAAATAGAAATGAATGAAAAGCGCCGTGGTGGCAAGACTACGTGATTCCTATAGGAAATTTTTGTTGGAGCCTATGGGCTTCGGCTTCAAGCGAAAAACAAGTAGACGAGGAAGAAGAAGGCGTTCGAGAGAAAGTATTACAAAATAGGCAAAAGAATGTCACAGTCAAAGCTGTAACAACATTTTTATATCTTTTCTCTTCTGCCGCTTTCTTCTTTTCATTTGCAGCGTAAGATATCTATTCTACGCACTCCCACCGCCCGGAAATTCTTTTCAAATTTCATGCAAGATAAAAGGATATTCTCCGAATGAGACTCTTGGGATAATTAGTCAGAGTATTATAGGTGGAAGCAAATAAATTCCAATCCAATCAACGATATAACGAATAGTAAGAGAAAAATGAATCTCGATCAACATTTGGTACGTGGTTGAGTGGTGAAAACTCATACCCAATATGCACGGTGGGTCATCCCATTGGGCTTCAGGACAAATCGTGCACGAGCATTCCCTACACATGGTTTCATCAAAGGCGAAATGGACTACGAGAGATGTAAAGTTAAATTGGTCAACAAATCAACCGAACAAAGAGGACACACAATGAGACATTCGAGCGACCAGAGTGTGGAGATGATTGCACCGGTAGACATTGGAACTTTCATTGATCCACTGCAGGTGGCCAGCCGGACAATATATAGTAACACATCATCATAAATTCCTGTGCGAATTCGAGATAAGTAACTAGCTAGTGCTATGTTCTTTCTCAAACAACTTCAGAAGACTTGCCCAAGGATGTGAATCTAAGCCATTCAACAAAAGGGACCCACAATCTCTTCCCTTTCCAAACTTTTTAACCGGTCGCCAATACATTGCATAAGCGGCAAAACGTTATGTTGGGACAAGGATGTCCTTTCATACCTATGCAATTTATTATTCCTGAAATCCCATCAGAGGAGCATTTAAGGGAAGGGACAGCCAGATGACAAAAAGCTTATCGTCCATGTACCATATTCGCGGTACCAATAGATATCCTTGTTCCTTATAGTCGGGAAATGGGGTAATCTTGATTTTTTAGCAAAGAGTCCAAATCAAAAGTACCTCTATGCAATGAGACTGATAAATGGAAATGAATGAAAAGCGCCGTGGTGGCAAGACTACGAGATTCCTATAGGAAATTTTTGTTCGAGCCTATGGGCTTCGGCTTCACGCGGAAAACAAGTAGACGAGGAAGAAGAAGGCGTTCGAGAGAAAGCGTTACAAAATAGGCACAAGAATGTCACAGTCAAAGCTGTAACAACATTTTTATGTCTTTTCTCTTTTGCCGCTTTCTTCTTTTCATTTGTAGCGTAAGATATCTATTTGAAGCACTCCCACCGCTCGGAAATTCTTTTCAAATTTCGTGCGAGATAAAAGGATATTCTCCGAAGGAGACTCTTGGGGTAATTTGTGAGACTATTATAGGTGGAAGCAAATGAATTCCAATCCAATCAACGATATAGCAAATAGTAAGAGAAACATGAGTCTCGATCAATATTTGGTACGTGGTTGAGTGGTGAAAACTCGTCGCCAATATGTGCAGTGGGTCATCCCACTGGGCTTCAGGACAAATCGTGCACGAGCACTCCCTACACATGGTTTCATCAAACACGAGATGGACTACGAGAGATGCAAAGTTAAATTGTTCAACAAATCAACCGAACAATGAGGACACATAAAGAGACATTTGAGCGACCAGAGTATGGTGATGATGGCACCGGTAGACATTCGAACTTTCAATTGATCCGCTGCACGTGGCCAACCGATCAATATATAGTAACACACCATCATAAATTCCTGTGCGAATTCGAGATATGTAAGTAGCTAGTGCTAAAGTTCTTTCTCAGACAACTTGCCCAAGGAAGTGATTGTAAGCCTTTGCACAAAAGGGACCCACACTCTCTTCCCTTTCTAACTTTTTTAACCATTCGCAAATACATGCCATCAGGGGCTAAACTTTATTTTGGGAGAAGGATGTCCGTTTTATACCTATGCAATTTATAGTACCTGAAATCCCATCAGAGGAGCATTTAAGGGAAGGGACAGCCGGATGACAAAAAGCTTACCGTCCATGTACCATATTCATGGTAACAATAGATATCCTTGTTCCTTATAGTCGGGAAATGGGGTAATCTTGATTTCTAAGCAAAGAGTCTGAAACATCCTTACTTTCATATGTCTTAGGGACCATTCGGTAGCATTTGGAACCACTTTCAAGGTCATTGAAGTCCAATTTCTCAATCTGGAGTTTTACTCTTATCGAGTGCTGTTCACTATGAAAATTCCAGATGAGTGACCTGACTTTGAAAAATCATAACTAATTCTAAAAAATTGAAATGAAGTGGTTCCAATTGCTAGATTAAGCTAACTCAATTATATTTTAGGGAAAAATAACTCATTGACCATTCATTGACCGAGTCAACGTCAGTCAACGTCACAACTTTACTGTTCATCCAGCATTTTTCTCCTGAATCCAGCATTCTGGTTCCAACTTTAATAATTTATATCTTCATGTGTAGACATCCAAATGAGATATTCTATATATAAAATCGAAGCTTGGTATGTCTACTATTTACTTTAAAAATATCATACATTTATTCATCCATTTACAATTTTTAATTATGTGTCAAATCTCATTAGGTCACCACGTGTTACTGTTCACAGTGGTAATTTCCAGCAATCAACTTTGCATACATATGCATACACCCATCACATATCAGTCAAACATGCCAAATAATATCTTTATTAAATAATAAGTCATTATACATCAGGCATGTATGAAATCCTCATATTTCTATTACATCATTTTCTGCCTAAAATCCGGCAGCACAACCGCTACGCTTTATCTTCAGAAAGTAACTGATCTTGTACGTATTCGGTAATTCCCATGAGAACTACCATTCTATGTAAGTACCCAGGAAAGACTGGATAAACCGGCTAGGTCCACTCACTTCCAGCCTCCTTAGACAGTACCTACGTACACAGTACGTATCAGCTGCTTTCCTTATCTTGTCATAATTTCGGCAGCATAACGGCGTCTCTTAAAATTCCCAAAATTCACTTCGACATAACCTCCCCTGTAATGGGTTACTCATTGGGATGAGATTTGGGGGAATCTCAGTAGCAACAATCATAACAATATATGTAATGCAGAGTGACAGTGCTTGCTTGTGATTGTGTAAAGATAAGTATGCTGCATGCTTCCATACTCAATAACATATGATCATAGCATTGCAGTAGAGCTTCAAGCATAACATATAAGACAATAATCCAACCAAACAATAGCACAACAAATCACAAAGCCATTACATAAAAGCTAGGATTAGTTACTACCTCAGGAGCTTAGCAGAACTCTACTATCTCTATACTGCTTCCAGCTCCGCCAGAATTTCCTTTCTTTCTTTCTTCCTCTCACTTTCTCTCTCTAGCATGAAACATCCTTACTTTTGTATGTCTTAGGGACCATTTGGTAGCATTTGGAACTACTTTCCAGGTCATTGAAGTCCAATTTCTCAATCTGGAATTTTACTCTTAGCGAGTACTGTTCACTGTGTGAATTCTAGATGAGTGACCTGACTTAGAAAAATCATAACTAATTCTAGAAAAATTGAAATGAAGTGGTTCCAATTTCTACACGAAGCTAACTTAATTATATTTTAGGGAAAAATAACTCGACCATTAATTGGCTGAGTCAACGTCAGTCAATGTTTCAACGTGAATCTAGCATTCTGGTCCCAACTTTGATAATTTATATCTTCATGTGTAGACATCCAAATGAGGCATACTATATATCAAATCGAAGCTTGGTATGTTTACTATTTACCTTAAAAATTTCATACATTTATTCATCCATTTACTATTTTTAATTATTTATCAAACATTATCATGTCACTACGTGTTACTGTTCACAGTGGCCAATTCTAGCACTCAACTTTGCAAACATTTGCATACATCCATCATATACAGTCAAACATGCCAAACAACACTTATTATTGATTAATAAGTTGTTTTACATCTGAGTATGTACAAAATTTCCCATATCTCTATTACATCTTTTTCTGCCTGAAATCCGGCAGCATAATCGCTACGCTTCATCTTCAGAAAGTAACTGATCTTGTACCGATTCGGTAATTCCCGTGAGAACTACCATTCTACGTAAGTACCCAGGAAAGACTGGATGAACCGGCTAGGTCTGAAACATCCTTCCTTTCATACATCTTAGGAACCATTTGTTAGCATTTAGAACCACTTTCAAGGTCATTGAAGTCCAATTTCTCAATCTGGAGTTTTACTCTTATCGAGTATTGTTCACTATAAAAATTCTAGATGAGTGACCTGACTTTGAAAAATCATAACTAATTCTAGAAAAATCTAAATGAAGTGGTTCTAATTGATACTTGAAGCTAACTCAATTATATTTCAGGAAAAAATAACTCGTTGACTATGCATTGATCGAGTCAACGTTTCTAATTTACTGTTCATCCAGCGTTTTTCTCCTGAATCCAGCATTCTGGTCCCAACTTTGGTAATTCATATCTTCATGTGTAGACATCCAAATGATACATTTTATATATCAAATTGAAGCTTGGTATGTCTACTATATACCATAAAAATTCATACATTTATTCATCCATTTACTATTTTTAATCATTTATCAAACATGACTAGATCACCACGTGTTACTGTTCACAGTGGTAAATTTCAGCATTTCTACTTTGCATACATAAGCATACATGTATCATACATCAGTCAATCATGCCAAACAATACTTATTATTAATTAATAAGTTGTTTTACATCGGGGAATGTACAAAATTTTCCATATATCTATTACATCTTTTCTTGCCTAAAATCCGGCAGCATAACCGCTACGCTTCATCTTCAGAAAGTAACTGATCTTGTACCAATTCGCTAATTCCCGTGAGAACTACCATTCTACGTAAGTAACCAGGAAAGACTGGATGAACCGGCTAGGTCCACTCACTTCCAGCCTCCTTAGACAGTACCTACGTACACAGTACGTATCAACTGCTTTCCTTATCTTGTCATAATTTCGGCAGCATAACGGCGTCTCTTAAAATTTCCAAAATTCACTTTGACATAACCTCCCCTGTAATGGTTTACTTATTGGGATGAGATTCGGGGGAATCTCAGTAGCAACAATCATAACAATATATGTAATGCAGAGTGACAGTGCTTGCTTGTGATTGTGTACAGATAAGTATGCCGCATGCTTCCATGCTTAATAACATATGATCATAGCATTATAGCAGAGCTTCAAGCATAACATATAAGACAACAATCCAACCAAACAATAGCACAACAAATCACAAAGCTATTACATAAAAGCTAGGATTAGTTACTACCTCAAAGGCTCAGCAGAACGCTACTACCTCAAAGGCTCCGCCAGAACTTATTTTCTTTCTTTCTTCCTCTCACTTTCTCTCTCTAGCACTTCCTCCTCTCTCTAAAACTTGCTTGGGCCGTGCATAATGAAGAGAAAGGGGGGGTATTTATAGTTTTGGTCAATGGCATTCCTGTAATTTTGAAGCCATCTGATCCTGTGGTCCTGGTTTTTCCAGAATTTCCTATTTTCTTTTATTCCTTTTACTGCATCATGCATGACATCATCTCAAGGACACCTCATGGGACACCTCATCGCCACATTCTTCACATGTCAAAATTTCTGGACACCTCATCAGCTAACTCAGCATTTCCAGTTCAATCCAGTACCGGTCCGGTCCGATTTCCCACAAACTGGACCCACCGGCTAAGATAGTACCACATGTCCTTAACTTTTCTTCTCCCTCTAAGATGACGCCATGTGGCATCTGGAAGGGACCTTTCACGCCTTCCAATGCTATCCAGATAAGTCCAGGACTTTATCTGATCACCTCCTCGGTTATCGTGCCGAGCGAGTAACTTTACTTTATTGAAACAGCATTAAAATAGTATTTTAATGCCACTTTTTCCCACATATCACTGGGCCTACGTTTTTGGGCTCTGGGAATGTTATCTTGGATCCTGATCAAGCTCAAGTACTCTGATGGCTCGATTCCCAAGAAATATCCCTTGGCAAATTACCAAAATGCCCTTGGGTGCCCTTTCTTTGCATAAATGGCCATCATATCCCTAGGGACTTCCACTATTTACATATAAGTCCCTGGACTTTCACTTATTTGTAGTTTAGTCCCTAAAAACCCTCTGTATGTTTCCAGGACTTCTGCTTAAACGGATATATCTATTTCAGGCTACTTACTAAGTCTCTGGCCTGAAAATTGGGGTGTTACATTTCTACCCCCCTTAAAATAAATTTCGTCCTCGAAATTTACTTAGTACCTTAATCAATTATCCTGGATATAGCTCCTCTGTATATCCTTTCCTGGTTTATGACTAAGGCTTGGGGCATTCATCTTCTTATACTTATGGACAACTCATTACACTTGTGAGTAGTGTCCATTTCTTTCATATCTTATCCCTTAGAATTTTGATGTAATTCTGGGATCTACATCACTTTGCTAATCTCTCAGGAGCAATATCATTTTTCTGACTTTCTTTCTCCTGATATGAGATCATAACTCAGATAATTTCGCAACTTTTCTTAACTGTTCTTATAACTTCATGCATTTATGCCAAACTTTTGTGGCATTTGAACTTTCTTATCCCTTCTTAGGGCTTATCTATCATTAGGCTACTCTTGCCTTATCACCTTTCGTGCCACTGGGTTAGGGCTAAGTCTCTCTTCGTATAGCTCTAGGCCCTAGTATTCTTTCATAGAACTACGTTCTATCTTTACTTTGCCTTAGACTCTCTTCTCTAGGTCTCTCTGGCCCTTTATTACCACTTCCTTTAGATCAGAAAAGAACTCTTCATTATCCACATCATTATCTAGGCCTATAGTTCCTTACAGCTCAGTCGCCCTTACCGCTATGGTTCTTCTTAACCATTCTTAGGGTCGACCTCAGGGAATATTGGAGACTCCGTCTGGGGTAAGACCAAATACCTTTCCTAGGGATGTCAGCATTCTTAGGGCAACATCTTACCAAGTGGCATTTCTTACCACAACTGCTTTGCCCTGCTCAACACTCCCATGTACCATTGCTCTTTCCACCACATTGACATCTCTGCTCTCCAATCTGATTATTACCTTGATCAGTCCCCCTGCCTGAACTATTGCCTCTATCTCTTGCTATTGGCTTCACAACTTGAGCTACCTTCCAGAGTGCTCTTAGCCAATGCTGTTCTATTCTCAATACATAGGGGATTATGTTCCTTAGTTCTCAGGCATACTTATACAAAACTTTGAATATCAGTACTCATATTTGGACTTGGACTCCGTCTTCGTTATGGAAAAACTAAATTCAGTCTGTATAATATAGGCTATCTGAGAAAGCCATTATAAAATAATTTCTCTGGGTGAGTTTATCAACTAGTGAAGCTTCCTTACCTTAACTTCGTCTATGGCATTCATCTTCCCAAAGAGATATTAAATTGTACTCATGTCTCATGGCTCATTACTTTCCTTAGGCTAGGTCTAACTGCGACCTCGGGATCTAACTGCGATCAACCGTTAGCCTCTTCAGAATCTAACTGCGACTCTGAAGCTGTTAGGATCTAACTACGACCCTGGAGCCATGCTAGGATCTAACTGTGACCCTCCAGAATCTAACTGCGATTCTGTTGTACTGCATATCTCCCGAAGATCTTAAACCAACAGACTAGGTTATAAGGTTAACTGCTTCCACCTGTTGATAACTCCATAAAAATTTTAAAAATATATTTAGTAGCCTCATATTATTTACCCAAACTTTACTTATTTCCTCTCTTACTCAGGAGTTCCTTCTCATCTTTCAACCTGTGCTCTAACTGTGAGCTATTTGAACTATGCTCTAACTGCGAGCCATCTATACCAGATCCAACTCTTATCTGAAGAGTGATCTAGAAACAATCCCTTCACTGTTATCTGCTACTCTTTCTGTACACCATTCATTTCAATAGAAATGGCCCTGAGTACTGTATTCACAAGTCTGCAGAATTACCTGATTAACTTCAATCATAAATCATGTCTGAGTATCATATCATAACTTATCGTCCCACCAATTGAGACTATCTATCATCCTCATATCATATGGTATGGGAGCAAAATACTTTCTCATAGCTTTCTCATCTCATATATGTACTCATATATACTCTACCCTGCATGCACTACGAAGGGGAGTATCCATTCATCATAGCATACTCTAACATGCATGTCATTATATGACAACTGCAAGGAGATGCAATTTCCATATCTTATGGCAACATAAGCCATATCATCATCATACTTTGCTCAACCAACCATCAGACATTGTAATAATCTAAGTAAGCCTCAAAACATATTTCCTTTATCATATTGCCTATCATATCCTGATCATTCTTCCTGAAACAACTATCTATTTCACTTAGGTTGCCACGTTACCCTCTTAGCAGGGTATAGACTCAACCCCTCATTACTCTATCTCATATAGGATATAGGGGAGTCACTTTATCTCTTAACTGTGGCTACCTCTTTACTATCTCTCAGTCCCAGTCGATTCTTGACCGGACTATGGTTCCTTATTGACCTTTCTCTTGATCCTTAATCCTCATGGATCTCATTCATCATTTCTCACTATTACTTCTACTTTCTAGGGTACTATATCCTAGGTCTATCATTTCTCCGTGATGGAATCCCTCTGCTTAGGGAACATTGAGCTCTTTATCTATTAACCATCACGTCTTTACCATTAAGCCATGTACTAGGATCATTCCTATCAAATCTCATTCTAGCTTTTAGGTCTTCTATTCAGATTAGCTGAATAAAACCCCTGTAATGTAGATCTACTCTTAGTTATCACATAGAGGATCTACTTTTACACATTGTCTTAAACTGATCTTTCGTACCTCAGTACCTTTGTACTGTATGGCTTACCATATGCTATTCCAATCCTCTAGCTGATGAACTTCAGCAAGGTTGGTACCTTCATTATCATATGGCCTCTGCTATCTTTGTCGAGAACTGCATAGTCGTAACTCACATACTCTACGACTTTTAGTTGCGATTGTCATACGCTACTCATCACGACCTGGCATTTCTGTGTCCTTTAGTCACGACCTATTTCTCATAACGTCGCGATCTGGACTCCTTTCAGCCATAATATAAGTTTTAACGCTCAAGAGTTTGACTAACCCTAACTATCTTGTATATGTTTTCTCTACTTCCTACTTTTAAAACCTGTAACCATACTCATTCTTCTACAAAGGCAACATACTAGGTATAGGGTAGCTCAATAGTGTGCATACTGGACAATACAATACAATTACATACAGGATTTATCCATTCATTAGCTAGTGGAAATAGAACACAAATAAACGCGTACCTTAATTTGGCGCTGAAGACTTTCTTATCCCGTTGCCAGTCATGGCATACACTCTTCCCTGAGTCGGGTATCTTTGGCCTGTTGTGTTCTGTGGACACTCCCTGGCATAATGTCCAGGCTTACCACACCTATAGCATAACCCTTGACCTACTCGACAAGTCCTCGTATCATGGTCTCGACCACAGTTCCTACATACATTAGGCCTTGGTTGCCTAATAACTTCTCTTGGCCCACTACCTGGCCTACTTCCCTGTTTCTTATTAACTTTTGACCCATATGTTGGCCCATTCCTCTTCTTACTGTTCTGTCTTAAGGAACCTGGTGGCATCATTCTTGATGTAGCAGGTTCACTCTTTTCTGGATATTGCACATTCTTCTCTGTGATCCCGTACACCTCTACTGCTTCATTAAACCTCCATATCTATCTAGGAAAAACCTTCTCCTTCAATGTAGGATTTAACCCACGAGTTAACTTCTCAGTGGTCCATCTTTCATCATTCATACAGTTTAGGTAAGTGGAATATCATGAAAGACGAATGAACCTAGCAAGATAATCATCAAGGAGTTCTTGCTCACCCTGCCTTAATATTAAGAATTCCGCTTCACGTTCATCTCGTACTGACTGTGGAAAATATTTCTCGTTGAACTACTCAAGAAATACTTCCCATGTAAGTGGAATATTCCTTGAGTGCAGAATCCCTTCTGTGTTCCTCCACCACCTATCCGCATATTTTTCTAGCTTGTAAACTGCCAGCTGGGCCTTTCTTTCAGTGGGACATTCTAAAATCTTAAAGACTTTCTCTAACTGGCTTACCCAATCCTCAGCTATTTGAGTGTCAAAAGTCCCTTCAAACATGGGCGGATTAAACTTATGGAATCGTTCCATCCATGTTTGCAGACTTTCCTGGTTATTGTTATTTCCTATAGACCCCTGATGTCTATTCATTCCAGTCTGCTCATGATCTGGATGAGGTTCAGGTTCTATATCATTTTCTGGTACCACCTCCTTCTCAGACTGCTGTAATCTAGCAATTACAGCAGCAACCGCCGTAGCGATAATAGAATCTCATTCTTGATCTTGGCGAACCTGGGTTGCCCGCATCTCATTGTGACTTATGGCTTAACTTATTGTAACTTGGATATCTGGCATCCTCACTATAGTATCTGGTCACAACACGATACCTCGAGCTACTCTTGCAGCTTCCTTAGTCGTGAACTGATCAGCTTCTGTCTCTATCCATAGAGGAAACTGCTTCTTAAACATTATTCTGCTTAGTCCAGCCATATTGTGTTAATAAACACGAGACATCGACTGTATCGGCTGACTTAGATTAGCCCATCATAATCATATCCTTCGTAAGACTATAAAGCTCAGGGTACAGCCTCATTCATCTGGGTGTCACTGTCTTATGTCTAAACCTTTCCAAGCAGTGAACACCATCCCTATATCATACTCTAGGGAGAGGACCACTCAAACTTCTCATTTGTTTAAGGAATCAAACTAACTAAACCAGAGCATCACTGAGCCAGAACCTTCTGTTCTGTGCCAGAATCTTACGCTCTGAGCCAGAACCCTTTGTTCTGTGCTAACCTTATTCTGTACTAACACCATAAATTATCTGTTCAGAGCATTTCCTAAGCCAGAATCCTTTGCTCTGATACTAAAATGAAACATCCTTCCTTTCATACATCTTAGGAACCATTTGGTAGCATTTAGAACCACTTTCAAGGTCATTGAAGTCCAATTTCTCAATCTGGAGTTTTACTCTTATCGAGTACTGTTCACTATGAAAATTCCAGATGAGTGACCTGACTTTGAAAAATCATAACTAATTCTAGAAAAATCGAAATGAAGTGGTTCCAATTGATACTTGAAGATAACTCAATTATATTTCGGGGAAATCTCAGTAGTAATAATCATAACAGTATATGTAATGCAGAGTGACAGTGCTTGCTTGTGATTGTGTGCAGATAAGTATGCCGCATGCTTCCATGCTTAATAACATATGATCATAGCATTATAGCAGAGCTTCATACATAACATATAAGACAACAATCCAACCAAACAATAGCACAACAAATCACAAAGCCATTACATAAAAGCTAGGATTAGTTACTACCTCAAAGGCTCAGCAGAACTCTACTATCTCTATTCTGCTTCCAGCTCCGCCAGAACTTCCTTTCTTTCTTTCTTCCTCTCACTTTCTCTCTCTAGCACTTCCTCCTCTCTCTAAAACTTTCTTGGGCCATGCATAATGAAGAGTAAGGGGGGCTATTTATAGTTTTGGTCAATGGCATTCCTGTAATTTTGAAGCCATCTGATCCTGTGGTCCTGGTTTTTCCAGAATTTCCTATTTTCTTTTATTCCTTTTACTGCATCATCCATGACATCATCTCAAGGCCACCTCATGGGACACCTCATCGCCATATTCTTCACATGTCAAAATTCCTGGACACCTCATCAGCTGACTCAGCATTTTTAGTCCAATCCAGTACTGGTCCGGTCCGATTTCCCATAAACTGGACTCACCGGCTAAGATTGTGCCACATGTCCTTAACTTTTCTTCTCCCTCTAAGATGACGCCATGTGGCATCTGGAAGGGACCTTTCACGCCTTTCAATGCTATCCAGATAAGTCCAAGACTTTATCTGATCACCTCCTCGGTTATCGTGCCGACAGAGTACCTTTACTTTATTGAAACAGCATTAAAATAGTATTTTAATGCCACTTTTTCCCACATATCACTGGGCCTACGTTTTTGGGCTCTGGGAATGTTATCTTGGATCCTGATCAAGCTCAAGTACTCTGATGGCTCGATTCCCAAGAAACATCCCTTGGCAAATTACCAAAATGCCCTTGGGTGCCCTTTGTTGCACTATCTTAACCCTAAGGGTAAAATTGTCATTTTACACCTTTCTGTACCTTGTCAGGGTATATACTGACTCTGAGTAACTTTATCTGTAGGTGCCTTGGCTCCTGGGCCTGTCCAAAATGACCAAAATGCCCTTCATTCATCTGTTACCCTTTAGTACAACACAGGGGCATTTTCGTAATTTCACACTTTTCCGGGGTTCTGCTGGACACTGGCCCACCTATTGTAACATCCCAATTTTTGGGTCTAGTTAAACTGGGAGGTAGTCTGATATGGGCAGGCTGTTAAACCCGTAGTCCTAGGGTAGTAATCTGATATGGGCGGATTATTTACCTGTATTTTGTAGGATCCGAGGGATGAGCTAAGTCCTTCAGGATGTAAAGATGAGTTAAGTCTTTAACCTACAGAATCGGGACAGTTCACCTAGGTTCAAAATGAGGAATGGGAGGAATGTCCTAAGTCTTAAGCCTAGGAATTCTGCAGGTAGCCTGATATGGGCTGGCTCCTGTGTAAGATAACCTGATATAGAGGGTTGTCGAGCCTTTCAATTAACAAGGACTCCCGAAGAGTAGGGGATGAGTTATTGAAAGAGAATTTCTAGAACTTAGGATTAAGGATAAGAAGAAAGTGAGATAAGATAGACCCCAGAATTATGCTAAGATTCTGTGAGGTGAGATATGAAAGGAATGGACACTGACCAGTAGAGTTGTCCATAAGAAAGAAAGCAGACAGTATGAGAAAGATGTATTGGTGACTTTTGGTCGCGACGAGGAAATTTATTGGTCGCGACTAATATTGGCAGAGAGGATTGGTCGTGACGGATATGTATGTGGTGTCGCGACTAATGGGTATATGAGCCTGGTCGCGACTAGAGAATGTTGTGGTCGCGACTAGCGAATGCTGTGGTCGCGACTAATGAACACAGAAGGTGTTATGTCGCGATGAGATGATGGTTAGGTCGCGACTAGTGACTATAAGTGGTGCTAGCCGTATGAGATCTAGTGGGCCAAGAGTTGTGAAGGTCCAAATGAGATAGTTACCCGGTTAGAGATAGAACTAGGGAAGAAGGTCAGATACAGGAAAGGTTATCTGGAAACCATAAGGTGGACTGATAAGGTGTCCTCATGGGACCCACAAGATGACACATGGCATTAGAGCATGGTTCAGTGACCTTTTAGTAGAGTAAAGTTACTCGGTTGGCACGAAACTGAGGAGGTGATCAGATAAGTCTGGGACTTATCTGGATAGCATTGGGTGGCGTGAAGGGTGCCTACCTTGTCGCCACATGGCTCTAGTCTGGAGAAAGCAGATAAAGCTGAGGACACGTATTACGAGGCAGGACTCTGGACCGGTGAGTCAGCAGATGAGGTATCCCAGGATTTTTTACATGTGGAAAATATGCTGGTGAGGTGGCTGCTGAGGTGTCCCGGTGAGGTGGCACTGATGATGCAGTAAAAGGAAATAAGGAAAATAGGAAATTCTAGGAAAAACCAGGACCACATGTTCAGATGGCATGGAAATTACGGAAATGCCATTGAGGAAATCTATATAAACCCCCCTTCATTCATTTGCTTCACGAATGGGTAAGGAAGAGAGAGAGAAAGATTAGAGAGAAGGAGGAGGAAAGGAAGAGAGAAAGGAAGTTCTGGCGGAGGTGGAAGCAGAATAGAGATAGTAGAGTTATGCTGAGCTAGCCAGGTAGTAACTAATCCTAGCTTTTATGTAATGGCTTTGTGATTTGATGTGCTATTGTTTGGTTGGATTGTTGTCTTATATGTTATGTCTGAAGCTCTACTGCAATGCTATGATCATATCTTATTGAGTATGGAAGCACGCGGCATACTTATCTGTACACAATCACAAGCAAGCACTGTCACACTGCATTACATATACTGTTATGATTATTACTACTGAGATTTCCCCGAATCTCATCCCCCTTGTATAACCCATTTCAGGGAGTTATGTCGAGGTAGATTTAGAGAATTTTGAGAGACGCCGTTATGCTGCTGAAATTTCGGCGGAGATAACAGTAGTGGAGGAAGGATATGATGCGTACTGTGTACGTAGGTACTATCTAAGGAGGCTAGTAGTGAGTGGACCTAGCCGGTTCATCCAGCCTTTCCTGGGTACTTACGTAGAATGGTAGTTCTAATGAGAGAATTACTGAATCAGTACAGCTAGTATAGCTTCCGCGGGTGTGCTCTGAGGAGTCTAAGGCAGGATGTTTCACCTATCAGTCCAAGTGTCTTGTTGGGCCTTTGATGGCGCCATTATTGGGCCTTTCAGGGTCTATTACCTTCATGGCACACATTACGAGGAATTTTCCACTGCCCATGATTATTGAATATTTTATCTACTATTCACCGTTTATACACATATCCGGACACCGGCTCCTTCTGTCTGATACAATGGCCTGCGGTGTTCAGGCGTCCCTGTGAGTCACATCAGTCATCTGACTGAGGTCATCCGAACTCATTCAGTCCCTTTTTAAATACCGATAAATCTCCCTATCGGATACCCGGAGGCCTCACACTCCCGTCTGGATTTTCTAATTTGCGAATAACTTTTTCTACAGGCCTCTTATCTGTATTCTGTCAGTTTCCTGACATCCGCCCCATAAGGATGCATCATCCTGTAATTTCTCACTTATATCTGAAATCTAGGATATCCGGTAGGAATTTTTATAACTTTTGGACTATCAGATCAATTCTAGCTATCTGGAGTCTTGAAAAATTCCTGTATTAAGCCAGATTAGCGAGCATCACTTGCTCTATCTACTGGTGAAATCTGGGACTGAAATGCTTTCGGACAGTCCAAATCTATGTCGGCCTGACTTTCTTTAATTATACTTTAGCCCCAAGGAACTTTTCTTCTTTTCAATTAAGTCCCTTTTATTTGGCTAAAATTACACTTAAGGACCCCACCTTTTTGTCTACTTTTCCTTTTTGGCCTAATATTTTTCATAATTGCACTTAAGCCCCTTTATTTTCTTTCTTTTGCAATTTAATCCCTTTCTTTGACTAAATGGCCATCATATCCCTAGGGACTTCCATTATTTACATATAAGTCCCTGGAATTTCACTTATTTGCAGTTTAGTCCCTAAAAACCCTCTGTATGTTTCCAGGACTTCTGCTTAAAGGGATATATCAATTTTAGGCTACTTACTAAGTCTTTGGTCTGAAAATTGGGGTGTTACAGAGTCCATATCAAAAGCACCTCTACGCAATGAGACTGACAAATGGAAATGAATGAAAAGCGCCATGATGGCCAGACTTCCGGATTCCTACAGGAAAATTACTTTCTAGATTACGTGCCTCGGCTTCACACGGAAAACAAGTAGATGAGGAAGAAGAAGGCGTTCGAGAGAAAGCATTACATAATAGGAACAAGAATGTCACAGTCAAAGCTGTAACAGCATTTTTATGTCTTTTCTCTTTTGCCGCTTTCTTCTTTTCATTTGCAGCGTATGATATCTATTCTAAGCACTTCCCACCACCGCCCAGAAATTCTTTTCAAATTTCATGCGAGATAAAAGTATATTCTCCAGATGAGACTCTTGGAGTCATTTGTAAGAGTATTATAGGTGGAAGCAAATAAATTCCAATCCAATCAACGATACAGCCGATAGTAGGAGAAAAATGAATCTCGGTGAACATTGGGTACGTGGTTGAGTGGTGAAAACTCGTCCCCAATATGTGTAGTGGGTCATCCTATTGGGCTTCAGGACAAATTGTGCATGAGCACTCCCTACACATGGTTTCATCAAAGGGGAGATGCAACGTTAAAATTGTCCAACAAATCAACCGAACAACGGGGACGCATAAAGAGACATTCAAGCCAGGGGAGTGTGGTGATGATGGCACCGGTAGATATTCGAACTTTCAATTGATCCGCTGCAGGTGGCCAACCGGACAATATATAGTAACACACCATCATAGATTCCTGTGCGAGTTCGAGATAAGTAACTAGCTAGTGCTATGTTCTTTCTCAAACAACTTCAGAAGACTTGCCCAAGGATGTGAATCTAAGCCTTTGAACAAAAGGGACCCACAATCTCTTCCCTTTCCAAACTTTTTAGCCGATCGCCAATACATGCCATAAGCGGCAAAACGTTATGTTGGGACAAGGATGTCCGTTTCATACCTATGCAATTTATAATGCCTGAAATCCCATCAGAGGAGCATTTAAGGGAAGGGACAGCCGGATGACAAAAAGCTTATCGTCCATGTACCATATTCAAGGTAGGAAAAGATATCCATGTTCCTTATAGTCGGGAAGTCGGGCAATCTTGATGTCTAAACAAAGAGCAAATCAAAAGCACCTCTAAGCAGTAAGACTGATAAATGGAAATGAATGAAAAGCGCCGTGGTGGCAAGACTACGTGATTCCTATAGGAAATTTTTGTTCGAGCCTATGGGCTTCGACTTCACGCTGAAAACAAGTAGACGAGGAAGAAGAAGGCGTTCGAGAGAAAGTGTTACAAAATAGGCACAAGAATGTCACAGTCAAAGCTGTAACAACATTTTTATGTCTTTTCTCTTTTGCCGCTTTCTTCTTTTCATTTGCAGCGTAAGATATCTATTTTAAGCACTCCCACCGCCCGAAAATTCTTTTCAAATTTCGTACGAGATAAAATGATACTCTCCGAATGAGACTCTTGGGGTAATTTGTCAGACTTTTATAGGTGGAAGCAAATGAATTCCAATCCAATCAACGATATAGCGAATAGTAAGAGAAAAATGAATCTCGATCAACATTTGGTAGGTGGTTGAGTGGTGAAAACTCTTCCCTAATATGTGAAGTGGGTCATCCCATTGGGCTTCAGGACAAATCGTGCACGAGCACTCCCTACACATAGTTTCATCAAACACGAGATGGACTACGAGTGATGCAAAGTTAAATTGTTCAACAAATCAACCGAACAATGGGGACACACAAAGAGACATTCGAGCGACCAGAGTGTGGTGATGATGGCACCGGTAGATATTCGAACTTTCAATTGATCAGCTGCACGTGGCCAACCGGTCAATATATAGTAACACACCATCATAAATTCCTGTGCGAATTCGAGATATGTAAGTAGCTAGTGCTAAAGTTCTTTCTCAGACAACTTGCCCAAGGAAGTGATTGTAAGCCTTTGAACAAAAGGGACCCACACTATCTTCCCTTTCTAACTTTTTTAACCGGTAGCCAATACATGCCATAAGAGGCAAAATGTTATGTTGGGAGAAGGATGTCCATTTTATACCTATGCAATTTATAATGCCTGAAATCCCATCAGAGGAACATTTAAGGGAAGGGACAACCGGATGACAAAAAGCTTATCGTCCATGTACCATATTCATGGTAGCAATAGATATCCTTGTTCCTTATAGTCGGGAAATGGGGTAATCTTGATTTCTAAGCAAAGATTCCATATCAAAAGCACCTCTACGCAATGAGACTGATAAATGGAAATGAATGAAAAGCGCCATGATGGCCAGACTTCCGGATTCCTAGAGGAAAATTACTTTCTAGATTACGTGCCTCGGCTTCACAAGGAAAACAAGTTGATAGAGGAGCATGGCATGATCAAGCATCAAAGGAAGACCAAAACACGGAGCGTGGAGCCCAAGGTAAAAGATGGAAGTCCAATACTCTAAAAGACCCATTACAAGGCATTGTAGGCCCAATGACGAGAGCAAGGACCAAATCTATGAAAGAGGCGTTGAATTATTTGATAAAAGATATTAAAGAGTTAGAGCTATTTATTTGGAAGAAGCATCCCTCAATCAGCCCATCAAGGGTCCAAACATGGTGATTACATTGCTAGAAGCCAAACAAGATGATGCACAAGGCCCATGTGCAGTCCAGATTAAAGAATTCACTCAAAATACCATGTGCCTTGGAGGAGGAGTATAAGTGACGTCCAAGAATATTCAAGAAGCATCAAGAACGTGTCTTTATGTATTAGTTATGGTTTAATTTCCTTTTTTTTGGTCAAAGATTGCATCAGAATATTTTAGGTTAGTTTCCTACTTTTAGGTAGCACCCTTTTTCTTCAAGAAAAGGTATTTTTCCTATTTCCTTTAGCCTTAATTGGTGCCAACCAAGATAGTCAATCATCATTAAGGCACATTTATGACATTTATGACGTAGGGTTTTTTTTTATTCTAGATTGTTCTTTTACTGCCTATGTAAGGCTACATTTTTTGTAATTGAAGCAAATTTGAATGAATAAATTTTAGAGAATTTTATTTCTCTTGAGTGATCTTTGCTTGCCGCCTCATATTCTCGTGGGAATACTCGACTGTATCAAGGGCTGATCATCCTTATGGTGTCTCCATGGCTAGGGTTGTAAGAGACAAGTTCTCTTAAGGTCCTACCTTCGATCGTTCGTCTAGTTCCTAACTTGTTTCTAGCCGATCCGTATTCGTACCTTATATCACAAGTAGATGAGGAAGAAGAAGGCGTTCGAGAGAAAGCATTACATAATAGGCACAAGAATGTCACAGTTAAAGCTGTAACAACATTTTTATGTCTTTTCTCTTTTGCCGCTTTCTTCTTTTCATTTGCAGCGTAAGATATCTATTTTAAGCCCTCCCACTGTAACATCCCTAATTTCTGTACTAAGTTGTATGTACAGATTGAATAAAATATATGAGATGTTTAGGAAAAGATGTGGCCATATTTATGTAAAGAAAATGATTAATTGGAAGAGGAAGAAAGTCTAAGAGCCAAAGTGTAAAATTATGAAAATGCCACTGTGATGCCCTAAGAAACCAGAAGTAAATGGAGGGCATTTTGGTCATTTCACACAATGGATGGATATCAGAAAATTATGAAACATTGTAGAGAATCATTTTATATTAGAATGAATTTCTAAAAATGTTAGAACAATTAAAGGAGGTGTTTAGCATTTATTTTGAGATCAGGATAATTTGAGGATATCGGTATAAGGAAAGTACATTGGGATTTGTGCCAATTAGCTATTGGACCTAAAAGTGGCCCAACATTTCGTCCTAGGCCACCCCAATAAGGCCCAAAAGTTATCTTGGAGCCCAAGTCCAATAATGAATAATTTATGGATTTTTGAAAAGAAAGAAAAAGAGAATAAAGTAAGAATTAGGTATTGCACATGGTGGGACCCACAAGGACTTCAAAATGGCACCCAAAAAGAGGAAGGGTTAGGTGTACCAAGAGAGGCCATGCTAGTGATGTCATGGTGGTAAGGCCATGCTAGTAATGTCATGGTGGCAAGGTCATGAGTGAAAGGAGAAAAGACATTTCAAGATCAAACCTTTAACCATTAGATCAAATAGTTCCCAAGGTGATCTTGGCCTTCAAATGGCACATGACTTTTGCTATAAATACCCCCCCTTTCCATTCATTCTTCACACCCAAGAGCTCCTTTAAAGAGAGAAGTGAGTTCTAGAGAAAGAAAGTGCAAGAGAGCAAGGAAGAAGCAAGGGTCATGAAGGAGCAACTAAGGTAAGTTGTCTCCTTGCTTCTACCTTTTGTTCTTATGGTTTGTGCTTGAGTTTAAGTGATTTTTGAGGCTTAAATCTTGGGGGGATGCTGCTGGAAATTTTGTGTATATGTGAAAGGAATATGAGCTTTAGGTCATAGATAGTTAAGACAAGCTTAAACAAGCTAGTTACATGCTTGGTTGTGAAGTAAGTTGATGTTCTTCACTTTATCATTTCGGTTTGCACTGTTCATGACAGAAGAAAATGGAATTTCAATGATTTAATGCTTCCATTGAGTTTATATAATGATTTTGTGTAGGATTGGAAAGGTTTTGAACCTTGGAAATCATTGGAATTAAAGGTTATAATGTTGAAAATTCCTCACGGGTACTGTTCACAATTTTGATGCTTCCAATGGTCTTAAAATGAGATTTTGTGTGGGGGTAAAGTGGAGGAACAAGAATGGGAAGCATTGGAACCAAAATGGGAATTTTTGGAAAAAGGGAGCTTATTGAAACTAGACTTGGATTTTGTTGGGAATGGAGTTATAATTTGGTAATTATCTTGTAATGCCTAGGTTTTGACATTTGTGGCAAGGAAAGACCATTACAAGAAGGAAAGGAACAAGGATCTACAAGAGGTAGCAAGAATATCTAACTATAAACTTATGTGCTTTGATTGTTTTGCTTACTTGTTATGCATGAAGGTTTGGTTGAGCATGGAATTTTGTGTGATGATGATGATGATGTGATATGAGTATGTGATACTCTTTGCAATATATGTCATGACAATATGCATATTAGAGTTGCTTATGTATAAGCATGAATTAGCTCCCATTGCATGATAACATGTTAGGCATTCAATCAAACATGCATAACCTTATAGTTTATATTACTTGCTATTGGGATTTCCATGAAATCTCATTCCTTCCATATCAATAAACATTGCTCTAGGTGCTGGAACTTCACAAGGAGGAAGGTAAATTGGATGATCAATGTGTTTATGGCTTGAGAAGCATGCCTAGAACTTTGAGGATAATGTAATGACATGTAATATGTATATGCTTACAACATCCGATCCGAGGGAGTGATCTTCCAGCGATAATTTGTGTGACTTATCTGTTTCTGTTTCATTTGAAATTTGGCATGAACATAGGTAAGATCCAGAGATTTAATTGGACACCAAGAATGTGCAATTTGGTTAAGTTTTCAAATTGATATGATTTTTCAAGGTTGGACTTAAGCTCTGGATCAAGATAAAACAAGTCACCCGATACAGTAAGCTTCCAACATGGTTTTCATATAGTAAATGAATGAGTTTTTCTGTGATTTTTGGTGATCTTAAAGTAAACATTCTGATATTTAAAACCATAGGTAATTCGACTCAATTGGATAAGTATACAAGGAGAAATGAATTTTTGAAAATGGGGCAAGGAAACTGGAATTTTCAGATTTACCAAATGAACAGTAAAGTTCAACGAATAAACTGATTTGATCTGGACAAGGAAACCTCATTTTCATATTTTTATATCAAAGTTAAGTGAAATATATTTCATTAGAAATTGGAATCACCTCAAAACTATTTTTCTAGATTTAGTTATGAATTTCCAAAGTTCAGGCTGTAATCTGGAATTACCTAGTGAATAGTGGCAGGGAACAGTCCCCGTAGCCCAACTCTTGGAAATTCATGTTTTTAAGGTTAAGGGGTATTCCAATGATCTAAGATAAATCCAATTGAGTATATGTAAGGTTAAGATATAAGGTTAAGGTTTAAGGCTCAAAATTTATGGTCAAGGTTTAAGATTTGAAGATATTTACTAGAAAATGCCGTTGTACTGGTAGACTATACAAAGTCCTGTGTACGTAGGTGCTGTCGAAGGAGGCTGGAAGTGAGTGGACCTAGCCGGGTCATCTAGTCTTTCCTGGGTACTTATGTAGAATGGTAGTTCTCACGGAGAATTACTGAATCTGTACAGTTATTTTCTACTAGAAATTCCGGCAAGAGAGATAATTTCCAGTTGAGAGTGCTATAGTAAGAGTACTCGGAGAGATATAAAGAAGGATGTTTCATTTTGGTATCAGAGCAAAGGATTCTGGCTTAGGAAATGCTCTGAACAGATGATTTCTGGCGTTAATACAGAATAAAGTTAGCACAGAACAAAGGGTTATGGCTCAGAGCATAAGATTCTGGCACAGAACAGAAGGTTCTGGCTCAGTGATGCTCTGGTTTAGTGAGACTGATCCCTTAAACAAATGAGAAGTTTGAGTGGTTCTCTCCCTAGAGTATGATATAGGGATGGTGTTCACTGCTTAGAAAGGTTTAGATAGAAGACAGTGACACTAGATGAATGAGACTGTACCCCGAGCTTCATAGTCTTACGAAGGATATGATTACGATCAGCTAATCTTAGTCAGCCGATACAGCCGAGGTCTCGTGTTTATTAACACAATGTGGCTGGACTAATCAGAATAATGTTTAAGAAGCAGTTTCCTCTATGGATAGAGACAGAAGCTGATCAGTTCATGACTAAGGAAGCTATAAGAGTAGCTCGAGGTATCGTGTTATGACCAGATACTATAATGAAGATGCCAGATGTCCAAGTTACAACAAGTGTGATGAGAGAAGACTTTTGGTCATAACGACAGAACATAGAGCAAATGTTGCAGCAGTAGACATGGGGATTCATAATGTTAAGCTTGAAATATCAGTTAATCAGTGAGACCCCCAACCTATAATGCTGTATAAAGATGAGGTACACCCAGACTTTGACTCTTCAGGTAGTGAAGAGAGTTAAGATAACAGCATAAGGGAATCAATCAGGAAGGTTTATAGTAAGGTACCCCATGCATATTTTTGTAGACTCAAATTTACAGTCTAGAGATTATGAGAAATTCAGTCAGATGTTGTGTATGCACCAGATAATGCTACACTAGATAATGATAGGTCTAGTAATTATATACAGGATGAGTTTGATAGAGTGCTCTCTAACCCTAAGGTAAGCTCTCTTCCTTCGATAAGAGGACAAATTACGGCTGAGAAAGCTGAGAACTGATACTGAATTATAGGTAGGCCAGATATTATTCCTCCTCTACTAGAGTTTGAGGATAAGTTTGATATGAGTAGCCTAAGATCCAGTTACAATCTGTGACATCCCTTCCTATTATCCTAGTCCAGGAATATACGAGGTTATAGATAGAGATTAAAGGGATATTCCTAGCCCTAATCCACCCAGCCTTCTTTATGAAAGACAGACAATGTGACTATACTAGTCTCAAGAAAGGCTGTGGGAAGTGAACTACTTAGTTTAGGTTAAGGGATGGAAGGAAGTAGAAATCAAGAGCAGTCAGTTTAGCTACAGTTTCTCAATATCGTAGCAAGGAAGATAAATAGAGACGTGATAGAGGGCATTGACCTGGATTAAGTTTTCATGTTAGTAGCATGATATGAGATGGACATAAGCCAGATATTGCCATATACCCTACGTGACATGTAAAGCTAAGTGAGCTTTTGGCAAATGGTTCACAACTGAGGTGTAAGGATCAGCCATTACTAGGGTAAAGACTAGACAAGAACATTCTAAGGGAATGTTTAAAGCAAGTTAGATCCAAGTCAGATGTAAAGCAGTTTGGGACACAGCTATAAGTCCTCGAGAAGTTAGGCCATGACGAAAAGGGACCCGAGGTCGTGACTAAAGAATGTAGAGCTGTCTAGTCATGACAAGTAGAATGAGATGGTCACAACTAAAGTTCATGGATACGTTACACCTAGTTCATACTCAGGTCACGATGAAGATGCGTAGGGACCTGATGAAGGATGAAGATGCCAGCCTCACTAAAGGTTATCAGTTAGAGGTTTAGCACATGATGTAGGCAAGCTGAATAGTATGAGAAATAGAGATACATGCTAGTCTAAGATGATGTTCAGAAGTAGATCCTCTATGTGACTATCAAGAGTAGATCTGCATTTGGAAAGACTTTGGTCAGTTAGTCTTTTATGAACAAAAGAATCAAAAGTTAGGATAAGGCTTGCGCAAGAAATGAGCCTAACATATGGCTTCAAGTTCTTAAAAGTTAAAGTCCCTGAAAAAGGATATTAGTCCCACATCGGTTGGGGAGGTGAACGAAGCATGCCTTATAAGGGTGTGGATACCTCTCCCTCATGAACGCGTTTCCAGTACTCACCAAGCGCCCTCGTCACCAAGCGCCCCAGTGGGGGTAGGCAGGCACGAGTGGTAGGCAGGCAGTGCTGGGAAATAAAACCCTGACCTCGTGTGGGCCCAGAGGTGCCTGCCTAAGGGGAGAAGGGACAATATCTTTCGCTGTATAGCTCTGATACCTAGAGGACGCGTTTTCGGGTGCCTAAGGGGTTAAAGTCCTCATGTGCCTGGAGAACAAAACCGTGCTCTCGTGTGGCCTCAAGGCTGCCTAAGGGAAAAATGGACAATATCTATGTGGAAGGGTGCTGGGCTATTAGAGAACGTAAGTAATGGTGCTAGATGATGAATGAGATTTATGTGATCTAAGTTGGTTAGAATCAAGAAAAAGACCAGGAAGAAACCATAGTCCGGTCAAGAGTAGACTGAGACTGATGTATACGCGCGGAAAGAGTTAAGAGATTGTAGAAAGATACTAAAGTTGCTCCAGAGAAATGAAGACTGTTCCGCTCACCTGGGAAGTATTCCTTGAGTAAAGTTTATGAAAAGTATTCCTCTCAGTTAAATAGAGATGAGCGTGAGGCTAAAGGTTAAATAGAGAAAGAGAAACCCTTTTGATAAATGTTTAGCCAAGTTCATATATATGAACAGAGAGAGTGAATGATTAAAGAGTTAATTTACGGATTGGATTTCATGTTATAAAGAAAAAGTTTTCTCAGGTAGTCACAGAAGTTCAATAGAGCGGTAGCTATAATCAATATTAGAAAAAAGAAAGATAGCCAAGATTCTAAAGATAAAGTAACTCCCCTATTCGATAGAAGGGTCAAGTCTATACCCTGATAAGAGGGTAGCATGGCAGCCTAAGTGAAATAGATAGATGTTTTAGGATGAATGATCAGGATATGATAGGCAATATGATAAAGGAAATATGTTTTGAGGCGTACTTAGTTCATTACAATGTCTGATGGATGGTTGAGCAAATTATGATTATGAATAGTTGCATCTCCTTGCAGTTGTCATATAATGACATACATGTTAGAGTATGCCATGATGAATACTCCCATGTCGTAGTATATGCAGGGTAGAGTATATATGGTGAGAAAGTTATGAGAAAATTTTGTTGCTCCCATACCATATGATATGCAATAAGGAATGTATTGAGGATGATAGATAGTCTCAGTTTATGGGACGATAAGTTATGATATGATATTTTGATATGATTTATGATTGGGGTGAATCAGGTTTTTCTATAGGCTTGCGAATGCAGTACTCAGAGCCATTGTTATTGAAAGGAATGGTATACAGAAAGAGTTAGATTTGAAACAGATGACTCTGAGATAGAGACTGGATTCAGATGAGTACAGATCACTCTTCAGATAAGAGTTGGATCTGATGCAGTCTTCTCACAGTTAAAGCATAGTTCAAATGGCTCACAGTTAGAGCACAGATTTACATGAGAAGTTATGATGAGGCCATAGCAGCGGAATGCAATGGCAGGTGGTTAAACCATGATTGCACAAGGCATGGTAAGCCACAGTAAGAGAAAGATGAGAAGGAACTCCTGAGTAAGAGAGGAAATAAGTAAAGTCTTAGGAAACAATATGGGCTACTGAACGTAATATTTCTAAATTTTTATTGAGTTATCAACAAGTAGAAGCAGTGAACCCTATAACTTAGTCTGTTGGTTTAAGATCTTCGGGAGATATACAGAATCGCAGTTAGATTCTGGAGGGTCACAGTTAGATCCTAGCATGGCTCCAGGGTCGTAGTTAGATCCTAACAGTTTCAAAGTCACAGTTAGACTCTGAAGAGGCTGACGGTTGATCGCAGTTAGATCCCGAGGTCGCAGTTAGACCTAGCCTAATGAAAGTAATGAGCCATGTGATATGAGTACAATGTAGTATCTCTTTGGGAAGATGAATGCCAAAGACGAAGTTAAGGTAAGGAAGCTTCACTAGTTGATAAACTTATCCAGAAAAATTATTTATGATGATTTTCCTAAGATAGCCTATATTAACCAGACTGAACTTAGTTTTCTTTAAACAAAGACGGAGTCCAAGTTAAAGTCTGAGTGCTGATATTCAAAAGTTTTATAGAAGTATGCCTAAGAAACAAAGAAGAGAACCCCATATGTTTTGAGAACAGAAAAGTATGAGCAGACAAATCCTCCAGATGAGGATAAAAAGATTAAAAGGCTAGAGAGACCAAGAGAAGAAGGTCTAAAGTAAAGATAGAACCCAATAGTTCTATGAGATAGAGAATGCTAAGGCTTAGAAGAGTAATGTAGCCTTCATCCAGAAAGATGTTTAGGCAAGAGTAGTCTAAGAAAGAGTAATGAAAAAGGGTCCAGTTGTCACAGAAGTTGGTATAGATGGATAAGGTAAGAAAAGTGAAAAGTTAAAGTAAGATAGACCCTGGAGTTACACCAAGATGTTAAGGGGTAAGATATGAAAGAGTGCAAATGCCATAGAAGTTTGGCATATATATGATGAATGATAAACAAAGTTATAAAAAGTTAGAAAGGTTATGAACATTAAAGGATTAAAACCCTTCTGCCAAGTCCAAATAAGAGTGGATTTGAAATGAAAGATTTAAATTATGACTTTGTTCAGGAGAACGAGAAGCAAAAGAGCAATACTCTCCTGAGAGGCAGATAAAGTCATAAGAGAATGTTAGAGCTTTGCATTTATGAGCAAGTATACAGTCCTACAAGATATTGGCCAGGCATTGTGCATGTTAGAGTATATGCTCCTACTTAGCAGTAAAGTAAAGAAAAGAATAACTGCATAAGTCCTCTCTCTGTATGATGTTGAATCATTAAAGATGATAAGAGAAACAATAGAGTTATAAGAGTTTCTATACGAAAAGAGGATGAAGCTTTGCGGATGTTAAAGAATTCTGCGAGATGCTAAGAGAAGTAATAAGGGATAAGTGTTAGAAAGTATGATGAGTGAGTGAGGGAAACTCCCGAATACAATAATATTCGAGAGAGGTTGATATGAAAGAAATGGACACTACTCTCAAGTCTAGTACAAGGAGTTGTCCATAAGCAAATGGATGCATAGCCCAAGATCAAGTGCCATGATGAAGTAGAAATAAACTCCAATTAAGTTGACTCATACAAAAAGAGTAATGACAGCAAGGACATGAAGCGGATATTGAAAGTACTCCGCTAGATAATAAGATAAAAGGTAAGAGATCGATACCCCGATTCTTAGTCATAAAGCAGAAAGATTGTTGACTAAGGTACTAAGTAAATTTCGAGGACGAAATTTATTTTAAGGGGGAGAGAAATGTAACATCCCTAATTTCTGTACTAAGTTGTATGTACAGATTGAATAAAATATATGAGATGTTTAGGAAAAGATGTGGCCATATTTATGTAAAGAAAATGATTAATTGGAAGAGGAAGAAAGTCTAAGAGCCAAAGTGCAAAATTATGAAAATGCCACTGTGATGCCCTAAGAAACCAGAAGTAAATGGAGGGCATTTTGGTCATTTCACACAATGGATGGATATCAGAAAATTATGAAACATTGTAGAGAATTCATTTTATATTAGAATGAATTTCTAAAAATGTTAGAACAATTAAAGGAGGTGTTTAGCATTTATTTTAAGATCAGGATAATTTGAGGATATCGGTATAAGGAAAGTATATTGGGATTTGTGCCAATTAGCTATTGGACCTAAAAGTGGCCCAACATTTCATCCTAGGTCACCCCAATAAGGCCCAAAAGTTATCTTGGAGCCCAAGTCCAATAATGAATAATTTATGGATTTTTGAAAAGAAAGAAAAAGAGAATAAAGTAAGAATTAGGTATTGCACATGGTGGGACCCACAAGGACTTCAAAATGGCACCCAAAAAGAGGAAGGGTTAGGTGTACCAAGAGAGGCCATGCTAGTGATGTCATGGTGGTAAGGCCATGCTAGTAATGTCATGGTGGCAAGGTCATGAGTGAAAGGAGAAAAGACATTTCAAGATCAAACCTTTAACCATTAGATCAAATAGTTCCCAAGGTGATCTTGGCCTTCAAATGGCACATGACTTTTGCTATAAATACCCCCCTTTCCATTCATTCTTCACACCCAAGAGCTCCTTTAAAGAGAGAAGTGAGTTCTAGAGAAAGAAAGTGCAAGAGAGCAAGGAAGAAGCAAGGGTCATGAAGGAGCAACTAAGGTAAGTTGTCTCATTGCTTCTACCTTTTGTTCTTATGGTTTGTGCTTGAGTTTAAGTGATTTTTGAGGCTTAAATCTTGGGGGGATGCTGCTGGAAATTTTGTGTATATGTGAAAGGAATATGAGCTTTAGGTCATAGATAGTTAAGACAAGCTTAAACAAGCTAGTTACATGCTTGGTTGTGAAGTAAGTTGATGTTCTTCACTTTATCATTTCGGTTTGCACTGTTCATGCACTGTTCATGACAGAAGAAAATGGAATTTCAATGATTTAATGCTTCCATTGAGTTTATATAATGATTTTGTGTAGGATTGGAAAGGTTTTGAACCTTGGAAACCATTGGAATTAAAGGTTATAATGTTGAAAATTCCTCATGGGTACTGTTCACTCGCGTGACTAGTGATTTGAATTTCATAATTTTGATGCTTCCAATGGTCTTAAAATGAGATTTTGTGTGGGGGTAAAGTGGAGGAACAAGAATGGGAAGCATTGGAACCAAAATGGGAATTTTTGGAAAAAGGGAGCTTATTGAAACTAGACTTGGATTTTGTTGGGAATGGAGTTATAATTTGGTAATTATCTTGTAATGCCTAGGTTTTGACATTTGTGGCAAGGAAAGACCATTACAAGAAGGAAAGGAACAAGGATCTACAAGAGGTAGCAAGAATATCTAACTATAAACTTATGTACTTTGATTGTTTTGCTTACTTGTTATGCATGAAGGTTTGGTTGAGCATGGAATTTTGTGTGATGATGATGATGATGTGATATGAGTATGTGATACTCTTTGCAATATATGTCATGACAATATGCATATTAGAGTTGCTTATGTATAAGCATGAATTAGCTCCCATTGCATGATAACATGTTAGGCATTCAATCAAACATGCATAACCTTATAGTTTATATTACTTGCTATTGGGATTTCGATGAAATCTCATTCCTTCCATATCAATAAACATTGCTCTAGGTGCTGGAACTTCACAAGGAGGAAGGTAAATTGGATGATCAATGTGTTTATTGTAACATCCCAATTTTCAGGCCTTCAGACACGGAAATAGCCTGAGAATGAGAGGCTACCAGACCCCTTTTGAGCAGAAGTCCCAGAGACATAAGAGAGTTTTTAGGGACTAAGCTGCGAGTAAGTAAAGGTACGGGAACTTATGTGCAAACAGTGGAAGTCCCAAGGGGTAGAATGGCCATTTGGGGTGATGTAAAGGTCAAAGGTTGAAGAGTTACGAGTTGACCGTTCTGGTCGCGACTAGAGTAAAGCATGGTCGCGACTAGTGGTTACAAAAAGAGCTATACGCGACAAGAAAGCATTATGGTCGCGACGTAAAAGAAGTATGGTCGCGACTAGAAAGCAGTGATATCGCGACTAATAGTGGCAGAAAACCTTAGACGCGACTAAAATGTGTTGTGGTCGCGACGAGAAGATGTTTTGGTCGCGACTAATGTACACAGAATTGTAAGGTCGCGACAAGATGATGTTGAGGTCGCGACTAGTGACTAAAGTGGCGCTAAGCGTACGGGCCAAGAGTGGTGAAGGACCAAGAGAGATAGTTACCCGGTTGGAGATAGACCGGAGGCAAGATATCAGATACAGGAAAGGTTATCTAGAAACCACGAGGTAAACTGATAAGGTATACTCATGGGTCCCACAAGATGCCACATGGCATTAAAGTAATGATTCAGTAAAGTAAAGATACTCGGTTGGCGTGATAACTGAGGAGGCACGTAAACCGAGGAGGTGATCAGATAAAGTCAGGGACTTATCTGGGTGGCATTGGGAAGCGTGCAAGGTCTCTTCCAGTCGCCACATGGCATTAGTCTGCAGAAAGCAGATAAAGTTGAGGGCACGCATTACGAGGCAAGAGACTGGACCGGTGAGTCAGCATGCTGAGGTGTCCCGGGAATTCAAGCATGTGAAAAATGAGGCGCTGAGTCAGCATGGTGAGTTGGCACGATGATGCAGTAAAGGAGAAATAAAAGAAAATAGGAAAATCCAGGAAAAACCAGGACCGCAGGATCAAAGTTCATGGAAACTACGGATATGCCATTGAGGGAGGCTATAAATACCCCCCCCATGGCCTTCACTTGCGCAAGAGCAAGAGGAGAATGAGAGAGAAAGAAGAGAGGGAAAGGGAAGGAAAGGAAGAGAGAAAGGAGAAAGGAAGAAAGGAAGTTCTGGCGGAGCTGGAAGCAGAATAGAGATAGTAGGGTTCTGCTGAGCTAGCCAGGTAGTAACTAATCCTAACTTCTATGTAATGGCTTTGTGATTTGATGTGCTATTGTTTGGTTGGATTGTTGTCTTATATGTTATGTCTGAAGCTCTGCTGTAATGCTATGGTCATATGTTATTAAGCATGGAAGCACGCAGCATACTTATCTGTACACAATCACAAGCAAGCACTGTCACTCTGCATTACATATATTGTTATGATTGTTGCTACTGAGGTTCCCCCGAATCTCATCCCCATCCATAACCCATTACAGGGAGGCTATGCTGAAGTGGATTTAGAGAATCCTAAGAGACGCCGTTATGCTGCCGGAGTAAAGACTGAAAATCAGTATATGATAAGTACTGTGTACGTAGTGCTGTCTAAGGAGACTAGAAGTGAGTGGACCTAGCCGGTTCATCTAGTCTTTCCTGGGTACTACGTAGAATGGTAGTTCTCATGAGGGAATTACCGAATCAGTACAGTTCAGTTCTTTGTACAGCTGAAGCGTAGCGGTTATGCTGCCGAAGTTTAGGCAGAACGAGATGTAATAGAGATATGAGGATTATGTATATGTCTTGTTGTATATGCCATATTGTATGACATTTTATGATTCAATGATAAATAATGTTTGGCATATTCAAATTTTGGATTATGAAGCTAACGCATAATAAAGCTAATATTGCTTCCGCTAGTGTACTCTGAGGGCTGTAAGGGAGGATGTTTCATTTTGGTATCAGAGCAAGAGGTTCTGGCACCAACCAGAAAGGACTCTGGTTCAGAGCATAAGATTCTGGCATAGAACAGAAGGTTCTGGCTCAGTGATGCTCTGATTTAGCCCTTGAGTACGACAGAATAGCACTACGGTCGCGACTAACGTGGTTTATGTCGCGACGGGTAGCCTCAATGAGAGGTTTAGGCGCGACGCTTAAGTTTATAGGTCGCGACGGTTATTCACAGAAAGATTTGGTCGCGGCGAGTATGTTCCTAGGTCGCGACGTTATTTAAGAGAGAGCTAAGGTTGTGACGAGAAAAGTTTAATGTCGCGACTAGAAATGGCTATGGTTGCGACGTGAAGAGACATAAGTCGCGACGAGAAAATATCCTGGTCGCGACGGTAGAGGAGTTGAGTCGCGACGAAAGAAGATTTAGGTCGCGACTAGAAGACAGAAAATGTTAAGGACGCGACGTCTGAAGCTGTAGGTCACGACTAAAGAATAGAAATGATAAGTCGTGAGGAGTTAAGGGTAATGAAGAATCATAGAGGCTATGAATAGCGATTACCCAATACTCATATCGCGACGGAATGACAAAGATGTCCTGGTATGACATTAGAAGATTCAGATCGGGACTATTATGGGTTTAGAAGAGCCCGTGGAGATAAAGCTCCTAGATGGAATAAGAGGTGTTCATGTTTCGTTGTAAAGGAAAAGACAGGTGAACACAAAGCATGAACATAGAGCTTGAGTGGAGAAGTCATGCATAGAGGAAGTTGGCAACTCCAATAAGCAAGTCATCCTTGCTAGGTAGGATAGGCCGCAAAGGATGATAATGTTAAGATGAGCTAGCTAGATGAGATAGCTAGAATGAGACAGATCCTCCATGTGATTACGAGGAGTAGATCTACATGGTAAAAGTCTTATTCAACCTAGTTGAATAAAAGACCTGAGAGCTAGAATGGGATAGCTAGTATGAAGTTTGCCTCGGAGTAATCCTAGGGCATAGCCTAAAGGCTAGAGATGTGATGATGTTTGATATGACCTAAGGCTAAGGCTAAGGACGTGATGGTTAATAGGTAAAGAGTTAAAATTCCCTAAGCAGAGGGATTCCATCACAGAGATCTAGGGTAGAGTACCCTAAAGAATAGAAATAATAGTAAAAGATAATGAATGAGATCTAGGCGACTGAAGTTCGCTAGGATTAAGAGAAAGATGCGTTTTCAGGTGCTTAAGGGCTGTGGCTCGTGTGTCTGGAAAACAAAACCGTGACCTCATGTGGGCACCAAGCCTACCTAAGGGGAAAGCGGATAATATCTTTGTAAAGGGGTTCTAGGCTGTTACAGTAAAGGCCGATAAGGAACCACAGTCTGGTCAAGAATAGACTGAGACTGATAGATAGACAAAAGGAGAAATGAGATAGTAGAAGGTAGCCACAGATTACGGGATACAGTGACTCCCCTATGTAAGAAAGAGTGATGAAGGGTTGAGTCTGTACCTTAATAAGAGGGTAGCATGGCAGCCTGAGATAGACAGATGTTTCAGGATGACTGACCAAGATATGATAGGCAATATGATAAATAAAATATGCCTTGAGGTTTAGTTAGTCTGATGGATGGTTGAGCAAAGTATGATGATGATATGGCTTATGATGCCATAAGTTATGATAGTTGCATCTCCTTGCAATTGTCATATGATGACATGCATGTTAGAGTATGCCATGATGAATGAATACTCCCTTTTACAGTGCATGAAGGGTAGAGTATATATGAGATGAGAAAGTATGTTGCTCCCATACCATATGACATGTAATGAGATATGTATTGAGGATGATAGATAGTCTCAGTTCATGGGACAATAAGCTATGAGATTCAGATATGTTAAGATTGAGGATACTCAGGTAATTCTACAGACTTGTGAATACAGTACTCAGAGCCATTTCTGTTGAAAGGAATGGTAGACAGAAAGAAAGCAGATAAGAGTAAAGAGATTGTTTCTAGATCACTCTTCAGATAAGAGTGGGATCTGAAACATATGGCTCCTAGATAGAGCTAGATTCAGATGAGTATAGATCACTCTTCAGATAAGAGTTGGATCTGATACAGAATGCTCACAGTTAGAGCATAGTTCTAATGGCTCGCAGTTAGAGCACAGATTGAAATGAGAAGTTATGATGAGGCCATAGCAGTAGAATGCAATGCAGGTGGTTAGACCATGATGGCACAAGCCAATGGTAAGCCACAGTAAAGTTGAAAAATGAGAAGGAACTCCTGAGTAAGAGAGGAAGTAAGTAAAGTCTGGGTAAATGATATGAGGCTATAAAATTTTTATGGAGTTGTCAACAGGTGGAAGCAGTTAACCTTATAACTTAGTCTGTTGGTTTAAGATCTTCGGGAGATCTACGGTACAACAGAATCACAGTTAGATTCTGGAGGGTCGCAGTTAGATCCTAACATGGCTCCAGGGTCGCAGTTAGATCCTAACAGATTCAGAGTCGCAGTTAGATTCTGAAGAGGCTAACGGTTGATCGCAGTTAGATCCCGAGGTCGCGGTTAGACCTAGCCTAAGGAAAGTAATGAGCCATGAGACATGAGTACGATGTAGTATCTCTTTGGGAAGATGAATGCCAAAGACGAAGTTAAGGTAAGGAAGTTTCACTAGTTGATAACCTGACCCAGAGAAATTGTTTTATAATGATTTTCCTCAGGTAGCCTCTAGTCTACAGACTGAACTTAGCTTTCCCTTAAACGAAGATGGAGTCCAAGTTTAAATCTGAGTACTGAGATTCAAAGTTTTGTAGAAGTATGCCTGAGAAGCAGAGAAGAGAATCCTCTGTGTAATAAGAAGCAGAGAAGAGAATCCTCTGAGAAGCAGAGAAGAAAATCCTCAATGTAATAAGAATAGAAAAGTATGAGTAGATAAAGATTACCCAGATGAGGGGTAAAGAGATTAAAAGGCTAGAGAAGACCTAGAGAAGAGGGTCTAAGGCAAGGCTGAGATAGAACGCAGTTCTATGAAAAAGAGAAAGCCAGTCTTATGTTAGTTTTGTGATAAGACAAGATAAGTTATGAAAGGGTGAAATACACCATGAGATAGCTAGAGTGGGCTAGATATGCCATGATAACGTATCAAAGGCATGTAATGAGATACACGGTAGTAAACGTGTAATATGACACGCACCTAGAGATGTGCATTGTATGAACAGACAGAGAGGCTCCCTGTTTGGTAGGAATCAGATGTTTGAATGTTATGCTATGAAAGAGAATAGAAAATGAGAGCTTTCACTCTTTGCATGAGATGTTAGGCTTAATGTTATGCTAAAACTATGCAAGCTCCGAGTGTTAGAGCTGTGCCTAGTTAGAACAGGAATGCTTAAGCTCCGATGTTAGAGCTTTGCATTCATAAGCAGGTATGCAGTCCTGCAGTATGTTGGCCAAGCATTATGCATGTTAGAGTAGGTGCTTTTGTTTAGCAGCAAAGTAAAGAAAGAATAGCTGCGTAAGTCCTCTCTCTGTATGAAGTTAAGTGCAAAGAAAGATGAAATGCTACAAGTATGATGAGTAGTTAGAAGAAATTCCCGAATACAGTAATATTCGAGAGGATTTCATATGAAAGAAATGGACACTACTCATAAGTGCAGTAAGTGGTCCATAAGAGGAAAGTAGATTTCAACTCTGATTGGATTAACCCAGAGAAAGAAAGGCATGTTACGAAGAGATATACAGTTATGATGCGTACTTTGCCAAATGTTAAGTTAATTTGGCTATGGTACTGATTAAATTTCGAGGACGAAATTTATTTAAAGGGGAGGAGAAATGTAACATCCCAATTTTCAGGCCTTCAGACACGGAAATAGCCTGAGAATGAGAGGCTACCAGACCCCTTTTGAGCAGAAGTCCCAGAGACATAAGAGAGTTTTTAGGGACTAAGCTGCGAGTAAGTAAAGGTACGGGAACTTATGTGCAAACAGTGGAAGTCCCAAGGGGTAGAATGGCCATTTGGGGTGATGTAAAGGTCAAAGGTTGAAGAGTTACGAGTTGACCATTCTGGTCGCGACTAGAGTAAAGCATGGTCGCGACTAGTGGTTACAGAAAGAGCTATACGCGACAAGAAAGCATTATGGTCGCGACGTAAAAGAAGTATGGTCGCGACTAGAAAGCAGTGATATCGCGACTAATAGTGGCAGAAAACCTTAGACGCGACTAAAATGTGTTGTGGTCGCGACGAGAAGATGTTTTGGTCGCGACTAATGTACACAGAATTGTAAGGTCGCGACAAGATGATGTTGAGGTCGCGACTAGTGACTAAAGTGGCGCTAAGCGTACGGGCCAAGAGTGGTGAAGGACCAAGAGAGATAGTTACCCGGTTGGAGATAGACCGGAGGCAAGATATCAGATACAGGAAAGGTTATCTAGAAACCACGAGGTAAACTGATAAGGTATACTCATGGGTCCCACAAGATGCCACATGGCATTAAAGTAATGATTCAGTAAAGTAAAGATACTCGGTTGGCGTGATAACCGAGGAGGCACGTAAACCGAGGAGGTGATCAGATAAAGTCAGGGACTTATCTGGGTGGCATTGGGAAGCGTGCAAGGTCTCTTCCAGTCGCCACATGGCATTAGTCTGCAGAAAGCAGATAAAGTTGAGGGCACGTATTACGAGGCAAGAGACTGGACCGGTGAGTCAGCATGATGAGTCAGCATGCTGAGGTGTCCCGGGAATTCAAGCATGTGAAAAATGAGGCGCTGAGTCAGCATGGTGAGTTGGCACGATGATGCAGTAAAGGAGAAATAAAAGAAAATAGGAAAATCCAGGAAAAACCAGGACCGCAGGATCAAAGTTCATGGAAACTACGGATATGCCATTGAGGGAGGCTATAAATACCCCCCCATGGCCTTCACTTGCGCAAGAGCAAGAGGAGAATGAGAGAGAAAGAAGAGAGGGAAAGGGAAGGAAAGGAAGAGAGAAAGGAGAAAGGAAGAAAGGAAGTTCTGGCGGAGCTGGAAGCAGAATAGAGATAGTAGGGTTCTGCTGAGCTAGCCAGGTAGTAACTAATCCTAACTTCTATGTAATGGCTTTGTGATTTGATGTGCTATTGTTTGGTTGGATTGTTGTCTTATATGTTATGTCTGAAGCTCTGCTGTAATGCTATGGTCATATGTTATTAAGCATGGAAGCACGCAGCATACTTATCTGTACACAATCACAAGCAAGCACTGTCACTCTGCATTACATATATTGTTATGATTGTTGCTACTGAGGTTCCCCCGAATCTCATCCCCATCCATAACCCATTACAGGGAGGTTATGCTGAAGTGGATTTAGAGAATCCTAAGAGACGCCGTTATGCTGCCGGAGTAAAGACTGAAAATCAGTATATGATAAGTACTGTGTACGTAGTGCTGTCTAAGGAGGCTAGAAGTGAGTGGACCTAGCCGGTTCATCTAGTCTTTCCTGGGTACTACGTAGAATGGTAGTTCTCATGAGGGAATTACCGAATCAGTACGGTTCAGTTCTTTGTACAGCTGAAGCGTAGCGGTTATGCTGCCGAAGTTTAGGCAGAACGAGATGTAATAGAGATATGAGGATTATGTATATGTCTTGTTGTATATGCCATATTGTATGACATTTTATGATTCAATGATAAATAATGTTTGGCATATTCAAATTTTGGATTATGAAGCTAACACATAATAAAGCTAATATTGCTTCCGCTAGTGTACTCTGAGGGCTGTAAGGGAGGATGTTTCATTTATGGCTTGAGAAGCATGCCTAGAACTTTGAGGATAATGTAATGACATGTAATATGTATATGCTTACAACATCCGATCCGAGGGAGTGATCTTCCAGCGATAATTTGTGTGACTTATCTGTTTCTGTTTCATTTGAAATTTGGCATGAACATAGCTAAGATCCAGAGATTTAATTGGCACCAAGAATGTGCAATTTGGTTAAGTTTTCAAATTGATATGATTTTTCAAGGTTGGACTTAAGCTCTGGATCAAGATAAAACAAGTCACCCAATACAGTAAGCTTCCAACATGGTTTTCATATAGTAAATGAATGAGTTTTTCTGTGATTTTTGGTGATCTTAAAGTAAACATTCTGAGATTTAAAACCATAGGTAATTTGACTCAATTGGATAAGTATACAAGGAGAAATGAATTTTTGAAAATGGGGCAAGGAAACTGGAATTTTCAGATTTACCAAATGAACAGTAAAGTTCAACGAATAAATTGATTTGATCTGGACAAGGAAAACTCATTTTCATATTTTTATATCAAAGTTAAGTGAAATATATTCCAATGATCTAAGATAAATCCAATTGAGTATATGTAAGGTTAAGATATAAGGTTAAGGTTTAAGGCTCAAAATTTATGGTCAAGGTTTAAGATTTGAAGATATTTACTAGAAAATGCCGTTGTACTGGTAGACTATACAAAGTCCTGTGTACGTAGGTGCTGTCTAAGGAGGCTGGAAGTGAGTGGACCTAGCCGGTTCATCTAGTCTTTCCTGGGTACTTACGTAGAATGGTAGTTCTCACGGAGAATTACTGAATCAGTACAGTTATTTTCTACTAGAAATTCCGGCAAGAGAGATAATTTCCAGTTGAGAGTGCTATAGTAAGAGTACTCGGAGAGATATAAAGAAGGATGTTTCACCTACCGCCCGAAAATTCTTTTCAAATTTTGTACGAGATAAAAGGATATTCTCCGAACGAGACTCTTGGGGTAATTTGTCAGAGTATTATAGGTGCAAGCAAATGAATTCCAATCCAATCAACGATATAGCCAATAGTAAGAGAAAAATGAATCTCGATGAACATTTGGTACGTGGTTGAATGGTGAAAACTCGTCCCCAATATGTGCAGTGGGTCATCCCATTGGACTTCAGGACAAATCGTGCACGAGCACTCCCTACACATGGTTTCATCAAACACGAGATGGACTACGAGAGATGCAAAGTTAAATTGTTCAACAAATCAACCGAACAATGGGGGCACACAAAGAGACGTTCGAGTGACCAGAGTGTGGTGATGATGGCACCGGTAGACATTCGAACTTTCAATTGATCCGCTACACGTGGCCAACCGGTCAATATATAGTAACACACCATCATCAATTCCTGTGCGAATTCGAGATATGTAAGTAGCTAGTGCTAAAGTTCTCTCTCAGACAACTTGCCCAAGGAAGTGATTGTAAGCCTTTGAACAAAAGGGACCCACACTCTCTTCCCTTTCTAACTTTTTTAACCAGTCGCAAATACATGCCATCAGGGGCTAAACTTTATTTTGGGAGAAGGATGTCCGTTTCATACCTATGCAATTTATAGTACCTGAAATCCCATCAAAGGAGCATTTAAGGGAAGGGACAGCCGGATGACAAAAAGCTTATCGTCCATGTACCATATTCAGGGTAGCAATAGATATCCTTGTTCCTTGTAGTCGGGAAATGGGGTAATCTTGATTTCTAAGCAAAGGGTCCATATCAAAAGCACCTCTACGTAATGAGACTGACAAATGGAAATGAATGAAAAGCGCCATGATGGCCAGATTTTCGGATTCCTACAGGAAAATTACTTTCTAGATTACGTGCCTCGCCTTCACACGAAAAACAGGAAGATGAGGAAGAAGAAGGCGTTCGAGAGAAAGCATTACATAATAGGCACAAGAATGTCACAGTCAAAGCTGTAACAACATTTTTATGCCTTTTCTCTTTTGCCGCATTCTTCTTTTCATTTGCAGCGTAAGATATCTATTTTAAGCCCTCCCACAGCTAGGAAATTCTTTTCAAATTTCGTGCGAGATAAAAGGATATTCTCCGAACGAGACTCTTGGGGCAATTTGTCAGAGTATTATAGGTGCAAGCAAATGAATTCCAATCCAATCAACGATATAGCCAATAGTAAGAGAAAAATAAATCTCGATCAAGATTTGGTACGTGGTGGAGTGGTGAAAACTCGTCCCCAATATGTGCAGTGGGTCATCCCATTGGGCTTCAGGACAAATCGTGCACGAGCACTCCCTACACATGGTTTCATCAAACACGAGATGGACTACGAGAGATGCAAAGTTAAATTGTTCAACAAATCAACCGAATAATGGGGACACACAAAGAGACATTCGAGCGACCAGAGTGTGGTGATGATGGCACCGGTAGACATTCGAACTTTCAATTGATCCGTCGCACGTGGCCAACCGGTCAATATATAGTAACACACCATCATAAATTCCTGTTCGAATTCGAGATGTGTAAGTAGCTAGTGCTAAAGTTCTCTCTCATACAACTTGCCCGAGGATGTGAATCTAAGCCTTTGAACAAAAGGGACCCACACTCTCTTCCCTTTGTAGCTTTCTTAACCAGTCGCAAATACATGCCATCAGGGGCTACACTTTATTATGGGAGAAGGATGTCCGTTTCATACCTATGCAATGTATAGTACATGAAATCCCATCAGAGGAGCATTTAAGGGAAGGGACAGCCGGATGACAAAAAGCTTATCGTCCATATACCATATTCATGGTAGCCATAGATATCCTTGTTCCTTGCGGTCCGAAAATGGGGTAATCTTGATTTCTAAGCAAAGGGTCCATATTAAAGGCACCTCTACGTAATGAGACTGACGAATGGAAAAGTGCCATGATGGCCAGACTACCGGGTTCCTACAGGAAAATTACTTTCTAGATTACGTCCCTCGACTTCACACCGAAAACAGTTAGATGAGGAAGAAGAAGGGGTTCGAGAGAAAGCATTACATAATAGGCACAAGAATGTCACAGTCAAAGCTGTAACAACATTTTTATGTCTTTTCTCTTTTCCCGCTTTCTTCTTTTCATTTGCAGCGTATGATATCTATTTTCAGACCTCCTACCGCCCGAAAATTCTTTTCAAATTTCTTGCGAGATAAAAGGATATTCTCTGAACGAGACTCTTGGGGCAATTTGTCAAAGTATTATAGGTTCAAGCAAATGAATTCCAATCCAATCCACGATATAGCCAATAGTAAGAGAAAAATGAATCTCGATCAACATTTGGTACGTGGTTGAGTGGTGAAAACTCGTCCCCAATATGTGCAGTGGGTCATCCCATTGGGCTTCAGGACAAATCATGCACGAGCACTCCCTACACATGGTTTCATCAAACACGGGATGGATTACGAGAGATGCAAAGTTAAATTGTTCAACAAATCAACCGAACAATGGGGACACACGAAGAGACATTCGAGCGACCAGAGTGTGGTGATGATGGCACCGGTATACATTCGAACTTTCAATTGATCCGCTGCACGTGGCCAACTGGTCAATATATAGTAAAACACCATCATCAATTCCTGTGCGAATTCGAGATCTGTAAGTAGCTAGTGCTAAAGTTCTTTCTCAGACAACTTGCCAGAGGATGTGAATCTAAGCCTTTGAACAAAAGGGACCCACACTCTCTTCCCTTTCTAACTTTTTTAACCAGTCGCAAATACATGCCATCAGAGGCTAAACTTTATTATGGGAGAAGGATGTCCGTTTCTTACCTATGCAATTTATAGTACCTGAAATCCCATCAGAGGAGCATTTAAGGGAAGGGACAGCCGGATGACAAAAAGCTTATCGTCCATGTACCATATTCATGGTAGCCATAGATATCCTTGTTCCTTGTAGTCGGGAAATGGGGTAATCTTGATTTCTAAGCAAAGGGTCCATATCAAAAGCACCTCTACGCAATGAGACTGACAAATGGAAATGAATGAAAAGCGCCATGATGGCCAGACTACCGGGTTCCTACAGGAAAATTACTTTCTAGATTACGTGCCTCGCCTTCACACGAAAAACAGGAAGATGAGGAAGAAGAAGGCGTTCGAGAGAAAGCATTACATAATAGGCACAAGAATGTCACAGTCAAAGCTGTAACAACATTTTTATGCCTTTTCTCTTTTGCCGCTTTCTTCTTTTCATTTGCAGCGTAAGATATCTATTTTAAGACCTCCCACCGCCCATAAATTCTTTTCAAATTTCGTGCGAGATAAAAGGATATTCTCCGAACGAGACTCTTGGGGCAATTTGTCAGAGTATTATAGGTGGAAGCAAATGAATTCCAATCCAATCAACGATATAGCCAATAGTAAGAGAAAAATGAATCTCGATCAACATTTGGTACTTGGTTGAGTGGTGAAAACTCGTCCCCAATATGTGCAGTAGGTCATCCCATTGGGCCTCAAGACAAATCGTGCACGAGCACTCCCTACACATGGTTTAATCAAACACGTGATGGACTACGAGTGATGCAAGGTTAAATTCAACTGAACAATGGGGACACACAAAGAGACATTCACCAGAGTGTGGTGATGGCACCGGTAGACATTCGAACTTTCAATTGATCCGCTGCACGTGGCCAACCGGTCAATATATAGTAACACACCATCATCAATTCCTGTGCGAATTCGAGATATGTAAGTAGCTAGTGCTAAAGTTCTCTCTCAGACAACTTGCCCAAGGAAGTGATTGTAAGCCTTTGAACAAAAGGGACCCACACTCTCTTCCCTTTCTAACTTTTTTAACCAGTCGCAAATACATGCCATCAGGGGCTAAACTTTATTTTGGGAGAAGGATGTCTGTTTCATACCTATGCAATTTATAGTACCTGAAATCCCATCAGAGGAGCATTTAAGGGAAGGGACAGCCGGATGACAAAAAGCTTATCGTCCATGTACCATATTCAGGGTAGCAATAGATATCCTTGTTCCTTGTAGTCGGGAAATGGGGTAATCTTGATTTCTAAGCAAAGGGTCCATATCAAAAGCACCTCTACGCAATGAGACTGACAAATGGAAATGAATGAAAAGTGCCATGATGGCCAGACTACCGGGTTCCCATATCTTAATTTTCTGTACTGATTTCTATGTACAAATTAGATGGAATATATGAGTTCTTTTTCAGGAAAAAGATGTGGTCCTTTATGTAAAGAAAAGGATTAAATTACAAAAGAAAGGAAATGAAAGGACTTAAGTGCAATTAAGGAAAGTTTAAGGTTAAGAAAGAAAGGTAGACAAAAATATGGGGTCTTAAAGTGTAATTTTAGCCAAATAAAGGGACTTAAGTGCAAAGAAGAAAAAGTTCCCTGGGGCTAAAGGATAATTAAGGAAAAATAGGCCAGAAGAGGGTTGGACTGCCCGATGGCATTTCAGTCCCAGATTTTACTAGAAGATAGGGCAAGTGACGCTGGGTAATCCAGCCTAATACCGGAATTTTTGAAGACTCCAGATAGCCAAAACTGGACTGATCGTCCAAAAGTTATAAAAATTCCTACCGAATACCGTAGATTTAAGATATAAGTAAGAAATTACAGGATGATGCACCCTTATGGGGAGAATATTGGGAAACTGACAGAATACCGATAGGAGGTCTGTAGAAAAAGTTATTCACAAATTAGAAAATCCAGACGGGAGTATGAGGCCTCCATGGATCCGATAGGGAGATTTATCGGTATTTAAACTAAGAATGAATGAGGTCGGGTAACAACAGTCAGATGCCCGTTATGACCCAAATGGCTGCCCAGACATAGTAGGGCAGTGTATCTGGCAGAAGGAGCCGGTGTCCGGAAAGGTGTATAAACGGTGAATAATAATAAAATATTCGGTGAACTGTGCCAGAGGAAGATTCCTCGAATTGCGTGCCATAAAGTTAATGGACCCAGAAAGGCCCAATAATGGCGCCAATAAAGGCCCAATAAGACTCTTGGACTGATAGGTGGGCCAGTGTCCGGCAGAACCCCGGAAAAATACGAAATTACGAAAATGCCCCTGTATTGTACCAAAGGGGTAATAGGCGTATGAAGGGCATTTTTGTCATTCTGGACAGGCCTAGAGGCCAAGATATATACAGGAGAAGTTAACCAGATCAGTATATGCCCTGACAAGGTACAGAAAGGTGTAAAATGATAATTTTGCCCTTAGGGTTAAGATAGTGCATGAAAGGGCACCCAGGGGTATTTTGGTCATTTCGCAGGGGATCTGTAATTGAGTTTAGACCTAATATAAAAATATTAATGATATAAAGGGTCTAGATACTGAATGTAAGGTCAGAAGACATAATATAGGTTTTCAAAAAAATTGGATTCAAAAAACGGTCCAGTTTTCGAGGCGACGGACCGGGCCGGTACCGGATTGGACCGGAAAGCTTCCAGAAGACTTATTCCCTCTCCAAATTTTGCCATGTGATCAATGTGTGAGGTGAGGTGTCCCATGAGGTGGCATTGAGTGATGTCATGCATGATGCAGTAAAAGGAATAAAGAAAAATAGGAAATTCTGGAAAAACCAGGACCACAGGATCAGATGGCTTCAAAATTACAAGAATGCCACTCCTCAAAACTATAAATACCCCCCATGCCACAGTAACTAATCTTAGCTTTTATGTAATGTCTTTGTGAATTGTTGTGCTATTGCTTGGTTGGATTGTTGTCTTATATGTTATGCTTGAAGCTCTATTACAATGCTATGATCATATGTTATTGAATATTGAAGCATGCAGCATACTTATTTGTACACAATAACAAGCAGGCACTGTCACACTGCATTACATATATTGTTATGATTGTTTCTACTGGGATTCTTTTGAATCTCATTCCCATATATAACATTACAGGGGAGGTTCTGTCAAAATAAAATTTGGAAATCTTAAGAGACGCCGTTAGTCTGCCGAAATTCTGGCAACGAAGAAGGAACAAAGAAAGGAACTGATACGTACTATATACGTAGGTGCTGTCTAAGGAGGCTGGAAGTGAGTAGACCTAGCAGGTTCATCCAGTCTTTCCTGGGTACTTACGTAAAATGGTAGTTCCTACGGGAATTACCGAATCGGTACAAGATCGGTTACTTTCTACAGAAGGAATGTAGCAGTTATGCTGCCGAATTTTAGACAACGAAAAATGTAATAGAAATATGAGGAGGTTAATCATGCACTGATGTATAACAGTTGATTGTTTAATAATGATTGTTATCTGGCATATTTGACTGATATGTGGTGTATGTATGCACTAATATGCAAGGTTGGTTGCTGAATAATGGCCTCGTGAACAGTAACCCGTAGAGACCTATTGATGTTTGGTAAATCATTAAAAATAGTAAATGGTTGAATAAATGTATGATATTTTTATGGTAAATATTATACACCCTAATATTTAATTTGATATGTAGAATGCCTCATTTGGATGTATATACGAAAAGATATAAATTGTTAAAGTTGGGACCAGAATGCTAGATTCAGGAGAAAATCACTGGATGAACAGTAAAGTTGAAATGTTGACCCATGTTGAATTTGTCAAGAAATGGTCAACCAGTGATTTTTCCCTAAAATATAATTAAGTTATCTTCATGTAGCAATTTGAACCACTTCATTTCAATTTTTCTAGAATTATGTATAATTTTTCAAAGTCAGGTTATTCATCTGGAATTTGCCACAGTGAACAGTATCCGATAAGAATAAAATTTCAGATTAAGAGTTTAGACTTCAATAACCCTGAAAGTGGTTCTAAGTGCTACTAAATGGTCCTTAAGATATATAAAAATAAGGATGTGACATTTTGGTATCAGAGCAAAGGATTCTGGCTTAGGAAATGCTCTGAGTAGATGATTTATAGATAGACATACTATGATAAAGCCGTCATAATTGGCACTAAGTTAGTGTTTGCAGGATGGCTAGACATAGATTCGGGTCTGAAACTATAGTAAACCAATGGGAGTTAAGACCAGAGGTCTCTAGTTCAGATAGTTCAGAAGAGGAGATAATGAGCAATGATTCTGACCCTTGGACACTTCCAGTAGTTGGTGACTCTGAAGAGGAAAGTTCCTCGGTACGATCAAAATTTCTGTGTGATGATCGGGAGGAGATGGTATTGGAAGGTCCTATTCCTGCTATTCCCATAAGTGCGGTACCCTTGAATATAACAGACAGTTCAGGATCCAGCCAAGTACATGATCAGAGTAATGTGCCAGGTCCCAGTAGGCCCGAAGTGACCCTAGTAGAGATACACTTGGGAAGTCTAATCATAAGAATGGTCCCAGGGAGGAACCTGAATAGAGAACAATTTGAGAGCTCGGTAGCATTAGCCCGACAACTATATGAGCTGAGGCAGACCCTGATCAGAAACATAGATCAAGATTATACGGTCTACCAGGAGTTTATCACAAGGGTGAAAGCCATATATCAAGACTGGGATCCAAACGTGTTAACCATGGGGCTTTGGCTAGAAATTATGAATGATGTATTGCCAACGACTCCTACCTGGAGATCAGAGTTAGATCAATATTTTGTTAGAGAACCATACTGTACCATATCTGACTGGATCTACTTAGGAGGAGAATATATTAGAATGAAGTTTAAGGAAAATTATGGTAATGTTTCCAATGTATAAAAGATCAGTACAGTAGCATATGTATAACTGTGATATGTACTTTGTATGCTATGTTTGAAATGAAATAAGAAATGTGTTGTTTATCACATTCTTTTCTATGTTAGAGCATAACAAAATGGTTCAAACAAGAAGAACGATTCCAGCGGAGGAACCACAGGAAGCTGGAAATCTTAATAAACTAATTTTAGAGCGATTAGAGCAACAACAAAAGATGATAGAAGAAATGAGAGCTGCTCAGGCACAAAATGAGCAGGAAAGAGATGCTGCCATAGCCGCAGCAGTAGCAGCAGCTGTAAGTAATTTAAGACCGCCAGAGCCGTCAGGAGTGACTAGTAGAGAACCTGAACAGGTACCACAGCAGGCGGAACAGCCCCAGAGACGGGTTGAATTGAGGGAGGAGGCAGTTAGCATCCAGCAATTGATGGTTCGGTTTTGCAAGCATAACCCTCCCATATTTGAAGGGACATTCGAAGTACAAATAGCAGAAAATTGGGTCAGCAGATTAGAGAAGATCTTTAAGGTCCTCGACTGCCCAACTGAAACCAAGGCCCAAATGGCCATCTATCAATTGGAAAAGGATGCGGATAGATGGTGGAAGAATACAGAGTTACTTCTCCAAGCAAGAGACATTCCAGTTACCTAGGAAGTGTTTCTTGAGCAGTTTTAGGAGAAATATTTCCCTCAATCCGTCAGAGATGAAAGGGAGGCTGAATTCCTTGTATTGAGACAAGGAGAAAAAGAAGCTTTTGACGAATATTTGGCTAAGTTCATCCGGCTATCCCAGTATTCCACGTATCTACGCCAAGTGGATGACGAACGCTGGATGACAGAAAGAATAATTCGAGGGTTGAATTCTGAAACATCCTTACTTTCATATGTCTTAGGGACCATTTGATAGCATTTAGAACCACTTTTGAGGTCATTGAAGTCCAATTTCTCAATCTGGAGTTTTACTCTTATCGAGTACTGTTCACTTGAAAATTCTAGATGAGTGACCTGACTTTGAAAAATCATAACTAATTCTAGAAAAATATAAATGAAGTGGTTCCAATTTCTATTTGAAGCTAACTCAATTATATTTCAGGGAAAAATAACTCGTTGACCATTCATTGACCAAGTCAACGTGTCAACTTTACTGTTCATCCCACTTTTTCTCCCTGAATCCAGCATTCTGGTCCCAACTTTGATAATTTATATCTCCTTGTGTAGACATACAAATGAGTCATACTATATATCAAATCGAAGATTGGTATGTCTACTATTTACCTTAAAAATATCATACATTTATTCATCCATTTACTATTTTTAATTATGGGTCAAACATCCTCATGTCCCCATGGGTTACTGTTCATAGTGTTAATTTTCAGCAACCAACATTACATACATAAGCATATATCCATCATATATCAGTCAAACATGCCAAACAATAATTATTATTAATTAATAAGTTGTTTTACATCTGGCCATGTACATAAATTCTCATAACTCTATTGCATATTTTTCTGCCTGAAATCCGGCAACATAACCGCTACGCTTCATCTTTAGAAAGTAACTGATCTTGTACCGATTCGATAATTCCCATGAGAACTACCATTCTACCTAAGTACCCAGGAAAGACTGGATGAATCGGCTAGGTCCACTCACTTCCAGCCTCCTTAGACAGTACCTACGTACACAGTACGTATCAGCTGCTCTCCTTATCTTGTCATAATTTCGGCAGCATAACGGCGTCTCTTAAAATTCCCAAAATTCACTTTGACATAACCTCTCCTGTAATAGTTATTTATTGGGATGAGATTCGGGGGAATCTCAGTAGCAATAATCATAACAATATATGTAATGCAGAGTGATAGTGTTTGCTTGTGATTGTGTACGGATAAGTATGCTGCATGCTTCCATGCTTAATAACATATGATCATAGCATTATAGCAGAGCTGCAGACATAACATATAAGACAACAATCCAACCAAACAATAGCACAACAAATCACAAAGCCATTACATAAAAGTTAGGATTAGTTACTACCTCAAAAGCTCAGCAGAACTCTACTATCTCTATTCTGCTTCCAGCTCCGCCAGAACTTCCTTTCTTTCTTTCTTCCTCTCACTTTCTCTCTCTAGCACCTACTCCTCTCTCTAAAAGCCTCTTGGCCGTGCAGCACATGAATGAGTGGGGGGGTATTTATAGTTTTGGTCAATGGCATTCTTGTAATTTTGAAGCCATCTGATCCTATGGTCCTGGTTTTTCCGGAATTTCCTATTTTTCTTTATTCCTTTTACTGCATCATGCATGACATCATCGTGGACACCTCAGTGGACACCTAATCAGCACATGTCTCATATGGCGAAATTGAGCCTTCTTGAAGCTTTCCAGTCCAATCCGGTACCGGTCCGGTCCGATTTCCCACAAACTGGACTCACCGGCTAAGATTGTGTCACATGTCCTTAACTTTTCTTCTCCCTCTAAGATGACGCCATGTGGCATCTGGAAGGAATTGTTCACGCCTTCCAACGCTATCCAGATAAGTCCAGGACTTTATCTGATCACCTCCTCGGTTATCGTGCCGACCGAGTAACTTTACTTTATTAAAACAGCATTAAAATAGTATTTTAATGCCACTTTTTCCCACATACTTCATGGGCTACGTTTTTGGGCCTTGGAATATTATCTTGGGTCTCTGATCAAGTTCAAGTACTCTGATGGCACGATTCCCAAGAAACAGCCCTTGGCAAATTACCAAAATACCCTTGGGTGCCCTTTCTTGCACTATTTTAACCCTAAGGGTAAAATCATCATTTTACACCTTTCTGTACCCTGTCAGGGTATATACTGACTCTGAGTAACTTTATCTGTATGTGCCTTGACTCCTGGGCCTGTCCAGAATGACCAAAATACCCTCCATTCATCTATTACTCTTTCGTACAACACAGGGGCATTTTCGTAATTTTGCACTTTTTCGGGGTTCTGCTGGACACTGGCCCACCTATCAGTCCAAGGGTCTTACTAGGCCTTTGATGGCGCCATTATTGGGCCTTTCTGGGTCCAATATCCTCATGGCACGCATTACAAGGAATCCTCCTTTGTCAATGATTATTGAATATTTTATCTATTATGCACCGTTTATACACATATCCGGACACCGACTCCTTCTGTCCGATACACTGGCCTGCGGTGTTTAGGCATCCCTGTGGGTCATATCAGTCATCTGACTGAGGTCATCCGAACTCATTCAGCCCCTTTTTAAATACCGATAAATCTCTCTATCGGATACCCGGAGGCCTCACACTCCCGTCTGGATTTTCTAATTTGCGAATAACTTTTTCTACAGGCCTCCTATCGGTATTCTGTCAGTTTCCCGACATCCGTCCCAAAAGGACGTATCATCATGTATTTTCTCACTTAGATCTGAAATCTAGGATATCCGGTATGAATTTTTATAACTTTTGGACGATCAGTCCATTTCTGGCTATCTGGAGTCTTCAAAAATTACTGTATTAAGCCAAATTATCGAGCGTCACTTGCTCTCTCTACCGGTGAAATCTGGGACTAAAATGCTTTTGGACAGTCCAAACCACTTCCGACCTGACCTTCTTTAATTACAATTTAGCCCCAGGGAACTTTTCTTCTTTTTAATTAAGTCCCTTTTTATTTGGCTAAAATTACACTTAAGGACCCCACATTTTTGTCTACTTTCCTTTTTGGCCTTGAAACTTTCCATAATTGCACTTAAGTCCTTTCATTTCCTTTCTAGGTCTAGGGGCATTATTGTCTTTTCATAATTTACCAGAGTATTCTCTGACCCTGGTCAACTATCCAGATACCCTTTCTTGACTGTCTAACCTTAGCCAAATGACCAAAATACCCTTTACTCATTCTTCAGTTATTCTATAACATAAGGGCATTTTCGTCATTTTGCACATTTTTCCCGGACACCGGCCCCTCTTACCACTGAACTGATATTATGGGCCTGGGCCTTCCCTGGTGTCACTATGGGCCTTAGAAAGCACTGTATGGCCTCTGGCCATAGTCCGATCATCTCTATTCGGACTGATCTTCCTTTACCGATTATAACTGTAAATTCCCATCTTCGAGAATTTTTACAGAAAAATCGGGACCTCAAATCAAAATTCTGTGTTGCGTCATTCAACCCGGAATCCTTTTCTCTATCTCCCGGTATTTTTAGATATTTTATCCGGACCGGGCTATTTTTGCCTGAAAGTACGCTCCCGCGCACACTTTTCAGAAATGACCATTCTACCCTTGGTCACATTTCTAATTCTTTCATACACATAGAGACCTCATATGCACATTTCACAGTTCAGTGAAATGATCAGCATAATTTTCCCTATTTTCTGACAAAATATAGTACTCATCGGCTACCAGCCCGATCTTTCCCATAATTACGATTATGCCCTTGAATTCTCTTTCTGGCATCTCTAGGCCTAAAAATTGGAGTGTTATGAAACATCCTTACTTTCGATTGTCTTAGGGACCATTTGGTAGCATTTAGAACCACTTTCAAGGTCATTGAAGTCCAATTTCTCAATCTGGAGTTTTACTCTTATCGAGTATTGTTCACTGTGTAAATTCCAGATGAGTGACCTGACTTCGAAAAATCATAACTAATTATAGAAAAATCGAAATGAAGTGGTTCCAATTGATAAATGAAGCTAACTCAATTATCTTTCAGGTAAAAATAACTAGTTGACCATGCATTGACCTAGTCAACGTCAGTCAACGTTTCTATTTTACTGTTCATCCAGCGTTTTTCTCCTGAATCCAGCATTCTGGTCCCAACTTTGATAATTTATATCTCCTTGTGTAGACATCCAAATGATACGTTTTATATATCCAATTAAAGCTTGGTATGTCTACTATTTACCATAAAAAGTTCATACATTAATTCATCCATTTACTATTTTTAATCATTTATCAAACATGACCTTGTCACCACGTGTTACTGTTCACAGTGGTATATTTCAGCATTTCTACTTTGCATACATATGCATACATCCATCATACATCAGTCAAACATGCCAAACAACAATTATTATTAATTAATAAGTTGTTTTACATCCAGTCATGTACATAAATTCTCATATCTCTATTACATCTTTTCCTGCCTGAAATCCGGCAGCATAACCGCTACGCTTCATCTGTACAAAGAACTGAACCGTACTGATTCGGTAATCCCCTCATGAGAACTACCATTCTACATAGTACCCAGGAAAGACTAGATGAACCGGCTAGGTCCACTCACTTCTAGCCTCCTTAGACAGCACTACGTACACAGTACTTATCATATACTGATGTTCAGTCTTTACTTCGGCAGCATAACGGCGTCTCTTAAAATTCCCAGAATTCATTTTGACATAACCTCCCCTGTAATGGTTTACTTATTGGGATGAGATTCGGGGGAATCTCAGTAGCAATAATCATAACAATATATGTAATGCAGAGTGACTGTGCTTGCTTGTGATTGTGTACAGATAAGTATGCTGCGTGCTTCCATGCTTAATAACATATGATCATAGCATTACAGCAGAGCTTCAGATATAACATATAAGACAACAATCCAACCAAACAATAGCACAATAAATCACAAAGCCATTACATAAAAGCTAGGATTAGTTACTACCTGGCTAGCTTAGCAGAACTCCACTATCCTTATTCTGCTTCTAGCTCCGCCAGAACTTCCTTTCTTTCTTTCTTCCTTTCTCTCTTTCTTTCCTTCTCCTTTTCTCTCTTCTTTCTCTCTTTTTCCCTTGCCCATGCGTAATGCAAATGAATGGGGGGGTATTTATAGTTTTCTTCAATGGCATTCTTGTAATTTTGAAGCCATAGGAACTTGTGGTCCTGGTTTTTCCTGGATTTTCCTATTTTCTTTAATTCCTCCTTTACTGCATCATGCATGACATCATTGGGACACCTCACCAGGACACCTCAGCGCCATATTTATCACATGGCTGAAATCCTGGACACCTCAGATGCTGACTCAGCATGCTGACTCACCGGTCCAGTATCTTGCCTCGTAGTACGTGTCCTCAACTTTTTCTTCTGCCTTTATGTTGGCTCCATGTGTCATCCTACTGCCACCTGTCATGCCTTCCAATGTTATCCAGATAAATCCAGGACTTAATCTGATCACCTCCTTGGTTATCGTGCCAACCGAGTAACTTTACTTTATTGAAATAGCATTAAAATAATATTTTAATGCCACTTTTTCCCACACATTACTGGGCCTACGTTTTTGGGCTATGGGAATGTTGTCTTGGATCCTGATCAAGCTCAAGTATTCTGATGGCTCGATTCCCAAGAAACAGCCCTTGGCAAATTACCAAAATACCCTTGGGTGCCCTTTCTTGCACTATTTTAACCCTAAGGGTAAAATCGTCATTTTACACCCTTTTGTACTCTGTCAGGGTATATACTGACTCTCAGTAACTTTATCTGTATGTACCTTGGCTTCTGGGCCTGTCCAGAATTACCAAAATGCCCTTCATTCATCTGTTACACTTTTGTACAACACAGGGGCATTTTCGTAATTTCGCACTTTTCCGGGGTTCTGCCGGACACTGGCCCACCTATCAGTCCAAGTGTCTCATTGGGCCTCTGTTGGCGCCATTATTGGGCCTTTCTGGGTCCAATATCCTCATGGCACGCATTACGAGGAATCTTCCCCCGTTAATAATTATTGAATATTTTATCTATAATTCACCGTTTATACACATATCCGGACACCGGCTCCTTCTGTCCGATACACTGGCCTGCGGTGTTCAGGCATCCCTGTGAGTCATATCAGTCATCTGACCGAGATCATCCGAACTCATTCAGTCCCTTTTCAAATACCGATAAATCTCCCTATCGGATACCCGGAGGCCTCACACTCCCGTCTGGATTTTCTATTTTGCGAATAACTTTTTCTACAGGCCTCCTATCGGTATTCTGTCAGTTTCCCGACATCCGTCCCATAAGGACGTATCATCCTGTATTTTCTCACCTAGATCTGAATTCTAGGATATCCGGTATTAATTTTTATAACTTTTGGACGATCAGTCCATTTCTGGCTATCTGGAGTCTTCAAAAATTCCTGTATTAAGCCAGATTACCGAGCGTCACTTGCTCTCTCTACCGATGAAATCTGGGACTGAAATGCTTTCGGACAGTCCAAACCACTTCCGGCCTGACTTTCTTTAATTACAATTTAGCCCCAGGGAACTTTTCTTCTTTTCATTTAAGTCCCTTTTTACTTGGCTAAAATTACATTTAAGGACCCCACATTTTTGTCTACTTTCCTTTTTGGCCTTGAAACTTTCCATAATTGCACTTAAGTCCTTTCATTTCCTTTACTAGGTCTAGGGGCATTATTGTCTTTTCATATTTTACCAGAGTATTCTCTGGCCCTGGTCAACTATCCAGATACCCCTTCTTGACTGTCTAACCTTAGCCAAATGACCAAAATACCCTTTACTCATTCTTCAGTTATTCTATAACATAAGGGCATTTTCGTCATTTTGCACATTTTTCCCGGACACCGGCCCCTCTTACCACTGAATTGATATTATGGGCCTGGGCCTTCCCTGGTGTCACTACGGGCCTTAGACAATACTGTATGGCCTCTGGCCATAGTCCGATCATCTCTATTCGGACTGCTCTTCCTTTACCGATTATAACTGTAATTTCCCATCTTCAGGAATTTTTACAGAAAAATCGGGACCTCAAATCAAAATTCTGTGTTGCGTCATTCAATCCGGAATCCTTTTCTCTATCTCCTGGTATTTTCAGATATTTTATCCGGACCGGGCTATTTTGGCCTGAAAGTACGCTCCCGCGCACACTTTTAAAAAATGACCATTTTACCCCTGGCCATATTTCTAATTCTTTCATACACCTAGAGACCTCATATGCACATTTCACAGTTCAGTGAAATGATCAGCATAATTTTCTCTATTTTCTGGCAAAATATGGTACTCATCGGCTACCAGCCCGATCTTTCCCATAATTACGATTATACCCTTGAATTCTCTTTCTGGCATCTCTAGGCCTAAAAATTGGGGTGTTACATTTCTACCACCCTTAAAATAAATTTCGTCCTCGAAATTTACTTAATACCTCAATCAACTATCCAGGATATAGCTCCTCTGCATATTTTTTTCCTGGTTTATGACTAAGGCTTGGGGCATTCATCCTCTTATACTTATGGACAATTCATTACACTTGTGAGTAGTGTCCATTTCTTTCATATCTTATCCCGCAGAATTCTGATATAATTCCCGGGGTCTACTTCACTCTTCTTACACTTTGCTAATCTCTCAGGAGAGATATTGTTCTTCTAACTTTCTTTCTCCTGATACGAGATCATAACCTAGATAACTTCTCTGACTTTTCTTAACTGTTCTCATAACTTCATGCATCTATGCCAAACCTTTATGGCATTTGCACTTTCTTTAGATCAGAAAAAAACTCTTCATTATCCATATCATCATCTAGGCATATAGTTCCTTACAGCTCAGTCGCCCTTACAGCTATGGTTCTTCTTAACCATTCTTAGGGTCGACCTTAGGGAATATTGGAGATTGTGTCTGGGGTAAGAGCAAATACCTTTCCTAGGGATGTCAGCATTCTTAGGGTAACCTCTTGCAAAGTGGCCTTTCTTACCACAACTGCTTTGCCCTACTCGACATTCCCATGTGCCATGGCTCTTTCCACCACATTGACATCTCTGCTCTCCAACCTAATCATTACCTTGATCAGTCCCCTGCCTGAACTATTGCCTCTTTCTCTTGCTATTGGCTTCACAACTTGAGCTATCTCCTAGAGTGCTCTTTAGCCAATGCTTTTCTATTCTCTATACACAGGGAATTCTCTTTTTTGCTTCTCAGGCATACTTCTACAAAACTTTGAATATCAGTACTCAGCTTTGGACTTGGACTCCGTCTTTGCTAAGGGAAAGCTAAGTTTAGTCTGTATACTAGAGGCTATATGAGAAAATCATTATAAAATAATTTCTCTAGGTGAGTTTATCAACTAGTGAAGCTTCCTCACCTTAACTTCGTCTTTGGCATTCATCTTCCCAAAGAGATACTACATTGTACTCATGTCTTATGGCTCATTACTTTCCTTAGGCTAGGTCTAACTGCGACCTCGGTATCTAACTGCGATCAACCATTAGCCTCTTCAGAATCTATCTACGACCCTGAAGCTGTTAGGATCTAACTACGACCCTGGAGCCATGCTAGGATCTAACTACGACCCTCCAGAATCTAACTGTGATTCTGTTGTACTGTATATCTCCCGAAGATATTAAGCCAACAGACTAAGTTATAAGGTTAACTGCTTCCACCTGTTGATAACTCCATAAATAAACATTTGAAAAATTTATAGCCCCATATCATTTACCCAGACTTTACTTACTCTCTCTCTTACTCAGGAGTTCCTTCTCTTCTTTCAACCTGTGCTCTAACTGCGAGCAATTTGTACCAGATCTAACTCTTATCTGAAGAGTGATCTGTACTCATATGAATCTAACTCTTTTTGAGCGCCATCTGTTTCAGATCCAACTCTTATCTGAAGAGTGATCTAGAAACAATCCCTTTCTTGTTATCTGCTACTTTACCTGTATACCATTCTGCTCAATAGAAATGGCTCTGAGTACTGTATTCACAAGCCTATAGAAATACCTGAGTAACCTCAATCATATCTGAGTAACCTTAATCATAAATCATATCTGAATATCATATCATAACCTATCGTCCCATAAACTGAGACCATCTATCATCCTCAATACAATCATATCATCCTCATATCATATGGTATGGGAGCAACATAATTTCTCATACTTTCTCATCTCATATATGTACTCATATATACTCTACCCTGCATGCACTACAAAAGGGGAGTATCCATTCATCATAGCATACTCTAACATGCATGTCATCATATGACCATTGCAAGGAGATGCAACTATTCATCGTAACTTATGGCATCATAAGCCATATCACCATCATACTTTGCTCAACCATCCATTAGACATCGTAATAGACTAAGTAAGCCTCGAAACATATTTCCTTTATCATATTGCCTATCTTATTATCAATCATTCTGAAGCATTCATCTATTTAGCTCAGGCTGCCATGCTACCCTCTTATCAGGGTATAGACTCAACCCTTCATCACTCTTTCTTACATAGGGGAGTCACTGTATCTCGTAATCTGTGGCTACCTTCTACCATCTCTTTTCTTCTTTTGTCTATCTATCAGTCTAAGTCTATTCTTGACCAGACTGTGGTTCCTTATCGGCCTTTACTGTAACAGCCCAGAACCTCTTCACAAAGATATTATCCGCTTCCCCTTAGGCAGGCCTGGTGCCCACATGAGGTCACGGTTTTATTTTCCAGACACACGAGCCACAGCCCTTAAGCACCTGAAAACGCGTCTTTCTCTTGATCCTAGCAAACTTCAGTTGCATAGATCTCATTCATCATCTTTTACTATTACTTCTACTTTCTAGGGTACTATGCCCTAGGTCCATCACTTCTCCGTGATGAAATCCCTCTGCTCAGAGAACATTGAGCTCTTTATCTATTAACCATCACGTCTTTACCATTAGGCCATATACTAGGATCATCTCTGGAAGATCTCATTCTAGCTTTTAGGTTTTTTATTCAGATTAGCTAAATAAAACCTCTGTAACGTAGATCTACTCTTAGTTATCACATGGAGGATCTACTTTAAACCTCGTCTTAAACTGATTTTTCATTTCTCAGTACCTTTGTACTGTCTGGCTTACCATATGCTATACCAATCCTCTAGCTGGTGGACTTCAGCGCGTTTGGTACCTTCATTCTCTTCATCATATGGCCTCTGCCAATTATAGTCGCAACTTGAGAACTGCATAGTTACAACTCACATGCTCTGCGACTTTTAGTCGCAACCGTCGCATACTACTCGTCACGACCTGGCATCTCTGTGTCCTTTAGTCGCAACCTATAACATCGCTACCTGAACTCCTTTGTACACTGGTCGCGTACTGCAATATTACTCATCACGACCTGAGGTCTTCTCACGTCGCAACATCAACTTATCTGTACATATTAGTCGCGACATAAGACTCCTCTTCTCTACTTCCTACTTTTAAAACATGTAGTCATACTCATCCTCATACAACGGCAACATACTAGATATAGGGTAGCTCAATAGTGCGCATACTGGACAATACAATCCAATCACATACAGGATTCATCCGTTCATTAGCCAATGGAAACAGAACACAAATAAACTCGTACCTTAATTTGGCACAGGCGACTTTCTTATCTCGTTGCCAGTCAGGGTATATATTCTTCCCGTCGGGTATCTTTCGCCTGTTGTGTTCTATGGACACTCCCTGGCATAATAGCGTAACCCTTCACCTACTGGACAAAGCCTCATACTATGGTCTCGATCACAGTTCCTACATTCATTAGGCCTTGGTTGCCTACTAACTTCTCTTGGCCCACTACCTGTCCTACTTCCTTGCTTCTTATTAACTTTTGACCCATATGCTGGCCCATTTTTCTTCTTACTGTTCACTCTCAAGGAACCTGGTGGCATCACTTTCGGTGGTACTGATGGAGTAGGCTCACTCTTTTCTAGCTTGCCAGCTGGGTTTTTCTTTCAGTGGGACATTCTAAAATCTTAAAGATTTTCTCTAACTAGCTTACCCAATCCTCAGCTACTTGAGTGTCAAAAATCCCTTCAAACATGGGCGGATTAAACTTATGGAATCATTCCATCCATGTTTGCAGACTTTCCTGGTCATTATTATTTCTTATAGACTCCTAATGTCTATTCATTCCAGTCTGCTCATGATCTGGCTGAGGTTCAGGTTCTATATCATTCTCTGGTACTACCTAATCCCAGACTGCTGTAATCTTGCAACCGCAGCAGCAACCGCCATAGTGATAGCAGAATCTCGCTCTTGATCTTGGCGAGCCTGGGTTGCCCATATCTCATCGTGACTTAACTTGTTGTAACTTGGATATCTGGCATCCTCACTACAGTATCGGGTTACAACACGATACCTTGAGCTACTCTTTGCAGCTTCCTTAGTCGTAAATGAAGGGAATTGGAAGACACGCAGCAGAAATTAACTTTAAAAATTTTTTCCATTCCCAGCCAGGATCTACCGAATGTGTTTAAGTCAAGGAGAAAGAAGTGTTACCTTCGGTTTCGAGCTTTGGTCGCGACCTCAGTGTCCACTAGTCGCGACTCCTCGCCTCTGGAACTTTCAGTCGCGACCTCATCAGCTTCTAGTCGCGACCTGTCGCCTCTGGAGTTTGTAGTCGCGACCTACTCTGCTTCTAGTCGCGACCTGTAGCCTCTGGAACTTTTAGTCGCGACCTCTTCAACTTCAAGTCGCGACCTGTCTCCTCTTTTCGGATTTCTGACGTTCAGATGCCCGTTTGGTCGCGACCTAAGTGTTTTCTGGTCGCGACCTTTCTTCGTGTCTGGCCGTATCGTAGAAGTCGACAGCTCAGATCGGCTTCCTCTACCGGTATCCACACGAACAGCGTTCCAATTGCGAACGACGTGCTAGCGCCTCTTGTCCCTCTAGGGCTTTCTGGAGATTCCGTCCTCACCGTCTCTATTTCGGCAGTTTCTTATGTGCAAACCTTTTGCACTCTCCCTGCCCCCTTTTCTCACGACTGAATGTGTGTGAAGAGATCTATATTGTGTGTAGAACCCTAGCTCCTAATGTCAAATATATAGGAAGCTATCGGGCTTCTAATAGGGCCGGGCTTCAGAATTAATCTTATATTAATTCTGAATTAATACAATATCATATATTGCATAATTTAATAAGAAACTGATTAAATAAATATGGTTTATATTAAATCTGTCCCACAGATTTAATTCACCTATTTATTTAATTTAAAATAAAGATAAGACAGAATTATATTTGATTTATTCTCATAAATCAAATTTGAGATATCTTATCAATTTGAATTTCAAATTCAAATAGATCATATCCATTTAAATTCAAATTCAAAAATGATAGAGATTTAATTTATCCTTATAAATTAAATCTTACAAATATCTCTTATATTATATATATAATATATATAAACTAATTTATATATATATATAAAATATATATCCACCCTAGATTATTCATTGAATCTAGACATCTCTTAGATTCAATGAATCTGGACATCATAGCTCGTATTGGGCTGTTTTGTGTGCGACCCTGTAGGCCCATATGAAGTTGGCAGTGGCCCAGTTACTATACTGACCCACAAGTCGTAAGCGGTCTCTAGCAAGGCATTACGACTACCCAAAACATATGAGGATCGATAAACGATGTAACCTTTCATACAACCATATCACGTCCCTTTTGTCACACGATATTTCGGTCAAGGATGAGGCATGGAGAACGTCATCCTCCTGTTCCTGACCGTTACTTTCTCGATCCCTGAGTAGTCTGAATATAGAAATGGAACTACCCTTCCATTCCAGTATGGCCATACATTTCTCAGACTCACTCATCGAGGGGCCCAGTAATATCTCTCTACGAATGTGAGGGACAAATTCCATCTTGACCATTCACATTCCTCCGCATGAAAAACCACTAAGCCCGAGCATAGCCTTTATGATCACTCGGTCAAAAGTGACTTTTGACTAGGTCAAAGCTGAGCGTTTGTCATGTAGGAATCCATGATGATCTCAGGTCAAAGGGCATAGTGACATGGCTTGTATATGAGAGAAGCTTATGACTTGACCCATGCAGCTCTCTCATTGCGGGTTGGTCCAACACCCTGTACTCTTACATGTGCTTATGACTTTGATTTATATCTCTATATATCTTCAAAGTCATACTGGTCTTATTTCATCTCGTCTCCCACATAGATGACCGACCAGGGACATTTAGGATAAGATCATGAGTTATCCAAGGATGGTCATCACAGTAAACATGCAAATAATGTGATAACCTGATACAATGATTGGCCCCTAGGGCACGATTTCCAACATCCTCCCACTTGCACTAGGAACAATCATTAATTTGTCTCAATCCTATTGACCTAACATGACGCTCATGTTTTGCCTGGACAAGCGTTTTTGTTAGAGGATCAGCATCATTGTCTTCTCCTGCTACCTTGCATATTTTTATATCACCTCTATCATTGATTTCTCTGATGAGATGAAATCGCCTGAGTATATGCTTAGTCCTTTGATGTGACCTAGGCTCTTTGGCCTGTGCAATGGCACCACTATTGTCACAAAACAAAGTTATTGGATCTGAGATGGTAGGTACCACCCCTAGTTCTGTAATGAACTTCCTGATCCAAACGGCCTCCTTAGCTGCATCAAATGCTGCTATATACTCGGCTTCCATTGCAGAATCTACTATAGTGCTCTGCTTAGAGCTCTTCCAGCTTACTGCTCCATTATTCAGGAGGAATATGTATCCAGATCGCGATTTCTGGTCATCCTGGTCAGTTTGGAAACTTGCATCTGTGTAACCAGTTACATAGAGCTCGTCATCCAATCCACCATAGACCAAGAATAAGTCCTTAGTCCTTCTTAAGTACTTAAGGATATTCTTGACAGCAGTCTAATGGCCCTCACCAGGGTCCTGTTGATATCTGCTAGTCATACTTAAGGCAAACGAGACATCCGGTCGAGTACATAACATGGCGTACATGATAGATCCTATGGCCGAGGCATATGGAATCTTACTCATGCGACCTCGCTGATCTGGTGTACTAGGACACAAATCCTTGCTGAGGTGAATACCATGAGACATGGGTATGAAACCCCTTTTTGATTCCTGCATACTGAACCTATGCAGTATCTTGTCTATATATGTGCTCTGACTCAATCCTAGAAGCCTTTTAGATCTATCTCTATAGATCATAATTCCTAGGATGTAGGTGGCTTCACCCAAGTCTTTCATCGAGAAAGATTTTCCTAACCAAGACTTGACAATCTGCAAGGTAGGAATGTCATTCCCAATGAGTAGGATGTCATCGACATAGAGTACCAAAAATACAACTGTGCTCCCACTAACCTTCTTGTACACACAAGGTTCATCAATATTTTGAAGAAATCCAAACTCTTTGACTACTTCATCAAAACGATGATTCCAACTCCGAGATGCTTGCTTCAGTCCATAAATGGACCTTTGAAGCTTGCACACCTTACCAGAGTCCTCAGAACGCACAAAACCTTCAGGTTGTGTCATGTACACATCCTCAAGGAGCTTTCCATTAAGGAAGGCTGTCTTGACGTCCATCTGCCATATTTCATAGTCATAATATGCTGCAATGGCAAGGAGGATTCTGATTGATTTGGCCATTGCAACTGGGGAAAAGGTCTCATCATAGTCCACACCATGAGTTTGAGTAAATCCTTTTGCAACCAGTCGTGCCTTGAAGACATTTACATTGCCATCCATGTCAGTTTTCTCTTTAAAAACCCACTTGCACCCGACGGTTTTTATACCTTCAGGCGGGTCGACTAAGGTCCATACCTTATTGTCGTACATGGATTGCATCTCAGACTTCATGGCATTAAGCCGTTTCTCAGAGTTTGATCCCACTATAGCTTCTTGATAGGTAGTGGGCTCATTATGCTCAATGAGCAACACATCACGACTATCAGAAATCAGAAATCCATATCTCTGAGGCTGAAGTCGTGCCCTATTAGATCGCCTTGGGCCTTGCGTGACTTGAGGAGTCTCAACAACTTCTTGTGAGTCTTCTTTACTTTCCATCTCTAGTTCTGTGGCGTCTTGTGGCTCTCGAACTTCTTCGAGGTGTACCTTGCTCCCAGTGGTTCTTTTAGAGATAAATTCTCGTTCTAGAAAGATACCATTTCTGACAACAAACACTTTGTTATCAGTGGGGTTGTAGACATAATATCCCTTGGTTTCCTTAGGATATCCCACAAAAAAGCACTTTGAAGATTTGGGCGCTAACTTATCTGAGGCTTGTTGCTTAACATAGACCTCACATCCCCAAATCTTGAGAAAAGACAAACTAGGTTTCCTCCCAGTCCATATCTCATACGGAGTTTTTTCAACTGCCTTAGATGGAACACGATTCAGTGTGAACGTAGCTGTCTCTAGGGCGTGGCCCCAAAAGGATGGTGGAAGATCTGTTCGACTCATCATGGATCGAACCATATCCAATAGTGTTCGATTCCTCCGTTCAGAAACCCCATTCCATTGTGGTGTTCCTAGAGGAGTCAATTGTGAGACTATTCCACAATTCCTAAGATGATCGATAAACTCTTGGCTCAAATATTCACCACCTCGATCAGATCGAAGGGCTTTAATTGTTTTGCCAAGCTGGTTTTGTACTTCATTTTGAAATATCTTGAACATTTCAAAAGATTCGGATTTATGTTTCATTAGATAGACATAGCCATATCTACTGAAATCATCTATGAATGTAATGAAGTACGAATAACCTCTTCTGGCATTTGTATTCATCGGTCCACACACATCTGTATGTATGAGGCCCAACAAATCAGTCGCCCTCTCACTGTGCCCAGTGAAAGGCGACTTTGTCATCTTTCCTAACAAACAAGATTGCAAGTATCATATGATTCAAAATCAAATGAGTTGAGAAATCCATCTTGATGGAGTTTAGAAATGCGTTTCTCATTTATGTGGCCTAGACGACAGTGCCAGAGGTACGTCGGATTCAAATCATTTGGTTTGATCCTTTTGGCGGTTATGTTATAGATATTTCCATGATTGGGTTGTTCCAAGTTTAATATGTAATGATCAACATGCAAATCACCATGAGCATAGAAAATATCATTACGATAAATGGAACATTTACCATTCCCAGAAATGGAAGTGTAACCTTCCTTATCCAAATAAGGAAGAGAAACAATGTTACTACTCAAAGCAGGAACATAATAGCAATTGTTCAAAACTAACAAAAGCCCAGTGGGCAGAACTAATTCATAAGTGCCTACAGCTAGAGCAGCAACCTTTGCTCTATTTCCAACTCGTAGGTCAACTTCGCCCTTCTTCAGCTTTTTACTGTCCTTTAGGCCCTGCACATTTATACAAATGTGAGAACCACATGCAGTATCTAATACCCATGTAGTGGAAGTAGAGAGATGAATGTCTATAACATAAATACCTGAAGCGATAGCCCCGCTATCCTTCTTGTTCTTTCTCATATCTTCAAGGTAGAGTTTGCAATTCCTCTTCCAATGACCCGGTTCATTGCAGAAGAAGCAAACTCCTTCCTTTGGAGGCTTTGCCTTCTTTGGTGCAGGCTTGGTTTCGGGCTTGCCTGACTCTTTGGTCTTACCAGATGAGCAGTGACCCTTCCCCTTACCATTGCCTTTCTTTTTCATACCCTTTCCTTTCTGAACCATCAAAACAGTACTGGGCTTCTTCGTAACAGTCGGCTCAGCAGTTTTAAGCATCCCATGCAGTTCAGAAATAGATTTCTCCATGTTGTTCATGTTGTAATTCATGACAAACTGGTCATAACTTTCCGGGAGTGAGTTCAAGATCAAATCTGTAGCTAACTCCTGGCTCATGGGAAATCCAAGCCTCTCAAGGTGATCTATGTACCCTTTCATCTTTAAGACATGAGTACTCACTGATGCACCTTCAGCCATCTTGCAGGAATGTAAGGCCTTAGTGGTCTCATACCTCTCTTGCCTTGCCTGTTGCTGGAACATTTCCTTAAGATGCACAATCATCTCATAAGCCTCCATGTGTTCCAGATCTCTTTGAAGCTCCGGAACCATAGTGGCAAGCATCAAGCATCCCACATCAACAGAGTCTTCCTTATGCTTCGCATAAGAATCTCTCTGAGCTCTAGGAGCATTGGCTGCTGGCTCCTCAGGAATGGGTTGATCTAGGACATATACCTTTCTTTCCTGCTTGAGAACAATTCTCAAGTTCCTGAACCAGTCAAGAAAGTTTGTCCCATTGAGTTTGTCCTTCTCAAGGACAGATCGCAACGATAATGTAGCAGTATTACTAGTCGTCATGATTCTACAATTAAAATATGCAATTTAATTAGCAATCTCCCACTGAATAAAACAACCCTCAATGTAATAATTAGTGGGCTAAGATCCATATTTGGCTTAAACTTGAGTCCGCTTTGGCAGGACGCTCAACTTTAAGTTATTTAGGTAGGTAACAACTTTACCAATTACATCACATGTAACTCTTAGATGTTTATGGGATTCCATCATCATATGATCCGGCATGTTTTAATCCCATCTAATGCCTTGAGACCCAAAACCGTTTTGATAATCTCAATTAAGTCAAACAATAACAAACATAAGAGTAGCACCATTACTCTTGCTTATCTCCCCAAGATAACTCAAATGCACCCACTTTGGTGGACCTACAAATGAGCGATCGAGGTTTTGACAAGTGTTCATTAATTGACGGCATATGACTTAAGATTTCTTTTAGAGGGTTTAATTAATTATCTAGTTTATAAGATGCATGTATCGCGGTTGTATCTCATACAAGTATTATGCATATAAAACATACATGCAGTGATCTAATCAAAAGATGCATAATCTTAATCGTGATACAATATGGCTCACCTATCCTAAGTCCCCTCAAGCCAATGAGAGGAGCTCTCTAATTAGAATAGGAAAAGTACATAAGGAAACCTCGTTTTAACATTCGAGGGGAGTGAGATGAGAAGAGAATGTACAACGAGAGTCATTAGAGGAAGGCACGACACGCAGGCCGTATTTAGAAAAATTACAACACTTGTAATCTAGAGCCATATTGTTCACCATACCCAAACATTCAAGAATCAAAATTCATGCTATTTGAAGGGCAATAAATGTTTCAAAACATTCATATATCAGGAAAGTCAATACATATTACGATTATGTTGCGCTACGATTAAATAGCCACGGCGGTCCCGCTAGCCGGTTAGCGGGCGGGGTGTGGGGCAGCGCCCCAATAGAAATTTTTTTTGATAAATAATCAAGAATCTTAATTCTTTTTCCTTAGACCCCATCAATATTAATTGATCAAATCAATTAACATACACCACCGATTTCAGTTTCCTTTTAGATTCCGTATATGTCATACATAAACAGATTCCATATATGTCATACATATCACGCATGTTATCATATAATCAGCTAAGAAGTCTAACATACATCACATGTATCAACAATCAAACCTAACTTAAACACAAAACGGCATGGCTCTGATACCACTGAAGGGAATTGGAAGACACGCAGCAGAAATTAACTTTAAAAATTTTTTCCATTCCCAGCCAGGATCTACCGAATGTGTTTAAGTCAAGGAGAAAGAAGTGTTACCTTCGGTTTCGAGCTTTGGTCGCGACCTCAGTGTCCACTAGTCGCGACTCCTCGCCTCTGGAACTTTCAGTCGCGACCTCATCAGCTTCTAGTCGCGACCTGTCGCCTCTGGAGTTTGTAGTCGCGACCTACTCTGCTTCTAGTCGCGACCTGTAGCCTCTGGAACTTTTAGTCGCGACCTCTTCAACTTCAAGTCGCGACCTGTCTCCTCTTTTCGGATTTCTGACGTTCAGATGCCCGTTTGGTCGCGACCTAGGTGTTTTCTGGTCGCGACCTTTCTTCGTGTCTGGCCGTATCGTAGAAGTCGACAGCTCAGATCGGCTTCCTCTACCGGTATCCACACGAACAGCGTTCCAATTGCGAACGACGTGCTAGCGCCTCTTGTCCCTCTAGGGCTTTCTGGAGATTCCATCCTCACCGTCTCTATTTCGGCAGTTTCTTATGTGCAAACCTTTTGCACTCTCCCTGCCCCCTTTTCTCACGACTGAATGTGTGTGAAGAGATCTATATTGTGTGTAGAACCCTAGCTCCTAATGTCAAATATATAGGAAGCTATCGGGCTTCTAATAGGGCCGGGCTTCAGAATTAATCTTATATTAATTCTGAATTAATACAATATCATATATTGCATAATTTAATAAGAAACTGATTAAATAAATATGGTTTATATTAAATCTGTCCCACAGATTTAATTCACCTATTTATTTAATTTAAAATAAAGATAAGACAGAATTATATTTGATTTATTCTCATAAATCAAATTTGAGATATCTTATCAATTTGAATTTCAAATTCAAATAGATCATATCCATTTAAATTCAAATTCAAAAATGATAGAGATTTAATTTATCCTTATAAATTAAATCTTACAAATATCTCTTATATTATATATATAATATATATAAACTAATTTATATATATATATAAAATATATATCCACCCTAGATTATTCATTGAATCTAGACATCTCTTAGATTCAATGAATCTGGACATCATAGCTCGTATTGGGCTGTTTTGTGTGCGACCCTGTAGGCCCATATGAAGTTGGCAGTGGCCCAGTTACTATACTGACCCACAAGTCGTAAGCGGTCTCTAGCAAGGCATTACGACTACCCAAAACATATGAGGATTGATAAACGATGTAACCTTTCATACAACCATATCACGTCCCTTTTGTCACACGATATTTCGGTCAAGGATGAGGCATGGAGAACGTCATCCTCCTGTTCCTGACCGTTACTTTCTCGATCCCTGAGTAGTCTGAATATAGAAATGGAACTACCCTTCCATTCCAGTATGGCCATACATTTCTCAGACTCACTCATCGAGGGGCCCAGTAATATCTCTCTACGAATGTGAGGGACAAATTCCATCTTGACCATTCACATTCCTCCGCATGAAAAACCACTAAGCCCGAGCATAGCCTTTATGATCACTCGGTCAAAAGTGACTTTTGACTAGGTCAAAGCTGAGCGTTTGTCATGTAGGAATCCATGATGATCTCAGGTCAAAGGGCATAGTGACATGGCTTGTATATGAGAGAAGCTTATGACTTGACCCATGCAGCTCTCTCATTGCGGGTCGGTCCAACACCCTGTACTCTTACATGTGCTTATGACTTTGATTTATATCTCTATATATCTTCAAAGTCATACTGGTCTTATTTCATCTCTGCTCCCACATAGATGACCGACCAGGGACATTTAGGATAAGATCATGAGTTATCCAAGGATGGTCATCACAGTAAACTTGCAAATAATGTGATAACCTGATACAATGATTGGCCCCTAGGGCACGATTTCCAACAGTAAACTGATCAGCTTCTGTCTCTATCCATAGAGGAAACTGCTTCTTAAACCTTGTTCTGCTTAGTCCAGCCATATTGTGTTAATAAACATGAGACCTCGACTGTATTGGCTGACTAAGATTAGCCCATCATAATCATATCCTTCGTAAGACTATAAAGCTCGGGGTCCAGCCTCATTCATCTGGGTGTCACTGTCTTCTGTCTAAACCTTTCCAAGCAGTGAACACCATCCCTATATCCTACTCTAGGGAGAGGACCACTCAAACTTCTCATTTCTTTAAGGAATCAAACTAACTAAACCAGAGCATCATTGAGCCAGAACCTTCTGTTCTGTGCCAGAATCTTATGCTCGGAGCCAGAACCCTTTGTTTTGTGCTAATCTTATTCTGTACTAACACCATAAATTATCTGTTCAGAGCATTTCCTAAGCCAGAATCCTTTGCTCTGATACCAAAATGAAACATCCTTACTTTCGATTGTCTTAGGGACCATTTGGTAGCATTTAGAACCACTTTCAAGGTCATTGAAGTCCAATTTCTCAATCTGGAGTTTTACTCTTATCGAGTACTGTTCACTGTGTAAATTCCAGATGAGTGACCTGACTTCGAAAAATCATAACTAATTCTATAAAAATCGAAATGAAGTGGTTCCAATTGATAAATGAATATAACTCAATTATATTTCAGGGAAAAATAACTAGTTGACCATGCATTGACCTAGTCAACGTCAGTCAACGTTTCTATTTTACTGTTCATCCAGCGTTTTTCTCCTGAATCCAGCATTCTGGTCCCAACTTTGATAATTTATATCTCCTTGTGTAGACATCCAAATGATACGTTTTATATATCCAATTAAATCTTGGTATGTCTACTATTTACCATAAAAAGTTCATACATTAATTCATCCATTTACTATTTTTAATCATTTATCAAACATGACCTTGTCACCACGTGTTACTGTTCACAGTGGTATATTTCAGCATTTCTACTTTGCATACATATGCATACATCCATCATACATCAGTCAAACATGCCAAACAACAATTATTATTAATTAATAAGTTGTTTTACATCCAGTCATGTACATAAATTCTCATATCTCTATTACATCTTTTCCTGCCTGAAATCCGGCAGCATAACCGCTACGCTTCATCTGTACAAAGAACTGAACCGTACTGATTCGGTAATCCCCTCATGAGAACTACCATTCTACATAGTACCCAGGAAAGACTAGATGAATCGGCTAGGTCCACTCACTTCTAGCCTCCTTAGACAGCACTACGTACACAGTACTTATCATATACTGATGTTCAGTCTTTACTTCGGCAGCATAACGGCGTCTCTTAAAATTCCCAGAATTCATTTTGACATAACCTCCCCTGTAATGGTTTACTTATTGGGATGAGATTCGGGGGAATCTCAGTAGCAACAATCATAACAATATATGTAATGCAGAGTGACTGTGCTTGCTTGTGATTGTGTACAGATAAGTATGCTGCGTGCTTCCATGCTTAATAACATATGATCATAGCATTACAGCAGAGCTTCAGATATAACATATAAGACAACAATCCAACCAAACAATAGCACAATAAATCACAAAGCCATTACATAAAAGCTAGGATTAGTTACTACCTGGCTAGCTTAGCAGAACTCCACTATCCTTATTCTGCTTCTAGCTCCGCCAGAACTTCCTTTCTTTCTTTCTTCCTTTCTCTCTTTCTTTCCTTCTCCTTTTCTCTCTTCTTTCTCTCTTTTTCCCTTGCCCATGCGTAATGCAAATGAATGGGGGGGGGTATTTATAGTTTTCTTCAATGGCATTCTTGTAATTTTGAAGCCATAGGAACTTGTGGTCCTGGTTTTTCCTGGATTTTCCTATTTTCTTTAATTCCTCCTTTACTGCATCATGCATGACATCATTGGGACACCTCACCAGGACACCTCAGCGCCAGATTTATCACATGGCTGAAATCCTGGACACCTCAGATGCTGACTCAGCATGCTGACTCACCGGTCCAGTATCTTGCCTCGTAGTACGTGTCCTCAACTTTTTCTTCTGCCTTTATGTTGGCTCCATGTGTCATCCTACTGCCACCTGTCACGCCTTCCAATGTTATCCAGATAAATCCAGGACTTAATCTGATCACCTCCTCGGTTATCGTGCCAACCGAGTAACTTTACTTTATTGAAACAGCATTAAAATAATATTTTAATGCCACTTTTTCCCACACATTACTGGGCCTACGTTTTTGGGCTCTGGGAATGTTGTCTTGGATCCTGATCAAGCTCAAGTATTCTGATGGCTCGATTCCCAAGAAACAGCCCTTGGCAAATTACCAAAATACCCTTGGGTGCCCTTTCTTGCACTATTTTAACCCTAAGGGTAAAATCGTCATTTTACACCCTTTTGTACTCTGTCAGGGTATATACTGACTCTCAGTAACTTTATCTGTATGTACCTTGGCTTCTGGGCCTGTCCAGAATTACCAAAATGCCCTTCATTCATCTGTTACACTTTTGTACAACACAGGGGCATTTTCGTAATTTCGCACTTTTCCGGGGTTCTGCCGGACACTGGCCCACCTATCAGTCCAAGTGTCTCATTGGGCCTCTGTTGGCGCCATTATTGGGCCTTTCTGGGTCCAATATCCTCATGGCACGCATTACGAGGAATCTTCCCCCGTTAATAATTATTGAATATTTTATCTATAATTCACCGTTTATACACATATCCGGACACCGGCTCCTTCTGTCCGATACACTGGCCTGCGGTGTTCAGGCATCCCTGTGAGTCATATCAGTCATCTGACCGAGATCATCCGAACTCATTCAGTCCCTTTTCAAATACCGATAAATCTCCCTATCGGATACCCGGAGGCCTCCACTCCCGTCTGGATTTTCTAATTTGCGAATAACTTTTTCTACAGGCCTCCTATCGGTATTCTGTCAGTTTCCTGACATCCGTCCCATAAGTACGTATCATCCTGTATTTTCTCACTTAGATCTGAAATCTAGGATATCCGGTATGAATTTTTATAACTTTTGGACGATCAGTCCATTTCTGGCTATCTGGAGTCTTCAAAAATTCCTGTATTAAGCCAGATTACCGAGCGTCACTTGCTCTCTCTACCGGTGAAATCTGGGACTAAAATGCTTTCGGACAGTCCAAACCACTTCCGGCCTGACCTTCTTTAATTACAATTTAGCCCCAGGGAACTTTTCTTCTTTTTAATTAAGTCCCTTTTTATTTGGCTAAAATTACACTTAAGGACCCCACATCTTTGTCTACTTTCCTTTTTGGCCTTGAAACTTTCCATAATTGCACTTAAGTCCTTTCATTTCCTTTACTAGGTCTAGGGGCATTATTGTCTTTTCATATTTTACCAGAGTATTCTCTGGCCCTGGTCAACTATCCAGATACCCCTTCTTGACTGTCTAACCTTAGCCAAATGACCAAAATACCCTTTACTCATTCTTCAGTTATTCTATAACATAAGGGCATTTTCGTCATTTTGCACATTTTTCCCGGACACCGGCCCCTCTTACCACTGAACTGATATTATGGGCCTGGGCCTTCCCTGGTGTCACTACGGGCCTTAGACAATACTGTATGGCCTCTGGCCATAGTCCGATCATCTCTATTCGGACTGCTCTTCCTTTACCGATTATAATTGTAATTTCCCATCTTCAGGAATTTTTACAGAAAAATCGGGACCTCAAATCAAAATTCTGTGTGGCGTCATTCAATCCGGAATCCTTTTCTCTATCTCCTGGTATTTTCAGATATTTTATCCGGACCGGGCTATTTTGGCCTGAAAGTACGCTCCCGCGCACACTTTTAAAAAATGACCATTTTACCCCTGGTCATATTTCTAATTCTTTCATACACCTAGAGACCTCATATGCACATTTCACAGTTCAGTTAAATGATCAGCATAATTTTCTCTATTTTCTGGCAAAATATGGTACTCATCGGCTACCAGCCCGATCTTTCCCATAATTACGATTATGCCCTTGAATTCTCTTTCTGGCATCTCTAGGCCTAAAAATTGGGGTGTTACATGTTACATTTCTACCCCCCTTAAAATAAATTTCGTCCTCGAAATTTACTTAGCATCTTAGTCAACTATCCTGGATATAGCTCTTCTGTATATCCTTTCCTGGATCATGACTAAGGCTTGGGGCATTTATCCTCTTACACTTATGGACAACTCATTACACTTGTGAGTAGTGTCCATTTCTTTCATATCTTATTCCACAGAATTCTAATGTAATTCTGGGTCTACTTCACTCTTCTTACACTTTGCTAATATCTTAGGAGAAATATTTTCTTCTGACTTTCTTTCTCCTGATACGAGATCATAACCCAGATAACTTCTCTGACTTTTCTTAACTGTGCTCATAACTTTATGCATTTATGCCAAACTTTTGTGGCATTTTTTTCTTATCCCTTCTTTGGGCTTATCTATTGTTAGGATACTCTTGCCTTAGCACCTTTCGTGCCACTGGGTTAGGGCTAGATTACTCTTTGTATAACTTTAGGCCCTAGCAATCTCTTTCTTATAGAACTACGTTCCATCTTTACTTTGCCTTAGACCCTCTTCTCTAGGTCTTTCTGGCCTTTTATTACCACTTCCTTTAGATCAGAAAAGAACTCTTTATTATCCACATCATTTTCTAGGCTTATAGTTCCTTACAGCTTAGTCGCCCTTACCGCTATGGTTCTTCTTAACCATTCTTAGGGTCGACCTCAGGGAATATTGGAGACTCTGTCTGGGGTAAGAGCAAATACCTTTCCTAGGGATGTCAGCATTCTTAGGGCATCCTTTTGTAAAGTGGCCTTTCTCACCACAACTGCTTTGCCCTGCTTGCCACTCCCATGTGCCATGGCTCTTTCCACCACATTGACATCTCTGCTCTCCAACCTGATTATTACTTTGATCAGTTCCCTGTCTGAACTATCGCTTCTTTCTCTTGCTATTGGCTTCATAACTTGAGCTACCTCCCAGAGTGCTCTTAGCCAATGCTTTTCTATTCTCTATATACAGGGAGTTCTCTTCTCTGCTTCTCAGGCATACTTCTACAAAACTTTGAATATCAGTACTCAGATTTGTACTTGGACTCCTGTCTTTGTTAAGGAAAAACTAAGTTCAGCCTGCCTATAATAGAGGCTATCTGAGGAAAACCATTGTAAAATAATTTCTATGGGTGAGTTTATCAACTAGTGAAGCTTCCTTATCTTAACTTCGTCTTTGGCATTCATCATCCCAAAGAGATATTACATTGTACTCATATCTCATGGCTCATTACTTTCCTTAGGCTAGGTCTAACTACGACCTCGGGATCTAACTGCGATCAACCGTTAGCCTCTTCAGAATCTAACTGCGACTCTGAAGCTGTTAGGATCTATCTGTGATCCTGGAGCCATGCTAGGATCTAACTGTGACCCTCCAGAATCTAACTGCGATTCCGTTGTACTGTATATCTCCCGAAAATCTTAAACCAACAGACTAAGTTATAAGGTTAACTGCTTCCACCTGTTGATAACTCCGTAAATAAATACTTTAAAAATATATTTAGTAGCCTCATATCATTTACCCAGACTTTACTTACTTTCTCTCTTACTCAGGAGTTCCTTCTCATTTCTCAACCTGTGCTCTAACTGCGAGCAATTTGTACCACATCCAACTCTTATCTAAAGAGTGATCTAGAAACAATCCCTTTACTGTTATCTATTTCTCTTTTTGTACACTATTCCTTTCAATAGAAATGGCCCTGAGTACTGTATTCACAAGCCTATAGAAATACCTGAGTAACCTTAATCATAAATCATGTCTGAGTCTCATATCATAACTTATCGTCCCATAAACTGAGTCTATCTATCATCCTCAGTAAATTCATATCATCCTCCTATCATATGGTATGGGAGCAACATACTTTCTTATAACTTTCTCATCTCATATATGTACTCATATATGCTCTACCCTGCATGCACTGCAAAAGGGAAGTATCCATTCATCATAACATACTCTAACATGCATGTCATCCTTTGACAACTGCAAGGAGATGCAACTATCACATCTTATAGCAACATAAGCTATATCATCATAATATTTTGCTCAACCATCCATTAGATATCGTAACAATCTAAGTAAGCCTCAAAACATATTTCCTTTATCATATTATTTGTCAGATCATCATTTGATCATACTATCTATCGCATTATCTGTCAGATTATCAATCACATGATCAGGATCTGACAAGCACATCTGTCTATCTTACTTAGGCTGCCACACTACCCTCTTACCAGGGTATAGACTCAATCCTTCATTACTTTATCTCATATAGGGAATTGGGGAGTCATTTTATCTCTTAACTGTGGCTACCTCTTTACTATCTTTCAACTTCTTCGGTATGAATTTTAGGATATCCGGTATGAATTTTTATAACTTTTGGACGATCAGTCCATTTCTGGCTATCTGGAGTCTTCAAAAATTCCTGTATTAAGCCAGATTACCGAGCGTCACTTGCTCTCTCTACCGGTGAAATCTGGGACTGAAATGCTGTCGGATAGTCCAAACCACTTCCGGCCTGACTTTCTTTAATTACAATTTAGCCCCAGGGAACTTTTCTTCTTTTCATTTAAGTCCCTTTTTACTTGGCTAAAATTACACTTAAGGACCCCACATTTTTGTCTACTTTCCTTTTTGGCCTTGAAACTTTCCATAATTGCACTTAAGTCCTTTCATTTCCTTTACTAGGTCTAGGGGCATTATTGTCTTTTCATATTTTACCAGAGTATTCTCTGGCCCTGGTCAACTATCCAAATACCCCTTCTTGACTGTCTATCCTTAGCCAAATGACCAAAATACCCTTTACTCATTCTTCAGTTATTTTATAACATAAGGGCATTTTCGTCATTTTGCACATTTTTCCCGGACACCGGCCCCTCTTACCACTGAACTGATATTATGGGCTTGGGCCTTCCCTAGTGTCACTGTGGGCCTTAACAACCACTATATGGCCTCTGGCCATAGTCCGATCATCTCTATTCGGACTGCCTTTCCTTTACAGATTATAACTGTAAATTCCCATCTTCAGGAATTTTTACAGAAAAATCGGGACCTCAAATCAAAATTCTGTGACTCCTCATTCAATCCGGAATCCTTTTCTCTATCTCCTGGTATTTTCAGATATTTTATCCGGACCGGGCTATTTTGGCCTGAAAGTACGCTCCAGCGCACACTTTTCAAAAATGACCATTTTACCCTTGGTCACATTTCTAATTCTTTCATACACATAGAGACCTCATATGAACATTTCACAGTTCAGTGAAATGATCAGCATAATTTTCTCTATTTTCTGGCAAAATATGGTACTCATCGGCTACCAGTCTGATCTTTCCCATAATTACGATTATGCCCTTGAATTCTCTTCTTGGCATCTCTAGGCCTAAAAATTGGGGTGTTACATTTCTACCCCCCTTAAAATAAATTTCGTCCTCGAAATTTACTTGGCATCTTAGTCAACGATCCTGGATATAGCTCTTCTGTATATCCTTTCCTGGTTTATGACTAAGGCTTGGGGATTCATCCTCTTATACTTATGGACAACTCATTACACTTGTGAGTAGTGTCCATTTCTTTCATATCTTATCCCTTAGAATTTTTATGTAATTCTGGGTTTACATCACTTTGCTAATCTCTCAGGAGAAATATTGTTCTTCTGACTTCCTTTCTCCTGATACAAGATCATAACCCAGATAACTTCTCTGACTTTTCTTAACTGTTCTCATAACTTCATGCATCTATGCCAAACCTTTGTGGCATTTGCACTTCTTCTTATCCCTTCTTAGGGCTTATCTATCATTAGGCTACTCTTGCCTTAGCACCTTTCAATTTAACGTGCTACTGGGTTAGGGCTAGATTACTCTTTGTATAGCTGTATGCCCTAACAACCTCTTTCTTATAGAACTACGTTCTATCTCTGCTTTGCCTTAGACCCTCTTCTCTAGGTCTCTCTGGCCTGTGAATCTCTCAAGACTTGTTATCATGACCACTTTCTTTAGATCCGAAAAGAACTCTTCATTATCCACATCATTATCTAGGCCTATAGTTCCTTACAGCTCAGTCGCCCTTACAGCTATGGTTCTTCTTAACCATTCTTAGGGTCGACCTTAGGGAATATTGAAGACTGTGTCTGGGGTAAGAGCAAATACCTTTCCTAGGGACGTCAGCATTCTTAGGCAACCTTTTGCAAAGTGGCCTTTCTTACCACAACTGCTTTGCCCTGCTCGACACTCCCATGTGCCATGGCTCTTTCCACCACATTGACATCTCTGCTCTCCAATCTGATCATTACCTTGATTAGTCCCTTGTCTGAACTATCGCCTCTTTCTCTTGCTATTGGCTTTACAACTTGAGCTACCTCCCAGAGTGCTCTTAGCCAATGCTTTTCCATTCTCAACACATAGAGGATTCTGTTCTTTTCTGCTTCTCAGGCATACTTCTACAAAACTTTGAATATCAGTACTCAGCTTCGAATTTGGACTCCGTCTTCGCTTAAGGAAAAACTAAGTTTAGTCTGTATAATAGAGGCTACCTAAGAAAACCATTATAAAATAATTTCTCTGGGTGAGTTTATCAACTAGTGAAGCTTCCTTAACTTAACTTCGTCTTTGGCATTCATCATCCCAAAGAGATACTACATTGTACTCATATCTCATGGCTCATTACTTTCCTTAGGCTAGGTCTAACTGCGACCTCGGGATCTAACTGCGATCAACCGTTAGCCTCTTCAGAATCTAACTGCGACTCTGAAGCTTTTAGGATCTAACTGCGACCCTGGAGCCATGCTAGGATCTATCTGCGACCCTCTAGAATCTAACTACGATTCTGTTATACTGTATATCTCCCGGAGATTTTAAACCAACAGACTAAGTTACAAGGTTAACTGCTTCCACCTATTGATAACTCCATAAATAAACATTTGAAAATTTTATAGCCTCATATCATTTACCCAGACTTTACTTACTTCCTCTCTTGCTCAGGAGTTCCTTCTTATCTTTCACCCTGTGCTCTAACTGCGAGCCATTTGAACTATGCTCTAACTGTGAGCATTCTATATCAGATCCAACTCTTATCTGAAGAGTGATCTATACTCATCTGAATCTAGCTCTATCTGAGAGTCATCTGTTTCAGATCCAACTCTTATCTGAAGAGTGATCTAGAAACAATCCCTTTACTGTTATCTGTTTCTCTTTCTGTACATCATTCATTTCATTCGAAATAGCCCTGAGTACTGTATTCATAAGCCTATAGAAATACCTGAGTAACCTCAATCATAATTCATATCTGAATATCATATCATAACTTATCGTCCCATAAACTGAGACTATCTATCATCCTCAATACATTCATATCATCCTCATAACATATGGTATAGGAGCAACATACTTTCTCATCTCATATATGTACTCATATACATTCTACCCTGCATGTACTGCTAAAAGGGGCGTATCCATTCATCATAGCATACTCTAACATGCATGTCATCATATGACAACTGCAAGGAGATGCAACTATCATACTTATGGCAACATAAGCCATATCATCATATTTTGCTCAACCATCCATCAGACATCATAATAATCTAAGTAAGCCTCAAACATATTTCCTTTATCATATCATTTGTCAGATCATCATCTGATCATACTATCTATCGCATTATCTGTCAGATTATCAATCACATGGTCAGGATCTGACAAGAACATCTGTCTATCTTACTTAGGCTGCCACACTACCCTCTTACCAGGGTATAGACTCAACCCTTCATTACTCTATCTCATATAGGGAATTGGGGAGTCATTTTATCTCTTAACTGTGGCTACCTCTTTACTATCTTTCAACTTCTTCTATCTATCCATCAGTCCCAGTCTATTCTTGACCGGACTATGGTTCCTTATTGATCTTTCTTTTTATCCTAGCGAACTTGAGTCGCATGGATCTCATTCATCATCTTTTACTATTACTTCTATTCTCTAGGGTATTCTCCTCTAGGTCTACTACTTCTTTGTGATGGAATCCCTCTGCTTAGGGAACATTTAGCTCTTTATCTATTAACCATCACGTTTCTTACCTTAGGCCATGTGCTAGGATCATTCCTGGCAAATCTCATCCTAGCTTTTAGGTCTTCTATTCAGAGCAGCTGAATAAAACCCCTACAGCGTAGATCTACTCTTAGTTATCACATAGAGGATCTACTTTTTCACATTGTCTTAAACTGATCTTTCGTACCTCAGTACCTTTGTACTGTCTGGCTTACCATATGCTATACCAATCCTTTAGCTGGTGGACTTCAGCGATGGTTGGTACCTTCATTATCATATGGCCTCTGCTATCTTTTGTTATGACTTGAGAACTGCATAGTCACAACTCACATGCTCTGGGACTTTTAGTTGCAACCGTCGCACACTACTCGTCATGACCTGGCATCTCTACGTCCTTTAGTCGTAACCTATAACATCACTACCTGAACTCCTTTGTACACTGGTCGCGTACTGCAATATTACTCATCACTACCTAAGGTCTTCTCACGTCGCAACATCAACTTATCTGTACATATAATCTCGACATAAGACTCCTCTTCTCTACTTCCTACTTTTAAAACATGTAGTCATACTCATCCTCATACAACGGCAACACACTAGGTATAGGGTAGCTCAATAGTGTGCATACTGGCCAATACAATCCAATCCAATACAGGATTTATCCGTTCATTAGCCAGTGGAAACAGAACACAAATAAACTCGTACCTTAGTTTGGCACAGGAGACTTTCTTATCTCGTTGCCAGTCAGGTATATATTCTTCCCTGAGTCGGGTATCTTTCGCCCGTTGTGTTCTATGGACACTCCCTGGCATAATGTCCAGGCTTTCCACACCTATAGCATAACCCTTGACCTACTGGACAAGGCCTCATACCATGGTCTCGACCACAGTTCCTACACTCATTAGGCCTTGGTTGCCTACTAACTTCTCTTGGCCCACTACCTGGCCTACTTCCTTGCTTCTTATTAACTTTTGACCCATATGCTGGCCCATTCTTCTTACTGTTCCCTCTCAAGGAACCTGGTGGCATCACTTTCAGTGGGACATTCTAAAACCTTAAAGATTTTCTCTAACTGGCTTACCCAATCCTCAGCTACTTGAGTGTCAAAAGTCCCTTCAAACATGGGCTGATTAAACTTATGGAATCGTTCCATCCATGTTTGCAGACTTTCCTGGTCATTATTATTCCTTATAGACCCCTGATGTCTATTCATTCCAGTCTGCTCATGATCTGGCTGAGGTTCAGGTTCTATATCATTCTCTGGTACTACCTACTTCCCAGACTGCTGTAATCTTGCAACCGCAGCAGCAACCGCCGTAGTGATAGCAGAATCTCGCTCTTGATCTTGGCGAGCCTGGGATGCCCACATCACATCGTGACTTATGACTTAACTTGTTGTAACTTGGATATCTGGCATCCTCACTACAATATCTGGTTACAACATGATACCTCGAGCTACTCTTGCAGCTTCCTTAGTTGTGAACTGATCAAATTTCGTCTCTATCCATAGAGGAAACTGCTTCTTAAACCTTGTTCTGCTTAGTCCAGCCATATTGTGTTAATAAACACGAGTCCTCGACTGTATCGGCTGACTAAGATTAGCCCATCAAAATCATATCCTTCGTAAGACTATAAAGCTCGGGGTACAGCCTCATACATCTGGGTGTCACTGTCTTCTGTCTAAACCTTTCCAAGCAGTGAACACCATCCCTATATCATACTCTAGGGAGAGGACCACTCAAACTTCTCATTTGTTTAAGGAATCAAACTAACTAAACCAGAGCATCACTGAGCCAGAACCTTCTGTTCTGTGCCAGAATCTTATGCTCGGAGCCAGAACCCTTTGTTCTGTGCTAACCTTATTCTGTACTAACACCATAAATTATCTGTTCAGAGCATTTCCTAAGCCAGCATCCTTTGCTATGATACCAAAATGAAACATCCTTACTTTCGTATGTCTTAGGGACCATTCAGTAGTATTTAGAACCACTTTCAAGGTCATTGAAGTCCAATTTCTCAATCTGGAGTTTTACTCTTATCGAGTACTGTTCACTGTGTAAATTCCAGATGAGTGACCCGACTTCGAAAAATCATAACTAATTCTAGAAAAATCAAAATGAAGTGGTTCCAATTGCTAAATGAAGCTAACTCAATTATATTTCAGGGACAAATAACTAGTTGACCATTAGTTGACCGAGTCCACGCCAGTCAACATTTCAATTTTACTATTCATCCAGCGTTCTTCTCCTGAATCCAGCATTCTGGTCCCAAATTTGATAATTTATATCTCCTTGTGTAGACATACAAATGATACGTTTTATATATCAAATTAAATCTTGGTATGCCTACTATCTACCATAAAAATATCATACATTAATTCATCCATTTACTATTTTTAATCATTTATCAAACATGACCTTATCACTACGTGTTACTGTTCACAGTGGTATATTTCAGCATTTCTACTTTGCATACATAGGCATACATCCCTCATACATCAGTCAAACATGCCAAACAACAATTATTATTAATTAATAAGTTGTTTTACATCTAGACATGTACATAAATTCTCATATCTCTATTACATATTTTTCTGCCTAAACTCCGGCAGCATAACCGCTACGCTTCATCTGTACAAAGAACTGAACCGTACCGATTCGGTAATCCCCTCATGAGAACTACCATTCTACGTAGTACCCAGGAAAGACTAGATGAACCGGCTAGGTCCACTCACTTCTAGTCTCCTTAGATAGCACTACGTACACAGTACTTATCATATACTGATGTTCAGTCTTTACTTCGGCAGCATAACGGCGTCTCTTAAAATTCCCAGAATTCATTTTGACATAACCTCCCCTGTAATGGTTCACTTATTGGGATGAGATTCAGGGGAATCTCAGTAGCAACAATCATAATAATATATGTAATGCAGAGTGACAGTGCTTGCTTGTGATTGTGTACAGATAAGTATGCTGCGTGCTTCCATGCTTAATAACATATGATCATAGCATTACAGCAGAGCTTCAGACATAACATATAAGACAACAATCCAACCAAACAATAGCACAATAAATCACAAAGCCATTACATAAAAGCTAGGATTAGTTACTACCTGGCTAGCTTAGCAGAACTCCATTATCCTTATTCTGCTTCCAGCTCCGCCAGAACTTCCTTACTTCCTTTTCTCCTTTCTCTCTTCCTTTCCTTCTCCTTCTCTCTCTTCTTTCTCTCCCTTCTCCCTTGCCTTGCGTGAATGAAAATGGAATGGAGGGGGGTATTTATAATTGCCTTCAATGGCAATTCTGCAGTTTCTATGAACTTTGATCCTGCGGTCCTGGTTTTTCCTGGATTTTCCTATTTTCTTTAATTCCTCCTTTACTGCATCATGCATGACATCATTGGGACACCTCACCAGGACACCTCAGCGCCACATTTATCACATGTCTGAAATCCTGGACACCTCAGCAGCTGACTCAGCATGCTGACTCACCGGTCCAGTCTCTTGCCTCGTAATTCGTGTCCTCAACTTTTTCTTCTGCCTTTATGTTGGCGCCATGTGTCATCTTACTGGCACCTGTCACGCCTTCCAATGCTATCCAGATAAATCCAGGACTTAATCTGATCGCCTCCTCGGTTATCGTGCTGACCGAGTAACTTTACTTTATTGAGACAGCATTAAAATAGTATTTTAATGCCACTTTTCCTCACATATCACTGGGCCTACGTTTTTGAGCTCTGGGAATGTTATCTTGGATCCTGATCAAGCCCAAGTACTCTGATGGCTCGATTCCCAAGAAACAGCCCTTGGCAAATTACCAAAATACCCTTGGGTGCCCTTTCTTGTACTATTTTAACCCTAAGGGTAAAATCGTCATTTCATACCCTTCTTTACTCTGTCAGGGCATATACTGACTCCAAATAACTTTATCTGTATATACCTTGGCTTCTGGGACTGTCCAGAATTACCAAAATGCCCTTCATTCATCTGTTACACTTTTGTACAACACAGGGGCATTTTCGTAATTTCGCACTTTTCCGGGGTTCTGCCGGACACTGGCCCACCTATCAGTCCAAGTGACTTACTGGGCCTCTACTGGCGCCATTATTGGGCCTTTCTGGGTCCAATATCCTCATGGCACGCATTACGAGAAATCTTCCCCCGTTAATAATTATTGAATATTTTATCTATTATTCACCGTTTATACACATATCCGGACCCGGCTCCTTCTGTCCGATACACTGGCCTGCGGTGTTCAGGCATCCCTGTGAGTCATATCAGTCATCTGACTGAGGTCATCCGAACTCATTCAGTCCCTTTTTAAATACCGATAAATCTCCCTATCGGATACCCCCGAGGCCTCACACTCCCGTCTGGATTTTCTGATTTGTGAATAACTTTTTCTACAGGCCTCCTATCGGTATTCTGTCAGTTTCCCGACATCCGCCCCATAAGGACGTATCATCCTGTATTTTCTCACCTAGATCTGAATTCTAGGATATCCGGTATGAATTTTTATAACTTTTGGACGATCAGTCCATTTCTGGCTATCTGGGGTCTTCAAAAATTCCTGTATTAAGCCAGATTACCGAGCGTCACTTGCTCTCTCTACCGGTGAAATCTGGGACTGAAATGCTGTCGGATAGTCCAAACCACTTCCGGCCTGACTTTCTTTAATTACAATTTAGCCCCAGGGAACTTTTCTTCTTTTCATTTAAGTCCCTTTTTACTTGGCTAAAATTACACTTAAGGACCCCACATTTTTATCTACTTTCCTTTTTGGCCTTGAAACTTTCCATAATTGCACTTAAGTCCTTTCATTTCCTTTACTAGGTCTAGGGGCATTATTGTCTTTTCATATTTTACCAGAGTATTCTCTGGCCCTGGTCAACTATCTAGATACCCCTTCTTGACTGTCTATCCTTAGCCAAATGACCAAAATACCCTTTACTCATTCTTCAGTTATTTTATAACATAAGGGCATTTTCGTCATTTTGCACATTTTTCCCGGACACCGGCCCCTCTTACCACTGAACTGATATTATGGGCTTGGGCCTTCCCTAGTGTCACTGTGGGCCTTAACAACCACTATATGGCCTCTGGCCATAGTCCGATCATCTCTATTCGGACTGCCTTTCCTTTACCGATTATAACTGTAAATTCCCATCTTCAGGAATTTTTACAGAAAAATCGGGACCTCAAATCAAAATTCTGTGACTCCTCATTCAATCCGGAATCCTTTTCTCTATCTCCTGGTATTTTCAGATATTTTATCCCGACCGGGCTATTTTGGCCTGAAAGTACGCTCCAGCGCACACTTTTCAAAAATGACCATTTTACCCTTGGTCACATTTCTAATTCTTTCATACACATAGAGACCTCATATGCACATTTCACAGTTCAGTGAAATGATCAGCATAATTTTCTCTATTTTTTGGCAAAATATGGTACTCATCGGCTACCAGTCCGATCTTTCCCATAATTACGATTATGCCCTTGAATTCTCTTCCTGGCATCTCTAGGCCTAAAAATTGGGGTGTTACAAATGTGGTCATTATAACGGGTTATGAGAAATAATTAGTAAGATAATAAATCTGTCTTAGCTCAGTGATGAGGTTGCTGTATGAGGGGTTAGGACATGGATAGCTGTAAGCAACTATAATGAGAGATGTTAGTTGCTAAGAATCCATGTGGAAGGTCTGGGACCAAGCTGTTGCTCCTCTAGACCATCACTGGAGTGCGAATAAGACAGAGAGGGATGATCTTACTGGTTATAGATATGACTGCGTTATAAGAATCACATAGCTGTATAGGTCAGTAAGAAGTTCTCTTCAGGAAAGATGAGGTATCCCTTAAAATTTCGAGGACGAAATTTTTAAAAGGGGAGGAGAATTGTAACATCCCAATTTTCAGGCCTAGAGATGCAGGGAATAGCCTGAGATTGAGAGGATACCAGACCCCTTTTGGGCAGGAGTCCCAAGGGGTAGAATGGCCATTTTGGGATAAAGATTGGAAAGTCAAGCTAATATTGCTTCCGCAAGTGTACTTTGAGGAGTCTAAGGAAGGATGTTTCATCTTACATAGGGAATAGGGGAGTCACTTTATCTTTTAACTGTGGCTACCTCTTTATTATCTCTTAACTTCTTCTATCTATCCATCAGTCCTAGTCTACTCTTGACCGGACTATGGTTCCTTAATGGCCTTTCTCTTGATCCTTAATTCTCATGGATCTCATTCATCATCTCTCACTATTACTTCTGTTCTCTAGGGTATTCTTCCCTAGGTCTATTACTTCTTCGTGATGGAATCCCTCTGCTCAAGGAACATTTAGCTCTTTATCTATTAACCATCCCGTCTGTTCCATTAGGCCATGTACTAGGATCATTCTTGGCAAATCTCAATCTAACTTTTAGGTCTTCTATTCAGATTAACTGAATAAAACCCCTGTAACATAGATCTACTCTTACTTATCACATAGAGGATCTACTTTTACACATTATCTTAAACTGATCTTTCGTAACTCAGTACCTTTGTACTGTCTGGCTTACTATATGCTATTCCAATCCTCTAGCTGATGGACTTCAACAAGGTTATTACCTTCATTATCATATGGCCTCTGCTATCTTTGTTGTGACCTGAGAACTGCATAGTCGCAACTCACATGCTCTGCGACTTTTAGTCGCGATTGTCATACGCTACTCGTCACGACCTGGCATTTCTGTGTCCTTTAGTCGCGACCTATCTCTCATAACATCGCGACCTGGACTCCTTTCGGCCATAATATAAGTTTTAACGCTCAAGGGTTTGACTAACCCTATCTATCTTGTATATATTTTCTCTACTTCCTACTTTTAAAACCTGTAATCATATTCATCCACATACATAGGCAACATACTAGGTATAGGGTAGCTCAATAGTGTGCACACTGGACAATACAATCCAATCACATACAGGATTTATCTATTCATTGGCTAGTGGATACATAACACAATTAAACTCGTACCTTAGTTTGGTGCAGGTGACTTTCTTATCTCGTTGCCAGTCAGGGCATATACTCTTCCCTAAGTCGGGTATCTTTCGCCTGTCGTGTTCTGTGGACACTCCCTGGCATAATGTCCAGACTTTCCACACCTATAGCATAACCCTTAACCTACTAGACAAGGCCTCGTACCATGGTCTCAACCACAGTTCCTACATACAATAGGCCTTGGTTGCCTATTAACTTCTCTTGACCCACTACCTGGCCTACTTCCCTGTCTCTTCTTACTGTTCCCTCTTAAGGAACCTGGAGGCATCATTTTCAATGCAGCAGGCTCACTCTTTTCTGGGTATTGCACATTCTTTTCTGTGATCCTGCATACCTCTACGGCTTCATTAAACCTTCGTATCTGTCTAGGAAAAACCTTTTCCTTTAATGTAGGGTTTAACCCACGAGTTAACTTCTCAGTGGTCCACCTCTCATCATTCCTACAGTTTAGGTAAGTGGAATATCGTGAAAGACGAATGAACCTAGCAAGATAATCATCAAAGGGTTCTTGCTCATCCTGCTTTAACATTAAAAATTCTGCTTCACATTCATCCCTTACTGACTGTGGAAAATATTTCTCGTTGAACTGCTCAAGAAATACTTCCCATGTAAGTGGAATATTTCTAGAGTGCATAATCACTTCCGTATTCTTCCACCACCTATCCGCCACTTTTTCTAGCTTGTAACTGCCAGCTGGGCCTTTCTTTCAGTGGGACATTCTAAAATCTTAAAGATTTTTCTCTAACTGGCTAACCCAATCCTCAGCTACTTGGGTGTCAAAAGTCCCTTCAAACATGGGCGGATTAAACCTATGGAATCGTTCCATCCATGTTTGCAGACTTTCCTGGTTATTATTATTTCCCATTGACCCCTGATGTCTATTCATTCCAGTCTGCTCATGATCTGGCTGAGGTTCAGGTTCTATATCATTTTCTGGTACTACCTCCTTCTCAGTCTGCTGTAAGCTAGCAACTGCAGCAGCAACCGCCGTAGCGATAGCAGAATCTTGTTCTTGATCTTGGCCAGTCTGGGTTGCCCTATCTCATCTATTACTTGTTATTGCTGTTCTAGCCTATCTAGAATAACTTGCATAGGGTCTATCTGACTATTAGAACCCTCTTCCCGAGGCTTTACCACTCCGGGTCTAACCGTTCTTCTTGTATTAACCACGACTTCCACTTCTTTTTCTAGAATTGGGAAATACAGTCATATATATGCACAACAATCTACGTACATATGTAAAACATTTAGAATAATCTATACCACATACCCCACATATTAACTATTTCAGAGCATCACTAAGCCAGAACCTTCTGTTCTGTGCCAGAATCTTATGCTCTGAACCAGAGCCCTTTCTGGTCTATGCCAGAACCTTCTGCTCTGATACCAAAATGAAATATCCTTACTTTCATATGTCTTAGGGACCATTTGATAGCATTTAGAACCACTTTCGAGGTCATTGAAGTCCAATTTCTCAATCTGGAGTTTTACTCTTATCGAGTACTGTTCACTTGAAAATTCCAGATGAGTGACCTGACTTTGAAAAATCATAACTAATTCTAGAAAAATATAAATGAAGTGGTTCCAATTTCTATTTGAAGCTAACTCAATTATATTTCAGATAAAAATAACTCATTTATCATTCATTGACCAAGTCAACATCAGTCAACGTGTCAACTTTACTGTTCATCCCACTTTTTCTCCCTGAATCCAGCATTCTGGTCCCAACTTTGATAATTTATATCTCCTTGTGTAGACATCCAAATGAGTCATACTATATATCAAATCGAAGATTGGTATGTCTACTATTTACCTTAAAAATGTCATACATTTATTCATCCATTTACTATTTTTAATTATGGGTCAAACATCCTCATGTCCCCACGGGTTACTGTTCATAGTGTTAATTTTTAGCAACCAACATTACATACATAAGCATATATCCATCATATATTAGTCAAACATGCCAACAACAATTATTATAATTAATAAGTTATTTTACATCTGGCCATGTACATAAATTCTCATAACTCTATTGCATCTTTTTCTGCCTGAAATCCGGCAACATAACCGCTACGCTTCATCTTCAGAAAGTAACTGATCTTGTACCGATTCGATAATTCCCGTGAGAACTACCATTCTACGTAAGTACCCAGGAAAGACTGGATGAACCGGCTAGGTCCACTCACTTCCAACCTCCTTAGACAGTACCTACGTACACAGTACGTATCAGCTGCTCTCCTTATCTTGTCATAATTTCGGCAGCATAACGGCGTCTCTTAAAATTTCCAAAATTCACTTTGACATAACCTCCCCTGTAATGGTTTACTTATTGGGATGAGATTTAGGGGAATCTCAGTACCAACAATCATAACAATATATGTAATGCAGAGTGAGAGTGCTTGCTTGTGATTGTGTACGGATAAGTATGCTACATGCTTCCATGCTTAATAACATATGATCATAGCATTATAGCAGAGCTTCAGACATAACATATAAGACAACAATCCAACCAAACAATAGCACAACAAATCACAAAGCCATTACATAAAAGCTAGGATTAGTTACTACCTCAAAAGCTCAGCAGAACTCTACTATCTCTATTATGCTTCCAGCTCCGCCAGAACTTCCTTTCTTTCTTTCTTCCTCTCACTTTCTCTCTCTAGCACCTCCTCCTCTCTCTAAAAGCCTCTTGGCCGTGCAGCACATGAATGAATGGGGGGTATTTATAGTTTTGGTCAATGGCATTCTTGTAATTTTGAAGCCATCTGATCCTGTGGTCCTGGTTTTTCCGGAATTTCCTATTTTTCTTTATTCCTTTTACTGCATCATGCATGACATCATCGTGGACACCTCAGTGGACACCTAATCAGTCACATGTCTCATATGGCGAAATTGAGCCTTCTTGAAGCTTTCCAGTCCAATCCGGTACCGGTCCGGTCCGATTTCCCACAAACTGGACTCACCGGCTAAGATTGTGTCACATGTCCTTAACTTTTCTTCTCCCTCTAAGATGACGCCATGTGGCATCTAGAAGGAATTGTTCACGCCTTCCAACGCTATCCAGATAAGTCCAGGACTTTATCTGATCACCTCCTCGGTTATCGTGCCGACCGAGTAACTTTACTTTATTAAAACAGCATTAAAATAGTATTTTAATGCCACTTTTTCCCACATACTTCATGGGCTACGTTTTTAGGCCTTGGAATATTATCTTGGGTCTCTGATCAAGCTCAAGTACTCCGATGGCTCGATTCCCAAGAAACAGCCCTTGGCAAATTACCAAAATACCCTTGGGTGCCCTTTCTTGCACTATTTTAACCCTAAGGGTAAAATTATCATTTTACACCTTTCTGTACCCTGTCAGGGTATATACTGACTCTGAGTAACTTTATCTGTATGTGCCTTCGCTCCTGGGCCTGTCCAGAATGACCAAAATACCCTCCATTCATCTATTACTCTTTAGTACAACACAGGGGCATTTTCGTAATTTCACACTTTTTCGGGGTTCTGCTGGACACTGGCCCACCTATCAGTCCAAGGGTCTTACTAGGCCTTTGATGGCGCCATTATTGGGCCTTTCAGGGTGCACTACCTTTATGGCACGCATTACAAGGAATCCTTCCTTGTCAATGATTATTGAATATTTTATCTATTATGCATCGTTTATACACATATCCGGACACCGGCTCCTTCTGTCCGATACACTGGCCTGCGGTGTTCAGGCATCCCTGTGGGTCATATCAGTCATCTGACTGAGGTCATCCGAACTCATTCAGCCCCTTTTTAAATACCGATAAATCTCCCTATCGGATACCCGGAGGCCTCCACTCCCGTCTGGATTTTCTAATTTGCGAATAACTTTTTCTACAGGCCTCCTATCGGTATTCTGTCAGTTTCCTGACATCCGTCCCATAAGTACGTATCATCCTGTATTTTCTCACTTAGATCTGAAATCTAGGATATCCGGTATGAATTTTTATAACTTTTGGACGATCAGTCCATTTCTGGCTATCTGGAGTCTTCAAAAATTCCTGTATTAAGCCAGATTACCGAGCGTCACTTGCTCTCTCTACCGGTGAAATCTGGGACTAAAATGCTTTCGGACAGTCCAAACCACTTCCGGCCTGACCTTCTTTAATTACAATTTAGCCCCAGGGAACTTTTCTTCTTTTTAATTAAGTCCCTTTTTATTTGGCTAAAATTACACTTAAGGACCCCACATCTTTGTCTACTTTCCTTTTTGGCCTTGAAACTTTCCATAATTGCACTTAAGTCCTTTCATTTCCTTTCTAGGTCTAGGGGCATTATTGTCTTTTCATAATTTACTAGAGTATTCTCTGACCCTGGTCAACTATCCAGATACCCTTTCTTGACTGTCTAACCTTAGCCAAATGACCAAAATACCCTTTACTCATTCTTCAGTTATTCTATAACATAAGGGCATTTTCGTCATTTTGCACATTTTTCCCGGACACCGGCCCCTCTTACCACTAAACTGATATTATGGGCCTGGGCCTTCCCTGGTGTCACTATGGGCCTTAGAAAATACTGTATGGCCTCTGGCCATAGTCCGATCATCTCTATTCGGACTGATCTTCCTTTACCGATTATAACTGTAAATTCCCATTTTCGAGAATTTTTACAGAAAAATCGGGACCTCAAATCAAAATTCTGTGTTGCGTCATTCAACCCGGAATCCTTTTCTCTATCTCCCGGTATTTTTAGATATTTTATCCGGACCGGGCTATTTTTGCCTGAAAGTACGCTCCCGCGCACACTTTTCAAAAATGATCATTCTACCCTTGGTCACATTTCTAATTCTTTCATACACATAGAGACCTCATATGCACATTTCACAGTTCAGTGAAATGATCAGCATAATTTTCCCTATTTTCTGGCAAAATATGGTACTCATCGGCTACCAGCCCGATCTTTCCCATAATTATGATTATGCCCTTGAATTCTCTTTCTGGCATCTCTAGGCCTAAAAATTAGAGTGTTACATTTCTACCCCCCTTAAAATAAATTTCGTCCTCAAAATTTACTTAGCATCTTAGTCAACTATCCTGGATATAGCTCTTCTGTATATCCTTTCCTGGCTCATGACTAAGGCTTGGGGCATTTATCCTGATACGAGATCATAACCCAGATAACTTCTCTGACTTTTCTTAACTGTGCTCATAACTTCATGCATTTATGCCAAACTTTTGTGGCATTTTTTTCTTATCCCTTCTTTGGGCTTATCTATTGTTAGGCTACTCTTGCCTTAGCACCTTTCGTGCCACTGGGTTAGGGCTAGATTACTCTTTGTATAACTTTAGGCCCTAGCAACAATATAGCCAGTTCAATAAGGCTGTGGAAGCATGCCGAATTGTAGAAAATAGCATGAATCATCGAATGCTGTCCAGATCCGAGAGCAGGGATCAGGCGACCCCGGACAAGGCCATTCGGAATCAAGAAGCTGCAGGTGGGAGCGGCTATAAGAAGAGGAAGCGACCGTGGCAGAATAAAAGGCCAAATAGAGGGAATTTCCGCGGCAGATCCAACAACAAGGATTTAAAGGCCCCAGTTTGTGAAAAGTGTGGAAAGAATCATGGTGATAGACCATGTTTAATGGGCCAGAACATTTGTTATACCTGCAGAAAGCCCGGACATTTTTCCAGAGAATGTCCTCAAGCTATAACTGATCCAAGGCCAAGGACGACAGGATGAGTGTTTGCACTCACTAGAGATGATGCTCAGAGATCATCTGAGATGGTCCAAGGTACAATCTATCTCAATGATCATGCTATGACTGCTCTATTTGATTCGGGTGCAAGTCATTCCTTTATATCTTATGAATGTGCTAAATGCCTAGGCCTTCTGATCAGCAAGTTACGTTATGATATACAGGTGAAAACCCCCACCAACGCTAAAGTAATTACGTCTGATGCCTGTCTAAACAGTGTCGTGCGTTATGAGCACTGCAGTACCACCCTAGACCTGATCTGTATGCCTTTCTGAGAGATTGATGTCATACTCAGCTTAAATTGGTTATCCTCCAATAATGTGATGTTGGACTGCAGAAACAAGACCCTGGTTCTTGGTCCAAAAATCACTGATCGGAGCTCAGAAGTACAACTGAACTTCATGACGGAGGCTCAGGCAGAAAAATGTCTACGGAAAGGATGTCTGGGATATGTGGTATTCTTTTCTGTTCAAACAGAAGTGGAGGAAGGCATCGAGGAGATTCCTGTAGTCAATAAATTTCCTGAGTCTTTCCAAAGGAAATTCAGGGATTGCCTTCAGAGCGTGAAGTGGAGTTTGCGATCGACATTATACCTGGAGCTGGACCAATATCGAAAGCCCCATACAGGATGGCTCCCAACGAAATGATGGAACTGAAAAAGTAGATTGAGGAGCTATTGGAGAAGGGGTTCATACGACCCAGTGTATCGCCATGGGGTGCTCCAGTACTATTTGTCAAGAAGAAAGATGGCAGTTTAAGGTTATGCATTGACTACAGGGAATTAAATAAGCTTACAGTTAAGAATAAGTATCCTCTCCCCAGAATTGATGACCTGCTAGACCAATTGGCAGGAGCGAGCTTATTCTCCATGATTGACTTGAGATCTGGCTATCATCAACTAAGGGTCAAGCCAGATGATATTCCAAAGACGGCATTCAGAACGCGCTACGGGCATTTTGAGTTTCTTGTGATGCCTTTTGGACTAACCAATGCACCTGCTATTTTCATGGACCACATGAATCGGATCTTCCGCCTTATCTAGATCAGTTCGTTCTGGTCTTCATTGATGATATTCTGGTGTACTTCAAATCTCCAGAGGAGTATGAAAGGCATTTGAGGATTGTTCTTGGTACCCTTAAAGAGAAGAAGCTCTATGCTAAGCTGAGTAAATGCGAGTTTTGGCTGTCAGAAGTCAAATTTCTCGGTCATGTCATATCCCGAGATGGGGTAGCTGTAGATCCTAGCAAAGTTGAAGCAGTTTTAAGCCGGGAGCAGCCAAGGACAGTGATGGAGATCAGAAGTTTTCTCGGCCTAGCAGGGTACTATAGAAGATTTATTCAAGACTTTTCTCGAATTGCCTTACCACTTACCAAGCTGACCAGAAAGAATCAGCAGTTTAAGTGGGATGAGAAGTACGAGGCTAGCTTCCAAGAGTTGAAGCAGAGATTAACCACTACTCCCGTGATGATTATTCCAGACCCCACTCAGACTTATGTAGTCTATACTGATGCTAGTAAGCAGGGGTTGGGATGTGTGCTGATGTAGCAAGGTCGAGTAGTAGCCTACGCAACCTGCACCACTGGAGCCCTCTATATCAAAAGGGGTTGGAATTGATAGAAGATATGCGTGATTGGAGCCCACTATATCAAATGCAACTGACAGAGAATCCTTTCGGAGGAGTTCATGTCAGAGCTTGCATAGAAGATGAGATCAAAGAGGATCAGAAGCAGGATAAGCTCGCTGCAATATTCAAAGACAAGCTGGAGAAGGGGAAGACAAAGAATTTTGAGATGTCCCCAGACGAATTACTACAATTTTGGGGAAGACCCTATATCCCAAGTGTTATGGGATTAAGGGAAAGGATTATGGAGGAAGCACATAAAAGTCGATATACTGTACATCCAGGTATGACCAAGATGTACCATGATGTTAAAAGGTTATTTTGGTGGCCTGGATTGAAGAAAGATGTTGTGACTTACGTATCTAAGTGCTTGACCTTCCAGAAAGTGAAAGTTGAACATCAAAAAGCCAGCAGGAACGTTGCAGCCTCTAGAAATCCCTGAGAGAAAATGGGATGGGATTGCCATGGACTTTGTGGAAGGACTACCCCTGACTCAAAGTAAACATGATGCAGTGTGGGTAGTAATTGATCGACTGACAAAGTCAGCATATTTCCTGGCAATCAATAAGAGAGATTCTCTTGAAAAGCTGGCAAAGCTGTATATAAAGGAGATCGTTAGGCTTCATGGTATCCCGAGCAGCATTGTGTCTAATAGAGACCCTCGATTCACTTCAAATTTCTGGAGAGCTCTACAGGAAGAAATGGGCACTACTCTCAGATTTAGTATAGCTTATCATCCTCAGACAGATGGTCAATCTGAAAGAACAATACAAACATTAGAGGATATGCTGAGAGCATGTGTCTTAGATTTTAGAGGCAGCTGGGATATCCATTTACCCCTTATAGAGTTTGCTTATAACATTAGTTATCAGGCCAGTATACAAATGGCACCTTTTAAAGCACTTTATGGACGTAAATATAGATCCCCTTTATGCTTGCTGGAGTTGAGTGAGAGAAGAATGCTTGGTCCAGATATAGTGGATCAAACTGCAGAACAAGTTGCGATAATTAGAAAACGATTGTTGACAGCTCAAAGCAGATATCAGAAGGAAGCCGTTGGAGTTTGAAGAAGGAGAACATGTATTCCTTAAGTTAACTCCAACCACGGGAGCCGGACGATTGATTAAAGTGAAGAAGTTGCATCCAAGATATATCGGATCATTCCAGATTCTCTCAAAGATAGGAGTAGTAGCCTACAAGTTGGCTCTTTCTCCGAATCTCAGTCAGATACATGATGTGTTCCATGTTTCTCAATTAAAGAAGTATGTTCCAGATCCATCTCATGTGATTGAGCAAGATGAGGTCGCACTGCGAGATGACTTGACCTATGAGGTTGGACCGGTCCGAATTGCTGATAGAAAAGTCAAGCAGTTGCGGAATAAGCAAATTCCTTTAGTTAAGGTGATCTGGAAAGGCTTGACTGAACAAGAGGCTACATGGGAAACAGAAGAAAAGATGAGAGGGAAGTATCCTGAATTGTTCCTATAGGATAGATGTAATGTAAATTTCGAGGACGAAATTTATTTTAAGGGGGAGAGAAATGTAATATCCTTAATTTTCTGTACTGATTTCCATGTACAGATTAGATGGAATATATGAGTTCTTTTTCAGGAAAAAGATGTGGTTCTTTATGTAAAGAAAAGGATTAAATTGCAAAAGAAAGGAAATGAAAGGACTTAAATGTAATTATGGAAAGTTTAAGGTTAAGAAAGAAAGGTAGACAAAAATGTGGGGTCTTAAAGTGTAATTTTAGCCAAATAAAGGGGCTTAAGTGCAAAGAAGAAAAAGTTCCCTGGGGCTAAAGTATAATTAAGGAAAAATAGGCCAGAAGTGAGTTGGACTGCCCGATGGCATTTCAGTCCCAGATTTTACCAGAAGATAGGGCAAGTGACGCTGGGTAATCCAGCCTAATACTGAAATTTTTGAAGACTCCAGATAGCCAAAACTGGACTGATCGTCCAAAAGTTATAAAAATTCCTACCGGATACCCTAGATTTCAGATATAAGTAAGAAATTACAGGATGATGCACCCCTATGGGGCGGATGTCGGGAAACTGACAGAATACCGATAGGAGGTCTGTAGGAAAAGTTATCCGCGAATTAGAAAATCCAGACGGGGTATAAGGCCTTCAGGGATCTGATAGGGAGATTTATCGGTATTTAAACTAAGACTGAATGAGGTCGGGTAACAACAGTCAGATGCCCGTTATGACCCAAATGGCTGCCCAGACACAGTAGGGCAGTGTATCTGGAAGAAGGAGCCGGTGTCCGGAAAGGTGTATAAACGGTGAATAATAATAAAATATTCAGTGAACTATGCCAGAGGAAGATTCCTCGTAATGCGTGCCATAAAGTTAATGGACCCAAAAAGGCCCAATAATGGCGTCAATAAAGGCCCAATAAGACTCTTGGACTGATAGGTGGGCCAGTGTCCGGCAGAACCCCGGAAAAGTGCAAAATTACGAAAATGCCCCTGTGTTGTACCAAAGGGGTAATAGGCGTATGAAGGGCATTTTGGTCATTCTGGATAGGCCTAGAGGCCAAGATATATACAGGAGAAGTTAACCAGGGTCAGTATATGCCCTGACGAGGTACAGAAAGGTGTAAAATGATGATTTTGCCCTTAGGGTTAAGATAGTGCATGAAAGGGCACCCAGGGGTATTTTGGTCATTTTGTAGGAGATCTGTAATTGAGCTTAGACCCAGTATTAAAATGTTCATGATATAAAGGATCCAGATACTAAGTTCAAGGCCAGAAGACATAATATAGGTTTTCAGAAAAATTGGATTCAGAAAACGGTCCAGTTTTCAAGGCGACAGATCGGGCCGGTATCGGATTGGACCAGAAAGCTTCCAGAAGGCTTTTCTCCTCTCCATTTTCGCCATGTGAAGAATGTGGGTGGTGAGTTGTCCCATGAGGTGGCATGGAGTGATGTCATGCATGATGCAGTAAAAGGAATAAAGAAAAATAGAAAATTCCGGAAAAACCAGGTACACAGGATCAGATGGCTTCAAAATTACAAGAATGCCATTAACCAAAACTATAAATACCCCCCCAAGCTCTTCATTCCCACGGCCAAGAGCAAGAATAGAGAGAGAAGAAAAGTGAGAAAAAGAAAGAAGAAAGGAAGTTCTGGTGGAGTTGGAAGTAGTAGAGAAGTTCTGAAGTTCTGCTTTTGAGGTAGTAACTAATCCTAGCTTTTATGTAATGTCTTTGTGAATTGTTGTGCTATTGTTTGTTTGGATTGTTGTCTTATATGTTATGCTTGAAGCTTTATTACAATGCTATGATCATATGTTATTGAATATTGAAGCATGCAGCATACTTATCTGTACACAACCACAAGCAGCACTGCCACACTGCATTACATATATTGTTATGATTGTTGCTACTGGGATTCTTTTGAATCTCATTCCCATATATAACATTACAGGGGAGGTTCTGTCAAAATAGAATTTAGAAATTTTAAGAGACGCCGTTAGGAAGCCAAAATTCTGGCAACGAAGAAGGAACAAAGAAAGGAACTGATACGTACTGTGTACGTAGGTGCTGTCTAAGGAGGCTGGAAGTGAGTGGACCTAGCAGGTTCATCCAATCTTTCCTAGGTACTTACGTAGAATGGTAGTTCCTACGGGAATTACCGAATCGGTACAAGATCAGTTACTTTCTACAGAAGGAGTGTAGCAATTATGCTGCCGAATTTTAGACAACGAAAAATGTAATAGAAAATATAAGGATGTTAATCATGCACTGATGTATAACAGTTGATTATTTAATAATGGTTGTTATCTGGCATGTTGAACTGATATGTGATGTATGTATGCACTAATATGTAAGGTTGGTTGCTGAAAAATGACTCTGTGAACAGTAACCCGTGGAGACCTATTGGTGTTTGGTAAATCATTAAAAATTGTAAATGGTTGAATAAATGTATGATATTTTTATGGTAAATAGTAGACATCCTAAGAATTAATTTGATATATACAGTGACCCATTTAGATGTATAAACAGAAAGATATAAATTGTTAAAGGTAGTACCAGCATGCTGGATTCAGGAGAAAATCACTGGATGAATAGTAAAGTTGAAACATTGACCCATGTTGAATTTGTCAAGGAATGGTCAACCAATGATTTTTACCTAAAACATAATTAAGTTATCTTCATGTATCAATTTGAACCACTTCATTTCAATTTTTCTATAATTAGTTATGATTTTTCAAAGTCAGGTCACTCATCTGGATTTTGCCACAGTGAATAGTATCCGATGAGAATAAAATTCCAGATTTAGAGTTTGGACTTCAATGACCCTGAAAAGTAGTTCTAAGTGCTACTGAATGGTCCTTAAGATGTATAAAAATAAGGATGTGACATTTTGGTATCAGAGCAAAGGATTCTGGCTTAGGAAATGCTCTGAGTAGATGATTTATAGATAGACATACTATGATAAAGCCGTCATAATTGGCACTAAGTTAGTGTTTGCAGGATGGCTAGACATAGATTCGGGTCTGAAACTATAGTAAACCAATGGGAGTTAAGACCAGAGGTCTCTAGTTTAGATAGTTCAGAAGGGGAGATAATGACCAATGATTCTGACCCCTGGACACCTCCAGTAGTTGGTGACTCTGAAGAGGAAAGTTCCTCAGTAGGATCAAACTTTCCGTGTGATGATCGGGAGGAGATGGTATTGAAAGGTCCTATTCCTGCCATTCCCATAAGTGCGGTACCTTTGAATATAACAGATAGTTCAGGATCCAGCCAGGTACGTGGTCAGAGTAATATGCCAGGTCCCAGTAGGCTCGAAGTGTCTCTAGTAGAAATACATTTGGGGAGTTTAATCGTAAGAATGGTCCCAAGGAGGAACCTGAGTAGAGAACAATTTGAGAGCTCAGTAGCATTAGCCCGATAGCTATATGGGCTGAGGCAGGCCCTGATCAGAGATGTAGATCAAGGCTATATGGTTTATCAGAATTTCATCACAAGGGTGAAAGCCATATATCAAGCCTGGGATCCAAATGTGTTAACCATGGGGCTTTGGCTAGAAATAATGAATGATGTATTGCCAACTACTCCTACCTGGAGATCGGAGTTGGACCAATATTTTAATAAAGAACCATATTGTACTGTATCCGACTGGATCTACTTAGTAGGAGAATATATTAGAATAAAGTTTAAGAAAAATTAGGGTAATGTTCTAATGTACAAAAGATCAGTATAGTAGCATATGTATGACTGTGATGTGTACCTTGTATGCTATGTTTGAAATGAAATGAGAAATGTTGTTTATCGCATTCCTTTCTATGTTATAGCATAACAAAATGGTTCGAACAAGAAGAACAATTCTAGCAGAGGAACCACAAGAAGCTAGAAATCTTAATCAACTAATTTTAGAGCGATTAGAGAAACAACAAAAGATGATAGAATAAATGAGAGCTGCTCAGGCACGAAATGAGCAGGAAAGAGATGCTGCCATAGCCGCAGCAGTGGCAGCAGCTGTAAATAATTTAAGACCGCCAGAGCCTTCAGGAGCGACTAGTAGAGAACCTGAAGAAGTACCACAGCAGGCGGAATAGCCCCAGAGACGGGTTGAATTGAGGGAGGAGGCAGTTAGCATCCAACAATGGATGGTTTAGTTTTGCAAGCACAATCCTCCCGTATTCGAAGGGACATTCGAAGTACAGATAGCAGAGAATTGGGTTAGTAGATTAGAGAAGATCTTTAAGGTCCTCGACTGCCCAACTGAAACCAAGGCCCAAATGGCCATCTATCAATTGGAAAAGGATGCGGATAGATGGTGGAAGAATACAGAGTTACTTCTCCAAGCAAGAGACATTCCAGTTACCTGGGAAGTGTTTCTTGAGCAGTTTTACAAAAAATATTTCCCTCAATCCGTCAGAGATGAAAGGGAGGCCGAGTTCCTTGTACTGAGACAAGGAGAAAAAGAAGCTTTTGACGAATATTTGGCCAAGTTCATCCGGCTATCCTAGTATTCTACGTATCTACGCCAAGTGGATGACGAACACTAGATGACCGAAAGAATGATTCGAGGGTTAAATTCCATGCTAAAGGAGAAGTTAACTCCGCAACAATACAGCCAGTTCAATAACGCTGTGGAACATGCCGAATTGTAGAAAACAGCATGAATCATCGAATGCTGTCCAGATCCGGGAATAAGGATCAGGCGACCCCTGACAAGGCCGGTCGGAATCAAGAAGCTGAAGGTGGGAGCGGCTATAAGAAGAGGAAGCGACCGTGGCAGAACAAAAGGCCAAATAGAGGAAATTTCCGTGGCAGGTCCAACAACAGGGATTCAAAGGCCCCAGTTTGTGAAAAGTGTGGAAAGAATCATGGTGATAAACCATGTTTAATGGGCCAGAATGTTTGTTACACCTGCGGAAAGCCCGGACATTTTTCCAGAGAATATCCTCAAGCTATAACTGATCCAAGGCCAAGGATGGCAAGACGAGTGTTTGCACTCACTAGAGAGGATGCTCAGCGATCATCTGAGATGATCCAAGGTATAATCTATCTCAATGATCATGCTGTGACTGCTCTATTTGATTCGGGTGCAAGTCATTCCTTTATATCTTATGACTGTGCTAAAAGCCTAGGCCTTCTTATCAGTAAATTGTGTTATGATATACAGGTGAAAACCCCCACCAACGCTAAAGTAATTACGTCTGATGCCTGTCTAAATATTGTTGTGCGTTATGAGCACTGCAGTACCACCCTAGACCTGATCTGTATGCCTTTCTGAGAGATTGATGTCATACTTAGCTTAAATTGGTTATCCTCCAATAATGTGATGTTGGACTGCACAAACAAGACCCTGGTTCTTAGTCCAAAGATCACTGATCGGAGCTCAGAAGTGCGACTGAACTTCATGACGGAGGCTCAGGCAGAAAAATGTTTACGGAAAGGATGTCAGGGATATGTGTATACTTTTCTGTCCAAATAGAAGTAGAAGAAGGCATCGAGGAGATTCCTGTAGTCAATGAATTTCCTGAAGTCTTTCCAAAGGAGATTCAGGGATTGCCTTCAGAACGGGAAGTGGAATTTGTGATCGACATTATACCTGGAGCTGGACCAGTATCAAAAGCCCCGTACAGGATGGCTCCCAATGAAATGATGGAACTAAAGAAGCAAATTGAGGAGCTATTGGAGAAGGGTTTCATAAGACCCAGTGTATCGCCATGGGGTGCTCCAGTACTATTTGTCAAGAAGAAAGATGGCAGCTTAAGGCTATGCATTGACTACAGGGAATTAAATAAGCTTACAGTTAAGAATAACTATCCTCTTCCCAGAATTGATGACCTGCTAGAACCATTGGCAGGAGCGAGCTTATTCTCCAAGATTGACTTGAGATCTGGCTATCATCAACTAAGGGTGAAGCCAGATGATATTCCAAAGACGGTATTCAGGACGCGCTACGGGCATTTTGAGTTCCTTGTGATGCCTTTTGGACTAACCAATGCACCTGCTATTTTCATGGACTACATGAATCGGATCTTCAAGCCTTATCTAGATCAGTTAGTTGTGGTCTTTATTGATGATATTCTGGTGTACTCCAAATCTTCAGAGGAGCATGAAAGGCATTTGAGGATTGTTCTTGGTACCCTTAAAGAGAAGAAGCTCTATGCTAAGCTGAGTAAATGCGAGTTTTGGCTGTCAGAAGTCAAATTTCTCGGTCATGTCATATCCCGAGACGGGGTAACTGTAGATCCTAGCAAAGTTGAAGCAGTTTTAAGCTGGGAGCAGCCAAGGACAGTGACGGAGATCAGAAGTTTTCTCAGCCTAGCAGGGTACTACAGAAGATTTATTCAAGACTTTTCTCGAATTGCCTTACCACTTACCAAGCTGACCAGAAAGAATCAGCAGTTTAGGTGGGATGAGAAGTGCGAGGCTAGCTTCCAAGAGTTGAAGCATAGATTAACCACTACTCCCGTGCTGATTATTCCAAACCCCACTCAGACTTATGTAGTCTATACTGATGCTAGTAAGCAGGGGTTGGGATGTGTGCTGATGCAGCAAGGTCGAGTAGTAGCCTATGCCTCTCGGCAGTTAAAACCACATGAAGAGAATTATCCCACTCATGATCTAGAGCTTGCTGCGGTGGTCTATGCCCTGAAGATATGGAGACACTATTTATATGGAACAACGATAGAGTTGTTTTGCGACCACAAAAGCCTGAAATATCTACAAGATCAGAAGGAGCTGAATATGAGGCAACAGCGATGGATGGAGTTGTTGAAAGATTATGACTTCTAGATCAAATACCATCCAGGAAAAGCCAATGTGGTAGCTGATACCTTGAGTAGAAAGGTGGTGCAGGTTACATACATGATGATCAAGGAATTGGAATTGATAGAAGATATGAGCGATTGGAGCCCTCTATATCAAATGCAACTGACGAAGAATCCTTTCGGAGGAGTTCATGTCAGAGCTTGCATAGAAGATGAGATAAAAGAGCCTCAGAAGCAGGATAAGCTCGCAGCAACATTCAAAGATAAGCTGGAGAAAGGGAAGACAAGGAATTTTGAGATGTCCCCAGACGGATTACTACAATTTCAGGGAAGACCCTATATCCCAATTGTTGTGGGATTAAGGGAAAGGATTATGGAGGAAGCACATAAAAGTCGATATACTGTACATCCAGGTATGACCAAGATGTACCATGATGTTAAAAGGTTATTTTGGTGGCCTGGATTGAAGAAAGATGTTGTGACTTACGTATCTAAGTGCTTGACCTGCCCGAAAGTGAAAGTTGAACATCAAAAGCCAGCAGGAACGTTGCAGCCTCTAGAAATCCCTGAGTGGAAATGGGATGGGATTGCCATGGACTTTGTGGAAGGACTACCCTTGACTCCAAGTAGACATGATGCAGTGTGGGTAGTAATTGATCGACTGACGAAGTCAGCACATTTTCTGGCAATCAATTAGAGAGATTCTCTTGAAAAGCTTGCAAAGCTATATATAAAGGAGATCGTTAGGCTTCATGGTATCCCGAGCAGCATTGTGTCTGATAGAGACCCTCCATTTACTTCAAATTTCTGGAGGGCTCTACAGGAAGAAATGGGCACTACTCTCAAATTTAGTACAGCTTATCATCCTCAAACAGATGGTTAATCTGAAAGAACAATACAAACGTTAGACGATATACTGAGAGCATGTGTCTTAGATTTTAAAGGCAGCTGGGATATCCATTTACCCCTTATAGACTTTGCTTATAACAATAGTTATCAGGCTAGTATTCAGATGGCACCTTTTGAAGCACTTTATGGATGTAAATGTAGATCCCCCTTATGCTGGTTAAAGCTGAGCGAGAGAAGAATGCTTGGTCCTGATATAGTGGATCAAACTGCAGAGCAGGTTGCGATAATTAGAAAATGATTGTTGACGGCTCAAAGCAGACAGAAAAGCTATGCAGATGTCAGAAGAAAGCCGTAGGAGTTTGAAGAAGGAGAACATGCATTCCTTAAGTTAACTATAACTACTGGAGCCAGACGATCGATCAAAGTGAAGAAATTGCATCCAAGATACATCGGACCATTCCAGATTCTCTCAAAGATAGGAGCAGTAGCCTACAAGTTGGCTCTTCCTCCGAATCACAGCCAGATACATGATGTGTTCCATGTTTCCCAATTAAAGAAGTATGTTCCAGATCCATCTCATGTGATTGAGCAAGATGAGGTCGCACTGCGAGATGACTTGACCTATGAGGTTGGACCGATGCGAATTGCTGATAGAAAAGTCAAGAAGTTGCGGAATAAACAAATTCCTTTAATTAAAGTGATCTGGAAAGGCTTGACTGAACAAAATGTATTGATAGGATAGATGAGAGAAAAGTATCCTGAATTGTTTTGATAGGATAGATGTAATGTAAATTTTGAGGACGAAATTTATTTTAAGGGGGAGAGAAATGTAATATCCTTAATTTTCTGTACTGATTTCTATGTACAGATTAGATGGAATATATGAGTTCTTTTTCAGGAAAAAGATGTGGTCCTTTATGTAAAGAAAAGGATTAAATTGCAAAAGAAAGGAAATGAAAGGACTTAAGTGAAATTAAGGAAAGTTTAAGGTTAAGAAAGAAAGGTAGACAAAAATGTGGGGTCTTAAAGTGTAATTTTAGCCAAATAAAGGGACTTAAGTGCAAAGAAGAAAAAGTTCCCTAGGGTTAAAGTATAATTAAGGAAAAATAGGCCAGAAGTGAGTTGGACTGCCCGATGGCATTTCAGTCCCAGATTTTACCAGAAGATAGGGCAGGTGGTGCTGGGTAATCCAGCCTAATACCGGAATTTTTGAAGACTCCAGATAGCCAAAAATGGACTGATCGTCCAAAAGTTATAAAAATTCCTACCGGATACCCTAGATTTCAGATATAAGTAAGAAATTACAGGATGATGCACCCCTATGGGGCGGATGTTGGAAAACTGACAGAATACCGATAGGAGGTCTGTAGGAAAAGTTATCCGCGAATTAGAAAATCCAGACGGGGTATGATGAAACATCCTTATTTTTGTACATCTTAGGGACCAATTGGTAGTATTTAGAACCACTTTCAAGGTCATTGAAATCTAATTTCTCAATCTGGAGTTTTACTCTTATCGAGTACTGTTTACTGTGTAAATTCCAGATGAGTGACCTGACTTCAAAAAATCATAACTAATTCTAGAAAAATCGGAATGCAGTGGTTCAAATTTCTACATGAAGATAACTCAATACTATTTCAAGAAAAAATAACTCGTTGACCATTCCTTGTCCAAGTCAACGTCAGTCAAAGTTACAACTTTACTGTTCATCTAGCATTTTTCTCCTGAATCCAGCATTTTGGTCCCAACTTTGATAATTTATATCTCCATGTGTAGATATCGAAATGAGACATTATATATATCAAATCGAAGCTTGGTATGTCTACTATTTATCATAAACATATCATACATTTATTTAATGATTTACTATTTTTAATTATAGATCAAATATAACTATATCACCACGAGTTACTATTCATGGTGGCAAATTCCAGCAAGCAACTTTACATACATATGCATACATCAATCACATATCAAACAAACATGCCAAACAATACTTATCATTAAATAATAAATCTTTATACAACAGGGCATGAACAAAATCCTCGTATCTCTATTACATCTTTCATGCCTGAAATCCGGCAGTATAACTACTATACTTCATCTGTAACAATAACTGATCTTGTACTGATTCGGTAATTCCCATGAGAATTACCATTCTAAGTAAGTACCCAGGAAAGACTGGATGAACCGACTAGGTCCACTCACTTCCAGACTCCTTAGACAGTACCTACGTACACAGTACGTATCATCTCCTTATGTTCAGTCTGAAAATCGGCAGCATAACGGCGTCTTACAGCATTCTCAAAATTCACTTCGATATAACCTCTCTGTAATGGGTTATAAATAGGGGATGAGATTCGGGGGAATCTCAGTAGCAAACGGTACTAAACAATGCATGCATTAAAGTAAATACTTGTGCTTGCTTGTGAAAGTGTAAACATTGTGTAATGTGCATGCTTCCATGTAACATATGAAATACAATTGGCCAAGGTAATCATAGAAACAGAGCTTCAATCATATACACATATGCACACAATTCAACAAAGTCATAGCACAATCAAACATAACATTCAATACATACAAGTTTAGGGTAAGTTTACTACCTTGGATTTAAGCTCTCTTTCTAATGCTTGCACTTGCTTCCCAAGCTTTTTGGTCAATCATTCCCCAACATCTTCTTAGAGGTTTCAAGGTCCTAATCACATTCATATTCATTACATAATCCATTAGGACCATGAACTCAAACACTACTCAAGACTATCTCTCTTGAACCTTTAACTTGCTTTAACTAACATAACTTTCTTTAATCTTTGCCAATTAACTTGGCCCTTGAATCAATTGATGTCTTGACCTTACCCTACACAATTTTACCTTTTGAATCCATTTATGAACTAAAAATAACCAAATTCCAGCAAGAATACCCTGTTCTATACAGATTTGGAAAAACATAGATAAATCTTCCAAAAATTCTCATTTTGATTCCAATGCTTCCCATACTTGTGTTGGAAATTGTGCCCTAGGGGCCAATCATTGTATCATGTTATCATATTATTTGCATGTTTACTATGATGACAATCCTTGGATAACTCGTGATCTTATCCTAAATGTCCCTGGTCGGTCATCTATGTGGGAGCAGAGATGAAATAAGACCAGTATGACTTTGAAGATATATAGAGATATAAATCAAAGTCATAAGCACATGTAAGAGTACAGGGTGTTGGACCGACCCGCAATGAGAGAGCTGCATGGGTCAAGTCATAAGCTTCTCTCATATACAAGCCATGTCACTATGCCCTTTGACCTGAGATCATCATGGATTCCTACATGACAAACGCTCAGCTTTGACCTAGTCAAAAGTCACTTTTGACCGAGTGATCATAAAGGCTATGCTCGGGCTTAGTGGTTTTTCATGCGGAGGAATGTGAATGGTCAAGATGGAATTTGTCCCTCACATTCGTAGAGAGATATTACTGGGCCCCTCGATGAGTGAGTCTGAGAAATGTATGGTGAAACATCCTTACTTTCATATGTCTCAGGGACCATTCAGTAGCATTTAGAACCACTTTCAAGGTCATTGAAGTCCAATTTCTCAATCTGGAGTTTTACTCTTATCGAGTACTGTTCACTGTGTAACTTCCAGATGAGTGACCCGACTTCGAAAAATCATAACTAATTCTAGAAAAATCGAAATGAAGTGGTTCCAATTGCTAAATTAATCTAACTAAATTATATTTCAGGTAAAAATAACTCGTTGACCATTCATTGACCAAGTCAACGTCAGTCAACGTGTCAAGTTTACTGTTCATTCCACGTTCTTCTCCCTGAATCCAGCATTCTGGTCCCAACTTTAATAATTTATATCTACTTGTGTAGACATCCAAATGATACGTTTTATATATAAAATTAAAGCTTAGTATGTCTACTATTTACCTTAAAAATTTCATACCTTAATTCATCCATTTACTATTTTTAATCATTTATCAAACATGACTAGGTTACCACGTGTTACTGTTCACAGTGGTAAATTTCAGCATTTCTACTTTGCATACATATGCATACATCCATCATACATCAGTCAAACATGCGAAACAATATTTATTATTAATTAATAAATTGTTATACATCTGGGCATGTACATAAATTCTCATGCTTCTATTACATCTTGCTCTGCCTGAAATCTGGCAGCATAATCGCTATGCTTCATCTGTACAAAGAACTGAACCGTACTGATTCGGTAATCCCCTCATGAGAACTACCATTCTACGTAGTACCCAGGAAAGACTAGATAAACCGGCTAGGTCCACTCACTTCTAGCCTCCTTAGACAGCACTACGTACACAGTACTTATCATATACTGATGTTCAGTCTTTACTTCGGCAGCATAACGGCGTCTCTTAAAATTCCCAGAATTCATTTTGACATAACCTCCCCTGTAATGGTTTACTTATTGGGATGAGATTCGGGGGAATCTCAGTAGCAACAATCATAACAATATATGTAATGCAGAGTGACAGTGCTTGCTTGTGATTGTGTACAGATAAGTATGCTGCGTGCTTCCATGCTTAATAACATATGATCATAGCATTACAGCAAAGCTTCAGACATAACATATAAGACAACAATCCAACCAAACAATAGCACAATGAATCACAAAGCCATTACAATAAAGCTAGGATTAGTTACTACCTCAAAGGCTCAGCAGAGCTCTACTATCTCTATTCTACTTCCAGCTCCGCCAGAACTTCCTTTCTTTCTTCCTCTCACTTTCTCTCTCTAGCACCTCCTCCTCTCTCTAAAATGGCCTTGGCCGTGGCATATGAAGGCAAAGGGGGGGTATTTATAACCTCCTCCAATGGCAATCTCGTAATTACCATGAACTTTGATCCTGCGGTCCTGGTTTTTCCTGGATTTTCCTATTTTCTTTAATTCCTCATTTACTGCATCATGCATGACATCATTGGGACACCTCACCAGGACACCTCAGCGCCACATTTATCACATGTCTGAAATCCTGGACACCTCAGATGCTGACTCAGCATGCTGACTCACCGGTCTAGTATCTTGCCTCGTAGTACGTGTCCTCAACTTTTTCTTCTGCCTTTATGTTGGCGCCATGTGTCATCTTACTGGCACCTGTCACGCCTTCCAATGCTATCCAGATAAATCCAGGACTTTATCTGATCACCTCCTCGGTTATCGTGCCGACCGAGTAACTTTACTTTATTGAAACAACATTAAAATAATATTTTAATGCCACTTTTTCCCACACATTACTGGGCCTACGTTTTTGGGCTCTGGGAATGTTGTCTTGGATCCTGATCAAGCCCAAGTACTCTGATGGCTCGATTCCCAAGAAACAGCCCTTGGCAAATTACCAAAATGCCCTTGGATGCCCTTTCTTGCACTATTTTAACCCTAAGGGTAAAATCGTCATTTTACACCCTTCGGTACTCTGTCAGGGCATATATTGACTCTAAGTAGCTTTATCTGTATATACCTTGGCTTCTGGGCCTGTCCAAAATTACCAAAATGCCCTCCATTCATCTGTTACTCTTTAGTACAACACATTGCCATTTTCGTAATTTCGCACTTTTCCGGGGTTCTGCCGGACACTGGCCCACCTATCAGTCCAAGTGTCTTACTGGCCTCTGTTGGCGCCATTATTGGGCCTTTCTGGGTCCAATATCCTCATGGCACGCATTACGAGGAATCTTCCCCTTTTAATAATTATTGAATATTTTATCTATTATTCACCGTTTATACACATATCCAGACACCGGCTCCTTCTGTCCGAAACACTAGCCTGCGGTGTTCAGGCATCCCTGTGAGTCATATCAGTCATCTGACTGAGGTCATCCGAACTCATTCAGTCCCTTTTTAAATACCGATAAATCTCCCTATCGGATCCCCCGAGGCCTCACACTCCCGTCTGGATTTTCTGATTTACGAATAACTTTTTCTACAGGCCTCCTATCGGTATTCTGTCAGTTTCCCGACATCCGCCCCATAAGGACGTATCATCCTGTATTTTCTCACCTAGATCTGAATTCGAGGATACCCGGTATGAATTTTTATAACTTTTGGACGATCAGTCCATTTCTGGCTATCTGGAGTCTTCAAAAATTCCTGTATTAAGCCAGATTACCGAGCGTCACTTGCTCTCTCTACCGGTGAAATCTGGGACTGAAATGCTGTCGGACAGTCCAAATCACTTCCGGCCTGACTTTCTTTAATTACAATTTAGCCCCAGGGAACTTTTCTTCTTTTCATTTAAGTCCCTTTTTATTTGGCTAAAATTACACTTAAGGACCCCACATTTTTGTCTACTTTCCTTTTTGGCCTTGAAACTTTCCATAATTGCATTTAAGTCCTTTCATTTCCTTTACTAGGTCTAGGGGCATTATTGTCTTTTCATATTTTACCAGAGTATTCTCTGGCCCTGGTCAACTATCCAGATACCCCTTCTTGACTGTCTAACCTTAGCCAAATGACCAAAATACCCTTTACTCATTCTTCAGTTATTCTATAACATAAGGGCATTTTCGTCATTTTGCACATTTTTCCCGGACACCGGCCCCCTTACCACTGAACTGATATTATGGGCTTGGCCTTCCCTGGTGTCACTACGGGCCTTAGACATAACTGTATGGCCTCTGGCCATAGTCCGATCATCTCTATTCGGACGGCCTTTTCTTTACCGATTATAACTGTAAATTCCCATCTTCAGGAATTTTTTACAGAAAAATCGGGACCTCAAATCAAAATTCTGTGACTCCTCATTCAATCCGGAATCCTTTCCTCTATCTCCCGGTATTTTCAGATATTTTATCCGGACCGGGCTGTTTTGGCCTGAAAAAGCACTCACGCGCACACTTTTCCAAAATGACCATTTTACCCCTGGTCATATTTCTAATTCTTTCATACACCTAGAGACCTCATATGCACATTTCACAGTTCAGTGAAATGATCAGCATAATTTTCTCTATTTTTTGGCAAAATATGGTACTCATCGGCTACCAGCCCGATCTTTCCCAAAATTACGATTTTGCCCTTGAATTCTCCTTATGGCATCTCTAGGCCTAAAAATTGGGGTGTTACATATGGCCATACTGGAATGGAAGGGTAGTTCCATTTCTATATTCAGACTACTCAGGGATCAAGAAAGTAACGGTCAGGAACAGGAGGATGACGTTCACCATGCCTCATCCTTGACCGAAATATCGTGTGACAAAAGGGACGTGATATGGTTGTATGAAAGGTTACATCGTTTATCGATCCTCATATGTTTTGGGTAGTCGTAATGCCTTGCTAGAGACTGCTTACGACTTGTGGGTCAGTATAGTAACTGGGCCACTGCCAACTTCATATGGGCCTACAGGGTCGCACACAAAACAGCCCAATGCGAGCTATGATGTCCAGATTCATTGAATCTAAGAGATGTCTAAATTCAATGAATAATCTAGGGTGGATATATATTTTATATATATATATATAAATTAGTTTATATATATATTATATAAATAATATAAGAGATATTTGTAAGATTTAATTTATAAGGATAAATTAAATCTCTATCATTTTTGAATTTGAATTTAAATGGATATGATCTATTTGAATTTGAAATTCAAATTGATAAGATATCTCAAATTTGATTTATGAGAATAAATCAAATATAATTCTGTCTTATCTTTATTTTAAATTAAATAAATAGGTGAATTAAATCTGTGGGACGGATTTAATATAAACCATATTTATTTAATCAGTTTCTTATTAAATTATGCAATATATGATATTATATTAATTCAGAATTAATATAAGATTAATTCTGAAGCCCGGCCCTATTAGAAGCCCGATAGCTTCCTATATATTTGACATTAGGAGCTAGGGTTCCACACACAATATAGATCTCTACACACACATTCAGACGTGAGAAGAGGGGGCAGGGAGAGTGCAAAAGGTTTGCACATAAGAAACTGCCGAGATAGAGACGGTGAGGACGGAATCTCTAGAAAGCCCTAGAGGGACAAGAGGCGCTAGCACGTCGTTCGCGATTGGAACGCTGTTCGTGTGGATACCGGTAGAGGAAGCCGATCTGAGCTGTCGACTTCTACGATACGACCAGACACGAAGCAAGGTCGCGACCAGAACACCCTGAGGTCGCGACCATACGAGCATCTGAACGTCAGAAATCCGAAAAGAGGAGACAGGTCGCGACGTGAAGCTGAATAGGTCGCGACTACAAACTCCAGAGACGTCCGGTCGCGACTAGAGCTGAGGAGGTCGCGACTGAAAGTTCCAGAGGCGAGGAGTCACGACTAGTGGACACTGAGGTCGCGACCAAAGCTCAAATACCGAAGGTAACACTTCTTTCTCCTTGACTTAAACACATTCGGTAGATCCTGGCTGGGAATGGAAAAATTTTTAAAGTTAATTTCCGCTGCGTGTCTTCCAATTCCCTTCAACTTGTTCCTCCACTTTCCCCCCACACAAAATCTCATTTTAAGACCATTGGAAATATAAAAATCATGAAATTCAAATCACTGTTCATGCGAGTGAACAGTACCCGAAAGGAATTTTCAACATTACAACCTTTAATTCCAATGGTTTCCAAGGTCCAAAACCTTTCCAATCCTACACAAAATTATCATATAAACTCAATGGAAGCATTAAATCATTGAAATTCCATCTATTTCTATCATGAACAGTGCATGAACAGTGCAAACCGAAATGTTCTTCCATTGTAAAGTCAAGAACATCAACTTAATCCAACAACCAACCATGCAACTAGCTTGTTTAAGCTTGTCTAAACTATCTATGACATAAAACTCATGTTCCTCTCACATATACATAGAAATTCCAGCAGCATTTCCCCAATATTTAAGACTAAAAAATGACTTAAACTCAAGCACAAACCATAAGAACAAAAGGTAGAAGCAAGGACACAACTTACCTTACTTGCTCCTTCAAGACCCTTGCTTCTTCCTTGCTTTCTTCCACTTTCTTTCTCTAGAACTCACTTCTCTTTCTAAAGGAGCTCTTGGGTGTGAAGAATGAATGGAAAGGGGGGGTATTTATAGCAAAAGTCATGTGCCATTTGAAGGCCAAGATCACTTTGGAAACTATTTGATCTAATGGTTAAAGGTTTGATCTTGAAATGTCTTTTCACTTTTCACTCAAGACCTTACCACCATGACATCACTAACATGGCCTCCCTTGGTACACCTAACCCTTCCTCTTTTTGGGTGCCATTTTGAAGTCCTTGTGGGTCCCACCATGTGCAACACCTAATTCTTACTTTATTCTCTTTTTCTTTCTTTTCAAAAATCCATAAATTATTCATTATTGGACTTAGGCTCCAAGATAACTTTTGGGCCTTATTGGGCTGGCCTAGGACGAAATGTTGGGCCTCTTTTAGGTCCAATAGCTAATTGGCACAAATCCCAATATACTTTCCTTATACCGATATCCGTAAATTACCCTGATCTTAGCATAAATGCTAAACACCTCTTTTAATTGTTCTAACATTTTTAGAAATTCATTCTAATATAAAATGAATTCTCTACAAAGTTTCATAATTTTCTGAGACCCAGAAGTCCTGTTAAAAATTACATATGTTTCCTTTAACCCTTTATCGGTGTCCTTTTTCACCGTAAATTCCATAATTAATTCTACAGGACTCCTTTTTGACTTCTGTCAACTCCATAAATTCTAATATTAATTATAATAATTTACTATCAAATTTCCTATGATATCCATCCATTGTGTGAAATGACCAAAATGCCCTCCATTTACTTCTGGTTTCTTAGGGCATCACAGTGGCATTTTCGTAATTTTGCACTTTGGCTCTTAGACTTTCTTCCTCTTCCAATTAATCCTTTTCTTTACATAAATATGGCCACATCTTTTCCTAAACAACTCATATATTTTATTCAATCTGTACATACAACTTAGTACATAAATTAGGGATGTTACATTTCTCTCCCACTTAAAATAAATTTCGTCCTCGAAATTTACTTAGTACCTTAGTCAACAATCTTAAATATACATCCTCTTTAAATCTCTTTCTGCTTTATGACTAAGAATTGGGGTATCCATCTCTTACCTTTTATCTTATTATCTAGCGGAGTACTTTCAATATCCGCTTCATATCCTTGCTTGAGAGAGAATTTTTCATATCATTAGATGTTCTCATCATCGTTAATCACTTAACATCATACAGAGAGAGGACTTATGTAACTATCCATTCTTTACTTTTGCTACTAAATAGGAGCACATACTCTATCATGCATAATGCCTGGCCCTCAAATTGCAGGATTGCATACCTGCTCATAAATGTGAAGCTCTAACATCGGAGCTCAAGCATATTTACAAACATAACATAATGCCTGGCATTTTATGCAAGGAGTGAAAGCTCTCATCTCTATCTCTAGTATAACATTCGTCATCTTATCCCTTTTTCAATAAGGGGCCTCTCTATTTGGTCAAAAAAATGCACATTTCTCATTGCGTTCCACCTTACACTGTTATCATAATGTATCTCATTACATACTTCTTATGCTGTATCATAGCATATCTAGCCAGGTCTGGCTATATCATGGTGTATCTTACTCCTTAACATCTTGGTGTAACTCCGGGGTCTATCTTACTTTAACTTTCGACTTTTCTTACCTTGTCCATCTATACCAACTTCTGTGACAACTGGACCCTTTTTCATTACTCTTTCTTAGACTACTCTTGCCTTAACATCTTTCTGGACGAAGGCTACCTTACTCTTCTAAGCCTTAGCATTCTCTATCTCATATAACTACTGGGTTCTATCTTTACTTTAGACCTTCTTCTCTAGGTCTCTTTAGCCTTTTAATCTTTTTATCCTCATCTGGAGGATTTATCTGCTCATACTTTTCTGTTCTCAAAACATATGGGGTTCTCTTCTTTGTTCCTCAGGCATACTTCTATAAAACTTTTGAATATCAGCATTCAGACTTTAACTTGGACTCCGTCTTTGTTTAAAGAAAACTAAGTTCAGTCTGTATAATATAGGCTATCTGAGGAAAATCATTATAAATAATTTTTCTGGATGAGTTTATCAACTAGTGAAGCTTCCTTACCTTAACTTCGTCTTTGGCATTCATCTTCCCAAAGAGATACTACATTGTACTCATATCCCATGGCTCATTACTTTCCTTAGGCTAGGTCTAACTGCGACCTCGGGATCTAACTGCGATCAACCGTCAGCCTCTTCAGAATCAACTGTGACTCTGAAACTGTTAGGATCTAACTGCGACCCTGGAGCCATGCTAGGATCTAACTATGACCCTCCAGAATCTAACTGCGATTCTGTATATCTCCCGAAGATCTTAAACCAACAGACTAAATTATAGGGTTCACCGCTTCTACTTGTTGATAACTCAATAAAAATTTAAAAATATTATGTTCAGTAGCCCATATTATTTCCCAAGACTTTACTTATTTCCTCTCTTACTCAGGAGTTCCTTCTCATCTTTCTTACCATACTGTGGCTTACCATGCCTTGTGCAATCATGGTTTAACCACTTGCCATTGCATTCTGCTGCTATGGCCTCATCATAACTTTTCATGTAAATCTATGCTCTAACTGCGAGCCATTTGAACTATGCTCTAACTGCAAGCAGACTGTATCAGATCCAACACTTATCTGAAGAGTGATCTGTACTCATCTGAATCTAGTCTCTATCTGAGAGTCATCTATTTCAAATCTAACTCTTTCTATATACCATTCCTTTCAATAGAAATGGCTCTGAGTACTGCATTCGCAAGCCTATAGAAAAACCTAAATCACCCCAATCATAAATCATATCAGAATATCATATCATAACTTATCGTCCCATACACTGAGACTATCTATCATCCTTAATACATTCCTTATTGCATATCATATGGTATGGGAGCAACATAATTTTCTCATAACTTCCTCACCATATATACTCTACCCTGCATATACTGCAAAATGGGAGTATTCATCATGGCATACTCTAACATGCATGTCATTATATGACCACTGCAAGGAGATGCAACTATTCATCATCATAATTTGCTCAACCATCAATCAGACATTGTAATAAACTAAGTAAGCCTCAAAACATATTTCCTTTATCATATTGCCTATCATATCCTGATCATTCATCCTGAAACATCTATCTATTTCACTTAGGCTGCCATGCTACCTTCTTATCAGGGTATAGACTCGACCTTTCTATCGAATATGGGAGTTACTTTATCTTTAGAACCGTGCCTATCTTTCTTTTTCTAATCTTGCTTACAACTACCGCTCTATTGGACTTATGTGACTACCTGAGAAAAACTTTTTCGTTATAACACGGAATTCAACCCATTAACTAACTTCTTAATCATTCAACTCTCATTGCTCATGTGGATGAACTCGGCTACATATTTCATCAAAGGGTTCCTCTTTCTCCTTTTAACCCTTAGCCGCATGCTCATCTCTATTTAACTGAGAGGAATACTTTTCATAATCTTACTCAAGAATTACTTCTCAGGTGAGCGAAACAGTCTCCATTTCTCTGGAGTAACATTAGTATCTTTCTACTATCTCTTAACTCTTTCCGCGCGTATACATTAGTCTCAGTCTACTCTTGACCGGATTATGGTTCCTTCCTGGTCTTTTTCTTGATTCTAACCAACTTAGATCACATAAATCTCATTCATCATCCAGCACCATTACTTATGTTCTCTAATAGCCCAGCACCCTTCCACATAGATATTGTCCGCTTTCCCCTTAGGCAGGCCCCAGGCCCACATGAGGTCACGGTTTTGTTCTCCAGGCACATGAGGACTTTAACCCCTTAGGCCGAACACGCGTCCTCTAGGTATCATAGCTATGTAGCGGAAGATATTGTCCCATCTCCCCTTAGGCAGGCGCCTCTAGGCCCACACGAGGTCAGGGTTTTGTTTCCCAGCACTGCCTGCCTACCACTCGTGCCTGCCTACCCCCACTGGGGCGCTTGGTGACGAGGGCGCTTGGTGAGTACTGGAAACGCGTTCATGAGGGAGAGGTATCCACACCCTTATAAGGCATGCTTCGTTCACCTCCCCAACCGATGTGGGGCTAATATCCTGTTTTAGGGACTTTAACTTTCGAGAACTTGAAGCCATATGTTAGGCTCATTTCTTGCGCAAGCCTTATCCTAACTTTTGATTCTTTTATTCATCAAAGATTAACTGAACCAAATCTTTCCAAATGTAGATCTACTCTTGATAGTCACATAGAGGATCTACTTCTAAACATCATCTTAGACTAGCATGTATCTCTATTTCTCATACTGTTCCGCTTGCCTACATCATGTGTTAAACCTTTAACTGATAAACTTCAATGAGGCTGTCATCTTCATTCATCATCAGGTCCCTGCGTATCTTCATCGTGACCTGAGTATGAACTAGGCGCAACGCATCCATGAACTTTAGTTGTGACCATCTCATTCTACTTGTCATGACTGGACAGCTCTACATTCTTTAGTCACGACCTCGGGTCACCTTTTGTCATGGCCTAACTTCTCGAGGACTTCTAGATGTGTCCCAAACTGCTTTACATCCGACCTGGATCTAACTTCCTTTAAACATTCCCTTAGAATGTTCTTGTCTAGTCTTTACCCTAGTAATGGCCGATCCTTACACCTCAGTTGTGAACCATTTGCCAAAAGCTCACTTAGCTTTACATGTCACGTAGGGTATATGGCAATATCTGGCTTATGGCCATCTCATATCATGCTACTAACATGAAAACTTAATCCAGGTCAATGCCCTCTATCACATCTCTATTTATCATCCTTGCTACGGCATTGTAAAACTGCAGCTAAACTGACTGCTCTTGATTTCTACTTCCTTCCATCCCTTAACCTAAACTAAGTAGTTCACTTCCCACAGCCTTTCTTGAGACTAGTATAGTCACATTGTCTATCTTTCATAAAGAAGGTTGGGTTGGATTAGGGCTAGAAATATCCCTTTAATCTTTATCTATACCCTCGTATATTCCTGGACTGGGATAATAGGAAGGGATGTCACAGATTGTAACTGGTTCTTAGGCTACTCATATCAAACTTATCCTCAAACTCTAGTAAAGGAGGAATAATATCTGGCCTACCTATAATCCAGTATCAGTACTCAGCTTCCTCAGCTGAAATATGTCCTCTCATCGGAGGAATAGAGCTTATATCAGGTTAGAGAGCACTCTATCAAACTCATCCTGTACATAATTACTAGACCCATCATTATCTAGTGCAGCATTATCTGATGCATACACAACATCTGACTGAATTTCTCATAATTTCTAGACTATAAATCCGAGTCTACAAAAATATGCATGGGTACTTTACTATAAACCTTCCTGATTGAGTCCCTTATGCTGTCATCTGAACTCTCTTCACTACCTGAAGAGTCAAAGTCTAGGTGTACCTCATCTTTATACAGCATTAAAGGTTGGGGGTCTCACTGATTAGCTGATGTTTCAAGCTTAACTTTATGAATCCCCATGTCTACAACTCCAACATTTACCCTGTGTTTTGCGACCAAAAGTCTTCTCTCATCATGACTTATGACTTAACTTGTCGTAACTTGGACATCTAGCATGCTCACTATAGTATCTGGTCACAACATGATACCTCAAGCTATTCTTACAACTTCCTTAGTCGTGAACTGATCAGCTTCTATCTCTATCCATAGAGGAAACTGCTTCTTAAACATTATTCTGCTTAGTCCAGCCACATTATTTTAATAAACATGAGACCTCGACTGTATCGGCTGACTAAGATTAGCCGATCATAATCATATCCTTCGTAAGACTATAAAGCTTAGGGTACAGTCTCATTCGTCTAGTGTCACTGTCTTCTATCTAAACCTTTCTAAGCAGTGAACACCATCCCTATATCATACTCTAGGGAAAGAACCACTCAAACTTCTCATTTATTTAAGGGATCAGTCTGACTAAACCAGAGCATCACTGAGCCAGAACCTTCTGTTCTGTGCTAGAATCTTATCCTCTGAGCCAGAACCCTTTGTTCTGTGCTAACTTTATTTTGTACTAACGCCAGAAATCATCTGTTCAGAGCATTTCCTAAGCCAGAATCCTTTGCTCTGATACCAAAATGAAACATCCTTATTTTGGGACATCTTAGGGACCAATTGGTAGTATTTAGAACCACTTTCAAGGTCATTGAAATCTAATTTCTCAATCTGGAGTTTTACTCTTATCGAGTACTGTTTACTGTGTAAATTCCAGATGAGTGACCTGACTTCAAAAAATCATAACTAATTCTAGAAAAATCGGAATGCAGTGGTTCAAATTGCTACATGAAGATAACTCAATACTATTTCAAGAAAAAATAACTCGTTGACCATTCCTTGTCCAAGTCAACGTCAGTCAAAGTTACAACTTTACTGTTCATCCAGCGTTTTTCTCCTGAATCCAGCATTTTGGTCCCAACTTTGATAATTTATATCTCCATGTGTAGACATCGAAATGAGACATTATATATATCAAATCGAAGCTTGGTATGTCTACTATTTATCATAAACATATAATACATTTATTTAATGATTTACTATTTTTAATTATAGATCAAACATCACTATATCACCACGAGTTACTATTCATGGTGGTAAATTCCAGCAAGCAACTTTACATACATATGCATACATCAATCACATATCAAACAAACATGCCAAACAATACTTATCATTAAATAATAAATCTTTATACAACAGGGCATGAACAAAATCCTCGTATCTCTATTACATCTTTCATGCCTGAAATCCGGCAGTATAACTACTATACTTCATCTGTAAAAATAACTGATCTTGTACTGATTCGGTAATTCCCATGAGAATTACCATTCTACGTAAGTACCCAGGAAAGACTGGATGAACCGACTAGGTCCACTCACTTCCAGACTCCTTAGACAGTACCTACGTACACAGTACGTATCATCTCCTTATGTTCAGTCTGAAAATCGGCAGCATAACGGCGTCTTACAGCATTCTCAAAATTCACTTCGATATAACCTCTCTGTAATGGGTTATAAATAGGGGATGAGATTCGGGGGAATCTCAGTAGCAAACGGTACTAAACAATGCATGCATTAAAGTAAATACTTGTGCTTGCTTGTGAAAGTGTAAACATTGTGTAATGTGCATGCTTCCATGTAACATATGAAATACAATTGGCCAAGGTAATCATAGAAACAGAGCTTCAATCATATACACATATGCACACAATTCAACAAAGTCATAGCACAATCAAACATAACATTCAATACATACAAGTTTAGGGTAAGTTTACTACCTTGGATTTAAGCTCTCTTTCTAATGCTTGCACTTGCTTCCCAAGCTTTTTGGTCAATCATTCCCCAACATCTTCTTAGAGGTTTCAAGGTCCTAATCACATTCATATTCATTACATAATCCATTAGGACCATGAACTCAAACACTACTCAAGACTATCTCTCTTGAACCTTTAACTTGCTTTAACTAACATAACTTTCTTTAATCTTTGCCAATTAACTTGGCCCTTGAATCAATTGATGTCTTGACCTTACCCTACACAATTTTACCTTTTGAATCCATTTATGAACTAAAAATAACCAAATTCCAGCAAGAATACACTGTTCTGTACAGATTTGGAAAAACATACATAAATCTTCCAAAAATTCTCATTTTGATTCCAATGCTTCCCATACTTGTTCCTCCACTTTCCCCCCACACAAAATCTCATTTTAAGACCATTGGAAGTATCAAAATCATGAAATTCAAATCACTGTTCATGCGAGTGAACAGTACCGAAAGGAATTTTCAACATTACAACCTTCCAATGGTTTCCAAGGTCCAAAACCTTTCCAATCCTACGCAAAATTATCATATAAACTCAATGGAAGCATTAAATCATTGAAATTCCATCTATTTCTATCATGAACAGTGCATGAACAGTGCAAACGGAAATGGTCTTCCATGGTAAAGTCAAGAACATCAACTTAATCCAACAACCAACCATGCAACTAGCTTGTTTAAGCTTGTCTAAACTATCTATGACATAAAACTCATGTTCCTCTCACATATACATAGAAATTCCAGCAGCATTTCCCCAATATTTAAGCCTAAAAAATCACTTAAACTCAAGCACAAACCATAAGAACAAAAGGTAGAAGCAAGGAGACAACTTACCTTACTTGCTCCTTCAAGACCCTTGCTTCTTCCTTGCTTTCTTCCACTTTCTTTCTCTAGAACTCACTTCTCTTTCTAAAGGAGCTCTTGGGTGTGAAGAATGAATGGAAAGGGTGGGTATTTATAGCAAAAGTCATGTGCCATTTGAAGGCCAAGATCACTTTGGAAACTATTTGATCTAATGGTTAAAGGTTTGATCTTGAAATGTCTTTTCACTTTTCACTCAAGACCTTACCACCATGACATCACTAGCATGGCCTCCCTTGGTACACCTAACCCTTCCTCTTTTTGGGTGCCATTTTGAAGTCCTTGTGGGTCCCACCATGTGCAACACCTAATTCTTACTTTATTCTCTTTTTCTTTCTTTTCAAAAATCCATAAATTATTCATTATTGGACTTGGGCTCCAAGATAACTTTTGGGCCTTATTGGGCTGGCCTAGGACGAAATGTTGGGCCTCTTTTAGATCCAATAGCTAATTGGCACAAATCCCAATGTACTTTTCTTATACCGATATCCGTAAATTACCCTGATCTTAGCATAAATGCTAAACACCTCTTTTAATTGTTCTAACATTTTTAGAAATTCATTCTAATATAAAATGAATTCTCTACAAAGTTTCATAATTTTCTGAGACCCAGAAGTCCTGTTAAAAATTACATATGTTTCCTTTAACCCTTTATCGGTGTCCTTTTTCACCGTAAATTCCATAATTAATTCTACAGGACTCCTTTTTGACTTCTGTCAACTCCATAAATTCTCATATTAATTATAATAATTTACTATCAAATTTCCTCTGATATCCATCCATTGTGTGAAATGACCAAAATGCCCTCCATTTACTTCTGGTTTCTTAGGGCATCACAGTGGCATTTTCGTAATTTTACACTTTGGCTCTTAGACTTTCTTCCTCTTCCAATTAATCCTTTTCTTTACATAAATATGGCCACATCTTTTCCTAAACAACTCATATATTTTATTCAATCTGTACATACAACTTAGTACAGAAATTAGGGATGTTACATATGAGGCCTCCAGGGATCAGATAGGGAGATTTATCGGTATTTAAACTAAGACTGAATGAGGTCGGGTAACAACAGTCAGATGCCCGTTATGACCCAAATGGATGCCCAGACACAGTAGGGCAGTGTGTAACATCCCAATTTTCAGGCCTTGAGACACGGAAATAGCCTGAGAATGAGAGGCTACCAGACCCCTTTTGAGCAGAAGTCCTAGAGACATAGAGTTTTTAGGGACTAAGCTGCGAGTAAGTAAAGGTACGGGAACTTATGTGCAAACAGTGGAAGTTCCAAGGGGTAGAATGGCCATTTGGGGTGATGTAAAGGTCAAAGGTTGAAGAGTTACGAGCTGACCGTTCTGGTCGCGACTAGAGTAAAGCATGGTCGCGACTAGTGGTTACAGAAAGAGCTATACGCGACAAGAAAGCATTATGGTCGCGACGTAAAAGAAGTATGGTCGCGACTAGAAAGCAGTGATATCGCGACTAATAGTGGCAGAAAGCCTTAGACGCGACTAAAAAGTGTTATGGTCGCGACTAAAATGTGTTGTGGTCGCGACGATAGAATGTTTTGGTCGCGACGAGAAGATGTTTAGGTCGCGACTAATGTACACAGAATTGTAAGGTCGCGACAAGATGATGTTGAGGTCGCGACTAGTGACTAAAGTGGCGCTAAGCGTATGGGCCAAGAATGGTGAAGGTCCAAGAGAGATAGTTACCCGGTTGGAGATAGACCGGTGGCAGGATATCAGATACAGGAAAGGTTATCTGGAAACCATGAAGTAAACTGATAAGGTATACTCATGGGTCCCACAAGATGCCACATGGCATTAAAGTAATGATTCAGTAAAGTAAAGATACTCGGTTGGCGTGATAACCGAGGAGGCACGTAAACCGAGGAGGTGATCAGATAAGTCTGGGACTTATCTGGGTGGCATTGGGAAGCGTGCAAGGTCTCTTCCAGTCGCCACATGGCATTAGTCTGCAGAAAGCAGATAAAGTTGAGGGCACGCATTCGAGGTAGGAGACTGGACCGGTGAGTCAGCATGGTGAGTCAGCATGCTGAGGTGTCCCGGGAATTCAAGCATGTGAAAAATGAGGCGCTGAGTCAGCATGGTGAGTTGGCACGATGATGCAGTAAAGGAGAAATAAAAGAAAATAGGAAATTCCAGGAAAAACCAGGACCGCAGGATCAAAGTTCATGGAAACTATGATTGTGCCATTGAGCCCTATTATAAATACCCCCTTCCCCCATTCCATTTGCATCCCGCGGAGGAGGAGAGAATGAGAGAGAAAGAAGAGAGGGAAAGGGAAGGAAAGGAAGAGAGAAAGGAGAAAGGAAGAAAGGAAGTTCTGGCGGAGCTGGAAGCAGAGAAGGGATAGTAGGGTTCTGCTAAGCTAGCCAGGTAGTAACTAATCCTAACTTCTATGTAATGGCTTTGTGATTTGATGTGCTATTGTTTGGTTGGATTGTTGTCTTATATGTTATGTCTGAAGCTCTGCTGTAATGCTATGGTCATATGTTATTAAGCATGGAAGCACGCAGCATACTTATCTGTACACAATCACAAGCAAGCACTGTCACTCTGCATTACATATATTGTTATGATTGTTGCTACTGAGATTCCCCCGAATCTCATCCCCCATATATAACCCATTACAGAGAGGTTATGCTGAAGTGGATTTTGAGAATCCTAAGAGACGCCGTTATGCTGCCGAAGTAAAGACTGAACATCAGTATATGATAAGTACTGTGTACGTAGTGCTGTCTAAGGAGGCTAGAAGTGAGTGGACCTAGCCGGTTCATCTAGTCTTTCCTGGGTACTACGTAGAATGGTAGTTCTCATGAGGGAATTATCGAATCAGTACGGTTCAGTTCTTTGTACAGCTGAAGCGTAGCGGTTATGCTGCCGAAGTTTAGGCAGAACGAGATGTAATAGAGATATGAGGATTATGTATATGTCTTGTTGTATATGCCATATTGTATGACATTTTATGATTCAATGATAAATAATGTTTGGCATATTCAAATTTTGGATTATGAAGCTAACGCATAATAAAGCTAATATTGCTTCCGCTAGTGTACTCTGAGGGCTGTAAGGGAGGATGTTTCACAGTGTATCTGGCAGAAGGAGCCGGTGTCCAGAAAGGTGTATAAACGGTGAATAATAATAAAATTTTCAGTGAACTGTACCAGAGGAAGATTCCTCGTAATGCGTGCTATAACATCCCAATTTTTGGGTCTAGTTGAGCTGGGAGGTAGTCTGATATGGGCAGGCTGCTAAACCCGTAGTCCTATGGTGGTAATCTGATATGGGCGGATTATTTACCTATATTTTGTAGGATCCGAGGGATGAGCTAAGTCCTTCAGGATGTAAAGATGAGTTAAGTCTTTAACCTACAGAATTGGGACAGTTCACCTAGGTTCAAAATGAGGAATGTAAGAATGTCCTAAGTCTTAAGCCTAGGAATTCTGCAGGTAGCTTGATATGGGCTGGCTCCTGTGTAAGATAACCTGATATGGGCGGGTTATCGAGCCTTTCAATTAATGAGGACTCCCGAAGAGTTAAGGGATGAGTTATTGAAAGAGAATTTCTAGAACTTAAGATGAAGGATAAGAAGAAAGTGAGATAAGATAGACCCCAGAATTATACTAAGATTGTGTGTGGAAAGATATGAAAGAAATGGACACTACTTATGAGAGAAGTAGAGTTGTCCATGGGAAAGATGTAAAGTGACTTTTGGTCGCGACGAGGAAGTGTCTTGGTCGCGACTCATATTGGCAGAGAGGATTGGTTGCGACTAAAATGTACTGAGGTCACGACTGAAAAGTGATATGGTCGCGACGAGAAGATGTTGTAGTCGCGACTAGTGTACACAAAGATGTTAGGTCCCGACAAGATGATGATGAGGTCGCGACTAGTGGCTAAAGTGGTGCCAAGCGCATGGGCCAAGAGTGGTGAAGGTCCAAATGAGATAGTTACCCGGTTAGACCGGAGACAGGTTATCTGGAAACCATGAGGTAGACTGATAAGGTATCCTCATGGGACCCACAAGATGCCACATGGCATTAGGGTAGTGTTCAGTGACCTTTCAGTAGAGTAAAGTTACTCAGTTGGCACGAAAACTGAGGAAGTGATCAGATAAGCCTGGGACTTATCTGGATAGCATTGGGAAGCGTGCAAGGTCTCTTCCAGGCGCCACATGGCTCTGGTCTGGAGAAAGCAGATAAAGCTGAGGGCACACATTACGAGGTAGGAGACTGGACCGGTGAGTCAGCATGCTGAGTCAGCTGCTGAGGTGTCCAGGAATTTCAGCATGTGGAAAATGTGGTGATGAGTCGCTGCTGAGGTGTCCCCTGAGGTGGCACTGATGATGCAGTAAAAGGGAATTAAGGAAAATAGGAAATTCCAGGAAAAACCAGGACCGTAGGATCAGATGGCATAGAAATTACGAAATTGCCATTGAGGATGTATATAAATACCCCCTTGCTTCATTTCCATTCACGCATGGTGAAGGGAAAGAGAGAGAAAGAAGAGAGAAAGGGAGAAGGAAAGGAAGCAGAATAAGGATAGTAGAGTTCTGCTGAGCTAGCCAGGTAGTAACTAATCCTAGCTTTTATGTAATGGCTTTGTGATTGATGTGCTATTGTTTGGTTGGATTGTTGTCTTATATGTTATGTCTGAAGCTCTACTGCAATGCTATGATCATATGTTATTGAGTATGGAAGCACGCGGCATGCTTATCTGTACACAATCACAAGTAAGCACTATCACACTGCATTACATATACTGTTATGATTATTACTACTGAGATTCCCCCGAATCTCATCCCCCTTGTATAACCATTTCAGGGAGGTTATGTCAAGGTAGATTTTGAGAATTTTGAGAGACGCCGTTATGCTGCTGAAATTTCGGCGGAGATAGCAGTAGTGGAGGAAGGATATGATGCGTACTGTGTACGTAGGTACTGTCTAAGGAGGCTGGTAGTGAGTGGACCTAGCCGGTTCATCCAGTCTTTCCTGGGTATGTACGTAGAATGGTAGTTCTAATGAGAGAATTACCGAATCAGTACAGCTAGTATAGCTTCCGCAGGTGTGCTCTGAGGAGTCTAAGGCAGGATGTTTCACTTGCCATAAAGTTAATGGACCCAGAAAGGCCCAATAATGGCGCCAATAAAGGCCCAATAAGACTCTTGGACTGATAGGTGGGCCAGTGTCTGGCAGAACCCCGAAAAAGTGCAAAATTATGAAAATGCCCCTATGTTGTACCAAAGGGGTAATAGGCGTATGAAGGATATTTTGGTCATTCTAGACAGGCCTAGAGGCCAAGATATATATAGGAGAAGTTAACCAGAGTCAGTATATGCCCTGACGAGGTACAGAAAGGTGTAAAATGACAATTTTGCCCTTAGGGTTAAGATAGTGCATGAAAGGGCACCCAGGGGTATTTTGGTCATTTTGTAGGAGATCTGTAATTGAGCTTAGACCCAGTATTAAAATGTTCATGATATAAAGGATCCAGATACTAAGTTCAAGGCCAGAAGACATAATATAGGTTTTCAGAAAAATTGGATTCAGAAAACGGTCCAGTTTTCAAGGCGACGGACCGGGCCGGTACCGGATTGGACTAAAAAGCTTCCAGAAGGCTTTTCTCCTCTCCATTTTTGCCATGTGAAGAATGTGGGTGGTGAGTTGTCCCATGAGGTGGCATGGAGTGATGTCATGCATGATGCAGTAAAAGGAATAAAGAAAAATAGGAAATTCCAGAAAAACCAGGTACACAGGATCAGATGGCTTCAAAATTACAAGAATGCCATTAACCAAAACTATAAATACCCCCTAGCTCTTCATTCCCACGGCCAAGAGCAAGAATAGAGAGAGAAGAAAAGTGAGAAAAAGAAAGAAGAAAGGAAGTTCTGGTGGAGTTGGAAGCAGTAGAGAAGTTCTGAAGTTCTGCTTTTGAGGTAGTAACTAATCCTAGCTTTTATGTAATGTCTTTGTGAATTGTTGTGCTATTGTTTGTTTAGATTGTTGTCTTATATGTTATGCTTGAAGTTCTATTACAATGCTATGATCATATGTTATTGAATATTGAAGCATGCAGCATACTTATCTATACACAACCACAAGCAAGCACTGTCACACTGCATTACATATATTGTTATGATTGTTGCTACTGGGATTCTTTTGAATCTCATTCCCATATATAACATTACAGGGGAGGTTCTATCAAAATAGAATTTGGAAATTTTAAGAGACGCCGTTAGGCTGCCGAAATTCTGGCAACGAAGAAGGAGCAAAGAAAGGAACTGATACGTACTGTGTACGTAGGTGCTGTCTAAGGAGGCTGGAAGTGAGTGGACCTAGCAGATTCATCCAGTCTTTCCTGGGTACTTACGTAGAATGGTAGTTCCTACTTGAATTACCTAATCGGTACAAGATCAGTTACTTTCTACAGAAGGAGTGTAGCAGTTATGCTGCCGAATTTTAGACAACGAAAAATATAATAGAAAATATAAGGATGTTAATCATGCACTGATGTATAACAGTTGATTATTTAATAATGGTTGTTATCTGGCATGTTGAACTGATATGTGATGTATGTATGCACTAATATGTAAGGTTGGTTGCTGAAAAATGACTCTGTGAACAGTAACCCGTGGAGACCTATTGGTGTTTGGTAAATCATTAAAAATAGTAAATGTATGATATTTTTATGGTAAATAGTAGACATCCTAAGATTTAATTTGATATAGAGTTCCGCATTTGGATGTATACACGGAAAGATATAAATTGTTAAAGTTGGTACCAACATGCTGGATTAAGGAGAAAATCACTGGATGAACAGTAAAGTTGAAACGTTGACCCACGTTGAATTTATCAAGGAATGGTCAACAAATGATTTTTCACTGAAACATAATTAAGTTATCTTCATGTATCAATTTGAACCACTTCATTTAGATTTTTCTGGAATTAGTTATGATTTTTCAAAGTTAGGTCACTCATCTGGATTTTACCACAGTGAACAGTACCCGATGAGAATAAAATTCCAGATTTAGAGTTTGGACTTCAATGACCCTAAAAAGTGGTTCTAAGTGCTACTTGATGGCCCTTAAGATATATAAAAATAAGGATATGACACTACCGGGTTCCTACAGGAAAATTACTTTCTAGATTACATCTTTCGGCTTCACACGGAAAACAAGTAGATGAGGAAGAAGAAGGCGTTCGAGAGAAAGCATTACATAATAGGCACAAGAATGTCACATCAAAGCTGTAACAACATTTTTATGTCTTTTCTCTTTTGCTGCTTTTTTCTTTTCATTTGCAGCGTAAGATATCTATTTTAAGCCCTCCCACCGCCTGAAAATTCTTTTCAAATTTCGTGCGAGATAAAAGGATATTCTCCGAACGAGACTCTTGGGGCAATTTGTCAGAGTATTATAGGTGTAAGCAAATGAATTCCAATCCAATCAACGATATAGTAAGAGAAAAATGAATCTCGATCAACATTTGGTACGTGGTTGAGTGGTGAAAACTCGTCCCCAATATGTGCAGTGGGTCATCCCATTGGGCTTCAGGACAAATCATGCACGAGCACTCCCTACACATGGTTTCATCAAACACGAGATGGACTACGAGAGATGCAAAGTTAAATTGTTCAACAAATCAACCGAACAATAGGGACACACAAAGAGACATTCGAGCGACCAGAGTATGGTGATGATGGCACCGGTAGACATTCGAACTTTCAATTGATCCGCTGCTTGTGGCCAACCGGTCAATATATAGTAACACACCATCATAAATTCCCCTGCGAATTTGAGATGTGTAAGTAGCTAGTGCTAAAGTTCTCTCTCAGACAACTTGCCCGAGGATGTGAATCTAAGCCTTTGAACAGAAGGGCCCCCACTCTCTTCCCTTTCTAACTTTTTTAACCAGTCGCAAATACAAGCCATCAGGGGTTAAACTTTATTTTGGGAGAAGGATGTCCGTTTGATACCTATGCAATTTATAGTACCTGAAATCCCATCAGAGGAGCATTTAAGGGAAGGGACAGCCGGATGACAAAAAGCTTATCGTCCATGTACCATATTCAGGGTAGCAATAGATATCCTTGTTCCTTGTAGTCGGGAAATGGGGTAAACTTGATTTCTAAGCAAAGGGTCCATATCAAAAGCACCTCTACGCAATGAGACTGACAAATGGAAATGAATGAAAAGCGCCATGATGGGCAGACTACCGGGTTCCTACAGGAAAATTACTTTCTATATTACGTGCCTCGGCTTCACACGGAAAACAAGTAGATGAGGAAGAAGAAGGCGTTCGAGAGAAAGCATTACATAATAGGGACAAGAATTTCACAGTCAAAGCTGTAACAACATTTTTATGTCTTTTCTCTTTTGCCGCTTTCTTCTTTTCATTTGCAGCGTAAGATATCTATTTTAAGCCCTCCCACCACCCGGAAATTCTTTTCAAATTTCGTGTGAGATAAAAGGATATTCTCCGAACGAGATTCTTGGGGAAATTTGTCAGACTATTATAGGTGCAAGCAAATGAATTCCAATCCAATCAACGATATAGCCAATAGTAAGAGAAAAATGAATCTCGATCAACATTTGGTACGTGGTTGAGTGGTGAAAACTCGTCCCCAATATGTGCAGGGGGTCATCCCATTGGGTTTCAGGATAAATCGTGCACGAGCACTCCCTACACATGGTTTCATCAAACACGAGATGGACTACGAGAGATGCAAAGTTAAATTGTTCAATAAATCATCCGAACAATGGGGACACACAAAGAGACATTCGAGCGACCAGAGTGTGCTGATGATGGCACAGGTAGACATTCGAACTTTCAATTGATCCGCTGCACGTGGCCAACTGGTCAATATATAGTAACACACCATCATAAATTCCGCTGCGAATTTGAGATGTGTAAGTAGCTAGTGCTAAAGTTCTCTCTCAGACAACTTGCCAGAGGAAGTGATTGTAAGCCTTTGAACAAAAGGGACCCGCACTCTCTTACCTTTCTAACTTTTTTAACCAGTCGCAAATACATGCCATCAGGGGTTAAACTTTATTTTGGGAGAAGGATGTCCGTTTCATACCTATGCAATATATAGTACCTGAAATACCATCAGAGGAGCATTTAAGGGAAGGGACAGCCGGATGACAAAAAGCTTATCGTCCATGTACCATATTCAGGGTAGCAATAGATATCCTTGTTCCTTGTAGTCGGGAAATGGGGTAAACTTGATTTCTAAGCAAAGGGTCCATATCAAAAGCACCTCTACGCAATGAGACTGACAAATGGAAATGAATGAAAAGCGCCATGATGGGCAGACTACCGGGTTCCTACAGGAAAATTACTTTCTATATTACGTGCCTCGGCTTCACACGGAAAACAAGTAGATGAGGAAGAAGAAGGCGTTCGAGAGAAAGCATTACATAATAGGGACAAGAATTTCACAGTCAAAGCTGTAACAACATTTTTATGTCTTTTCTCTTTTGCCGCTTTCTTCTTTTCATTTGCAGCGTAAGATATCTATTTTAAGCCCTCCCACCACCCGGAAATTCTTTTCAAATTTCGTGTGAGATAAAAGGATATTCTCCGAACGAGATTCTTGGGGAAATTTGTCAGACTATTATAGGTGCAAGCAAATGAATTCCAATCCAATCAACGATATAGCCAATAGTAAGAGAAAAATGAATCTCGATCAACATTTGGTACGTGGTTGAGTGGTGAAAACTCGTCCCCAATATGTGCAGGGGGTCATCCCATTGGGTTTCAGGATAAATCGTGCACGAGCACTCCCTACACATGGTTTCATCAAACACGAGATGGACTACGAGAGATGCAAAGTTAAATTGTTCAATAAATCATCCGAACAATGGGGACACACAAAGAGACATTCGAGCGACCAGAGTGTGCTGATGATGGCACAGGTAGACATTCGAACTTTCAATTGATCCGCTGCACGTGGCCAACTGGTCAATATATAGTAACACACCATCATAAATTCCGCTGCGAATTTGAGATGTGTAAGTAGCTAGTGCTAAAGTTCTCTCTCAGACAACTTGCCAGAGGAAGTGATTGTAAGCCTTTGAACAAAAGGGACCCGCACTCTCTTACCTTTCTAACTTTTTTAACCAGTCGCAAATACATGCCATCAGGGGTTAAACTTTATTTTGGGAGAAGGATGTCCGTTTCATACCTATGCAATATATAGTACCTGAAATACCATCAGAGGAGCATTTAAGGGAAGGGACAGCCGGATGACAAAAAGCTTATCGTCCATGTACCATATTCAGGGTAGCAATAGATATCCTTGTTCCTTGTAGTCGGGAAATGGGGTAAACTTGATTTCTAAGCAAAGGGTCCATATCAAAAGCACCTCTACGCAATGAGACTGACAAATGGAAATGAATGAAAAGCGCCATGATGGGCAGACTACCGGGTTCCTACAGGAAAATTACTTTCTAGATTACGTGCCTCGGCTTCACACGGAAAACAAGTAGATGAGGAAGAAGAAGGCGTTCGAGAGAAAGCATTACATAATAGGCACAAGAATGTCACAGTCAAAGCTGTAACAACATTTTTATGTCTTTTCTCTTTTGCCTCTTTCTTCTTTTCATTTGCAGCGTAAGATATCTTTTCTAAGCCCTCCCACCGCCCGGAAATTCTTTCCAAATTTCGTGCGAGATAAAAGGATATTCTCCGAACGAGACTGTTCGGGCAATTTGTCAGACTATTATAGGTGCAAGCAAATGAATTCCAATCCAATCAACGATATAGCCAATAGTAAGAGAAAAATGAATATCGATAAGTATTTGGTACGTGGTTGAGTGGTGAAAACTCGTCCCCAATATGTGTAGTGGGTCATCCCATTGGCCTTCGGGATAAATCATGCACGAGCGCTCCCTACACATGGTTTCATCAAACACGAGATGGACTACGAGAGATGCAAAGTTAAATTGTTCAACAAATCATCCGAACAATGGGGACACACAAAGAGACATTCGAGCGACCAGAGTGTGGTGATGATGGCACCGATAGACATTCGAACTTTCAATTGATCCGCTGCACGTGGCCAACTGGTCAATATATAGTAACACACCATCATAAATTCCGCTGCGAATTCGAGATGTGTAAGTAGCTAGTGCTAAAGTTCTCTCTCAGACAACTTGCCAGAGGAAGTGATTGTAAGCCTTTGAACAAAAGGGACCCGCACTCTCTTCCCTTTCTAAATTTTTTAACCAGTCGCAAATACATGCCATCAGGGGCTAAACTTTATTTTGGGAGAAGGATGTCCGTTTTATACCTATGGAATTTATAGTACCTGAAATCCTATCACAGGAGCATTTAAGGGAAGGGACTGCCGGATGACAAAAAGCTTATCGTCCATGTACCATATTCAGGGTAGCAATAGATATCCTTGTTCCTTGTAGTCGGGAAATGGGGTAATCTTGATTTCTAAGCAAAGGGTGCATATCAAAAGCACCTCTACGCAATGAGACTGACAAATGGAAATGAATGAAAAGCGCCATGATGGGCAGACTACCGGGTTCCTACAGGAAAATTACTTTCTAGATTATGTGCCTCGACTTCACCCGGAAAACAAGTAGATGAGGAAGAAGAAGGCGTTCGAGAGAAAGCATTACATAATAGGCACAAGAATGTCACAGTCAAAGCTGTAACAACATTTTTATGTCTTTTCTCTTTTGCCGCTTTCTTCTTTTCATTTGCAGCGTAAGATATCTTTTCTAAGCCCTCCCACCGCCCAGAAATTCTTTCCAAATCTCGTGCGAGATAAAAGGATATTCTCCGAATGAGACTCTTGGGGCAATTTGTCAGAGCATTATAGGTGCAAGCAAATGAATTCCAACCAAATCAATGATATAGCCAATAGTAAGACAAAAATGAATCTCGATCAACTTTTGGTACATGGTTGAGTGGTGAAAACTCGTCCCCAATATGTGCAGTGTGTCATTGAAACATCCTTACTTTCAAGGTCATTGAAGTCCAATTTCTCAATCTGGAGTTTTACTCTTATCGAGTACTGTTCACTATGAAAATTCCAAATAAGTGACCTGACTTCAAAAAATAATAACCAATTTTACAAAAATAGAAATGAAGTGGTTCCAATTTCTAAATGAATCTAACTCAATTATATTTCAGGTAAAAATAACTCGTTGACCATTCATTGACCGAGTCAACGTCAGTCAACGTCACAATTTTACTGTTCATCCAACGTTTTTTTCCTGAATCCAGCATTCTGGTCCCAACTTTGATAATTCATAACTTCATGTGTAGACATCCAAATGAGACGTTTTATATATAAAATTAAATCTTGGTATGTATACTATGTACCATAAAAATTTCATACATTTATTCATCCATTTACTATTTTTAATCATTTATCAAACATGACCTTGTCACCATGTGTTACTGTTCACAGTGGTAATTTCCAGCAATCAACTTTGCATACATATGCATACACCCACCATATATCAGTCAAACATGCCAAACAATATCTTTATTAAACAATAAGTCATTATACATCAGGGCATGCATGAAACCCTCATATTTCTATTACATCATTTTCTGCCTGAAATCCGGCAGCATAACCGCTACGCTTTATCTTCAGAAAGTAACTGATCTTGTACCGATTCGGTAATTCCCGTGAGAACTACCATTCTACGTAAGTACCCAGGAAAGACTGAATGAACCGGCTAGGTCCACTCACTTCCAGCCTCCTTAGACAGTACCTACGTACATAGTACGTATCAGCTGCATTAAGTTTCATAGTATTTTAATGCAACTTTTCCCCACATATCACTGGGCCTACGTTTTTGGGCTCTGGGAATGTTATCTTGGATCCTGATCAAGCTCAAGTACTCTGATGGCTCGATTCCCAAGAAACATCCCTCGGTAAATTACCAAAATACCCTTGGGTGCCCTTTCTTGCACTATTTTAACCCTAAGGGTAAAATCATCATTTTACACCCTTCTATACCCTGTCAGGGCATATACTGACTCTGAGTAACTTTATCTGTATGTGCCTTGGCTCCTGGGCCTGTCCAGAATGACCAAAATGCCCTCCATTCATCTATTACTCTTTAGTACAACACAGGGGCATTTTTGTAATTTCGCACTTTTTCGGGGTTCTGCTGGACACTGGCTCACCTATCAGTCCAAGTGTCTTATTGGGCCTTTGATGGCGCCATTATTGGGCCTTTCAGGGTCCATTACCTTTATGGCACTCATTACGAGGAATCTTCCCCTGGCCATGTTCCTCGAATATTTTAACTATTATACACCGTTTATACACATATCCAGACACCGGCTCCTTCTGTCCGATACACTGGCCTGCGGTGTTCAGGCATCCCTGTGAGTCATAACAGTCATCTGACTGAGGTCATCCGAACTCATTCAGTCCCTTTTCAAATACCGATAAATCTCCCTATCGGATACCCGGAGGCCTCACACTCCCGTCTGGATTTTCTGATTTGTGAATAACTTTTTCTACAGGCCTCCTATCGGTATTCTGTCAGTTTCCTGACATCCGTCCCATAAGGACGCATCATCCTATATTTTTTCACTTAGATCTGAAATCTAGGATACCCGGTAGGAATTTTTATAACTTTTGGACTATTAGATCAATTCTGGCTATCTGGAGTCTTGAAAAATTCCTGTATTAAGCTAGATTACCGGGCGTCACTTGCTCTCTCTACCGGTGAAATCTGGGACTGAAATGCTTTCGGGCAGTCCAAACCACTTTCGGCCTGACTTTCTTTAATTACACTTTAGCCCCAAGGAACTTTTCTTCTTTTCATTTAAGTCCCTTTTTATTTGGCTAAAATTACACTCAAGGACCCCACCTTTTTGTCTACTTTTCCTTTTTAGCTTTAAACTTTCCATAATTGCACTTAAGCCCCTTAATTTCCTTTCTCTTGCAATTTAATCCCTTTCTTTGCATAAATGGACATCATATCCCTAGGGATTTCTACTATTTACATATAAGTCCTGGACTTTCACTTATTTGCAGTTTAGTCTTAAAAAACCCTCTGTATGTTTCGGGGACTTCTGCTCAAAGGGATATATCTATTTCAGGCTACTCTCTAAGTCTTCTGCCTGAAAATTGGGGTGTTACATTTCTACCCCCCTTAAAATAAATTTCGTCCTCAAAATTTACTTAGTACCTTAATCAATTATCCTAGATATAGCTTCTCTGTATATCCTTTCCTGGTTTATGACTAAGGCTTGGGGCATTTATCCTCTTATACTTATGGACAACTCATTACACCTGTGAGTAGTGTCCATTTCTTTCATATCTTACCCTTCAAAATTCTAATGTAATTCTGGGGTCTACTTCACTCTTCTTACACTTGGCTAATCTCTCAGGAGAGATATTGTTCTTCTGACTTTCTTTCTCCTGATACGAGATCATAACCAAGAAAACTTCTTTGACTCTTCTTAACTGTTCTCATAACTTCATGCACATATGCCCAACTTTTGTGGCATCTGCACTTTTTCTTATCCCTTCTTAGGGTTTATCTATAGTTAGGCTACTCTTGCCTTAGCACCTTTCAATTAAGCGTGCTACTGGGTTAGGGCTAGGTTACTCTCCGTATAGCAATCTCTTTACTTTGCCTTAGACCCTCTTCTCTAGGTCTCTCTGGCCTTTTATTACCCCTTTCCTTTAGATCAGAAAAGAACTCTTCATTATCCACATCATTATCTAGGTCTATAGTTCCTTACAGCTCAGTCGCCCTTACCGCTATGGTTCTTCTTAACCATTCTTAGGGTCGACCTTAGGGAATATTGGAGACTCCGTCTGGGGTAAGAGCAAATACTTTTCCTAGGGATGTCAGCATTCTTAGAGCAACCTCTTGCAAAGTGGCCTTTCTCACCACAACTGCTTTGCCCTGCTTGACACTCCCATGTTCCATGGCTCTTTCCACCATATTGACATCTCTGCTCTCCAATCTGATCATTACCTTGATCAGTCCCCCTGCCTGAATTATTGCCTCTTTCTCTTGCTATTGGCTTCACAACTTGAGCTACCTTCCAGAGTGCTCTTAGCCAATGCTTTTCTATTCTCAATACATAGGGATTATGTTCCTTAGTTCTCAGGCATACTTCTACAAAACTTTGAATATCAGTACTCAGATTTGGACTTGGACTCCGTCTTCGTTAAGGAAAAACTAAGTTCAGTCTGTATAATATAGGCTATCTGAGAAAACCATTATAAAATAATTTCTCTGGGTGAGTTTATCAACTAGTGAAGCTTCCTTACCTTAACTTCGTCTTTGGCATTCATCTTCCCAAAGAGATACTACATTGTACTCATATCTCATGGCTCATTACTTCCCTTAGGCTAGGTCTAACTGCGACCTCGGGATCTAACTGCGATCAACCGTTAGCCTCTTCAGAATCTAACTGCGACTCTGAAGCTGTTAGGATCCAACTGCGACCCTGGAGCCATACTAGGATCTAACTGTGACCCTCCAGAATCTAACTGCGATTCTGTTGTATTGTATATCTCCTGAAGATCTTAAACCAACAGACTAAGTTATAAGGTTAACTGCTTCACCTGTTGATAACTCCATAAATATTTTAAAAATTTTATAGCCTCATATCATTTACCCAGACTTTACTTATTTCCTCTCTTACTCAGGAGTTCCTTCTCATCTTTCAACCTGTGCTCTAACTGCTAGCCATTTGAACTATGCTCTAACTGCGAGCATTCTATATCAGATCCAACTCTTATCTGAAGAGTGATATGTACTCATCTGAATCTAGCTCTATCTGAGGGCCACCTGTTTCAGATCCAACTCTTATCTGAAGAATGATCTAGAAATAATCCCTTTACCGTTATCTGTATACCATTCCGCTCAATAGAAATGGCCCTGAGTACTGTATTCACAAGTCTATAGAAATACCTGAGTAACCTCAATCATAATTCATATATGAATATCATATCATAACTTATCGTCCCATAAACTGAGACTATCTATCATCCTCAATACATGTCATATGGTATGGGAGCAACATACTTCCTCATAACTTCCTCATCTCATATATGTACTCATATATGCTCTACCCTATATGCACTGCAAAAGGGGAGTATCCATTCTTCATAGCATACTCTAACATGCATGTTATCATTTGACAACTGCAAGGAGATGCAATTTCCATATCTTATGGCAACATAAGCCATATCATCTTCATATTTTGCTCAACCATCCATCAAACATTGTAATAATCTAAATAAGCCTCAAAACGTGTTTCCTTTATCATATTGCCTATCATATCCTGATCATTCATCCTGAATTACTATCTATTTCACTTAGGCTGCCACGCTACCCTCTTGCCAGGGTATAGACTCAACCCTTCATTACTCTATCTTATGTAGGGAATAGGGAAGTCACTTTATCTTTTAAACTGTGTCTACCTCTTTACTATCTCTTAACTTATTCTATCTATCCATCAGTCCTAGTCTACTCTTGACCGGACTATGGTTTCTTATTGGTCTTTCTCTTGATCCTTAATCCTCATGGATCTCATTCATCATCCATTACCATTACCTCTATTCTCTAGGGTATTCTCCCCTAGGTCTACTACTTCTTCGTGATGGAATTCCTCTGCTCAGGGAACATTTAGCTCTTTATCTATTAACCATCACGTCTTTACCGTTAGGCCACATACTAGGATCATTCCTAGGCAAATCTCATTCTAGCTTTTAGGTCTTTTATTCAGATCAGCTGAATAAAACCCCTGTAACGTAGATCTACTCTTAGTTATCACATAGAGGATCTAATTTTACACATTGTCTTAAACTGATCTTTCGTACCTCAGTACCTTTGTACTGTCTGGCTTACCATATGCTACTCCTATCCTTTAGCTGATGGACTTCAGCAAGGTTGGTACCTTCATTATCATATGGCTTCTACTATCTTTGTTGAGAACTGCATAGTTGCAACTCACATACTCTACGACTTTTAGTCACGACTATCATACGCTACTCGTCATGACCGGGCATTTCTGTGTCCTTTAGTCGTAACCTATTTCTCATAGCGTCGTGACCTGGACTCCTTTCGGCCATAATATAAGTTTTAACGCTCAAGGGTTTGACTAACCCTAATTATCTTGTATATGTTTTCTCTACTTCCTGCTTTTAAAACATGTAATCATACTCATCCGCATACATAGGTAACATACTAGGTATAGGGTAGCTCAGTAGTGTGCACACTGGACAATACAATCCAATCACATATAGGATTTATCTATTCATTAGCTAGTGGTTACAGAACACAATTAATCTCGTACCTTAATTTGGTGCAGGCGACTTTCTTATCTCGTTGCCAGTCAGGGCATATATTCTTCCCTGAGTTGGGTATCTTTCGCCTGTCGTGTTCTGTGGACACTCTCTGGCATAATGTCCAGGCTTTCCATACCTATAGCATAACCCTTGACCTACTGGACAAGGCCTCGTACCATGGTCTCGACTACAGTTCCCACATATATTAGGCCTTGGTTGCCTACTAACTTCTCTTGGCCCACTACCTGGCCTACTTCCCTGTCTCTTATTAACTTCTGACCCATATGCTGGCCCATTTCTCTTCTTACTGTTTCCTTTCAAGGAACCTGGTGGCATCATTTTCAATGGTACTGATGTAGCAGGCTCACTCTTTTCTGGATATTGCACATTTTTCTCTGTGATCCTGCATACCTCTACTGCTTTATTAAACCTCCGTATCTATCTAGGAAAAACCTTATCCTTCAATGTAGGGTTCAATCCACGAGTTAACTTCTTAGTGGTCCACCTCTCATCATTCATACGGTTTAGGTAAGTGGAGTATCGTGAAAGACGGATGAACCTAGCAAGATAATCATCAAAGGGTTCTTGCTCACCCTGCTTTAATATTAAGAATTCTGCTTCACGTTCATCCCTTACCGACTGTGGAAAATATTTCTCGTTGAACTGCTCAAGAAATACTTCCCATGTAAGCGGAATATTTCTTGAGTGCAGAATCACTTCTATATTCCTTCACCACCTATCTGCATCTTTTTCTAGTTTATAAACTGCCAGCTGGGCCTTTCTTTTAGTGGGACATTCTAAAATCTTAAAGATTTTCTCTAACTGGCTAACCCAATCCTCAGCTACTTGGGTGTCAAAAGTCCCTTCAAACATTGGCGGATTAAACTTAGGGAATTGTTCCATCCATGTTTGCAGACTTTCCTGGTTATTGTTATTTCCTATAGACCCCTGATGTCTATTCATTCCATTCTGCTCATGATCTGGCTGAGGTTCAGGTTCTACATTATTCTCTGGTACTACCTCCTTCTCAGTCTGCTGTAAGCTAGCAATTGCAGTAGCAACCGCCGTAGCGATATTAGAATCTCGTTCTTGATCTTGGCGAGCCTGGGTTGCCCGCATCTCATCGTGACTTATGACTTAACTTGTTGTAACTTGGATATCTGGCATCCTCACTATAGTATCTAGTCATAACATGATACCTCGAGCTACTCTTGCAGCTTCCTTAGTCGTGAACTGATCAGCCTCTGTCTCTATCCATAGAGGAAACTGCTTCTTAAACATTATTCTGCTTAGTCCAGCCATATTGTGTTAATAAACACGAGACCTCGACTGTATTGGCTGACTAAGATTAGCCCATCATAATCACATCCTTCGTAAGACTATAAAGCTCGGGGTACAGCCTCATTCATCTGGGTGTCACTGTCTTCTGTCTAAACCTTTCCAAGCAGTGAACACCATCCCTATATCATACTCTAAGGAGAGGACCACTCAAACTTCTCATTTGTTTAAGGAATCAAACTAACTAAACCAGAGCATCACTGAGCCAGAACCTTCTGTTCTATGCCAGAATCTTATGCTCGGAGCCAGAACCCTTTGTTCTGTGCTAACCTTATTCTGTACTAACACCATAAATTATCTGTTCAGAGTATTTCCTAAGCAAGAATCCTTTGCTCTGATACCAAAATGAAAAATCCTTACTTTTGTATGTCTTAGGGACCATTTGGTAGCATTTAGAACTACTTTCAAGGTCATTGAAGTCCAATTTCTCAATCTGGAGTTTTACTCTTATCGAGTACTGTTCACCATGAAAATTCCAGATAAGTGACCTAACTTCAAAAAATCATAACTAATTCTACAAAAATCGAAATGAAGAGTTTCCAATTGCTAAATGAATCTAACTCAATTATATTTCATGGAAAAATAACTCGTTGACCATTCATTGACCGAGTCAACGTCAGTCAACGTCACAATTTTACTGTTCATCCAACGTTTTTCTCCTGAATCTAACATTCTGGTCCCAACTTTGATAATTCATATCTTCATGTGTAGACATCCAAATGAGACATTTTATATATAAAATTAAAGCTTGGTATGTATACTATGTACCATAAAAATTTCATATATTTATTCATCCATTTACTATTTTTAATCATTTATCAAACATGACCTTGTCACCATGTGTTACTGTTCACAGTGGTAATTTCCAGCAATCAACTTTGCATACATATGCATACACCCACCATATATCAGTCAAACATGCCAAACAATATCTTTATTAAACAATAAGTTATTATACATCAGGGCATGCATGAAATTCTCATATTTCTATTACATCATTTTCTGCCTGAAATCCGGCAGCATAACCGCTACGTTTTATCTTCAGAAAGTAACTGATCTTGTACCGATTCGGTAATTCCTGTGAGAACTACCATTCTACGTAAGTACCCAGGAAAGACTGGATGAACATGCTAGGTCCACTCACTTCTAGCCTCCTTAGACAGTACCTACGTACATAGTACGTATCAGCTGCTCTCCTTATCTTGTCATAATTTTGGCAGCATAACGGCATCTCTTAAAATTTCCAAAATTCACTTTGACATAACCTCCCCTGTAATGGTTTACTTATTGGGATGAGATTCGGGGGAATCTCAGTAGCAACAATCATAACAATATATGTAATGCAGAGTGACAGTGCTTGCTTGTGATTGTGTACAGATAAGTATGCTGCGTGCTTCCATACTCAATAACATATGATCATAGCATTGCAGTAGAGCTTCAGACATAACATATAAGACAACAATCCAACCAAACAATAGCACAACAAATCATAAAGCCATTACATAAAAGCTATGATTAGTTACTACCTCAAAAGCTTAGCAGAACTTTGCTATCTCTATTTTGCTTCCAGCTCCGCCAGAACTTCCTTTCTTTCTTTCTTCCTCTCACTTTCTCTCTCTAGCACTTCCCCCTCTCTCTTAAAGGCTCCTTGGCCGTGGCATATGAATGAATGGGGGGTATTTATAGTTTTGGTCAATGGTATTCTTATAATTTTGAAGCCATCTGATCCTGTGGCCCTGGTTTTTCCGAAATTTCCTATTTTTCTTTATTCCTTTTACTGCATCATGCATGACATCATCTCAAGGCCACCTCATGGGACACCTCATCGCCACATTCTTCACATGTCACAATTCCTAGACACATCATCAGCTGACTCAGCAGTTCCAGTCCAATCCAGTACCGATCCAGTCCGATTTCCCACAAACTGGACTCACCGGCTAAGATTGTTCCACGTGTCCTTAACTTTTCTTCTTCCTCTAAGATGACGCTATGTGGCATCTAGAAGGGACCTTTCACTCCTTCCAATGCTATCCAGATAAGTTCAGGACTTTATCTGATCACCTCCTCGATTATCGTGCCGACCGAGTAACTTTACTTTATTGAAATAGCATTAAAATAGTATTTTAATGCCACTTTTTCCCACATGTCACTGGGCCTACGTTTTTGGGCTCTGGAAATGTTATCTTGGATCCTGATCAAGCTCAAGCACTCTGATGGCTCGATTCCCAAGAAACATCCCTCGGTAAATTACCAAAATACCCCTGGGTGCCCTTTCTTGCACTATTTTAACCCCAAGGGTAAAATCGTCATTTTACACCCTTCTATACTCTGTCAGGGCATATACTGACTCTAAGTAACTTTATCTGCATGTACCTTGGCTTCTGGGCCTGTTCAGATTGACCAAAATGCCCTTCATTCATCTTTTACCCTTTTGTACAACACAGGGGCATTTTCATAATTTCGCACATTTCCGGGGTTCTGCCGGACACTGGCCCACCTATCAGTCCAAGGGTCTTACTGGGCCTTTGTTGGCGACATTATTGGGCCTCTCAGGATCCATTACCTTTATGGCACGCATTACGAAGAATCCTCCCTTGTCAATGATTATTGAATATTTTATCTATTATTCACCGTTTATACACATACCCGGACACCGGCTCCTTCTATCAGATACATTGGCCTACGGTGTTCAGGCATCCCTGTGAGTCATAACAGTCATCTGACTGAGGTCATCCGAACTCATTCAGTCCCTTTTTGAATACCGATAAATCTCCCTATCGGATACCCGGAGGCCTCACACTCCCGTCTGGATTTTCTGATTTGTGAATAACTTTTTCCACAGGCCTCCTATCGGTATTCTGTCAGTTTCCTGACATCCGTCCCATAAGGACGCATCATCCTGTATTTTCTCACCTAGATCTGAAATCTAGGATATCCGGTATGAATTTTTATAACTTTTGGACGATTAGTCCATTTCTGGCTATCTGGAGTCTTCAAAAATTCCTATATCAAGCCAAATTACCGAGCGTCACTTATTCTTTCTACCGGTGAAATCTGGGACTGAAATGCTTTCGGACAGTACAAACCACTTCCGGCCTGACTTTCTTTAATTATACTTTAGCCCCAAGGAACTTTTCTTCTTTTCAATTAAGTCCCTTTTTATTTGGCTAAAATTACACTTAAGGACCCCACCTTTTTGTCTACTTTTCCTTTTTGGCTTTATACTTTCCATAATTGCACTTAAGCCCCTTCATTTTCTTTCTTTTGCAATTTAATCCCTTTCTCTACACAAATGACTATTATATCCCTAGGGACTTTCACTATTTACATATAAGTCCCCGGACTTTCGCTTATTTACAGAATTCCTAGGCTTAAGACTTAGGATATTCCTCACATTCCTCATTTTGAACCTAGGTGAACTGTACCGAATCTGTAGGTTAAAGACTTAACTTATCTTTAAATCCTGAAGGACTTAGCTTATCCTTCGAATTCCTACAAAATACAGGTAAATGATCCGCCCATATCAGATTACTACCCTGGGACTACGGGTTTAGCAGCCTGCCCATATCAGACTACTTCCCAGTTCCCCTAGACCAAAAATCGGGATGTTACACAGTGGGTCATCCCATTGGGCTTCGGGATAAATCGTGCACAAGCACTCCCTACACATGGTTTCATCAAACACGTGATGGACTACGAGAGATGCAAAGTTAATTTGTTCAACAAATCAACTGAACAATGGGGATACACAAAGAGATATTCGAGCGACCAGAGTGTGGTGATGATGGCACCGGTAGACATTCGAACTTTCAATTGATCCGCTGCACGTGGCCAACCGGTCAATATATAGTAACACACCATCATAAATTCCGCTGCGAATTTGAGATATGTAAGTAGTGAAGGGAATTGGAAGACACGCAGCGGAAATTAACTTTAAAAATTTTTCCATTCCCAGCCAGGATCTACCGAATGTGTTTAAGTCAAGGAGAAAGAAGTGTTACCTTCGGTACTCGAGCTTTGGTCGCGACCTCAGTGTCCACTAGTCGTGACTCCTCGCCTCTGGAACTTTCAGTCGCGACCTCCTCAGCTTCTAGTCGCGACCTGTCGCCTCTGGAGCTTTTAGTCGCGACCTCTTCAACTTCACGTCGCGACCTGTCTCCTCTTTTCGGATTTCTGACGTTCAGATGCCCGTTTGGTCGCGACCTAAGTGTGTTCTGGTCGCGACCTTTCTTCGTGTCTGGCCGTATCGTAGAAGTCGACAGCTCAGATCGGCTTCCTCTACCGGTATCCACACGAACAGCGTTCCAATTGCGAACGACGTGCTAGCGCCTCTTGTCCCTCTAGGGCTTTCTGGAGATTCCGTCCTCACCGTCTCTATCTCGGTAGTTTCTTATGTGCAAACCTTTTGCACTCTCCCTGCCCCCTTTTCTTACGACTGAATGTGTGTGAAGAGATCTATTGTGTTGTGTAGAACCCTAGCTCCTAATGTCAAATATATAGGAAGCTATCGGGCTTCTAATAGGGCCGGGCTTCAGAATTAATCTTATATTAATTCTGAATTAATACAATATCATATATTGCATAATTTAATAAGAAACTGATTAAATAAATATGGTTTATATTAAATCCGTCGCACAGATTTAATTCACCTATTTATTTAATTTAAAATAAAGATAAGACAGAATTATATTTGATTTATTCTCATAAATCAAATTTGAGATATCTTACCAATTTGAATTTCAAATTTAAATAGATCATATCCATTTAAATTCAAATTAAAAAATGATAGAGATTTAATTTATCCTTATAAATTAAATCTTACAAATATCTCTTATATATTATATATATAATATATATAAACTAATTTATATATATATATAAAATATATATCCACCCTAGATTATTCATTGAATCTAGACATCTCTTAGATTCAATGAATCTGGACATCATAGCTCGTATTGGGCTGTTTTGTGTGCGACCCTGTAGGCCCATATGAAGTTGGCAGTGGGCCAGTTACTATACTGACCCACAAGTCGTAAGCGGTCTCTAGCAAGGCATTACGACTACCCAAAACATATGAGGATCGATAAATGATGTAACCTTTCATACAACCATATCACGTCCCTTTTGTCACACGATATTTCGATCAAGGATGAGGCATGGAGAACGTCATCCTCCTGTTCCTGACCGTTACTTTCTCGATCCCTGAGTAGTCTGAATATAGAAATGGAACTACCCTTCCATTCCAGTATGGCCATACATTTCTCAGACTCACTCATCGAGGGGCCCAGTAATATCTCTCTACGAATGTGAGGGACAAATTCCATCTTGACCATTCACATTCCTCCGCATGAAAAACCACTAAGCCCGAGCATAGCCTTTATGATCACTCGGTCAAAAGTGACTTTTGACTAGGTCAAAGCTGAGCGTTTGTCATGTAGGAATCCATGATGATCTCAAGTCAAAGGGCATAGTGACATGGCTTGTATATGAGAGAAGCTTATGACTTGACCCATGCAGCTCTCTCATAGCGGGTCGGTCCAGCACCCTGTACTCTTACATGTGCCTATGACTTTGATTTATATCTCTATATATCTTCAAAGTCACACTGGTCTTATTTCATCTCTGCTCCCACATAGATGACCGACCAGGGACATTTAGGATAAGATCATGAGTTATCCAAGGATGGTCATCACAGTAAACATGCAAATAATGTGATAACTTGATACAATTATTGGCCCCTAGGGCACAATTTCCAACAAGTAGCTAGTGCTAAAGTTCTCTCTCAGACAACTTGCCCGAGGATGTGAATCTAAGCCTTTGAACAAAAGGGACCCACACTCTCTTCCCTTTCTAGCTTTCTTAACCAGTCGCAAATACATGCCATCAGGGGCTACACTTTATTCTGGGAGAAGGATGTCCGTTTCATACCTATGCAATGTATAGTACCTGAAATCCCATCAGAGGAGCATTCAAGGGAAGGGATAGCCGGATGGCAAAAAGCTTGTCGTCCATGTACCATATTCATGGTAGCAATAGATATCCTTGTTCCTTGCGGTCCGGAAATGGGGTAATCTTGATTTCTAAGCAAAGGGTCCATATCAAAAGCACCTCTACGCAAGGAGACTGACGAATGGAAGTGAATGAAAAGCGCCATGATGGCCAGACTACCAGGTTCCTACAGGAAAATTACTTTCTAGATTACGTGCCTCGGCTTCTCACGGAAAACAAGTAGATGAGGAAGAAGAAGGCGTCCGAGAGAAAGCATATTACATAATAGGCACAAGAATGTCGCAGCCAAAGCTGTAACAACATTTTTATGTCTTCTCTCTTTTGCCGCTTTCTTCTTTTCATTTGCAGCGTAAGATATCTATTCTAAGCACTCCCACCGCCTAGAAATTCTTTCCAAATTTCGGGCGAGATAAAAGGATATTCTCCGAACGAGACTCTTGGGGTAATTTGTCAGACTAGTATAGGTGCAAGCGAATGAATTCTGTAACATCCTAATTTTTGGTCTAGGAGAACTAGGAGGTAGTCTGATATGGGCAGGCTGTTAAACCCGTAGTCCCAGGGTAGTAATTTGATATGGGCGGATTACTTACCTATATTTTGTAGGAATCAGAGGAATAAGCTAAGTCCTTCAGGATTTAAAAATGAGTTAAGTCTTTAACCTATAGAATCGGGACAGTTCACCTAGGTTCAAAATGAGGAATGTGAGGAATATCCTAAGTCTTAAGCCTAGGAATTCTGCAGGTAGCTTGATATGGGCTGGCTCCTGTGTAAGATAACCTGATATGGGCAGGTTATCGAGTCTTTCAATTAACAATGACTCCAGAAGAGTTTAAGGAATGAGTTATTGAAAGAGAATTTCTAGAACTTAAGATGAAGGATGAAAAGATGAGTAACAGGGCCAGAAAGAGAATGCAGGGGCAAAATTGTAATTATGGGAAAGATCGGGTAGGTAGCCGATGAGTACCATATTTTGCCAAAAAATAGAGAAAATTATGCTGATCATTTCACTGAACTGTGAAATGGGTATATGAGGTCTCTATAGGTATAAAAGAATTAGAAATGTGACCAAGGGTAAAATGGTCATTTTTGAAAAGGGTGCGCGAGAGCGTACTTTCAGGCCAAAATAACCCAGTCCGGATAAAATATCAAGAAATACTGGAAGACAGAGAAGACGATTCCGGGTTGAATGACGAAACACAGAATTTTGATTTGAGGTCCCGATTTTTCTGTAAAAATTCCTGAAGATGGGAATTTACAGTTATAATCGGTAAAGAAAAGGCAGTCCGAATAGAGATGATCGGACTGTGGCCAGAGGCCATACAGTGTTTTCTAAGGCCCATAGTGACACCAGGGAAGGCCCAGGCCCATAATAGCAGTTCAGTGGTAAAAGGGGCCGGTGTCCGGGAAAAAGGTGCGAAATGACGAAAATGCCCCTATGTTATAGAACAGCTGAAGAATGAGTAAAGGGGTATTTTGGTCATTTGCCTAAGGTTAGACAGTCCAGGGAAGTTATCTGGATAGTTGACCAGGGTCAAAGAATACTCTGGTAAGATGGGAAAAGACAATAATGCCCCTAGACCTAATAAAGTAAAGAAAGAGAGACTGAGGGCATTTTGGTAATTTGCCAAGGGGTGTTTCTTGGGAATCGTGCTATCAGAGTACTTGGGATGGATCAGAGACCCAAGATGTTATTCCCATGCCCAAAATCGTATCCCAGTATATATATGGGAAAAAGTGGCATTAAAATAATGATTTCATGACTTTTCAGTAAAGTAAGGTTACTCGGTTGGCACGATAACCGAGAAGGTGATCAGATAAAGTCTGGGACTTATCTGGATAGCATTGGAAGGCGTGAAAGGTCCCTTCCAGGTGCCATATGGCGCAATCTTAGAGGAAGAAGAAAAGTTAAGGACACGTGGCACGATCTCAGCCGCTGACTCCGGTGCAAGACTCTGGAACTATCTGGAAATGCTGAGTCAGCTGATGAGGTGTCCCGGGATTTAGACATATGAGAAATGTGCCGCTGAGGTGTCCACTGAGGTGTCCTGGATGATGCAGTAAAAAGGAATAAAAGAAAATAGGAAATTCCAGGAAAAACCAGGACCACAAGTTCATAAGGCTTCAAAATTACAAAAATGCCATCGAAGGAAACTATAAATACCCCCTCCCCATTCATTTGCATCACGGTTTTGGGCAAGAAAGAGAGAGAAAGAAGAGAGAGAAGGGGAAAGAAAGAAGAAAGGAAGTTCTGGCGGAGCTGGAAGCAGTATAGAGATAGTAGAGTTCTGCTAAGCTTTTGAGGTAGTAACTAATCCTAGCTTTTATGTAATGGCTTTGTGATTTGATGTGCTATTGTTTGGTTGGATTGTTGTCTTATATGTTATGTATGAAGCTCTACTGCAATGCTATGATCATATGTTATTGAGTATGGTAGCATGCAGCATACTTATCTGTACACAATCACAAGCAAGCACTGTCACACTGCATTACATATATTGTTATGATTATTTACTACTGAGATTCCCCCAAATCTTATTCTCCATATCTAACCCATTACAGGGAGATTATGTTGAAGTGGATTTTAAGAATTTTGAGAGACGCCGTTATGCTGCCGAAACTAAGACTGAACATCAGTATATGATAAGTACTGTGTATGTTTGTGCTGTCTAAGGAGGCTGGAAGTGAGTGGACCTAGCCGGTTCATCCAGTCTTTCCTGGGTACTTACGTAGAATGGTAGTTCTCATGAGGGAATTACCGAATCAGTACGGTTCAGTTCTTTGTACAGATGAAGCCTAGCGGCTATACTGCCGAAGTTCGGGCAGGAAAAGATGTAGTAGAAAATGAGAATTTTGTATATGCTTTGTTGTATGACACTTTGTTATTCATTCATAAATATTTTTTGGCATATTCAATTTGTGGATGACGAATTAAAAGAGAAATTCGCAGGTCCTGAGGTAGCAGTGTTTTGACCTCAGTTTGACCTAGTAAACAAAGGAGTTTGGCCACGAAATTTGGTGAACCGGTTGTACACATCTTGGGCATTACGTGGATAGGTAATAAGCCTTGTTTGGATGTGTAGAATGAGATAAATCAGTTCTCAAATTAAAGGTTTAGAATAAGGAACTTAAAAGTAAAATTTTAATTTCTGGGCTTAAGTTAAGATATAATCGAGCTAATATTGCTTCCGCAAATGTACTCTGAGGAGTCTAAGGGAGGATGTTTCAAATTTTAATCCAATCATCGATATAGCCAATAGTAAGAGAAAAATGAATCTCGATCAACATTCGGTATGTGGTTGAGTGGTGAAAACTCGTCCCCAATATGTGCAGTGGGTCATCCCATTGGGCTTCAGGACAAATCGTGCACGAGCACTCCCTACACGTGGTTTCATCAAACACGAGATGGACCACGAGAGATGAAAAGTTAAATTGTTCAACAAATCAACCGAACAATGGGGACACATAAAGAGACATTCGAGGGACCAGAGTGTGGTGATGATGGCACCGGTAGACATTCGAACTTTCAATTGATCCGCTGCACGTGGCCAACCGGTCAACATATAGTAACACACCATCATAAATTCCTGTGCGAATTCGAGATGTGTAAGTAGCTAGTGCTAAAGTTCTGTCTCAGACAACTTGCCCGAGGATGTGAATCTAAGCCTTTGAACAAAAGGGACCCGCACTCTCATCCCTTTCTAACTTTTTTAACCAATCGCATATACATGCCATCAGGGGCTAAACTTTATTTTGGGAGAAGGATGTCCGTTTCATACCTATGCAATGTATAGTACCTGAAATCCCATCAGAGGAGCATTTAAGGGAAGGGACAGCCGGATGACAAAAAGCTTATCGTCTATGTACCATATTCATGGTAGCAATAGATATCCTTGTTCCTTGTAGTCCGGAAATGGGGTAATCTTGATTTCTAAGCAAAGGGTCCATATCAAAAGTGCCTCTACGCAATGAGACTGACAAATGGAAATGAATGAAAAGCGCCATGATGGCCAGACTACCAGGTTCCTACAGGAAAATTACTTTTTAGATTACGTGCCTCGGCTACACACGGAAAACAAGTTGATGAGGAAGAAGAAGGCGTTCGAGAGAAAGCATTACATAATAGGCACAAGAATGTCACAGTCAAAGCTGTAACAACATTTTTATGTCTTTTCTCTTTTGCCACTTTCTTCTTTTCATTTGCAGCGTAAGATATCTTTTCTAAGCCCTCCCACCGCCCGGAAATTCTTTCCAAATTTCGTGCGAGACAAAAGGATATTCTCCGAACGAGACTCTTGGGGTAATTTGTCAGAGTATTATAGGTGGAAGCAAATGAATTCCTATCCAATCAACGATATAGCCGATAGTAAGAGAAAAATGAATCTCGATCAACATTTGGTACATGGTTGAGTGGTGAAAACTCGTCCCCAATATGTGCAGTGGGTCATCCCATTGGGCTTCGGGACAAATCGTGCACGAGCACTCCCTACACATGGTTTCATCAAACACGAGATGGACCAAGAGAGATGCAAAGTTAAATTGTTCAACAAATCAACCGAACAATGGGGACACACAAAGAGACATTCGAGGGACCAGAGTGTGGTGATGATGGCACCGGTAGACATTCGAACTTTCAATTGATCCGCTGCACGTGGCCAACCGGTCAACATATAGTAACACACCATCATAAATTCCTGTGCGAATTCGAGATGTGTAAGTAGCTAGTGCTAAAGTTCTGTCTCAGACAACTTGCCCGAGGATGTGAATCTAAGCCTTTGAACAAAAGGGACCCACACTCTCTTCCCTTTCTAACTTTTTTAACCAGTCGCAAATACATGCCATCAGGGGCTAAACATTATTTTGGGACAAGGATGTCCGTTTCATACCTATGCATTGTATAATACCTGAAATCCTATCAGAGGAGCATTTAAGGGAAGGAACAGCCGGATGACAAAAAGCTTATCGTCTATGTACCATATTCATGGTAGCAATAGATATCCTTGCTCCTTGTAGTCCGGAAATGGGGTAATCTTGATTTCTAAGCAAAGGGTCCATATCAAAAGCGCCTCTACGCAATGAGACTGACAAATGGAAATGAATGAAAAGCGCCATGATGGCCAGACTACCAGGTTCCTACAGGAAAATTACTTTTTAGATTACGTGCCTCGGCTACACACGGAAAACAAGTAGATGAGGAAGAAGAAGGCGTTCGAGAGAAAGCATTACATAATAGGCACAAGAATGTCACAGTCAAAGCTGTAACAACATTTTTATGTCTTTTCTCTTTTGCCACTTTCTTCTTTTCATTTGCAGCGTAAGATATCTTTTCTAAGCCCTCCCACCGCCCGGAAATTCTTTCCAAATTTCGTGCGAGACAAAAGGATATTCTCCGAACGAGACTCTTGGGGTAATTTGTCAGAGTATTATAGGTGGAAGCAAATGAATTCCTATCCAATCAACGATATAGCCGATAGTAAGAGAAAAATGAATCTCGATCAACATTTGGTACATGGTTGAGTGGTGAAAACTCGTCCCCAATATGTGCAGTGGGTCATCCCATTGGGCTTCGGGACAAATCGTGCACGAGCACTCCCTACACATGGTTTCATCAAACACGAGATGGACCAAGAGAGATGCAAAGTTAAATTGTTCAACAAATCAACCGAACAATGGGGACACACAAAGAGACATTCGAGGGACCAGAGTGTGGTGATGATGGCACCGGTAGACATTCGAACTTTCAATTGATCCGCTGCACGTGGCCAACCGGTCAACATATAGTAACACACCATCATAAATTCCTGTGCGAATTCGAGATGTGTAAGTAGCTAGTGCTAAAGTTCTGTCTCAGACAACTTGCCCGAGGATGTGAATCTAAGCCTTTGAACAAAAGGGACCCACACTCTCTTCCCTTTCTAACTTTTTTAACCAGTCGCAAATACATGCCATCAGGGGCTAAACATTATTTTGGGACAAGGATGTCCGTTTCATACCTATGCATTGTATAGTACCTGAAATCCTATCAGAGGAGCATTTAAGGGAAGGAACAACCGGATGACAAAAAGCTTATCGTCTATGTACCATATTCATGGTAGCAATAGATATCCTTGCTCCTTGTAGTCCGGAAATGGGGTAATCTTGATTTCTAAGCAAAGGGTCCATATCAAAAGCGCCTCTACGCAATGAGACTGACAAATGGAAATGAATGAAAAGCGCCATGATGGCCAGACTACCAGGTTCCTACAGGAAAATTACTTTCTAGATTACGTGCCTCGGCTACACACGGAAAACAAGTAGATGAGGAAGAAGGCGTTCGAGAGAAAGCATTACGTAATAGGCACAAGAATGTCACAGTCAAAGCTGTAACAACATTTTTATGTCTTTTCTCTTTTGCCGCTTTCTTCTTTTCATTTGCAGCGTAAGATATCTATTCTAAGCACTCCCACCGCCCGGAAATTCTTTCCAAATTTCGTGCGAGATAAAAGGATATTCTCCGAACGAGACTCTTGGGGTAATTTGTCAGAGTATTATAGGTGGAAGCAAATGAATTCCAATCCAATCAACGATATAGCCAATAGTAAGAGAAAAATGAATCTCGATCAACATTCGGTGTGTGGTTGAGCGGTGAAAACTCTTCCCCAATATGTGCAGTGGGTCATCCCATTGGGCTTCATTACAAATCGTGCACGAGCACTCCCTACACATGGTTTCATCAAACACGAGATGGACCACGAGAGATGCAAAGTTAAATTGTTCAACAAATCAACCGAACAATGGGGACACATAAAGAGACATTCGAGCGACCAGAGTATGGTGATGATGGCACCGGTAGACATTCGAACTTTCAATTGATCCGCTGCACGTGGCCAACCGGTCAACATATAGTAACACACCATCATAAATTCCTGTGCGAATTCGAGATGTGTAAGTAGCTAGTGCTAAAGTTCTGTCTCAGACAACTTGCCCGAGGATGTGAATCTAAGCCTTTGAACAAAAGGGACCCGCACTCTCATCCCTTTCTAACTTTTTTAACCAATCGCATATACATGCCATCAGGGGCTAAACTTTATTTTGGGAGAAGGATGTCCGTTTCATACCTATGCAATGTATAGTACCTGAAATCCCATCAGAGGAGCATTTAAGGGAAGGGACAGCCGGATGACAAAAAGCTTATCGTCTATGTACCATATTCATGGTAGCAATAGATATCCTTGTTCCTTGTAGTCCGGAAATGGGGTAATCTTGATTTCTAAGCAAAGGGTCCATATCAAAAGTGCCTCTACGCAATGAGACTGACAAATGGAAATGAATGAAAAGCGCCATGATGGCCAGACTACCAGGTTCCTACAGGAAAATTACTTTTTAGATTACGTGCCTCGGCTACACACGGAAAACAAGTAGATGAGGAAGAAGAAGGCGTTCGAGAGAAAGCATTACATAATAGGCACAAGAATGTCACAGTCAAAGCTGTAACAACATTTTTATGTCTTTTCTCTTTTGCCACTTTCTTCTTTTCATTTGCAGCGTAAGATATCTTTTCTAAGCCCTCCCACCGCCCGGAAATTCTTTCCAAATTTCGTGCGAGACAAAAGGATATTCTCCGAACGAGACTCTTGGGGTAATTTGTCAGAGTATTATAGGTGGAAGCAAATGAATTCCTATCCAATCAACGATATAGCCGATAGTAAGAGAAAAATGAATCTCGATCAACATTTGGTACATGGTTGAGTGGTGAAAACTCGTCCCCAATATGTGCAGTGGGTCATCCCATTGGGCTTCGGGACAAATCGTGCACGAGCACTCCCTACACATGGTTTCATCAAACACGAGATGGACCAAGAGAGATGCAAAGTTAAATTGTTCAACAAATCAACCGAACAATGGGGACACACAAAGAGACATTCGAGGGACCAGAGTGTGGTGATGATGGCACCGGTAGACATTCGAACTTTTAATTGATCCGCTGCACGTGGCCAACCGGTCAACATATAGTAACACACCATCATAAATTCCTGTGCGAATTCGAGATGTGTAAGTAGCTAGTGCTAAAGTTCTGTCTCAGACAACTTGCCCGAGGATGTGAATCTAAGCCTTTGAACAAAAGGGACCCACACTCTCTTCCCTTTCTAACTTTTTTAACCAGTCGCAAATACATGACATCAGGGGCTAAACTTTATTTTGGGACAAGGATGTCCGTTTCATACCTATGCATTGTATAGTACCTGAAATCCTATCAGAGGAGCATTTAAGGGAAGGAACAACCGGATGACAAAAAGCTTATCGTCTATGTACCATAATCATGGTAGCAATAGATATCCTTGCTCCTTGTAGTCCGAAAATGGGGTAATCTTGATTTCTAAGCAAAGGGTCCATATCAAAAGCGCCTCTACGCAATGAGACTGACAACTGGAAATGAATGAAAAGCGCCATGATGGCCAGACTACCAGGTTCCTACAGGAAAATTACTTTTTAGATTACGTGCCTCGGCTACACACGGAAAACAAGTAGATGAGGAAGAAGGCGTTCGAGAGAAAGCATTACGTAATAGGCACAAGAATGTCACAGTCAAAGCTGTAACAACATTTTTATGTCTTTTCTCTTTTGCCGCTTTCTTCTTTTCATTTGCAGCGTAAGATATCTATTCTAAGCACTCCCACCGCCCGAAAATTCTTTCCAAATTTCGTGCGAGAGAAAAGGATATTCTCAGAACGAGACTCTTGGGGTAATTTGTCAGAGTATTATATGTGGAAGCAAATGAATTCCAATCCAATCAACGATATAGCCAATAGTAAGAGAAAAATGAATCTCGATCAACATTCGGTGTGTGGTTGAGCGGTGAAAACTCTTCCCCAATATGTGCAGTGGGTCATCCCATTGGGCTTCGGGACAAATCGTGCACGAGCACTCCCTACACATGGTTTCATCAAACACGAGATGGACCAAGAGAGATGCAAAGTTAAATTGTTCAACAAATCAACCGAACAATGGGGACACACAAAGAGACATTCGAGAGACCAGAGTGTGGTGATGATGGCACCGGTAGACATTCGAACTTTTAATTGATCCGCTGCACGTGGCCAACCGGTCAACATATAGTAACACACCATCATAAATTCCTGTGCGAATTCGAGATGTGTAAGTAGCTAGTGCTAAAGTTCTGTCTCAGACAACTTGCCCGAGGATGTGAATCTAAGCCTTTGAACAAAAGGGACCCACACTCTCTTCCCTTTCTAACTTTTTTAACCAGTCGCAAATACATGCCATCAGGGGCTAAACTTTATTTTGGGACAAGGATGTCCGTTTCATACCTATGCATTGTATAGTACCTGAAATCCTATCAGAGGAGCATTTAAGGGAAGGAACAACCGGATGACAAAAAGCTTATTGTCCATGTACCATATTCATGGTAGCAATATATATCCTTGTTCCTTGTAGTTCGGAAATGGGGTAATCTTGATTTCTAAGCAAAGGGTCCATATCAAAAGCACCTCTACGAAATGAGACTGACAAATGGAAATGAATGAAAAGCGCCATGATTGCCAGACTACCAGGTTCCTACAGGAAACTTACTTTCTAGATTACGTGCCTCGGCTTCACACGGAAAACAAGTAGATGAGGAAGAAGGCATTCGAGAGAAAGCATTACGTAATAGGCACAAGAATGTCACAGTCAAAGCTGTAACAACATTTTTATGTCTTTTCTCTTTTTCCGCTTTCTTCTTTTCATTTGCAGCGTAAGATATCTATTCTAAGCACTCCCACCGCCCGGAAATTCTTTCCAAATTTCGTGCGAGATAAAAGGATATTCTCCGAACGAGACTCTTGGGGTAATTTGTCAGAGTATTATAGGTGGAAGCAAATGAATTCCAATCCAATCAACGATATAGCCAATAGTAAGAGAAAAATGAATCTCGATCAACATTCGGTGTGTGGTTGAGCGGTGAAAACTCTTCCCCAATATGTGCAGTGGGTCATCCCATTGGGCTTCATTACAAATCGTGCACGAGCACTCCCTACACATGGTTTCATCAAACACGAGATGGACCACGAGAGATGCAAAGTTAAATTGTTCAACAAATCAACCGAACAATGGGGACACATAAAGAGACATTCGAGCGACCAGAGTGTGGTGATGATGGCACCGGTAGACATTCGAACTTTCAATTGATCCGCTGCACGTGGCCAACCGGTCAACATATAGTAACACACCATCATAAATTCCTGTGCGAATTCGAGATGTGTAAGTAGCTAGTGCTAAAGTTCTGTCTCAGACAACTTGCCCGAGGATGTGAATCTAAGCCTTTGAACAAAAGGGACCCGCACTCTCATCCCTTTCTAACTTTTTTAACCAATCGCATATACATGCCATCAGGGGCTAAACTTTATTTTGGGAGAAGGATGTCCGTTTCATACCTATGCAATGTATAGTACCTGAAATCCCATCAGAGGAGCATTTAAGGGAAGGGACAGCCGGATGACAAAAAGCTTATCGTCTATGTACCATATTCATGGTAGCAATAGATATCCTTGTTCCTTGTAGTCCGGAAATGGGGTAATCTTGATTTCTAAGCAAAGGGTCCATATCAAAAGTGCCTCTACGCAATGAGACTGACAAATGGAAATGAATGAAAAGCGCCATGATGGCCAGACTACCAGGTTCCTACAGGAAAATTACTTTTTAGATTACGTGCCTCGGCTACACACGGAAAACAAGTAGATGAGGAAGAAGAAGGCGTTCGAGAGAAAGCATTACATAATAGGCACAAGAATGTCACAGTCAAAGCTGTAACAACATTTTTATGTCTTTTCTCTTTTGCCACTTTCTTCTTTTCATTTGCAGCGTAAGATATCTTTTCTAAGCCCTCCCACCGCCCGGAAATTCTTTCCAAATTTCGTGCGAGACAAAAGGATATTCTCCGAACGAGACTCTTAGGGTAATTTGTCAGAGTATTATAGGTGGAAGCAAATGAATTCCTATCCAATCAACGATATAGCCGATAGTAAGAGAAAAATGAATCTCGATCAACATTTGGTACATGGTTGAGTTGGGAAAACTCGTCCCCAATATGTGCAGTGGGTCATCCCATTGGGCTTCGGGACAAATCGTGCACGAGCACTCCCTACACATGGTTTCATCAAACACGAGATGGACCAAGAGAGATGCAAAGTTAAATTGTTCAACAAATCAACCGAACAATGGGGACACACAAAGAGACATTCGAGCGACCAGAGTGTGGTGATGATGGCACCGGTAGACATTCGAACTTTTAATTGATCCGCTGCACGTGGCCAACCGGTCAACATATAGTAACACACCATCATAAATTCCTGTGCGAATTCGAGATGTGTAAGTAGCTAGTGCTAAAGTTCTGTCTCAGACAACTTGCCCGAGGATGTGAATCTAAGCCTTTGAACAAAAGGGACCCACACTCTCTTCCCTTTCTAACTTTTTTAACCAGTCGCAAATACATGCCATCAGGGGCTAAACATTATTTTGGGACAAGGATGTCCGTTTCATACCTATGCAATGTATAGTACCTGAAATCCTATTAGAGGAGCATTTAAGGGAAGGAACAACCGGATGACAAAAAGCTTATTGTCCATGTACCATATTCATGGTAGCAATATATATCCTTGTTCCTTGTAGTTCGGAAATGGGGTAATCTTGATTTCTAAGCAAAGGGTCCATATCAAAAGCACCTCTACGAAATGAGACTGACAAATGGAAATGAATGAAAAGCGCCATGATTGCCAGACTACCAGGTTCCTACAGGAAACTTACTTTCTAGATTACGTGCCTCGGCTTCACACGGAAAACAAGTAGATGAGGAAGAAGGCATTCGAGAGAAAGCATTACGTAATTGGCACAAGAATGTCACAGTCAAAGCTGTAACAACATTTTTATGTCTTTTCTCTTTTCCCGCTTTCTTCTTTTCATTTGCAGCGTAAGATATCTATTCTAAGCACTCCCACCGCCCGGAAATTCTTTCCAAATTTCGTGCGAGATAAAAGGATATTCTCCGAACGAGACTCTTGGGGTAATTTGTCAGAGTATTATAGGTGGAAGCAAATGAATTCCAATCCAATCAACGATATAGCCAATAGTAAGAGAAAAATGAATCTCGATCAACATTCAGTGTGTGGTTGAGCGGTGAAAACTCTTCCCCAATATGTGCAGTGGGTCATCCCATTGGGCTTCATTACAAATCGTGCACGAGCACTCCCTACACATGGTTTCATCAAACACGAGATGGACCACGAGAGATGCAAAGTTAAATTGTTCAACAAATCAACCGAACAATGGGGACACATAAAGAGACATTCGAGCGACCAGAGTGTGGTGATGATGGCACCGGTAGACATTCGAACTTTCAATTGATCCGCTGCACGTGGCCAACCGGTCAACATATAGTAACACACCATCATAAATTCCTGTGCGAATTCGAGATGTGTAAGTAGCTAGTGCTAAAGTTCTGTCTCATACAACTTGCCCGAGGATGTGAATCTAAGCCTTTGAACAAAAGGGACCCGCACTCTCATCCCTTTCTAACTTTTTTAACCAATCGCATATACATGCCATCAGGGGCTAAACTTTATTTTGGGAGAAGGATGTCCGTTTCATACCTATGCAATGTATAGTACCTGAAATCCCATCAGAGGAGCATTTAAGGGAAGGGACAGCCGGATGACAAAAAGCTTATCGTCTATGTACCATATTCATGGTAGCAATAGATATCCTTGTTCCTTGTAGTCCGGAAATGGGGTAATCTTGATTTCTAAGCAAAGGGTCCATATCAAAAGTGCCTCTACGCAATGAGACTGACAAATGGAAATGAATGAAAAGCGCCATGATGGCCAGACTACCAGGTTCCTACAGGAAAATTACTTTTTAGATTACGTGCCTCGGCTACACACGGAAAACAAGTAGATGAGGAAGAAGAAGGCGTTCGAGAGAAAGCATTACCTAATAGGCACAAGAATGTCACAGTCAAAGCTGTAACAACATTTTTATGTCTTTTCTCTTTTGCCACTTTCTTCTTTTCATTTGCAGCGTAAGATATCTTTTCTAGCCCTCCCACCGCCCGGAAATTCTTTCCAAATTTCGTGCGAGACAAAAGGATATTCTCCGAACGAGACTCTTGGGGTAATTTGTCAGAGTATTATAGGTGGAAGCAAATGAATTCCTATCCAATCAACGATATAGCCGATAGTAAGAGAAAAATGAATCTCGATCAACATTCGGTACATGGTTGAGGGGTGAAAACTCGTCCCCAATATGTGCAGTGGGTCATCCCATTGGGCTTCGGCACAAATCGTGCACGAGCCCTCCCTACACATGGCTTCATAAAACACGAGATGGACCAAGAGAGATGCAAAGTTAAATTGTTCAACAAATCAACCGAACAATGGGGACACACAAAGAGACATTTGAGCGACCAGAGTATGGTGATGATGGCACCGGTAGACATTCGAACTTTCAATTGATCCGCTGCCCCTGGCCAACCGGTCAACATATAGTAACACACCATCATAAATTCCCGTGTAAATTCGAGATGCGTAAGTAGCTAGTGCTAAAGTTCTTTCTCAGACAACTTGCCCGAGGATGTGAATCTAAGCCTTTGAACAAAAGGGACCCACACTCTCTTTCCTTTCTAGCTTTTTTAACCAGTCGTAAATACATGCCATCAGGGGCTACACTTTATTTTGGGAGAAGGATGTCCATTTCATAGGCAATGTATAGTACCTGAAATCCCATCAGAGGAGCATTTAAAGGAAGGGACAGTCGGATGGCAAAAAGCTTGTCGTCCATGTACCATATTCAAGGTAGCAATAGATATCATTGTTCCTTGCGGTCCGAAAATGGGGTAATCTTGATTTCTAAGAAAAGGGTCCATATCAAAAGCACCTCTACGCAATGAGACTAACGAATGGAAGTGAATGAAAAGCGCCATGATGGCCAGACTACCAGGCTCCTACAGGAAAATTACTTTCTAGATTACGTGCCTCGGCTTCACACGGAAAACAAGTAGATGAGGAAGAAGAAGGCGTTCGAGAGAAAGCATATTACATAATAGGCACAAGAATGTCACAGCCAAAGCTGTAACAACATTTTTATGTCTTTTCTCATTTGCCGCTTTCTTCTTTTCATTTGCAGCATAAGATATCTATTCTAAGCACTCCCACCGCCCGAAAATTCTTTCCAAATTTCGTGCGAGATAAAAGGATATTCTCCGAACGAGACTCTTGGGGTAATTTGTCAGAGTATTATAGGTGGAAGCAAATGAATTCTATCACATACTTATTTTTATATATCTTAGGGACCATTCAGTAGCACTTAGAACCACTTTCAGTGTCATTGAAGTCTAAACTCTTAATCTGGAATTTTATTCACATTGGGTACTGTTCACTGTGGCAAAATCCAGATGAGTGACCTGACTTTGAAAAATCATAACTAATTCTAGAAAACTTGAAATGAAGTGGTTCAAATTGATACATGAAGATAACTTAATTATGTTTCAGGGAAAAATCATTGGTTGACCATTCCTTGACAAATTCAACGTGGGTCAACGTTTCAACTTTACTGTTCATCCAGTGATTTTCTCCTGAATCCAGCATTCTGGTCCCAATTTTCACAATTTATATCTTTTCGTATTTACATCCAAAGGAGGCATTCTATATATCAAATTAAATATTAATATGTCTACTATTTACCATAAAAATATCATACATTTATTAAACTATTTACTATTTTTAATGATTTACCAAACACCAATAGGTCTCCACGGGTTACTGTTCATAGAGTCATTTTTCAGCAACCAACCTTACATATTAGTGCATACATACATCACATATCAGTTCAATATGCCAGATAACAACCATTATTAAATAATCAACTGTTATACATCAGTGCATGATTAACATCCTTATATTTTCTATTACATTTTTCGTTGTCTAAAATCCGGCAGCATAACTACTACATTCCTTCTGTAGAAAGTAATCGATCTTGTACCGATTCGGTAATTCCCGTAGGAACTACCATTCTACGTAAGTACCCAGGAAAGACTGGATGAACCTGCTAGGTCCACTCACTTCCAGCCTCCTTAGACAGCACCTACGTACACAGTACGTATCAGTTCCTTTCTTTGTTCCTTCTTCGTTGCCAGAATTTCGGCAGCCTAACGGCGTCTCTTAAAATTTCCAAATTCTATTTTGACAGAACCTCCCCTGTGATGTTATATATGGGAGTGAGATTCAAAAGAATCCCAGTAGCAACAATCATAACAATATATGTAATGCAGTGTGACACTGCTTGCTTGTGGTTGTGTACAGATAAGTATGCTGCATGCTTCAATATTTAATAACATATGATCATAGCATTGTAATAGAGCTTCAAGCATAACATATAAGACAACAATCCAAACAAACAATAGCACAACAATTCACAAAGACATTACATAAAAGCTAGGATTATTTACTACCTCAAAAGCAGAACTTCAGAACTTCTCTACTGCTTCCAACTCCACCAGAACTTCCTTTCTTCTTTCTTTCCCTCACTTTCTCCCTCAAGAACTTCCTTATCTCTCTAAACCTTACTCTTGTCCGTGAGAATGAGAGGCATGGGGGGTATTTATAGTTTTCTTCAATGGCATTCTTGTAATTTTGAAGCCATCTGATCCTGTGGTCCTGGTTTTTCTGGAATTTCCTATTTTTCTTTATTCCTTTTACTGCATCACTCAATGCCACCTCATGGGACAACTCACCACCCACATTCTTCACATGGCGCAATTTGGAGAGGAGAAAAGCCTTCTGGAAGCTTTCCGGTCCAACTCACCACCTCATTGGACCGTTTTCTGAATCTACTTTTTCTGAAAACCCATATTATGTCTTCTGACCTCACATTTAGTATCTAGACCCTTTATATCATTAACATTTTAATACTGGGTCTAAGCTCAATTACAGATCCCCTACGAAATGACCAAAATACCCCTGGGTGCCCTTTCATGCACTATCTTAACCCTAAGACAAAATCATCATTTTACACCTTTCTGTACCTCGTCAGGGCATATACTGACTCTGGTTAACTTCTCCTGTATATATCTTGGCCTCTAGGCCTGTCCAGAATGACCAAAATGCCCTTCATACGCCTATTACCCCTTTGGTACAACACAGGGGCATTTTCGTAATTTCTCACTTTTCCGGGGTTCTGCCTGACACTGGCCCACCTATCAGTCCAAGAGTCTTATTGGGCCTTTGTTGGAGCCATTATTGGGCCTTTTTGGGTCCATTAACTTTATGGCACGCATTACGAGGAATCTTCCTTTGGTACAGTTCACTGAATATTTTATTATTATTCACCGTTTATACACCTTTCTGGACACCGGCTCCTTCTGCCAGATACACTGCCCTACTGTGTCTGGGCAGCCATTTAGGTCATAACGGGCATTTGACTGTTGTTACCCGACCTCATTCAGTCTTAGTTTAAATACCGATAAATCTCCCTATCAGATCCCTGGAGGCCTCATACCCCGTCTGTATTTTCTAATGCGCGGATAACTTTTCCTACAGACCTCCTATCGGTATTCTGTCAGTTTCCCAACATCCGCCCCATAGGGGTGCATCATCCTGTAATTTCTTACTTATATCTGAAATCTAGGGTATCCGGTAGGAATTTTTATAACTTTTGGACGATCAGTCCATTTTTGGCTATCTGGAGTCTTCAAAAATTTCGGTATTAGGCTGGATTACCCAGCACCACCTGCCCTATCTTCTGGTAAAATCTGGGACTGAAATGCCATCGGGCAGTCCAACCCACTTCTAGCCTATTTTTCCTTAATTATACTTTAGCCCCAGGAAACTTTTTCTTCTTTGCACTTAAGTCCCTTTATTTGGCTAAAATTACACTTTAAGACCCCACATTTTTGTCTACCTTTCTTTCTTAACCTTAAACTTTCCATAATTACATTTAAGTCCTTTCATTTCCTTTCTTTTGCAATTTAATCCTTTTCTTCCCATAAAGGACCACATCTTTTTCCTGAAAAAGAACTCATATATTCCATCTAATCTGTACATAGAAATCAATACAGAAAATTAAGGATATTACATTTCTCTCCCCCTTAAAATAAATTTGGTCCTCAAAATTTACATTACATCTATCCTATCAAAACAATTCAGGATACTTTTCTCTCATCTTTTCTTCTGTTTCCCACGTAGCCTCTTGTTCAGTCAAGCCTTTCCAGATCACTTTAACTAAAGGAATTTGTTTATTCCGCAACTGCTTGACTTTTCTATCAGCAATTCGCACCGGTCCAACCTCATAGGTCAAGTCATCTCGCAGTGCGACCTCGTCTTGCTCAATCACATGAGATGGATCTGGAACATACTTCTTTAATTGGGAAACATGGAACGCATCATGTATTTGGCTGAGATTCAGAGGAAGAGCCAACTTGTAGGCTACTGCTCCTATCTTTGAGAGAATCTGGAATGGTCCGATGTATCTTGGATGCAACTTCTTCACTTTAATCGATCGTCCAGCTCCCGTGGTTGGAGTTAACTTAAGGAATACATGTTCTCCTTCTTCAAACTCCAATGGTTTTCTTCTGACATCTGCATAGCTTTTCTGCCTGCTTTGAGCCGTCAACAATCTTTTCCTAATCACCGCAATCTGCTCTGCGGTTTGATCCACTATATCAGGACCAAGCATTCTTCTCTCGCTTAGCTCTAACCAGCATAAGGGGGATCTACATTTACGTCCATAAAGTGCTTCAAAAGGGGCCATCTGAATACTGGCCTGATAACTATTGTTATAAGCAAACTCTATAAGGGGTAAATGGATATCCCAACTGCCTTTGAAATCTAAGACACATGCTCTCAGCATATCCTCTAACGTTTGTATTATTCTTTCAGATTGACCATCTGCCTGAGGATGATAAGCTGTACTAAATCTGAGAGTAGTGCCCATTTCTCCCTGTAGAGCCCTCCAGAAATTTGAAGTGAATCGAGGGTCTCTATCAGACACAATGCTGCTCGGGATACCATGAAGCCTAACGATCTCCTTTATATACAACCTTGCCAGCTTTTCAAGAGAATCTCTCTTATTGAATGCCAGAAAATATGCTGACTTTGTCAGTCGATCAATTACTACCCACACTGCATCATGTCTACTTGGAGTCAGGGGTAGTCCTTCCACAAAGTCCATGGCAATCCCATCCCATTTCCACTCAGGGATTTCTAGAGGCTGCAACGTTCCTGCTGGCTTTTGATGTTCAACTTTCACTTTCTGGCAGGTCAAGCACTTGGATACGTAAGTCACAACATCTTTCTTCAATCCAGGCCACCAAAATAACCTTTTAACATCATGGTACATCTTGGTCATACCTGGATGTACAGTATATCAACTTTTATGTGCTTCCTCCAGAATCCTTTCCCTTAATCCCACAACATTAGGGATATAGTGAAACATCCTCCCTTAGACTCCTCAGAGTACACTTGCGGAAGCAACATTAGCTTGATTATATCTTAACTTAAGCCCAGAAATTCAAAATTTTACTTTTAAGTTCCTTATTCTGAACCTTTGATTTGAGAACTGATTAATCTCATTCTACACATCCAAACAAGGCTTATTACCTATCCATATAATGCCCCAGATGTGTACTACCGGCTCACCAAATCTCGTGGCCGGACTCCTCCGTTTACTAGGTCAAACTGAGGTCAGAAAACTGCTGCCTCAGGACCTGCGAATTTCCCCTTAATTTACCATACCTAAATTGAATATGCCAAACAATATTTATTATTTAATAACAAAATGTCATACAACAGGGCATACACAAAATTCTCATATTTCTATTACATCTTTTCCTGCCTGAATTTCGGTAGTATAACCGCTAAGCTTCATCTGTACAAAGAACTGAACCGTACTGATTCGGTAATTCCCTCATGAGAACTACCATTCTACATAAGTACCCAGGAAAGACTAGATGAACGGGCTAGGTCCACTCACTTCCAGCCTCCTTAGACAGCACTACGTACACAGTACTTATCATATTCTGATGTTCAGTCTTTAATTCGGAAGCATAACGGCGTCTCTTGTAATATCCTTAATTTTCTGTACTGGTTTCTATGTACAGAATAAACGGAATATATGAGCTCTGTTTCAGGAAAAAGATGAGGTCCTTTATGTAAAGAAAATGATTAAATTGCAAAAGAAAGGAAAAGAAAGGACTTAAATGCAAATATGGAAAGTTTAAGGTAAGGAAGGAAAGGTAGACAAAAATGTGGGGTCTTAAAGTGTAATTTTAGCCAAATTAAGGGACTTAATTATAAAGAAGGAAAAGTTCCCTGGGGCTAAAGTATAATTAAAGAAAATAGGCCAGAAGTGGTTTGCACCGCCCGACAGCATTTCAGTCCCAGATTCTACCAGAAGGTAGGGCAGGTGACGCCGGGTAACCAAGCCTAATACCGGAATTTTTGAAGATTCCAGATAGCCAGAAATGGACTGATCGTCCAAAAGTTATAAAAATTAATACCGGATACCCTAGGTTTCAGATATAAGTGAGAAGATACAGGATGATGCACCCTTATGGGGCGGATGTCGGGAAACTGACAGGATACCGATAGGAGGTCTGTAGGAAAAGTTATTCACAAAATAAAAATTCCAGACGGGAGTGTGAGGCCTCCAGGGATCCGGGTTGGAGATTTATCGGTATTTTTAAAGGGGCTGAATGCGATCGAATGACTTCGGTCAGATGACCGTTATAACCCCCAAGGATGCCTGAACACAGTAGGACACTGTATCTGGGAAAAAGAGCTGGTGTCCGAAAAAGGTGTATAATCGGTAAATAATAGTTAAAATATTCAATGAACTGTGTTAAAGGAAGATTTCTCGTAATGCGTGCCATACAGGTAATGGACCCAGGAAGCCCAAAAATGGCGCCATTAGAGGCCCAATAAGACTCTTGGACTGATAGGTGGGCCAGTGTCCAGCAGAACCCCGGAAAAGTGCGAAATTACGAAAATGCCCCTATGTTGTACAAAAAGGGCAACAGATGAATAAAGGGTATTCTGGTCATTTTGGACAGACCCAGAGGTCAAGACGTGTCTAAATAAGGTTGACTAGAGCCAGTATAAGCTTTGACCGAGTCCAGAAAGGTGTGAAATGACGATTTTGCCCTTAGGGTTAAAATAGGACAAGATAGGGCACCAAGGGCATTTTGGTCATTTCGCAGGGGATCTGTAATTGAGTCTGGACCCAGTATTAAAAAGTTAATGATATAAAGGGTCTAGATACTAAATGTGAGGTCAGTAGACATAAAAAGGATCTTCAGAAACATCAGGTGCAGAAAACAGCACGTTTTTCGAGGCGATGGACCGGGCCGGTACCGGAGTGGACCGGAAAGCTTCCGGAAGGCTCTAGCTCCCTCTCAATTTCGCCATGTGAAGAATGTGGGAGGTGAGGTGTCCCATGAGTTGGCATTGAGTGATGTCATGCATGATGCAGTAAAAGGAATAAAGAAAAATAGGAAATTCAGGAAAAACCAGGACCACAGGATCATAAGTCTTCAAAATTACAAGATTGCCATTGCTCAACACTATAAATACCCCCCCTTACCCCTTCATTTCGGTGCAAGCAAGAAAGAGAGGAAGAAAGAAGTTCTTGAGAGAGAAAGTGAGAGAAAGAAAGAAGTAAGGAAGTTCTGGTGAAGTTGGAAGTAGTAGGGAAGTTCTAAAGCACTGCTTTTGAGGTAACAACAAATCCTAGCTCTTATGTAATGTCTTTGTGATGTGTTGTCTTGTTTGGTTGATTGTTGTCCTATATGTTATGCTTGAAGCTCTATTCCAATGCTATGATCATATGTTATTGAATATGGAAGCAAGCAGCATACTTATCTGTACACAGTCACAAGCAAGCACCGTCACTCTACATTACATATTTTGTTATGATTATTGTTACTGGGATTCTTTTGAATCTCATTCCCAAACATAACATTACAGGGGAGGTTCTGTCAAAATAAAATTTGGAAATCTTAAGAGACGCCGGTAGGCTGCCGAAATTCCGGCAACGAAGACGGAACAAAGAAAGGAACTGATACGTACTGTGTACGTAGTGCTGTCTAAGGAGGCTGGAAGTGAGTGGACCCAGAAGGTTCATCCAGTCTTTCCTGGGTACTACGTAGAATGGTAGTTCTCATAAGGGAATTACCGAATCGGTACAACATCGGTTACTTTCTAGAAAAGAATTGTAGCAGTTATGCTGCCGGATTATAGACAGAGAAGGATGTAATAGAGTATGAGGGAGTTAATCATGCACGGATATATATAACAGTTGATTATTTGATATTAATTATTATCTGGCCTGTATGACTGATATGTGTTGGTTGTATGCTTGGGTATGTAAAGACTAAATGCTGAAAATAGGCTCAGTGAACAGTAACTCGTGAAGACCCATTCATGTTTGATAAATCATTAAAAATAGTAAATGATTGAATTAATGTACGAAATTTTTAGGGTATAAAGTAGACATACTAAGCTTTAATTTGATATATATAATGTCTAAATTGGATGTATACACGAAAAGATATAGATGGTTAAAGTTGGGACCAGAATGCTGGATTCAGGAGAAAGTCATTGGATGAACAGTAATATTTGAACGTTTACCCACGTTAACTTTGTCAAGGATTGGTCAACCAATGATTTTTCCCTGAAATATATTTGAGTTATCTTCATGTAGCAATTGGAACCACTTCATTTCGATTTTTCTAGAATTAGTTATGAATTTTCAAAGTCAGGTCACTCATCTGGAATTTGCCACAGTGAACAGTACTCGATATGAATAAAATTCCAGATTAAGTGTTTAGACTTCAATGACCCTGAAAGTGGTTTAAGTGCTACTGAATGGTCCCTAAGATGTATAAAAATAAGGATGTGACATCTCTCTAAATTCTTAAAATTCACTTCAACATAATCTCCCTGTAATGGGTTAGATATGGGGAATGAGATTCGGGGGAATCTCAGTAGCAACAATCATAACAATATATGTAATGCAGTGTGATAGTGCTTGCTTGTGATTGTGTACAGATAAGTATGCTGCGTGCTTCCATACTCCATAACATATGATCATAGCATTGCAGTTGAAACATCCTTACGTTCGTATGTCTTAGGGACTATTCAGTAGCATTTAGAACCACTTTCAAGGTCATTGAAGTCCAATTTCTCAATCTGGAGTTTTACTCTTATCGAGTACTGTTCACTATGTAAATTCCAGATGAGTGACCCGACTTCGAAAAATCATAACTAATTCTAGAAAAATCTAAATGAAGTGGTTCCAATTGATAAATGAAGCTAACTCAATTATATTTCAGGTAAAAATAACTCGTTGACCATTAGTTGACCAAGTCAACTTCAGTCAACGTGTCAACTTTACTGTTCATCCCACGTTTTTCTCCCTGAATCCAGCATTCTGGTCCCAACTTTGATAATTTATATATCCTTGTGTAGACATCCAAATGATACGTTTTATATATAACATTAAAGCTTGGTATGTCTAATATCTATCATAAAAATTTCATACATTTATTCATCCATTTACTATTTTTAATCATTTATCAAACATGACCTTGTCACCACGTGTTACTGTTCATAGTGGTATATTTCAGCATGTCTACTTTGCATACATATGCATACATCCCTCATACATCAGTCAAACATGCCAAACAACAATTATTATTAATTAATAAGTTGTTTTACATCTGGACATGTACATAAATTCTCATATCTCTATTACATCTTTTTCTGCCTAAACTCCGGCAGCATAACCGCTACGCTTCATCTGTACAAAGAACTGAACCGTACCGATTCGGTAATCCCCTCATGAGAACTACCATTCTACGTAGTACCCAGGAAAGACTAGATGAAACGGCTAGGTCCACTCACTTCTAGCCTCCTTAGATAGCACTACGTACACAGTACTTATCATATACTGATGTTCAGTCTTTACTTCGGCAGCATAACGGCGTCTCTTAAAATTCCCAGAATTCATTTTGACATAACCTCCCCTGTAATGGTTCACTTATTGGGATGAGATTCAGGGGAATCTCAGTAGCAACAATCATAACAATATATGTAATGCAGAGTGACAGTACTTGCTTGTGATTGTGTACAGATAAGTATGCTGCGTGCTTCCATGCTTAATAACATATGATCATAGCATTACAGCAGAGCTTCAGACATAACATATAAGACAACAATCCAACCAAACAATAGCACAATAAATCACAAAGCCATTACATAAAAGCTAGGATTAGTTACTACCTCAAAGGCTCAGCAGAGCTCTACTATCTCTATTCTGCTTCCAGCTCCACCAGAACTTCCTTTCTTTCTTTCTTCCTCTCACTTTCTCTCTCTAGCACCTCCTCCTCTCTCTAAAATTGCTTGAGCCGTGATGCATATGAATGAATGGGGGGGTATTTATAACCTCCTCCAATGACATTTCTGTAATTACCATGAACTTTGATCCTGCGGTCCTGGTTTTTCCTGAATTTTCCTATTTTCTTTAATTCCTCATTTACTGCATCATGCATGACATCATCAGGACACCTCACCAGGACACCTCAGCGCCACATTTTCCACATGCTGAAATTCCTGGACACCTCAGCAGCTGACTCAGCAGGCTGACTCACCGGTCCAGTGTCCTGCCTCGTAGTACGTGTCCTCAACTTTTTCTTCCTCCTCTGTGATGGCGCCATGTGGCATCTTACTGGCACCTATCATGCCATCCAATGCTATCCAGATAAATCCAGGACTTTATCTGATCACCTCCTCGGTTATCGTGCCGACCGAGTAACTTTACTTTATTGAAACAACATTAAAATAGTATTTTAATGCCACTTTTTCCCACATACTTCATGGGCTACGTTTTTGGGCTCTGGGAATGTTGTCTTGGATCCTGATCAAGCTCAAGTACTCTGAAGGCTCGATTCCCAAGAAACAGCCCTTGGCAAATTACCAAAATACCCTTGGGTGCCCTTTCTTGCACTATTTTAACCCTAAGGGTAAAATCGTCATTTCATACCCTTCTGTACTCTGTCAGGGCATATACTGACTCTAAGTAACCTTATCTGTATATACCTTGGCTTCTGGGCCTATCCAGAATTACCAAAATGCCCTTCATTCATCTGTTACCCTTTTGTACAACACAGGGGCATTTTCGTAATTTTGCACTTTTCAGGGGTTCTGCCGGACACTGGCCCACCTATCAGTCCAAGTGTCTTACTGGGCCTCTACTGGCGCCATTATTGGGCCTTTCTGGGTCCAATATCCTCATGGCACGCATTACGAGAAATCTTCCCCCGTTAATAATTATTGAATATTTTATCTATTATTCACCGTTTATACACATATCCGGACACCGGCTCCTTCTGTCCGATACACTGGCCTGCGGTGTTCAGGCATCCCTGTGAGTCATATCAGTCATCTGACTGAGGTCATCCGAACTCATTCAGTCCCTTTTTAAATACCGATAAATCTCCCTATCGGATACCCCCGAGGCCTCACACGAATCCTTTTCTCTATCTCCCGGTATTTTCAGATATTTTATCCGGACCGGGCTATTTTGGCCTGAAAGTACGCTCCAGCGCACACTTTTCAAAAATGACCATTTTACCCTTGGTCACATTTCTAATTCTTTCATACACATAGAGACCTCATATGCACATTTCACAGTTCAGTGAAATGATCAGCATAATTTTCTCTATTTTCTGGCAAAATATGGTACTCATCGTGAAGGGAATTGGAAGACACGCAGCGGAAATTAACTTTAAAAATTTTTCCATTCCCAGCCAGGATCTACCGAATGTGTTTAAGTCAAGGAGAAAGAAGTGTTACCTTCGGTTTCGAGCTTTGGTCGCGACCTCAGTGTCCACTAGTCGCGACTCCTCGCCTCTGGAACTTTCAGTCGCGACCTCCTCAGCTTCTAGTCGCGACCTGTCGCCTCTGGAGTTTGTAGTCGCGACCTACTCTGCTTCTAGTCGCGACCTGTCGCCTCTGGAGCTTTTAGTCGCGACCTCTTCAACTTCACGTCGCGACCTGTCTCCTCTTTTCGGATTTCTGACGTTCAGATGCCCGTTTGGTCGCGACCTAAGTGTGTTCTGGTCGCGACCTTTCTTCGTGTCTGGCTGTATCGTAGAAGTCGACAGCTCAGATCGGCTTCCTCTACCGGTATCCACACGAACAGCGTTCCAGTTGCGAACGACGTGCTAGCGCCTCTTGTCCCTCTAAGGCTTTCTGGAGATTCCGTCCTCACCGTCTCTATTTCGGCAGTTTCTTATATGCAAACCTTTTGCACTCTCCCTGCCCCTTTTTCTCACGACTGAATGTGTGTGAAGAGATCTATTGTGTGTAGAACCCTAGCTCCTAATGTCAAATATATAGGAAGCTATCGGGCTTCTAATAGGGCCGGGCTTCAGAATTAATCTTATATTAATTCTGAATTAATACAATATCATATATTGCATAATTTAATAAGAAACTGATTAAATAAATATGGTTTATATTAAATCCGTCCCACAGATTTAATTCACCTATTTATTTAATTTAAAATAAAGATAAGACAGAATTATATTTGATTTATTCTCATAAATCAAAATTGAGATATCTTATCAATTTGAATTTCAAATTCAAATAGATCATATCCATTTAAATTCAAATTCAAAAATGATAGAGATTTAATTTATCCTTATAAATTAAATCTTAGAAATATCTCTTATATTATTTATATAATATATATATAAACTAATTTATATATATATATAAAATATATATCCACCCTAGATTATTCATTGAATTTAGACATCTCTTAGATTCAATGAATCTGGACATCATAGCTCGCATTGGGCTGTTTTGTGTGCGACCCTGTAGGCCCATATGAAGTTGGCAGTGGCCCAGTTACTATACTGACCCACAAGTCGTAAGCGGTCTCTAGCAAGGCATTACGACTACCCAAAACATATGAGGATCGATAAACGATGTAACCTTTCATACAACCATATCACGTCCCTTTTGTCACACGATATTTCGGTCAAGGATGAGGCATGGTGAACGTCATCCTCCTGTTCCTGACCGTTACTTTCTCGATCCCTGAGTAGTCTGAATATAGAAATGGAACTACCCTTCCATTCCAGTATGGCCATACATTTCTCAGACTCACTCATCGAGGGGCCCAGTAATATCTCTCTACGAATGTGAGGGACAAATTCCATCTTGACCATTCACATTCCTCCGCATGAAAACCACTATGCCCGAGCATAGCCTTTATGATCACTCGGTCAAAAGTGACTTTTGACTAGGTCAAAGCTGAGCGTTTGTCATGTAGGAATCCATGATGATCTCAGGTCAAAGGGCATAGTGACATGGCTTGTATATGAGAGAAGCTTATGACTTGACCCATGCAGCTCTCTCATTGCGGGTCGATCCAACACCCTGTACTCTTACATGTGCTTATGACTTTGATTTATATCTCTATATATCTTCAAAGTCATACTGGTCTTATTTCATCTCTGCTCCCACATAGATGACCGACCAGGGACATTTAGGATAAGATCACGAGTTATCCAAGGATTGTCATCATAGTAAACATGCAAATAATATGATAACTTTATTAAGAAATTCATAAATCAACAATGTTCATAAGATAATGATTGGCCCCTAGGGCACAATCTCCAACATCCTCCCACTTGCACTAGGTACAATCATTAATTTGCCTAATTCCCATTGACCTAACATGACACTCATGTTTTGCTTGCACAAGCGGCTTTGTTAGAGGATCAGCAACATTGTCTTCCCCTGCTACCTTGCATATTTTTATATCACCTCTATCATTGATTTCTCTGATGAGATGAAATCGCCTGAGTATATGCTTGGTCCTTTGATGTGACCTAGGCTCTTTGGCCTGTGCAATGGCACCACTATTGTCACAGAACAAAGTTATTGGATCTGAGATGGTAGGTACCACCCCTAGTTCTGTAATGAACTTCCTGATCCAAACGGCCTCCTTAGCTGCATCAGATGCTGCTATGTACTCAGCTTCCGTTGCAGAATCTGCTACAGTGCTCTGCTTAGAGCTCTTCCAGCTTACTGCTCCATTATTCAGGAGGAATATGTATCCAGATTGCGATTTCTGGTCATCCTGGTCAGTTTGGAAACTTGCATCTGTGTAACCAGTTACATAGAGCTCGTCTACCAATCCACCATAGACCAAGAATAAGTCCTTAGTCCTTCTTAAGTACTTAAGGATATTCTTGACAGCAGTCCAATGGCCCTCACCAGGGTCCTGTTGATATCTGCTAGTCATACTTAAGGCAAACGAGACATCCGGTCGAGTACATAACATGGCGTACATGATAGATCCTATGGCCGAGGCATATGGAATCTTACTCATGCGACCTCGCTGATCTGGTGTACTAGGACACAAATCCTTGCTGAGGTGAATACCATGAGACATGGGTATGAAACCCCTTTTTGATTCCTGCATACTGAACCTATGCAGTATCTTGTCTATATATGTGCTCTGACTCAGTCCTAGAAGCCTTTTAGATCTATCTCTATAGATCCTAATTCCTAGGATGTAGGTGGCTTCACCCAAGTCTTTCATCGAGAAAGATTTTCCTAACCAAGACTTGACAATCTGCAAGGTAGGAATGTCATTCCCAATGAGTAGGATGTCATCGACATAGAGTACCAAAAATACAACTGTGCTCCCACTAACCTTCTTGTACACACAAGGTTCATCAATATTTTGAAGAAATCCAAACTCTTTGACTACTTCATCAAAACGATGATTCCAACTCCGAGATGCTTGCTTCAGTCCATAAATGGACCTTTGAAGCTTGCACACCTTACCAGAGTCCTCAGAACGCACAAAACCTTCAGGTTGTGTCATGTACACATCCTCAAGGAGCTTTCCATTAAGGAAGGCTGTCTTGACGTCCATCTGCCATATTTCATAGTCATAATATGCTGCAATGGCAAGGAGGATTCTGATTGATTTGGCCATTGCAACTGGGGAAAAGGTCTCATCATAGTCCACACCATGAGTTTGAGTAAATCCTTTTGCAACCAGTCGTGCCTTGAAGACATTTACATTGCCATCCATGTCAGTTTTCTCTTTAAAAACCCACTTGCACCCGACGGTTTTTATACCTTCAGGCGGGTCGACTAAGGTCCATACCTTATTGTCGTACATGGATTGCATCTCAGACTTCATGGCATTAAGCCATTTCTCAGAGTTTGGTCCCACTATAGCTTCTTGATAGGTAGTGGGCTCATTATGCTCAATGAGCAACACATCACGACTATCAGAAATCAGAAATCCATATCTCTGAGGCTGAAGTCGTGCCCTATTAGATCGCCTTGGGCCTTGCGTGACTTGAGGAGTCTCAACAACTTCTTGTGAGTCTTCTCTACTTTCCATCTCTAGTTCTGTGGCGTCTTGTGGCTCTCGAACTTCTTCGAGGTGTACCTTGCTCCCAGTGGTTCTTTTAGAGATAAATTCTCGTTCTAGAAAGATACCATTTCTGTCAACAAACACTTTGTTATCAATGGGGTTGTAGACATAATATCCCTTGGTTTCCTTAGGATATCCCACAAAAAGGCACTTTGAAGATTTGGGCGCTAACTTATCTGAGGCTTGTTGCTTAACATAGACCTCACATCCCCAAATCTTGAGAAAAGACAAACTAGGTTTCCTCCCAGTCCATATCTCATACGGAGTCTTTTCAACTGCCTTAGATGGAACACGATTCAGTGTGAACGCAGCTGTCTCTAGGGCGTGGCCCCAAAAGGATGGTGGAAGATCTGTTCGACTCATCATGGATCGAACCATATCCAATAGTGTTCGATTCCTCCGTTCAGAAACCCCATTCCATTGTGGTGTTCCTGGAGGAGTCAATTGTGAGACTATTCCACAATTCCTAAGATGATCGATAAACTCTTGGCTCAAATATTCACCACCTCGATCAGATCGAAGGGCTTTAATTGTTTTGCCAAGCTGGTTTTGTACTTCATTTTGAAATATCTTGAACATTTCAAAAGATTCGGATTTATGTTTCATTAGATAGACATAGCCATATCTACTGAAATCATCTATGAATGTAATGAAGTACGAATAACCTCTTCTGGCATTTGTATTCATCGGTCCACACACATCTGTATGTATGAGGCCCAACAAATCAGTCGCCCTCTCACTGTGCCCAGTGAAAGGCGACTTTGTCATCTTTCCTAACAAACAAGATTCGCAAGTATCATATGATTCAAAATCAAATGAGTTGAGAAATCCATCTTGATGGAGTTTAGAAATGCGTTTCTCATTTATGTGGCCTAGACGACAGTGCCAGAGGTACGTCGGATTCAAATCATTTGGTTTGATCCTTTTGGCGGTTATGTTATAGATATTTCCATGATTGGGTTGTTCCAAGTTTAATATGTAATGATCAACATGCAAATCACCATGAGCATAGAAAATATCATTACGATAAATGGAACATTTACCATTCCCAGAAATGGAAGTGTAACCTTCCTTATCCAAATAAGAAAGAGAAACAATGTTACTACTCAAAGCAGGAACATAATAGCAATTGTTCAAAACTAACAAAAGCCCAGTGGGCAGAACTAATTCATAAGTGCCTACAGCTAGAGCAGCAACCTTTGCTCTATTTCCAACTCGTAGGTCAACTTCGCCCTTCTTCAGCTTTCTACTGTCCTTTAGGCCCTGCACATTTATACAAATGTGAGAACCACATGCAGTATCTAATACCCATGTAGTGGAAGTAGAGAGATGAATGTCTATAACATAAATACCTGAAGCGATAGCCCCGCTATCCTTCTTGTTCTTTCTCAGATCTTCAAGGTAGAGTTTGCAATTCCTCTTCCAATGACCCGGTTCATTGCAGAAGAAGCAAACTCCTTCCTTTGGAGGCTTTGCCTTCTTTGGTGCAGGCTTGGTTTCGGGCTTGCCTGACTCTTTGGTCTTACCAGATGAGCCATGACCCTTCCCCTTGCCCTTGCCTTTCCTTTTCATACCCTTTCCTTTCTGAACCATCAAAACAGTACTGGGCTTCTTCTTAACAGTCGGCTCAGCAGTTTTAAGCATCCCATGCAGTTCAGAAATAGATTTCTCCATGTTGTTCATGTTGTAGTTCATGACAAACTGGTCATAACTTTCCGGGAGTGAGTTCAAGATCAAATCTGTAGCTAACTCCTGGCTCATGGGAAATCCAAGCCTCTCAAGGTGATCTATGTACCCTTTCATCTTTAAGACATGAGTACTCACTGATGCACCTTCAGCCATCTTGCAGGAATGTAAGGCCTTAGTGGTCTCATACCTCTCTTGCCTTGCTTGTTGCTGGAACATTTCCTTAAGATGCACAATCATCTCATAAGCCTCCATGTGTTCCAAATCTCTTTGGAGCTCCGGAACCATGGTGGCAAGCATCAAGCATCCCACATCAACAGAGTCTTCCTTATGCTTCGCATAAGAATCTCTCTGAGCTCTAGGAGCATTGGCTGCTGGCTCCTCAGGAATGGGTTGATCTAGGACATATGCCTTTCTTTCCTGCTTGAGAACAATTCTCAAGTTCCTGAACCAGTCAAGAAAGTTTGTCCCATTGAGTTTGTCCTTCTCAAGGACAGATCGCAACGATAATGTAGCAGTATTACTAGTCGTCATGATTCTACAATTAAAATATGCAAGCGAATTAGCAATCTCCCACTGAATAAAACAACCCTCAATGTAATAATTAGTGGGCTAAGATCCATATTTGGCTTAAACTTGAGTCCGCTTTGGCTGGACGCTCAACTTTAAGTTATTTAGGTAGGTAACAACTTTACCAATTACATCAAATGTAATTCTTAGATATTTATGGGATTCAATCATCATATGATCCGGCATGTTTTAATCCCATCTAATGCCTTGAGACCCAAAACCGTTTTGATAATCTCAATTAAGTCAAACAATAACAAACATAAGAGCAGCACCATTACTCTTGCTTATCTCCCCAAGATAACTCAAATGCACCCACTTTGGTGGACCTACAAATGAGCGATCGAGGTTTTGACAAGTGTCCATTAATTGACGGCCTATGACTTAAGATTTCTTTTAGAGGGTTTAATTAATTATCTGGTTTATAAGATGCATGTATCGCGGTTGTATCTCATACAAGTATTATGCATATTAAAATCGGAACTGCTTTTCCTTTACCGATTATAACTGTAAATTCCCATCTTCCGGAATTTTTACAGAAAAATCGGGACCTCAAATCAAAATTCCGTGACTCCTCATTCAACCCGGAATCCTTTTCTCTATCTCCCGGTATTTTCAGATATTTTATCCGGACCGGGCTGTTTTGGCCTGAAAAAGCACTCACGCGCGCACTTTTCCAAAATGACCATTTTACCCCTGGTCATATTTCTAATTCTTTCATACACATAGAGACCTCATATGCACATTTCACAGTTCAGTGAAATGATCAGCATAATTTTCTCTATTTTCTGGCAAAATATGGTACTCATCGGCTACCAGCCCGATCTTTCCCATAATTACGATTTTGCCCCTGCATTCTCTTTCTAGCATCTATTCTCATCTTCTTATCCTTCATCTTAAGTTCTAGAAATTCTCTTTCAATAACTCATCCCCTAAACTCTTCGGGAGTCATCGTTAATTGAAAGGCTAGACAACCTGCCCATATCAGGTTATCTTACACAAGAGCCAGCCCATATCAAGCTACCTGCAGAATTCCTAGGCTTAAGACTTAGGATATTCCTCATATTCCTTATTTTGAACCTAGGTGAACTGTCCATTTTCTGTAGGTTAAAGACTTAACTCATCTTTACATCCTGAAGGACTTAGCTCATCCCTCGGATCCTACAAAATTCAGGTAAGTGATCCGCCCATATCAGATTACTACCCTGGGACTACGAGTTTAGCAGCCTGCCCATATCAGACTACTTCCCAGTTCTCCTTGACCCAAAAATCGGGATGTTACATATAGGGTCTTCCCCGAAACTGTAGTAATCTGTCTGGGGATATCTCAAAATTCCTTGTCTTCTCCTTCTCCAGCTTATCTTTGAATATTGTTGCGAGCTTATCCTGCTTCTAAGCCTCTTTTATCTCATCTTTTATGCAAGCTCTGACATGAACTCCTCTGAAAGGATTCTCCGTCAGTTGCATTTGATATAGAGGGCTCCAATCGCGCATATCTTCTATCAATTCCAATTCCTTGATCATCATGTATGCAACCTGCACCACCTTTCAACTCAAGGCATCAGCTACCACATTGGCTTTTCTTGGATGGTATTTGATCTGGAAGTCATAATCTTTCAATAACTCCATCCATCGCCGTTGCCTCATATTCAGCTCCTTCTGATCTTGTAGATATTTCAGGCTTTTGTGGTCGCAAAACAACTCTATCGTTGCTCCATACAAATAGTGTCTCCATATCTTCAAGGCATAGACCACCGCAGCAAGCTCCAGATCATGAGTAGGATAATTCTCTTCATGTGGCTTTAACTGCCGAGAGGCGTAGGCTACTACTCGACCTTGCTGCATCAGCACACATCCCAACCCCTGCTTGCTAGCATCAGTGTAGACTACGTAAGTCTGAGTTAGGTCTGGAATAATCAGCACGGGAGTAGTGGTTAATCTTTGCTTTAACTCTTGGAAGCTAGCCTCGCACTTCTCATCCCACCTAAACTGCTGATTCTTTTTGGTCAACTTGGTAAGTGGTAAGGCAATTCGAGAAAAGTCTTGAATAAATCTTCTGTAGTACCCTGCTAGGCCGAGAAAACTTCTGATCTCCGTCACTATCCTTGGCTGCTCCCAGCTTAAAACTGCTTCAACTTTGCTAGGATATACACTACCCCGTCTCGGGATATGGCATAACCGAGAAATTTGATTTCTGATAGCCAAAACTCGCATTTACTCAGCTTAGCATAGAGCTTCTTCTCTTTAAGGGTACCAAGAACAATCCTCAAATGCCTTTCATGCTCCTCTGGAGATTTGGAGTACACCAGAATATCATCAATGAAGACCACAATGAACTAATCTAGATATAAGATATAAGATAACAATCCAAACAAACAATAGCACAACAATTCACAAAGACATTACATAAAAGCTAGGATTAGTTACTACCTCAAAAGCATAACTCTAGAATTTCTCTACTGCTTCCAACTCCACCAGAACTTCCTTTCTTCTTTCTTTCCCTCACTTTCTCTCTCAAGAACTTCCTTATCTCTCTAAACCTTGCTCTTGGCCGTGAGAATGAGAGGCATGGGCGGGTATTTATAGTTTCCTTCAATGGCATTCTTGTAATTTTGAAGCCATCTGATCCTGTGGTCCTAGTTTTTCCAGAATTTCCTATTTTTCTTTATTCCTTTTACTGCATCATGCATGACATCACTCAATGCCACCTCATGGAACAACTCACCACCCACATTCTTCACATGGCACAATTTGGAGAGGAGAAAAGCCTTCTGGAAGCTTTTCAGTCCAATCCGGTACCGGCACAGTTCATTGAATATTTTATTATTATTCACCGTTTATGCAGATATCAGAAGGAAGCCGTTGGAGTTTGAAGAAGGAGAACATGTATTCCTTAAGTTAACTCCAACCACGGGAGCCGGACGGTCGATTAAAGTGAAGAAGTTGCGTCCAAGATACATAGGACCATTTCAGATTCTCTCAAAGATAGGAGCAGTAGCCTACAAGTTGGCTCTTCCTCCGAATCTCAGCCAGATACATGATGTGTTTCATGTTTCCCAAATAAAGAAGTATGTTCTAGATCCATCTCATGTGATTGAGCAAGATGAGGTCGCACTGCGAGATGACTTGACCTATGAGGTTGGACCGGTGCGAATTGCTGATAGAAAAGTCAAGCAGTTGCGGAATAAGCAGATTCCTTTAGTTAAAGTGATCTGGAAAGGTTTGACTGAACAAGAGGCTACATGGGAAACAGAAGAAAAGATGAGAGAAAAGTACCCTGAATTGTTTGTATAGGATAGATGTAATGTAAATTTTGGGGACGAAATTTATTTTTAGGGGGAGAGAAATGTAATATCCTTAATTTCTGTACTGATTTCCATGTACAGATTAAATGGAATATATGAGTTCTTTTTCAGGAAAAAGATGTGGTCCTTTATGTAAAGAAAAGGATTAAATTGCAAAAGAAAGGAAAAGAAAGGACTTAAATGCAAATATGGAAAGTTTAAGGTAAGGAAGGAAAGGTAGATAAAAATGTGGGGTCTTAAAGTGTAATTTTAGCCAAATAAAGGGACTTAAGTGCAAAGAAGAAAAAGTTCCCTGGGGCTAAAGTATAATTAAAGAAAATTATGCCAGAAGTGGTTTGGACTGACCGGTGGCATTTCAGTCCTAGATTTTACCAGAAGATAGGGCAAGTGATGCTGGGTAATCCAGCCTAATACTGGAATTTTTGAAGACTCCAGATAGCCGAAAATGGACTGATCGTCCGAAAGTTATAAAAATTTATACCGGATACCCTAGATTTCAGATATAAGTAAGGAATTACAGGATGATGCACCCTTATGGGGCGGATGTCGAAAAACTGACAGAATACCGATAGGAGGTCTGTAGGAAAAGTTATCTGCAAATTAGAAAATCCAGACGGGAGTGTGAGGCCTCCGGGTAGGAGATTTATCGGTATTTTTAAAGGGGCTGAATGCGATCGGATGACTTAGTCAGATGATTGTTATAACTGACAAGGATGCCTGAACACAGTAGGACACTGTATCTGGGAAAAGGAGCCGGTGTCCGGAAAGGTGTATAATCGGTAAATAATAATTAAAATATTTGGTGAATTGGGGCAGAGGAAGATTCCTCGTAATGCGTGCCATATAGGTAATGGACCCAGGAAGCCCAAAAATGGCGCCATTAGAGGCCCAATAAGACTCTTGGACTGATAGGTGGGCCAGTGTCTAGCGGAACCCCGGAAAAGTGCGAAATTATGAAAATGCCCTTGTGTTGTACAAAAAGGGCAGTAGATGAATGGAGGGCATTCTGGTCATTCTGGACAGGCCTAGAGGCTAATACATATCTAAATAAGGTTGACTAGAGCCAGTATATGCTTTGACCAGGTTCAGAAAGGTGAAGAAATGATGATTTTGCCCTTAGGGTTAAAATAGGACAAGATAGGGCACCAAGGGCATTTCGGTCATTTCGTAGGGAATCTGTAACTATGTATTGACCCAGTATTTAAAAGTTAGTGATATAAATGGTCTAGATACTAAATGTGAGGTCAGTAGACATAAAAAGGATTTTCGAAAAAATCAGATTCAGAAAACAGCACATTTTTCGAGGAGACGGACCGGGCCGGTACCGGATTGGACAGGAAAGCTTCCGGAAGGCTCTAGCTTCCTCTCAATTTTGCCATGTGAAGAATGTGGGTGGTGAGGTGTCCCATGAGTTGGCATTGAGTGATGTCATGCATGATGCAGTAAAAGGAATAAAGAAAAATAGGAAATTCAGGAAAAATCAGGAGCACAGGATCATAAGTCTTCAAAATTACGAGATTGCCATTGCTCAACACTATAAATACCCCCCCTAGCTCTTCATTTCGGCACAAGCAAGAAAGAGAGGAAGAAAGAAGTTCTTGAGAGAGAAAGTGAGAGAAAGAAAGAAGTAAGGAAGTTCTGGTGAAGTTGGAAGTAGTAGGGAAGTTCTGAAGCTCTGCTTTTGAGGTAGCAACTAATCCTAGCTCTTATGTAATGTCTTTGTGATTTGTTGTGCTTTTGTTTGGTTGGATTGTTGTCTTGTATGTTATGCTTGAAGCTCTATTCCAATGCTATGATCATATGTTATTGAATATGGAAGCATGCAGCATACTTATCTGTACACAATCACAAGCAAGCACCGTCACTCTGCATTACATATATTGTTATGATTATTGCTATTGAGATTCTTTTGAATCTCATTCCCAAATATAACATTACAGGGGAGGTTCTGTCAAAATAAAATTTGGAAATCTTAAGAGACGCCGGTAGGCTGCCGAAATTCCGGCAACGAAGACGGGACAAAGAAAGGAATTGATACGTACTGTGTACGTAGGTGCTGTCTAAGGAGGCTGGAAGTGAGTGGACCTAGCAGGTTCATCCAGTCTTTCCTGGGTACTTACGTAGAATGGTAGCTCCTACGGAAATTACCGAATCGGTACAAGATCGGTTACTTTCTACAGACATAATGTAGCAGTTATCCTATCGAAATTTTAGACAATGGAAAGTGTAACAGAAATAGGAGAATGTTAATCATGCACTAATATATAACAGTTGATTATTTAATATTAATTGTTATCTAGCCTGTATAACTGATATGTGTTGGTTGTATACATGTGTATGTAAAGACTAAATGCTGAAAATAGGCTCAGTGAACAGTAATTCATGAGGACCTATTTATGTTTGATAAAACATTAAAAATCGCAAATGATTGAATTAATGTACGAAATTTTTAGGGTAAAAATTAGACATACTAAGATTTAATTTGATATATAGAGTGCCTCATTTGGATGTATACACGAAAAGATATAAATTGTTAAAGTTGGGACCAGAATGCTGGATTCAGGAGAAAGTCATTGGATGAACAGTAAGATTGAAATGTTGACCCACGTTGAATTTGTCAAGGATTGGTCAACCAATGATTTTTCCCTGAAATATACTTAAGTTATCTTCATGTATCAATTTGAACCACTTCATTTATATTTTTCTACAATTAGTTATGAATTTTCAAAGTCAGGTTACTCATCTGGAATTTGCCACAGTGAACAGTACCCGATATGAATAAAATTCCAGATTTAGAGTTTAGACTTCAATGACTCTGAAAGTGGTTCTAAGTGCTACTGAATGGTTCCTAAGATGTATAAAAATAAGGTTGTGACATGATGCATCCTTATGGGGCGGATGTTAGGAAACTGACAGAATACCGATAGGAGGCCTGTAGAAAAAGTTATTCACAAATTAGAAATACAGACGGGAGTGTGAGGCCTCCGGGTATCTGTAACATCCCTAATTTCTGTACTAAGTTGTATGTACAGATTGAATAAAATATATGAGATGTTTAGGAAAAGATTTGGTCATATTTATGTAAAGAAAAGGATTAATTGGAAGAGGAAGAAAGTCTAAGAGCCAAAGTGCAAAATTACGAAAATACCACTTTGATGCCCTAAGAAACCAGAAGTAAATGGAGGGCATTTTGGTCATTTAACACAATGGATTGATATCAGAGGAAATTTGATAGTAAATTATTATAATTAATATGAGAATTTATGGAGTTGACAGGAGTAAAAAAGGAGTCCTGTAGAATTAATTATGGAATTTATGGTGAAAAAGGACACCGATAAAGGGTTAAAGGAAACATATATAATTTTTAACAGGACTTCTGGGTCTCATAAAATTATGAAACTTTGTAGAGAATTCATTTTATATTAGAATGAATTTCTAAAAATGTTAGAACAATTAAAGGAGGTGTTTAGCATTTATTCTGAGATCAGGATAATTTAAGGATATCGGTATAAGAAAAGTACATTAGGATTTGTGCCAATTAGCTATTGGACCTAAAAGAGGCCCAACATTTCATCCTAGGCCAGCCCAATAAGGCCCAAAAGTTATCTTGGAGCCCAAGTCTAATAATGAATAATTTATGGATTTTTGAAAAGAAAGAAAAAGAGAATAAAGTAAGAATTAGGTGTTGCACATGGTGGGACCCACAAGGACTTCAAAATGGCACCCAAAAAGAGGAAGGGTTAGGTGTACCAAGGCAGGCCATGCTAGTGATGTCATGGTGGTAAGGTCTTGAGTGAAAAGTGAAAAGACATTCCAAGATCAAACCTTTAACCATTAGATCAAATAGTTTTCAAAGTGATCTCGGCCTTCAAATGGCACATGACTTTTCCTATAAATACCCACCTTTTCCATTCATTCTTCACACCCAAGAGCTCCTTTAGAGAGAGAAGTGAGTTCTAGAGAAAGAAAGTGGAAGAAAGCAATGAAGAAGCAAGGGTCTTGAATGAGCAAGTAAGGTAAGTTGTCTCCTTGCTTCTACCTTTTGTTCTTATGGTTTGTGCTTGAGTTTAAGTGATTTTTGAGGCTTAAATCTTGGGGAAATGCTGCTGGAATTTCTATGTATATGTGAGAGGAAGATGAGTTTTATGTCATAGATAGTTTAAACAAGCTAGTTGCATGGTTGGTTGTTGGATTAAGTTGATGTTCTTGACTTTATCATGGAAGAACATTTCGGTTTGCACTGTTCATGCACTGTTAATGATAGAAAGAGATGGAATTTCAATGATTTAATGCTTCCATTGAGTTTATATGATAATTTTGTGTAGGATTGGAAAGGTTTTGAACCTTGGAAACCATTGGAATTAAATGTTGTAATGTTGAAAATTCCTTTCAGTTACTGTTCACTTGCATGGACAGTGATTTGAATTTCATGATTTTGATACTTCCAATGGTCTTAAAATGAGATTTTGTGTGGGGGGAAAGTGGAGGAACAAGTATGGGAAGCATTGGAATCAAAATGAGAATTTTTGGAAGATTTATGTATGTTTTTCCAAATCTGTACAGAACAGTGTATTCTTGCTGGAATTTGGTTATTTTTAGTTCATAAATGGATTCAAAAGGTAAAATTGTGTAGGGTAAGGTCAAGACATCAATTGATTCAAGGGCCAAGTTAATTGGCAAAGATTAAAGAAAGTTATGTTAGTTAAAGCAAGTTAAAGGTTCAAGAGAGATAGTCTTGAGTAGTGTTTGAGTTCATGGTCCTAATGGATTATGTAATGAATATGAATGTGATTAGGACCTTGAAACCTCTAAGAAGATGTTGGGGAATGATTGACCAAAAAGCTTGGGAAGCAAGTGCAAGCATTAGAAAGAGAGCTTAAATCCAAGGTAGTAAACTTACCCTAAACTTGTATGTATTGAATGTTATGCTTGATTGTGCTATGACTTTGTTGAATTGTGTGCATATGTGTATATGATTGAAGCTCTGTTTCTATGATTACCTTGGCCAATTGTATTTCATATGTTACATGGAAGCATGCTCATCACACTATGATAACACTTTCACAAGCAAGCACAAGTAATTACTTTAATGCATGCATTGTTTAGTACCGTTTGCTACTGAGATTTCCCCAGAAATCTCACCCCATCCATGTAATCCCAAACCCACAGGTTTATGAATGAGTAAAGAAGATAAAGAGGCATGAAGAGAGGTTAGGAATTGGAAGATTTGAATATTATGTAATAAATGTGCGAATTGTTGCATGTAATGTTGTTATATGACAAGTTAGAGCAACAATGTTCATGATGAAAAGGTATAATAGTAAATGATGAAATAAATGTATCAAATAATTATGGCATAACCCCGTAATGTATATGAATGTATGAAATGCCAAAGAGATTGGTTATGTGTGCTGGAACAATTAATGGAAAATTTCATGTTTTTAAGGTTAAGATTAAGGTTAAGATTCAAAGATATTTTCTAGAAAATGCCGTTATGCTGGTAGACTATACAAAGTACTGTGTACGTAGGTGCTGTCTAAGGAGGTTGGAAGTGAGTGGACCTAGCCGGTTCATCCAGTCTTTCCTGGGTACTTACGTAGAATGGTAGTTCTCATGGGGAATTACCGAATCAGTACAGTTATTTTCTGCCAGGATTATCGACAGGAGAGAATTAATAAAGTTAAGATTGCTTCCGTAAGTGTACTCTGAAGGGTCTAAGGAAGGATGTTTCAGTATCCGATAGGGAAATTTATCGATATTTGAAAAGGGACTGAATGAGTTCGGATGACCTTAGTCAGATGACTGTTATGACTCACAGGGATGCCTGAACACCGTAGGCCAGTGTATCGGACAGAAGGAGCGGGTGTTCGGATATGTGTATAAACGGTGAATAATAGATAAAATATTCAATAATCATTGACAAGGGAGGATTCCTCGTAATACGTGCCATGAAGGTAATGGACCCTGAAAGGCCCAATAATGGCACCAATAGAGGCCCAGTAAGACCCTTGGACTGATAGGTTGGCCAGTGTCCGGCAGAACCCCGAAAAAGTGCGAAATTATGAAAATGCCCCTGTGTTGTACAAAAGGGTAACAGATGAATGAAGGGCATTTTGGTCATTCTGAACAGGCCCAGAAGCTAAGGTACATACAGATAGAGTTACTTAGAGTCAGTATAGACCCTGACAGGGTACATAAGGGTGTACAATTACGATTTTACCCTTAGAGTAAAGATAGTGCAAGAAAGGGCACCCGGGGGTATTTTGTTAGTTTGCCAATGGATGTTTCTTGGGAATCATGCCATCAGAGTACTTGGGCTGGATCAGAGACCCAAGATGATGTTCCTAGAGCCCAAAAACGTATCCCAGTATATATGTGGGAAAAAGTGGCATTAAAATAATGATTTAATGACTTTTCAGTAAAGTTACTCGGTTTGCACGATAACCGAGGTGGTGATCAGATAAAGTCCTGGACTTATCTGGATAGCATTGGAAGGCGTGAAAGGTCCCTTCCAGATGCCACATGGCGTAATCTTAGAGGCAGAAGAAAAAGTTGAGGACACGTGGTACAATCTTAGCCGGTGGGTCCAGTTTGTGGGAAATCGGACCTGACCGGTACTGGATTGGACTGGAACTGCTGAGTCAGCTGATGAGGTGTCCAAGAAGCTTGCAATTTCGCCATGTGACATATGAGGTGTCCCATGAGGTGGCATGGAGATGATGTCATGCATGATGCAGTAAAAGGAATAAAAGAAAATAGGAAATTCCGGAAAAACCAGGACTACAGGATCAGATGGCTTCAAAATTACAAGAATGCCATTGACCAAAACTATAAATACCCCCTTGCCTTCATTATGCATGGCCAAGAGCAAGATTAGAGTGAGAAGGAAGTTCTTGAGAGAGAAAGTGAGAGAAAGAAAGAAGAAAGGAAGTTCTGGTGAAGTTGGAAGCAGTAGAGAAGTTCTGAAGTTCTGCTTTTGAGGTAGTAACTAATCCTAGCTTTTATGTAATGTCTTTGTGATTTGTTGTGCTATTGTTTGGTTGGATTGTTGTCTTATATGTTATGCTTGAAGCTCTATTACAATGCTATGATCATATGTTATTGAATATGGAAGCACGCAGCATACTTATCTGTACACAATCACAAGCAAGCACTGTCACTCTACATTACATATATTGTTATGATTGTTACTACTGAGATTCCCCCGAATCTCATTCCCCATATCTAACCCATTACAGGGAGATTATGTTGAAGTGAATTTTAAGAATCTTGAGAGACGCCGTTATGCTGCCGAAACTAAGACTGAACATCAGTATATGATAAGTACTGTGTACGTAATGCTGTCTAAGGAGGCTGAAAGTGAGTGGACCTAGCCGGTTCATCCAGTCTTTCCTGGGTACTACGTAGAATGGTAATTTTCATGAGGGAATTACCGAATCAGTACGGTTCAGTTCTTTGTACAGATGAAGCCTAGCGGTTGTTCTGCCAGATTTTAGGCAGGAAAAGATGTAATGGAAATATGAGAATTTTATGTATGTCCTGTTGTATGATATTTTATTATGTAATAATAAATATTGTTTGGCATGTTCAATCTGTGAATGGGGATTAAGGGAGAAATTCGCAGGTCCTGAGGTAGCAGTGTTTTGACCTCAGTTTGACCTAGTAAACGAAAGAGTTTGGCCACGAAATTTGGTGAGCCAGTGGTACACATCTGGGGCATTCCATGGATAGGTAATAAGCCTCATTTGGATATATAGAATGAGATTAATCAGTTCTCAAATTAAAGGTTCAGAATAAGGAACTTAAAAGAAGAAATTTTAATTTCTGGGCTTAAGTTAAGATATAATCAAGCTAATATTGCTTCCGCAAGTGTACTCTGAGGAGTCTAAGGGAGGATGTTTCAGGACCCACACTCTCTTCCCTTTCTAACTTTTTTAACCAGTCGCAAATACATGCCATCTGGGGCTAAACTTTATTTTGGGAGAAGGATGTCCGTTTCATACCTATGCAATGTATAGTACCTGAAATCCCATCAGAGGAGCATTTAAGGGAAGGGACAGCCGGATGACAAAAAGCTTATCGTCCATTACCATATTCATGGTAGCAATAGATATCCTTGTTCCTTGTGGTCCGGAAATGGGGTAATCTTGATTTCTAAGCAAAGGGTCCATATCAAAAGCACCTTTACGCAATGAGACTGACGAATGGAAGTGAATGAAAAGCGCCATGATGGCCAGACTACCGGGTTCCTACAGGAAAATTACTTTCTAGATTACGTGCCTCGGCTTCACACGGAAAACAAGTAGATGAGGAAGAAGAAGGCGTTCGAGAGAAAGCATATTACATAATAGGCACAAGAATGTCACAGCCAAAGCTGTAACAACATTTTTATGTCTTTTCTCTTCTGCCGCTTTCTTCTTTTCATTTGCAGCGTAAGATATCTATTCTAAGCACTCCCACCGCCCCGAAATTCTTTCCAAATTTCGTGCGAGATAAAAGGATATTCTCTGAACGAGACTCTTGGGGTAATTTGTGAGAGTTTATAGGTGGAAGCAAATGAATTCCAATCCAATCAACGATATAGCCGATAGTAAGAGAAAAATGAATCTCGATCAACATTTGGTACGTGGTTGAGCGGTGAAAACTCGTCCCCAATATGTGCAGTGGGTCATCCCATTGGGCTTCGGGACAAATCATGCACGAACACTCCCTACACATGGTTTCATCAAACACGAGATGGACCACGAGAGATGCAAAGTTAAATTGTTCAACAAATCAACCGAACAATGGGGACACACAAAGAGACGTTCGAGCGACCAGAGTGTGGTGATGATGGCACCGGTAGACATTCGAACTTTCAAATGATCCGCTGCACGTGGCCAACCGGTCAACATATAGTATCACACCTTCATAAATTCTTGCGTGAATTCGAGATGCGTAAGTAGCCAGTACTAAAGTTCTTTCTCAGACAACTTGCCCGAGGATGTGAATCTGAGCCTTTGAGCAACAGGGACCCACACTCTCTTCCTTTTCTAGCTTTTTTAACCAGTTGCAAATACATGCCATCAGGGGCTACACTTTATTCTGGGAGAAGGATGTCCGTTTCATACCTATGCAATGTATAGTACCTGAAATCCCATCAGAGGAGCATTTAAGGGAAGGGACAGCCGGATGACAAAAAGCTTATCGTCCATTACAATATTCATGGTAGCAATAGATATCCTTGTTCCTTGTGGTCCAGAAATGGGGTAATCTTGATTTCTAAGCAAAGGGTCCATATCAAAAGCACCTTTACGCAATGAGACTGACGGATGGAAGTGAATGAAAAGCGCCATGATGGCCAGACTACCGGGTTCCTACAGGAAAATTACTTTCTAGATTACGTGCTTCGGCTTCACACGGAAAACAAGTAGATGAGGAAGAAGAAGGCGTTCGAGAGAAAGTATATTACATAATAGGCACAAGAATGTCACAGCCAAAGCTGTAACAACATTTTTATGTCTTTTCTCTTCTGCCGCTTTCTTCTTTTCATTTGCAGCGTAAGATATCTATTCTAAGCACTCCCACCGCCCCGAAATTCTTTCCAAATTTCGTGCGAGATAAAAGGATATTCTCTGAACGAGACTCTTGGGGTAATTTGTTAGAGTTTATAGGTGGAAGCAAATGAATTCCAATCCAATCAACGATATAGCCGATAGTAAGAGAAAAATGAATCTCGATCAACATTTGGTACGTGGTTGAGCGGTGAAAACTCGTCCCCAATATGTGCAGTGGGTCATCCCATTGGGCTTCGGGACAAATCGTGCACGAGCACTCCCTACACATGGTTTCATCAAACACGAGATGGACCACGAGAGATGCAAAGTTAAATTGTTCAACAAATCAACCGAACAATGGGGACACACAAAGAGACGTTCGAGCGACCAGAGTGTGGTGATGATGGCACCGGTAGACATTCGAACTTTCAACTGATCCGCTGCACGTGGCCAACCGGTCAACATATAGTATCACACCTTCATAAATTCTTGCGTGAATTCGAGATGCGTAAGTAGCCAGTGCTAAAGTTCTTTCTCAGACAACTTGCCCGAGGATGTGAATCTGAGCCTTTGAGCAACAGGGACCCACACTCTCTTCCTTTTCTAGCTTTTTTAACCAGTCGCAAATACATGCCATCAGGGGCTACACTTTATTCTGGGAGAAGGATGTCCGTTTCATACCTATGCAATGTATAGTACCTGAAATCCCATCAGAGGAGCATTTAAGGGAAGGGACAGCCGGATGACAAAAAGCTTATCGTCCATTACCATATTCATGGTAGCAATAGATATCCTTGTTCCTTGTGGTCCGGAAATGGGGTAATCTTGATTTCTAAGCAAAGGGTCCATATCAAAAGCACCTCTACGCAATGAGACTGACGGATGGAAGTGAATGAAAAGCGCCATGATGGCCAGACTACCGGGTTCCTACAGGAAAATTACTTTCTAGATTACGTGCTTCGGCTTCACACGGAAAACAAGTGGATGAGGAAGAAGAAGGCGTTCGAGAGAAAGTATATTACATAATAGGCACAAGAATGTCACAGCCAAAGCTGTAACAACATTTTTATGTCTTTTCTCTTCTGCCGCTTTCTTCTTTTCATTTGCAGCGTAAGATATCTATTCTAAGCACTCCCACCGCCCGAAATTCTTTCCAAATTTCGTGCGAGATAAAAGGATATTCTCTGAACGAGACTCTTGGGGTAATTTGTCAGAGTATTATAGGTGGAAGCAAATGAATTCCAATCCAATCAACGATATAGCCGATAGTAAGAGAAAAATGAATCTCGATCAACATTTGGTACGTGGTTGAGCGGTGAAAACTCGTCCCCAATATGTGTAGTGGGTCATCCCATTGGGCTTAGGACAAATCGTGCACGAGCACTCCCTACACATGGTTTCATCAAACACGAGATGGACCACGAGAGATGCAAAGTTAAATTGTTCAACAAATCAACCGAACAATGGGGACACACAAAGAGACGTTCGAGCGACCAGAGTGTGGTGATGATGGCACCGGTAGACATTCGAACTTTCAACTGATCCGCTGCACGTGGCCAACCGGTCAACATATAGTATCACACCTTCATAAATTCTTGCGTGAATTCGAGATGCGTAAGTAGCCAGTGCTAAAGTTCTTTCTCAGACAACTTGCCCGAGGATGTGAATCTGAGCCTTTGAGCAACAGGGACCCACACTCTCTTGCTTTTCTAGCTTTTTTAACCAGTTGCAAATACATGCCATCAGGGGCTACACTTTATTCTGGGAGAAGGATGTCCGTTTCATACCTATGCAATGTATAGTACCTGAAATCCCATCAGAGGAGCATTTAAGGGAAGGGACAGCCGGATGACAAAAAGCTTATCGTCCATTACAATATTCATGGTAGCAATAGATATCCTTGTTCCTTGTGGTCCAGAAATGGGGTAATCTTGATTTCTAAGCAAAGGGTCCATATCAAAAGCACCTTTACGCAATGAGACTGACGGATGGAAGTGAATGAAAAGCGCCATGATGGCCAGACTACCGGGTTCCTACAGGAAAATTACTTTCTAGATTACGTGCTTCGGCTTCACACGGAAAACAAGTAGATGAGGAAGAAGAAGGCGTTCGAGAGAAAGTATATTACATAATAGGCACAAGAATGTCACAGCCAAAGCTGTAACAACATTTTTATGTCTTTTCTCTTCTGCCGCTTTCTTCTTTTCATTTGCAGCGTAAGATATCTATTCTAAGCACTCCCACCGCCCCGAAATTCTTTCCAAATTTCGTGCGAGATAAAAGGATATTCTCTGAACGAGACTCTTGGGGTAATTTGTTAGAGTTTATAGGTGGAAGCAAATGAATTCCAATCCAATCAACGATATAGCCGATAGTAAGAGAAAAATGAATCTCGATCAACATTTGGTACGTGGTTGAGCGGTGAAAACTCGTCCCCAATATGTGCAGTGGGTCATCCCATTGGGCTTCGGGACAAATCGTGCACGAGCACTCCCTACACATGGTTTCATCAAACACGAGATGGACCACGAGAGATGCAAAGTTAAATTGTTCAACAAATCAACCGAACAATGGGGACACACAAAGAGACGTTCGAGCGACCAGAGTGTGGTGATGATGGCACCGGTAGACATTCGAACTTTCAACTGATCCGCTGCACGTGGCCAACCGGTCAACATATAGTATCACACCTTCATAAATTCTTGCGTGAATTCGAGATGCGTAAGTAGCCAGTGCTAAAGTTCTTTCTCAGACAACTTGCCCGAGGATGTGAATCTGAGCCTTTGAGCAACAGGGACCCACACTCTCTTCCTTTTCTAGCTTTTTTAACCAGTCGCAAATACATGCCATCAGGGGCTACACTTTATTCTGGGAGAAGGATGTCCGTTTCATACCTATGCAATGTATAGTACCTGAAATCCCATCAGAGGAGCATTTAAGGGAAGGGACAGCCGGATGACAAAAAGCTTATCGTCCATTACCATATTCATGGTAGCAATAGATATCCTTGTTCCTTGTGGTCCGGAAATGGGGTAATCTTGATTTCTAAGCAAAGGGTCCATATCAAAAGCACCTCTACGCAATGAGACTGACGGATGGAAGTGAATGAAAAGCGCCATGATGGCCAGACTACCGGGTTCCTACAGGAAAATTACTTTCTAGATTACGTGCTTCGGCTTCACACGGAAAACAAGTGGATGAGGAAGAAGAAGGCGTTCGAGAGAAAGTATATTACATAATAGGCACAAGAATGTCACAGCCAAAGCTGTAACAACATTTTTATGTCTTTTCTCTTCTGCCGCTTTCTTCTTTTCATTTGCAGCGTAAGATATCTATTCTAAGCACTCCCACCGCCCCGAAATTCTTTCCAAATTTCGTGCGAGATAAAAGGATATTCTCTGAACGAGACTCTTGGGGTAATTTGTCAGAGTATTATAGGTGGAAGCAAATGAATTCCAATCCAATCAACGATATAGCCGATAGTAAGAGAAAAATGAATCTCGATCAACATTTGGTACGTGGTTGAGCGGTGAAAACTCGTCCCCAATATGTGTAGTGGGTCATCCCATTGGGCTTAGGACAAATCGTGCACGAGCACTCCCTACACATGGTTTCATCAAACACGAGATGGACCACGAGAGATGCAAAGTTAAATTGTTCAACAAATCAACCGAACAATGGGGACACACAAAGAGACGTTCGAGCGACCAGAGTGTGGTGATGATGGCACCGGTAGACATTCGAACTTTCAACTGATCCGCTGCACGTGGCCAACCGGTCAACATATAGTATCACACCTTCATAAATTCTTGCGTGAATTCGAGATGCGTAAGTAGCCAGTGCTAAAGTTCTTTCTCAGACAACTTGCCCGAGGATGTGAATCTGAGCCTTTGAGCAACAGGGACCCACACTCTCTTGCTTTTCTAGCTTTTTTAACCAGTCGCAAATACATGCCATCAGGGGCTACACTTTATTCTGGGAGAAGGATGTCCGTTTCATACCTATGCAATGTATAGTACCTGAAATCCCATCAGAGGAGCATTTAAGGGAAGGGACAGCCGGACGGCAAAAAGCTTATCGTCCATGTACCATATTCATGGTAGCAATAGATATCCTTGTTCCTTGCGGTCCGGAAATGGGGTAATCTTGATTTCTAAGCAAAGGGTCCATATCAAAAGCACCTCTACGCAACGAGACTGACGAATGGAAGTGAATGAAAAGTGCCATGATGGCCAGACTACCGGGTTCCTACAGGAAAATTACTTTCTAGATTACGTGCCTCGTGAAACATCCTCCTTTAAACATCTCAGAGTACACTTACAGAAGTAATCTTAACTTTATTATATCTCTGCCAAAAATCCTGACAGAAGATAACTGTACTGATTCGGTAAGTCCCATGAGAACTACCATTCTACGTAAGTACCCAGGAAAGACTGGATGAACCGGCTAGGTCCACTCACTTCCAGCCTCGTTAGACAGCACTTACGTACACAGTACTTTGTATAGTCTACCAGCACAACGGCATTTTCTAGAAAATATCTTTGAATCTTAACCTTAACCTTAACCTCAAAAACATGAATTTTCCATTAATTGTTCTAGAACACAACCAATCTCTTTGGCCTTTCATACATTCATATACATTATGGGGTTATGCCATAATTATTTGATACATTTATTTCATCATTTACTATTATACCTTTTCATCATGAACATTATTGCTCAACTTGTCATATAACAACATTACATGCAACAATTCGCACATTTATTACATAATATTCAAATCTTCCAATTCCCAACCTCTCTTCATGCCTCTTTATCTTCTTTACTCATTCGTAAACCTGTGGGTTTGGGATTACATGGATGGGGTGAGATTTCTGGGGAAATATCAGTAGCAAACGGTACTAAACGATGCATGCATTAAAGTAAATACTTGTGCTTGCTTGTGAAAGTGTAAACATTGTGTAATGTGCATGCTTCCATGTAACATATGAAATACAATTGGCCAAGGTAATCATAGAAACAGAGCTTCAATCATATACACATATGCACACAATTCAACAAAGTCATAGCACAATCAAGCATAACATTCAATACATACAAGTTTAGGGTAAGTTTACTACCTTATTGCTTTACTTCTTTCCACTTTAACTTTGCTTCTTCCTTCTTACTTTTCCTTGCTATGTGGCTTTCCTCTTTTGAGCACACCAAGCAAATCCTAACATCACATTACCATCCAACCATTACAATCTAACTTCTCTTGAACACTAAGCTTACTTTAAGTAACATAACATCCTTTAATCTTCACCAATTGACTTGACCTTTGAATCAATTGATGTCTTGACCTTACCCTACACAATTTGGCCTTTTGAATCCATTTATGAACTCAAAACAACCAAATTCCAGCAATTATGCACTGTTCTGGACAGATTTGAAAAACATGCATAATTCTTTCAAAAATTCTCATTTTGATTCTAATGCTTCCCATACTTGTTCCTCCACTTTTCCCCCACACAAAATCTCATTTTAAGACCATTGGAAGCATCAAAATCATGAAATTCAAATACTGTTCACGTGAGTGAACAGTAACCGTGAGGAATTTTCAACATTATAACCTTTAATTCCAATGGTTTCCAAGGTTCAAAACCTTTCCAATCCTACACAAAATCATCATATAAACTCAATGGAAGCATTAAATCATTGAAATTCCATTTCCTTCTATCATGAACAGTGCATGAACAGTGCAAACCGAAATGTTCTTCCATGGTAAAGTCAAGAACATCAACTTACTTCACAACCAAGCATGTAACTAACTTGTTTAAGCTTGTCTTAACTATCTATGACTTAAAACTCATATTCCTTTCACATATACACAAAAATTCCAGCAGCATTTCCCCAAGATTTAAGCCTCAAAAATCACTTAAACTCAAGCACAAACCATAAGAACAAAAGGTAGAAGCAAGGAGACAACTTACCTTACTTGCTCCTTCAAGACCCTTGCTTCTTCCTTGCTTTCTTCCACTTTCTTTCTCTAGAAATCACTTCTCTTTCTAAAGGAGCTCTTGGGTGTGAAGAATGAATGGAAAAGGGGGGTATTTATAGCAAAAGTCATGTGCCATTTGAAGGCCAAGATCACTTTGGAAACTATTTGATCTAATGGTTAAAGGTTTGATCTTGGAATGTCTTTTCACTTTTCACTCAAGACCTTACCACCATGACATCACTAGCATGGCCTCACTTGGTACACCTAACCCTTCCTCTTTTTGGGTGCCATTTTGAAGTCCTTGTGGGTCCCACCATGTGCAACACCTAATTCTTACTTTATTCTCTTTTTCTTTCTTTTCAAAAATCCATAAATTATTTATTATTTGGACTTGGGCTCCAAGATAACTTTTGGGCCTTATTGGGCTGGCCTAGGACGAAATGTTGGGCCTCTTTTAGGTCCAATAGCTAACTGGCCTAAATCCCAATGTACTTTCCTCATACCGATATCCGTAAATTACCCTGATCTTAGCATAAATGCTAAACACCTCTTTTAATTGTTCTAACATTTTTAGAAATTTATTCTAATATAAAATGAATTCTCTACAAAGTTTCATAATTTTCTGAGATCCATAAGTCTTGTTAAAAATTATATATGTTTCCTTTAACCCTTTATCGGTGTCCTTTTTCACCGTAAATTCCATAATTAATTCTACAGGACTCCTTTTTGACTTCTGTCAACTCCATAAATTCTCATATTAATTATAATAATTTACTATCAAATTTTATCTGATATCCATCCCTTGAATGAAATGACCAAAATGCCCTCCATTTACTTCTAGTTTCTTAGGGCATCACAGTGGCATTTTCGTAATTTTGCACTTTGGATCTTACACTTTCTTCCTCTTCCAATTTAATCCCTTTCTTTACATAAATGGCCACATCTTTTCCAGATAATTCTCATATATATTTCACTCAATCTGTACATACAACTCAGTACAGAAAATTAGGGATGTTACACCTGGGCTTCACAATGAAAACAAGTAGATGAGGAGGAAGAAGGGTTCGAGAGAAAGCATATTACATAATAGGCACAAGAATGTCGTAGCCAAAGCTGTAACAACATTTTTATGGCTTTTCTCTTTTGCCGCTTTCTTCTTTTCATTTGCAGCGTAAGATATCTATTCTAAGCACTCCCACCGCCCGGAAATTCTTTCCAAATTCATGAGAGATAAAAGGATATTCTCCGAACGAGACTCTTGGGGTAATTTGTCAGAGTATTATAGGTGGAAGTAAATGAATTCCAATCCAATCAACGATATAGCCGATAGCAAGAGAAAAATGAATCTCGATCAACATTTGGTACGTGGTTGAGCGGTGAAAACTCGTCCCCAATAGGTGCAGTGGGTCATCCCATTGGGCTTCGGGACAAATCGTGCACGAGCACTCCCTACACATGGTTTCATCAAACACGAGATTTACCACGAGAGATGCAAAGTTAAATTGTTCAACAAATCAACCAAACAATGGGGACACACAAAGAGACGTTCGAGCGACCAGAGTGTGGTGATGATGACACCGGTAGACATTCGAACTTTCAACTAATCCGCTGCACGTGGCCAACCGGTCAACATATAGTATCACACCTTCATAAATTCTTGCGTGAATTCGAGATGCGTAAGTAGCCAGTGCTAAAGTTCTTTCTCAGACAACTTGTTTGAGGATGTGAATCTGAGCCTTTCAGCAAAAGGGACCCACACTCTCTTCCCTTTCTAGCTTTTTTAACCAGTCGCAAATACATGCCATCAGGGGCTACACTTTATTCTGGGAGAAGGATGTCCGTTTCATACCTATGCAATGTATAGTACCTGAAATCCCATCAGAGGAGCATTTAAGGGAAGGGACAGCCGGATGGCAAAAAGCTTATCGTCCATGTATCATATCAAGGTAGCAATAGATATCCTTGTTCCTTGCGGTCCGGAAATGGGGTAATCTTGTTTTCTAAGCAAGGGTCCATATCAAAAGCACTTCTACGCAATGAGACTGACGAATGGAAGTGAATGAAAAGCGCCATGATGGCCAGACTACCGGGGTCCTACAGGAAAATTACTTTCTAGATTACGTGCCTCGGCTTCACACGGAAAACAAGTAGATGAGGAAGAAGAAGGCGTTCGAGAAAAAGCATATTACATAAAAGGCACAAGAATGTCGCAGTCAAAGCTGTAACAACATTTTTATGTCTTTCCTCTTTTGCCGCTTTCTTCTTTTCATTTGCAGCGTAAGATATCTATTCTAAGCACTCCCACCGCCCGGAAATTCTTTCCAAATTTGTGCGAGATAAAAGGATATTCTCCGAAGAGACTCTTGGGGTAATTTGTCAGAGTATTATAGGTGGAAGTAAATGAATTCCAATCCAATCAACGATATAGCCGATAGTGTCACATCCCAAAATTTGAATCGTGACCGGCACAGAATATGAATAAATTCATATTCCTTAAGCCTTCAAACTTAACAAAACTTTTGAATCAACATTCATAATATCAATTATATTAAAATCAACATGCAATTCATTCGTAAAAGTCTGATCAGAGTCGTCTGCATAACCGACCTTCTGGAAACCCTACAATGAATTTCGAACGTTTAAATCGTTTACAACATTTTTCCCAAAATGACCAGAAATCTTTCTATAAATTAAGTGGAACCACAAACTTCTAGAAAAGTAATACACGTGTTCTCAAAACATTTGATTACATGATGATGCAGTACGTTCACAAAAGCTGCTTCGGCGATACGGAGGCTCTTCACTGCTCAGCTGGAGAAATAGGGTCGACAGCACTATCTGAACCAAATAATCTACTCGTGAATAACGTCCCAAAAAACATAATTTGAAATACGGAAATAGTTGTTTTCAAAACGTACAATGTAAATCATAAAGTTTCGTAATTCCGAAATGAATAACTCGGTAAACGTTTTCTTTTCAGGAAAACCATTTGAAACAATCATTTCAAAATAATACTTTTTCTGTAGAACTTCAACAGAACAGAAACATGCATGGACACACAGTCCACGAGGGGTAAATAACCAATCTGTGACTTCAAGCCACTATCATGCATGGACTCACAGTCCACAAAGGATAAATAACCAATCCTGCATGGCTCAAGGCCACGAAACATGCATAGGTATGAAACCTACGAATAACATGCATGGGAATAAATCCCACGAATAACATGCATGGGAATAAATCCCACGAATAACATGCGCGAGTACGAGACCCACAAATGTCCGTCGAGCTCGGGTTTAACCATGGTGCACCAAGGACTAACAGTACTGCTGTTAGTAACCAGCGTTCTGTATTCCGTCCTCTAAAACCTTTCAATCATGCATGGGGCCATTTAACATTCAATAATCATAGCACTTCTCAATCTAACAATTTATATTAAAATTGTTCAAAATCATGAAACTTCCCCAGCATGAACATTTTCAATAAATCATCAAAACATGTTTGTCAATCCATATGAATAAGTATGCAACAATGAAATATCCATTTTCAACATTTAAAACCATGAATTCATATGCTCGTTTTTTTTTCATAATTCATGCTGAAAATCAACTTTTGACAATAGCAAAAATATATTTCAAAATTTCATTGTTAGGGAACATTATTCACTCACCTTCGTTATTCCGATATAGCTTACTCCTGCTCTATCATTCAAAAATACTCTCTCTTGAAATACCTAAATTCCCAATATAAACATTTCATCAATAATTATCATCTATCCCATTTATACTCTAAGTTCAAAAAGAATTATCCTCTTAATCAATAGAAGAAGAATTAATCAAATTAACTATTCTACTATTAATCCATGTTATCTCATCAAGAAAACATATCATCATCATTTTCTCTTTTCCTAATCTCTGTTGGGATCTTGGAATATTTTTAATTCAATCAAATCCTTGTGTTTCTTCAATGTATTAAAATTTCAGCTTCAATATATTAACTCATCAAAAATCATTTAAATCTTTATCCTTAACTTTTCAATAACCATTTAATCTTCATCTAAATTGCCTCTCAAGTCCTCTTCAACCAAGCTAAAATTTCCAGATTTGTAGAGCATTTAGGCTCACATTTTTAGCTCCTTCCATCAACCCAAACACTCACGCACACCCATAGTTCAAACCTCCACTATGCCAACAACTCTAGACATAAATATATATATGTATATGCTGTCAAAATAACTTCCATACAGCAATTATATATATATATGCCATTTACCTTCCCAAAATAGTAGCACAATACATATATATGTATCACCATAGTAGCGTCCACGCATTCTTTTCTCTTTCTCTTTTTCTTTTCTTTTTTTTTTCAAATCCATGACAGCAACTAATATATACATATGTATATATTATGTCAAAACACCTCTCCCTAGCAGCGTCGTCCTTCTCTTCCTTTCTTCTTCTTGTTTTTTTTTAAACAACATTAAACAGTCCAAACAACAAGCTTATGCATATATATATCATTTCCACTTAGACCATAGCTTCTAAAATCCGATGGCTAAGCTACTGATTCTCTCTCTCTTTTCTTTATTTTCAGGTAGCTACAGTAACACACACTGAACAAGTATAGATCGCCAGAAAAAATAATAGAAGGATGTTAAGGAAGCTTACCACACTCCTACAGTGAAGCTGCACCGAGGCAGAGAAGGAAGTGGGAGATCTGAGGTCGCTACAGTAACAGCAGAGGAAGCATAACAGCAGCGACGACAGCGCGTGATAGAAGCAACCTCGTACGTCAATGGCGACGTGGTGATGGAGGACCAAAGGCGACTTGATTCTGTAGCACTCCGTTAAACACTCCACCCTTACCTCCAACGATCCCACGCTGCTCTCCCTCTCCCACTCTCGCCCTGTTTTAAGAAATGAGGAAGAGAGGCAGACAAGACAGCGGCATCAGAGAGCAACACAGTCGACGACGGCGGAGGAGATGAAGTCACAACAAAAATGGATCTAGGGTCACGAAACCTTTCTGAATTTTTTTTCCGCTGTCTGCCGACAGAAGTGAAGGAAGAAAATGTGTGCAGAAGTTAAAATAAACAGAGGGGCAAAGTCAAAATTTCACGTGTCTGAAAAATAAAATAAATCCTCAACTCTGTAGTTACTGGGGTTCGAACATGGAACCAAAGCTTTATTCTTCCGCTTTCAACCACTCAACTAACCATGCTTCTTGTGAAATTTCTGCACAATATAATATATATTCCTTACTTAAAATAATTTCATATCTAGCATTTCCCAGGGTCATTACAGATAGCAAGAGAAAAATGAATCTCGATCAACATTTGGTACGTGGTTGAGCGGTGAAAACTCATCCCCAATAGGTGCAGTGGGTCATCCCATTGGGCTTCGGGACAAATCGTGCACGAGCACTCCCTACACATGGTTTCATCAAACACGAGATGGACCAGGAGAGATGCAAAGTTAAATTGTTCAACAAATCAACCGAACAATGGGGACACACAAAGAGACGTTCGAGCGACCAGAGTGTGGTGATGATGGCACCGGTAGACATTCGAACTTTCAACTGATCCGCTGCACGTGGCCAACCGGTCAACATATAGTATCACACCTTCATAAATTCTTGCGCGAATTCGAGATGCGTAAGTAGCTAGTGCTAGAGTTCTTTCTCAGGCAACTTGCCCGAGGATGTGAATCTAAGCCTTTGAACAAAAGGGACCCACACTCTCTTCCCTTTCTAGCTTTCTTAACCAGTCGCAAATACATGCCATCAGGGGCTACACTTTATTCTGGGAGAAGGATGTCCGTTTCATACCTATGCAATCTATAGTACCTGAAATCCCATCAGAGGAGCATTCAAGGGAAGGGACAGCCGGATGACAAAAAGCTTATCGTCCATGTACCATATTCATGGTAGAAATAGATATCCTTGTTCCTTGCGGTCCGGAAATGGGGTAATCTTGATTTCTAAGTGTAACACCCGTAATTTCTGTACTAAGTTGTATGTACAGATTGAATAAAATATGAGATGTTTAGGAAAAGATGTGGCCATATTTATGTAAAGAAAAGGATTAATTGGAAGAGGAAGAAAGTCTAAGAGCCAAAGTGTAAAATTACGAAAATGTCACTGTGATGCCCTAAGAAACCAGAAGTAAATGGAGGGCATTTTGGTCATTTCACACAATGGATGGATATAAGAGGAAATTTGATAGTAAATTATTATAATTAATATGAGAATTTATGGAGTTGACAGAAGTCAAAAAGGAGTCCTGTAGAATTAATTATGGAATTTACGGTGAAAAAGGACACCGATAAAGGGTTAAAGGAAACATATGTAATTTTTAACAGGACTTCTGGGTATCAGAGAATTATGAAACTTTGTAGATAATTCATTTTATATTATAATGAATTTCTAAAAATGTTAGAACAATTAAAAGAGGTGTTTAGCATTTATGCTAAGATCAGGGTAAGTTACGAATATCGGTATGAGGAAAGTACATTGGGATTTGGGCCAGTTAGCTATTGGACCTAAAAGAGGCCCAATATTTTGTCCTAGGCCAGCCCAATAAGGCCCAAAAGTTATCTTGGAGCCCAAGTCTAAATAATAAATAATTTATGGATTTTTGAAAAGAAAGAAAAAGAGAATAAAGTAAGAATTAGGTGTTGCACATGGTGGGACCCACAAGGACACAAGCATGGCACCCTAAAAGAGTAAGGGTTAGGTGTACCAAGGGAGGCCATGCTAGTGATGTCATGGTGGTAAGGTCTTGAGTGAAAAGTGAAAAGACATTCCAAGATCAAACCTTTAACCATTAGATCAAATAGTTTCCAAAGTGATCTTAGCCTTCAAATGGCACATGACTTTTGCTATAAATACCCCCCCTTTCCATTCATTCTTCACACCCAAGAGCTCCTTTAGAAAGAGAAGTGAGTTCTAGAGAAAGAAAGTGGAAGAAAGCAAGGAAGAAGCAAGGGTCTTGAAGGAGCAAGTAAGGTAAGTTGTCTCCTTGCTTCTACCTTTTGTTCTTATGGTTTGTGCTTGAGTTTAAGTGATTTTTTAGGCTTAAATATTGGGGAAATGCTGCTGGAATTTCTATGTATATGTGAGAGGAACATGAGTTTTATGTCATAGATAGTTTAGACAAGCTTAAACAAGCTAGTTGCATGGTTGGTTGTTGGATTAAGTTGATGTTCTTGACTTTACCATGGAAGACCATTTCCGTTTGCACTGTTCATGCACTGTTCATGATAGAAATAGATGGAATTTCAATGATTTAATGCTTCCATTGAGTTTATATGATGATTTTGTGTTGGATTGGAAAGGTTTTTAACCTTGGAAACCATTGGAATTAAAGGTTATAATGTTGAAAAGTCCTCACGGTTACTGTTCACTCGCATGAACAGTGATTTGAATTTCATGATTTTGATGCTTCCAATGGTCTTAAAATGAGATTTTGTGTGGGGGAAAATTGGAGGAACAAGTATGGGAAGCATTGGAATCAAAATGAGAATTTTTGAAAGAATTATGCATGTTTTTCAAATCTGTCCGGAACAGTGCATAGTTGCTGGAATTTGGTTGTTTTGAGTTCATAAAAGGCCAAATTGTGTAGGGTAAGGTCAAGACATCAATTGATTCAAAGGCTAAGTCAATTGGTAAAGATTAAAGGAAGTTATGTTACTTAAAGTAAGCTTAGTGTTCAAGAGAAGTTAGATTGTAATGGTTGGATGGTAATGTGATGTTAGGAATTGCTTGGTGTGCTCAAAAGAGGGCAGCCACATAGCAAGGAAAAGTAAGAAGGAAGAAGTAAAGTTAAAGTGGAAAGAAGTAAAGCAATAAGGTAGTAAACTTACCCTAAACTTGTATGTATTGAATGTTATGCTTGATTGTGCTATGACTTTGTTGAATTGTGTGCATATGTGTATATGATTGAAGCTCTGTTTCTATGATTACCTTGGCCAATTGTATTTCATATGTTACATGGAAGCATGCACATTGCACAATGTTTACACTTTCACAAGCAAGCACAAGTAATTACTTTAATGCATGCATTGTTTAGTACCGTTTGCTACTGAGATTTCCCCAGAAATCTCACCCCATCCATGTAATCCTAAACCCACAGGTTTACGAATGAGTAAAGAAGATAAAGAGGCATGAAGAGAGGTTGGGAATTGAAAGATTTGAATATTATGTAATAAATGCGCAAGTTGTTGCATGTAATGTTGTTATATGACAAGTTGAGCAACAATATTCATGATGAAAAGGTATAATAGTAAATGATGAAATAAATGTATCAAATAATTATGGCATAACCCCATAATGTATATGAATGTATGAAAGGCCAAAGAGATTGGTTATGTGTTCTGGAACAATTAATGGAAAATTCATGTTTTTGAGGTTAAGGTTAAGGTTAAGATTCAAAGATATTTTCTAGAAAATGCCGTTGTGCTGGTAGACTATACAAGTACTGTGTACGTAGGTGCTGTCTAAGGAGGCTGGAAGTGAGTGGACCTAGCCGGTTCATCCAGTCTTTCCTGGGTACTTAAGTAGAATGGTAGTTCTCATGGGGAATTACCGAATCAGTACAGTTATCTTCTACCAGAATTTTTGGCAAAGACAGATATAATAAAGTCAAGATTACTTCCATAAGTGTACTCTGAGATGTTTAAAGGAGGATGTTTCATTTTGGTATCAGAGCAAAGGATTCTGGCTTAGGAAATGCTCTGAACAGATGATTTCTGGCGTTAGTACAGAATAAAGTTAGCACAGAACAAAGGGTTCTGGCTCAGAGGATAAGATTCTGGCACAGAACAGAAGGTTCTGGCTCAGTGATGCTCTGGTTTAGTGAGACTGATCCTGTAAACAAATGAGAAGTTTGAGTGGTTCTTTCCCTAGAGTATGATATAGGGATGGTGTTCACTGCTTAGAAAGGTTTAGATAGAAGACAGTGACACTAGACGAATGAGACTGTACCCTAAGCTTTATAGTCTTACGAAGGATATGATTACGATCGGCTAATCTTAGTCATCCGATACAGCCGAGGTCTCATGTTTATTAAAATAATATGGCTGGACTAAGCAGAATAATGTTTAAGAAGCAGTTTCCTCTATGGATAGAGATAGAAGCTGATCAGTTCATGACTAAGGAAGTTGTAAGAGTAGCTTGAGGTATCATGTTGTGACCAGATACTATAGTGAGCATGCTAGATATCCAAGTTGCGACAAGTTAAGTCATAAGTCACGATGAGAGAAGACTTTTGGTCGCAAAACACAGGGTAAATGTTGGAGTAGTAGACATGGGGATTCATAAAGTTAAGCTTGAAACATCAGCTAATCAGTGAGACCCCCAACCTTTAATGCTGTATAAAGATGAGGTACACCTAGACTTTGACTCTTCAGGTAGTGAAGAGAGTCCAGATGACAGCATAAGGGACTCAATTAGGAAGGTTTATAGTAAAGTACCCAGGCATATTTTTGTAGACTCGGATTTATAGTCTAGAAATTATGAGAAATTCAGTCAGCTGTTGTGTATGCATCAGATAATGCTGCACTAGATAATGATGGGTCTAGTAATTATGTACAGGATAAGTTTGATAGAGTGCTCTCTAACCTGATATAAGCTCTATTCCTCCGATGAGAGGACAGATTTCAGCTGAGGAAGCTGAGTACTGATACTGAATTATAGGTAGGCCAGATATTATTCCTCCTTTACTAGAGTTTGAGGATAAGTTTGATATGAGTAGCCTAAGAACCAGTTACAATCTGTGACATCCCTTCCTATTATCCCAGTCCAGGAATATACGAGGGTATAGATAAAGATTAAAGGGATATTTCTAGCCCTAATCCACCCCAGCCTTCTTTATGAAAGATAGACAATGTGACTATACTAGTCTCAAGAAAGGCTGTGGGAAGTGAACGACTTAGTTTAGGTTAAGGGATGGAAGGAAGTAGAAATCAAGAGCAGTCAGTTTAGCTGCAGTTCTTCAATGCCGTAGCAAGGATGATAAATAGAGATGTGATAGAGGGCATTGACCTGGATTAAGTTTTCATGTTAGTAGCATGATATGAGATGGCCATAAGCCAGATATTGCCATATACCCTACGTGGCATGTAAAGCTAAGTGAGCTTTTGGCAAATGGTTCACAACTGATGTGTAAGGATCGGCCATTACTAGGGTAAAGACTAGACAAGAACATTATAAGGGAATGTTTAAAGCAAGTTAGATCTAGGTCGGATGTAAAACAGTTTGGAACATAGCTAGAAGTCCTCGAGAAGTTAGGCCATGACGAAAGGTGACCCGAGGTCGTGACTAAAGAATGTAGAGCTGTCCAGTCATGACAAGTAGAATGAGATGGTCGCGACTAAAGTTCATGGATACGTTGCACCTAGTTCATACTCAGGTCACGATGAAGATGCGCAGGGACCTGATAAATGAATGAAGATGACAGCTTCATTGAAGTTTATCAGTTAGAGGTTTAGCACATGATGTAGGCAAGCAGAACAGTATGAGAAATAGAGATACATGCTAGTCTAAGATGATGTTTAGAAGTAAATCCTCTATGTGACTATCAAGAGTAGATCTACATTTGGAAAGATTTGGTTCAGTTAATCTTTGATGAATAAAAGAATCAAAAGTTAGGATAAGGCTTGCGCAAGAAATGAGCCTAACATATGGCTTCAAGTTCTCAAAAGTTAAAGTCCCTGAAACAGGATATTAGTCCCACATCGGTTGAGGAGGTGAACGAAGCATGCCTTATAAGGGTGTGGATAACTCTCCCTCATGAACGCGTTTCCAGTACTCACCAAGCGCCCTCGTCACCAAGCGCCCCAGTGGGGGTAGGCAGGCACGAGTGGTAGACAGGCAGTGCTGGGGAACAAAACCCTGACCTCGTGTGGGCCCAGAGGTGCCTTCCTAAGGGGAGAGGGGATAATATCTTTATCTGCATAGCTCTGATACCAAGAGGATGCATTTTTGGGTGCCTAAGGGGTTAAAGTCCTCATGTTCCTGGAGAATAAAACCGTGCTCTCGTGTGGCCTCAGGGCTGCCTAAGGGAAAAATGGACAATATCTATGTGGAAGGGTGCTGGGCTGTTAGAGAACATAAGTAATGGTGCTAGATGATGAATGAGATTTATATGATCTAAGTTGGTCAGGATCAAGAAAAAGACCAGGAAGAAACTATAGTCTAGTCAAGAGTAGACTGAGACTGATGTATACGCGCGAAAAGAGTTAAGAGATAGTAGAAAGACACCAATGTTACTCTAGAGAAATGGAGACTGGTCCGCTCACCTGAGAAGTAATTCTTGAGTAAGATTATGAAAAGTATTCCTCTCAGTTAAATAGAGATGAGCGTGAGGCTAAGGGTTAAAAAGAGAAAGAGGAACCCTTTGATGAAATATGTAGCCAAGTTCATCCACACGAGCAATGAGAGTTGAATGACTAAGAAGTCAGTTAATGGGTTGAATTCTGTGTTATAAAGAAAAAGTTTTTCTCAGGTAGTCACAGAAGTTCAATAGAGCAGTAGCTGTAAGCAAGATTAGAAAAAGAAAGATAGCCACGGTTCTAAAGATAAAGTAACTCCCCTATTCGATAGAAGGGTCGAGTCTATACCCTGATAAGAGGGTAGTATGGCAGCCTAAGTGAAATAGATAGATGTTTCAGGATGAATGATCAGGATATGATAGGCAATATGATAAAGGAAATATGTTTTGAGGCTTACTTAGTTTATTACAATGTCTGATTGATGGTTGAGCAAATTATGATGATGAATAGTTGCATCTCCTTGCAGTGGTCATATAATGACATGCATGTTAGAGTATGCCATGATGAATACTCCCATTTCGCAGTATATGCAGGGTAGAGTATATATGGTGAGGAAGTTATGAGAAAATTATGTTGCTCCTATACCATATGATATGCAATAAGGAATGTATTAAGGATGATAGATAGTCTCAGTTTATAGGACGATAAGTTATGATATGATATTTTGATATGATTTATGATTGGGGTGATTTAGGTTTTTCTATAGGCTTGCGAATGCAGTACTCAGAGCCATTTCTATTGAAAGGAATGGTATACAGAAAGAGTTAGATTTGAAAAAGATGACTCTCAGATAGAGACTAGATTCAGATGAGTACAGATCACTCTTCAGATAAGTGTTGGATCTGATACAGTCTGCTTGCAGTTAGAGCATAGTTCAAATGGCTAGCAGTTAGAGCACAAATTTACATGAGAAGTTATGATGAGGCCATAGCAGCGGAATGTAATGGCAGGTGGTTAAACCATGATTGCACAAGGCATGGTAAGCCACAGTAAGAGAAAGATGAGAAGGAACTCCTGAGTAAGAGAGGAAATAAGTAAAGTCTTGGGCAATAATATGGGCTACTGAACATAATATTTCTAAATTTTTATTGAGTTATCAACAAGTAGAAGCGGTGAACCCTATAACTTAGTCTGTTGGTTTAAGATCTTTGGGAGATATACAGAATCGCAGTTAGATTCTGGAGGGTCACAGTTAGATCCTAGCATGGCTCCAGGGTCGCAGTTAGATCCTAACAGTTCCAGAGTCATAGTTAGATTCTGAAGAGGCTGACGGTTGATCGCAGTTAGATCCCGAGGTCGCAGTTAGACCTAGCCTAAGGAAAGTAATGAGCCATGAGATATGAGTACAATATAGTATCTCTTTGGGAAGATGAATGCCAAAGACGAAGTTAAGGTAAGGAAGCTTCACTAGTTGATAAACTCATCCAGAAAAATTATTTATAATGATTTTCCTCATATAGCCTATATTATACAGACTGAACTTAGTTTTCTTTAAACAAAGACAGAGTCCAAGTTAAAGTCTGAGTGCTGATATTCAAAAGTTTTATAGAAGTATGCCTGAGGAACAAAGAAGAGAACCCCATATGTTTTGAGAACAGAAAAGTATGAGCAGATAAATCCTCCAGATGAGGATAAAAAGATTAAAAGGCTAAAGAGACCTAGAGAAGAAGGTCTAAAGTAAAGATAGAACCCAGTAGTTATATGAGATAGAGAATGCTAAGGCTTAGAAGAGTAAGGTAGCCTTCGTCCAGAAAGATGTTAAGGCAAGAGTAGTCTAAGAAAGAGTAATGAAAAAGGGTCCAGTTGTCACAGAAGTTGGTATAGATGGACAAGGTAAGAAAAGTGAAAAGTTAAAGTAAGATAGACCCTGGAGTTACACCAAGATGTTAAGGGGTAAGATATGAAAGAGTGTAAATGCCATAGAAGTTTGGCATATATATGATGAATGATAAACAAAGTTATGAAAAGTTAGAAAGGTTATGAACATTAAATGATTAAAACCCTTCTGCCAAGTCCAAATAAGAGTGGATTTGAAATGAAAGATTTAAATTATGACTTTGTTCAAGAGAACGATAAGCAAAAGAGCAATACTCTCCTGAGAGGCTGATAAAGTCATAAGAGAATGTTAGAGCTTTGCATTTAGGAGCAAGTATACAGTCCTACAAGATATTGGCTAGGCATTATGCATGTTAGAGTATATGCTCCTACTTAGTAGTAAAGTAAAGAAAAGAATAACTGCATAAGTCCTCTCTCTGTATGATGTTGAATCATTAAAGATGATAAGAGCAACAATAGAGTTATAAGAGTTTCTATACAAAAAGATGATGAAGCTTTGCGGATGTTAAAGAATTCTGTGAGATGCTAAGAGAAGTAATAAGGGATAAGTGTTAGAAAGTATGATGAGTGAGTGAGGGAAACTCCCGAATACAATAATATTCAAGAGAGTTTGATATGAAAGAAATGGACACTACTCTCAAGTCTAGTACAAGGAGTTGTCCATAAGCAAATGGATGCATAGTACAAGATCAGTTATTTTTACAGATGAAGTATAGTAGTTATACTGCCGGATTTCAGGCAGGAAAGATGTAATAGAGATACGAGGATTTTTTTCATGCCCTATTGTATAAAGATTTATTATTTAATGATAAGTATTGTTTGGCATGTTTGTTTGATATGTGATTGATGTATGCATATGTATGTAAAGTTGCTTGCTGGAATTTGCCACCATGAACAGTAACTCGTGGTGATATAGTGATGTTTGATCTATAATTAAAAATAGTAAATGATTAAATAAATATATGATATGTTTATGATAAATATTATACATACCAAGCTTCGATTTTATATATAGAATGTCTCATTTTGATGTCTACACATGGAGATATAAATTATCAAAGTTGGGACCAAAATGCTGGATTCAGGAGAAAAACGCTGGATGAACAGTAAAGTTGTAACTTTGATTGACGTTGACTTGGACAAGGAATGGTCAACGAGTTATTTTTCCTTGAAATATTATTGAGTTATCTTCATGTAGCAATTTGAACCACTGCATTCTGATTTTTCTAGAATTAGTTATGATTTTTCGAAATCAGGTCACTCATCTGGAATTTACATAGTGAACAGTACTCGATAAGAGTAAAACTCAAGATTGAGAAATTGGACTTCAATGACCTTGAAAGTGGTTATAAATACTACCAATTGGTCCCTAAGACGTACGAAAATAAGGATGTTTCACTAAGCAAAGGGTCCATATCAAAAGCACCTCTACGCAAGGAGACTGCCTAATGGAAGTGAATGAAAAGCGCCATGATGGCCAGACTACCGGGTTCCTACCGGAAAATTACTTTCTAGATTACGTGCCTCGACTTCACACGGAAAACAAGTAGATGAGGAAGAAGAAGGCGTCTGAGAGAAAGCATATTACATAGTAGGCACAAGAATGTCGCAGCCAAAGCTGTAACAACATTTTTATGTCTTCTCTCTTTTGCCGCTTTCTTCTTTTCATTTGCAGCGTAGGATATCTATTCTAAGCACTCCCACCGCCCGGAAATTCTTTCCAAATTTCGGGCGAGATAAAAGGATATTCTCCGAAAGAGACTCTTGGGGTAATTTGTCAGTGTATTATAGGTGGAAGCAAATGAATTCCAATCCAATCAACGATATAGCTGGAAGTAAGAGAAAAATGAATCTCGACCAACATTTGGTACGTGGTTGAGTGGTGAAAACTCGTCCCCAATATGTGCAGTGGGTCATCCCATTGGGCATCGGGACAAATCGTGCACGAGCACTCCCTACACATGGTTTCATCAAACACGAGATGGACCACGAGAGATGCAAAGTTAAATTGTTCAGCAAATCAACCGAACAATGGGGACACACAAAGAGACATTCGAGCGACCAGACTGTGGTGATGATGGCACCGGTAGACATTCGAACTTTCAATTGATCCGCTGCACGTGGCCAACCGGTCAACATATAGTAACACACCATCATAAATTCCCACGCGAATTCGAGATGCGTAAGTAGCTAGTGCTAAAGTTCTTTCTCAGACAACTTGCCCGAGGATGTGAATCTAAGCCTTTGAACAAAAGGGACCCACACCCTCTTCCCTTTCTAGCTTTCTTAACCAGTCGCAAATACATGCCATCAGGGGCTACACTTTATTTTGGGAGAAGGATGTCCGTTTCATACCTATGCAATGTATAGTACCTGAAATCCCATCAGAGGAGCATTCAAGGGAAGGGACAGCCGGGTGGCAAAAAGCTTGTCGTCCATGTATCATATTCATGGTAGCAATAGATATCCTTGTTCCTTGCGGTCCGGAAATGGGGTAATCTTGATTTCTAAGCAAAGGGTCCATATCAAAAGCACCTCTACGCAAGGAGACTGCCTAATGGAAGTGAATGAAAAGCGCCATGATGGCCAGACTACCGGGTTCCTACAGGAAAATTACTTTCTAGATTACGTGCCTCGGCTTCACAAGGAAAACAAGCAGATGAGGAAGAAGAAGGCGTTCGAGAGAAAGCATATTACATAATAGGCACAAGAATGTCGCAGCCAAAGCTGTAACAACATTTTTATGTCTTTTCTCTTTTGCCGCTTTCTTCTTTTCATTTGTAGCGTAAGATATCTATTCTAAGCCCTCCCACCGCCCGGAAATTCTTTCCAAATTTCGTGCGAGATAAAAGAATATTCTTCGAACGAGACTCTTGGGGTAATTTGTCAGAGTATTATAGGTGGAAGAATATGAATTCCAATCCGATCAACGATATAGCCGACAGTAAGAGAAAAATGAATCTCGATCAACAGTTGGTGCGTGGTTGAGTGGGGAAAACTCGTCCCTAAGATGTGCAGTGGGTCATCCCATTGGGCTTCGGGACAAATCGTGCACGAGCACTCCCTACACATGGTTTCATCAAACACGAGATGGACCACGAGAGATGCAAAGTTAAATTGTTCAGCAAATCAACCGAACAATGGGGACACACAATGAGACATTCGAGCGACCAGAGTGTGGTGATGATGGCACCGGTAGACATTCGAACGTTCAATTGATCCGCTGCACGTGGCCAACCGGTCAACATATAGTAACACACCGTCATAAATACCCGTGCGAATTCGAGATGCGTAAGTAGCTAGTGCTAAAGTTCTTTCTCAGACAACTTGCCCGAGGATGTGAATCTAAGCCTTTGAGCAAACGAGACCCACACTCTCTTCCCTTTCTAGCTTTTTTAACCAGTCGCAAATACATGCCATCAGGGGCTACACTTTATTCTGGGAGAAGGATGTCCGTTTCATACCTATGCAATGTATAGTACCTAAAATCCCAACAGAGGAGCATTCAAGGGAAGGGACAGCCGGATGGCAAAAAGCTTGTCTTCCATGTACCATATTCATGGTAGCAATAGATATCCTTGTTCCTTGCGGTCCGGAAATGGGGTAATCTTGATTTCTAAGCAAAGGGACCATATCAAAAGCACCTCTACGCAAGGAGACTGACGAATGGAAGTGAATGAAAAGTGCCATGATGGCCAGACTACCGGGTTCCTACAGGAAAATTACTTTCCAGATTACGTGCCTCGGCTTCACACGGAAAACAAGTAGATGAGGAAGAAGAAGGCGTCCGAGAGAAAGCATATTACATAATTGGCACAAGAATGTCGTAGCAAAAGCTGTAACAACATTTTTATGTCTTCTCTCTTTTGCCGCTTTCTTCTTTTCATTTGCAGCGTAAGATATCTATTCTATGCACTCCCACCGCCCGGAAATTCTTTCCAAATTTCGGGCGAGATAAAAGGATATTCTCCGAACGAGACTCTTGGGGTAATTTGTCAGAGTATTATAGGTGGAAGCAAATGAATTCCAATCCAATCAACGATATAGCCGAAAGGAAGAGAAAAATGAATCTCGATCAACATTTGGTACGTGGTTGAGTGGTGAAAACTCGTCCCCAATATGTGCAGTGGGTCATCCCATTGGGCTTCAGGACAAATCGTGCACGAGGACTCCCTACACATGGGTTCATCAAACACGAGATGGACCACGAGAGATGTAAAGTTAATTTGTTCAGCAAATCAATCGAACAATGGGGACACACAAAGAGACATTCGAGCGACCAGAGTGTGGTGATGATGGCACCGGTAGACATTCGAACTTTCAATTGATCCACTGCACGTGGCCAACCGGTCAACATATAGTAACACACCATCATAAATTCCCGTGCGAATTCGAGATGCGTAAGTAGCTAGTGCTAAAGTTCTTTCTCAGACAACTTGCCCGAGGATGTGAATCTAAGCCTTTGAATAAAAGGGACCCACACTCTCTTCCCTTTCTAGCTTTCTTAACCAGTCGCAAATACATGCCATCAGGGGCTACACTTTATTCTGGGAGAAGGATGTCCGTTTCATACCTATGCAATGTATACCTGAAATCCCATCAGATGAGCATTCAAGGGAAGGGACAGCCGGATGGCAAAAAGCTTGTCGTCCATATACCATATTCATGGTAGCAATAGATATCCTTGTTCCTTGCGGTCGGGAAATGGGGTAATCTTGATTTCTAAGCAAAGGGTCCATATCAAAAGCACCTCTACGCAAGGAGACTAACGAATGGAAGTGAAGGAAAAGCGCCATGATGGCCAGACTACCGGGTTCCTACAGGAAAATTACTTTCTAGATTACGTGCCTCGGCTTCACACGGAAAACAAGTAGATGAGGAAGTAGAAGGCGTCCGAGAGAAAGCATACTACATAATAGGCACAAGAATGTCACAGCCAAAGCTGTAACAACATTTTTATGTCTTCTCTCTTTTGCCGCTTTCTTCTTTTCATTTGCAGGGTAAGATATCTATTCTAAGCACTCCCACCGCCCGGAAATTCTTTCCAAATTTTGTGCGAGATAAAAGGATATTTTCCGAACGAGACTCTTGGGGTAATTTGTCAGAGTATTATAGGTGGAAGCAAATGAATTCCAATCCAATCAACGATATAGCCCCGATAGTAAGAGAAAAATGAATCTCGATCAACATTTGGTACGTGGTTGAGTGGTGAAAACTCATCCCCAATATGGGCAGTGGGTCATCCCATTGGGCTTCGGGACAAATCGTGCATGAGCACCCCCTACACATGGCTTCATCAAACACGAGATGAACCAGGAGAGATGCAAAGTTAAATTGTTCAGCAAATCAACCGAACAATGCGGACACACAAAGAGACATTTGAGCGACCAGAGTGTGGTGATGATGGCACCGGTAGACATTCGAACGTTCAATTGATCCGCTGCACCTGGCCAACCGGTCAACATATAGTAACACACCCTCATAAATTCCCGTGCGAATTTGAGATGCGTAAGTAGCTAGCGCTAAAGTTCTTTCTCAGACAACTTGCCCGAGGATGTGAATCTAAGCCTTTGAGCAAAAGGGACCCACACTCTCTTCCCTTTCTAGCTTTTTTAACCAGTCGCAAATACATGCCATCAGGGGCTACACTTTATTCTGGGAGAAGGATGTCCGTTTCATACCTATGTAATGTATAGTACATGAAATCCCATCAGAGGAGCATTCAAGGAAGGGGGCCGCCGGATGACAAAAAGCTTGTCGTCCATGTACCATATTCATGGTAGCAATGGATATCCTTGTTCCTTGCGGTCCGGAAATGGGGTAATCTTGATTTCTAAGCAAAGGGTCCATATCAAAAGCACCTCTACGCAAGGAGACTGACGAATGGAAAAGCGCCATGATGGCCAGACTACCGGGTTCCTACAGGAAAATTACTTTCTAGATTCGTGCCTCGGCTTCACACGGAAAACAAGCAGATGAGGAAGAAGAAGGCGTTCGAGAGAAAGCATATTACATAATAGGCACAAGAATGTCCAGCCAAAGCTGTAACAACATTTTTATGTCTTTTCTCTTTTGCCGCTTTCTTCTTTTCATTTGCAACGTAAGATATCTATTCTAAGCACTCCCACCGCCCGGAAATTCTTTCCAAATTTCGTGCGAGATAAAAGGATATTCTCCGAACGAGACTCTTGGGGTAATTTGTCAGAGTATTATAGGTGGAAGCAAATGAATTCCAATCCAATCAACGATATAGCCGGAAGTAAGAGAAAAATGAATCTCGATCAGCGTTTGGTACGTGGTTGAGTGCTGAAAACTCGTCCCCAATATGTGCAGTGGGTCATCCCATTGGGCTAAGGGACAAATCGTGCACGAGCACTCCCTACACATGGTTTCATCAAACACGAGATTTACCACGAGAGATGCAAAATTAAATTGTTCAGCAAATCAACCGAACAATGGGGACACACAAAGAGACATTCGAGCGACCAGAGTGTGGTGATGATGGCACCGGTAGACATTCGAACTTTCAATTGATCCGTTGCACGTGGCCAACCGGTCAACATATAGTAACACACCATCATAAATTCCCGCGCGAATTCGAGATGCGTAAGTAGCCAGTGCTAAAGTTCTTTCTCAGACAACTTGACCGAGGATGCGAATCTAAGCCTTTGAACAAAAGGGACCCACACTCTCTTCCCTTTCTAGCTTTCTTAACCAGTCGTAAATACATGCCATCAGGGGCTACACTTTATTCTGGGAGAAGGATGTCCGTTTCATACCTATGCAATGTATAGTACCTGAAATCCCATCAGAGGAGTATTCAAGGGAAGGGACAGCCGGATGGCAAAAAGCTTGTCGTCCATGTACCATATTCAAGGTAGCAATAGATATCCTTGTTCCTTGCGGTCCAGAAATAGGGTAATCTTGATTTCGAAGCAAAGGGTCCATATTCAGACAACTTGCCCGAGGATGTGAATCTAAGCCTTTGAACAAAAGGGACCCACACTCTCTTCCCTTTCTAGCTTTCTTAACCAGTCGCAAATACATGCCATCAGGGGCTACACTTTATTCTGGGAGAAGGATGTCCGTTTCATACCTATGCAATGTATAGTACCTGAAATCCCATCAGAGGAGCATTTAAGGGAAGGGACAGTGGTGAGAACCCACAAGGAAAAGATCCCATGAACCCACAACCAATCTGAAATATACTCACCCCAAGAAAGCTAAACAGAGGTCTCGTGATCCACTTGAACCCTTGAGCATGGAAGAACAAGGACCCAAAGTGTTTGAAGATGCCACAAGGTTGATCAAGCCTTGATAAATCTGTTAGTTCAATGAAGAACCCTAGAGAGAATCCACTCTCAAGTTGGAGGTGCAAAAAACCCAGCCTTTCATTCCCCAAATTCAAGTCTGCCTCCAAGAGTGAGGTTTACAATATCTTATAGGGTTACATTGAGATATTTGACCTAAAAGGCCTTAAAACGAAATTAAACATCATACAAGTCCAAAATATGATTAATTAGGCCCAAAACAAAATAAAAAAGTCTTCTCATGTGTTGTACTTGATCCAAGCTCCTTAAGTTGAGGTCTCCAAGCCCAAGACATGATCAGCAGCTCCATTTTCAGCCCAAATGATGTTAATGACATCCTCAACTTCTCCATCCAGATTTGATGCTCCAACAAATGCCATTTGCCTTGTCAAGGTGTCTTGTACTAGCCCACTCAAAGTTTCCTTAATCCTTTTAGCTCTTGCTCTTGTGATTGGTCCAGTTGGAATTTGCAATGGGTCATTAGCTTGTTGTATCGCATCATTCCCTCTCTCCTGAAAAGGATTCGACCTCGAATCATCATCTGTATCAAAAAGAGATAAATCAGCCACATTGAAAGTAGCACTAACATTATACTCACCAGGTAAATCAATTTTGTAAGCATTATCATTGATTCTTTCAAGCACTTGAAATGGACCATCTCCTCTTGGAGCTAATTTGGATTTTCTTTGAGTTGGAAATCTTTCTTTCCTCATATGTACCCACACCCAATCACCAGGATTAAAGAGAACCCGCCTTCTTCCTTTGTTAGCCTTGGAAGCACATTGCTCATTTTTCTTTTCAATTTGTTGTTGCACCCTTTGATGAAGTTCTTTCACCATTTCAGCTTTCTTTGTCCCATCAAGACTTACCCTCTCATCAATAGGCAATGGTAATAAATCCAAAGGAGTTAGGGGATTAAAACCATACACTATTTCAAAGGGAAAATAATCAGTAGATGAATGCACACTCCTATTGTAAGCAAATTCAATGAATGACAAGCAATTTTCCCAATTCTTCAAGTTCCTTTGAATCACAGTTCTAAGCAATTGAGTTAAAGTTCTATTAACTACTTCAGTTTGTCCATCAGTTTGTGGATGACAAGCAGTAGAAAACAACAATTTAGTTCCCAGCTTACCCCACAAAACCCTCCAAAAATGACTCAAAAATTTGGTATCCCTATCAAAAACAATACTTTTAGGAACACCATGAAGTCTTACAATTTCCTTAAAGAACAAATCAGCAATATATGTGGCATCATCAGTTTTGTGGCAAGGAATGAAATGTGCCATTTTAGAAAATCTGTCAACAACCACAAATATGGAATCCATTCCCTTTCTTGACCTAGGCAAACCCAAAATAAAATCCATTGATATATCTACCCAAGGTTCCTAGGAACTGGTAAGGGGGTGTATAAACCATGTGGCAAGACTCTAGATTTAGCCTTTTTACAAATTATGCATTTAGCACAGATTCTTTCCACATCACGTTTTATTTTAGGCCAAAAGAAATGTTCATGCAAAACATCCAAAGTCTTTTTCACACCAAAGTGACCCATTAATCCTCCCCCATGTGCTTCTCTCACAAGTAATTCTCTTAAAGAACATTGAGGCACACACAATCTATTTTCTTTAAACAAGTAGCCATCAACCCTATAAAACTTTTCAAATGCTTTCTTTTCACAAGCAAGAAACACTTCAGCAAAATCGGCATCAGTACCATACAATTCCTTGATATATTCAAAACCAAGCAACCTCGTATTTAGAGTAGTGAGAAGAGTATACCTTCTTGACAATGCATCAGCCACCACATTTTCTTTACCTTTCTTGTATTTGATGACATATGGAAATGTCTCAATAAATTCCAGCCACCTTGTGTAACATCCCTAATTTCTGTACTAAGTTGTATGTACAGATTGAATAAAATATATGAGATGTTTAGGAAAATATGTGGCCATGTTTATGTAAAGAAAATGATTAATTGGAAGAGGAAGAAAGTCTAAGAGCCAAAGTGCAAAATTATGAAAATGCCACTGTGATGCCCTAAGAAACCAGAAGTAAATGGAGGGCATTTTGGTCATTTCACACAATGGATGGATGTAACATCCTGATTTTTGGTCTAGGAGAACTGGGAAGTAGTCTGATATGGGTAGGCTGCTAAAACCGTAGTCCCAGGGTAGTAATCTGATATGGGCGGATCACTTACCTGTATTTTGTAGGATCCGAGGGATGAGCTAAGTCCTTCAGGATGTAAAGATGAGTTAAGTCTTTAACCTACAAAATCGGGACAGTTCGCCTAGGTTCAAAATGAGGAATGTGAGGAATATCCTAAGTCTTAAGCCTAGGAATTCTGCAGGAAGCTTGATATGGGCTGGCTCCTGTGTAAGATAACCTGATATGGGCGGGTTGTCGAGCTTTTCAATTAACGATGACTCCCGAAGAATTTAGGGGATGAGTTATTGAAAGAGAATTTCTAGAACTTAAGATGAAGGATAAGAAGATGAGAATAGATGCCAGAAAGAGAATGTAGGGGCAAAATCAATTATGGGAAAGATCGGGCTGGTAGCCGATGAGTACCATATTTTGCCAGAAAATAGAGAAAATTATGCTGATCATTTCACTGAACTATGAAATGTGCATACGAGGTCTCTATGAGTATGAAAGAATTATGGAAAGTTTAAGGACAAAAAGGTGGGGTCCTTAAGTGTAATTTTAGCCAAATAAAAAGGGACTTAAATGAAAAGAAGAAAAGTTCCTTGGGGCTAAAGTGTAATTAAAAAAAGTCAGGCCGAAAGTGGTTTGGACTGTCCGACAGCATTTCGGTCCCAGATTTCACCGGTAGAGAGAGCAAGGGACGCTCGGTAATCTGGCTTAATACAGGAATTTTTGAAGACTCCAGATAGCCAGAAATGGACTGATCGTCCAAAAGTTATAAAAATTCCTACCGGATATCCTAGATTTTAGATCTAGGTGAGAAAATACAGGATGATACGTCCTTATGGGGCGGATGTCGAGAAACTGATAGAATACCGATAGGAGGCCTGTAGAAAAAGTTATTCGCAAATTAGAAAATCCAGACGGGAGTGTGAGGCCTCCGGGTATCCGATAGGGAAATTTATCGGTATTTGAAAAGGGACTGAATGAGTTCGGATAACCTCGGTCAGATGACTGATATGACTCACAGGGATGCCTAAACACCGCAGGCTAGTGTATCCGACAGAAGGAGCCGGTGTCCGGATATGTGTATAAACGGTGAAAAATAGATAAAATATTCAATAAACATTAACGGGGGAAGATTCCTCGTAATGCATGCCATGAAGGTAATGGACCCTGAGAGGCCCAATAATGGCGCCAACAAAGGCCCAGTAAGACCCTTAGACTGATAGGTGGGCCAGTGTCCGGCAGAACCCCAAAAAAGTGCAAAATTACGAAAATGCCCCTGTGTTGTACTAAAGGGGTAGTAGATGTATGAGGGCATTTTGGTCATTCTGGACAGGCCCAGGAGCCAAGGCACATACAGATAAAGTTACTTAGAGTCAGTATATGCCCTGACAGAGTACAGAAGGGTGTGAAATGATGATTTTACCCTTAGGGTTAAAATAGTGCAAGAAAGGGCACCCAGGGGTATTTTGGTAATTTGCCGAGGGATGTTTCTTGGGAATTGTAACATCCCAATTTTCAGGCCTTGAGACACGGAAATAGCCTGAGAATGAGAGGCTACCAGACCCCTTTTAAGCAGAAGTCCTAGAGACATAGAGTTTTTAGGGACTAAGCTGCGAGTAAGTAAAGGTACGGGAACTTATGTGCAAACAGTGGAAGTTCCAAGGGGTAGAATGGCCATTTGGGGTGATGTAAAGGTCAAAGGTTGAAGAGTTACGAGCTGACCGTTCTGGTCGCGACTAGAGTAAAGCATGGTCGCGACTAGTGGTTACAGAAAGAGCTATACGCGACAAGAAAGCATTATGGTCGCGACGTAAAAGAAGTATGGTCGCGACTAGAAAGCAGTGATATCGCGACTAATAGTGGCAGAAAGCCTTAGACGCGACTAAAAAGTGTTATGGTCGCGACTAAAATGTGTTGTGGTCGCGACGATAGAATGTTTTGGTCACGACGAGAAGATGTTTAGGTCGCGACTAATGTACACAGAATTGTAAGGTCGCGACAAGATGATGTTGAGGTCGCGACTAGTGACTAAAGTGGCGCTAAGCGTATGGGCCAAGAGTGGTGAAGGTCCAAGAGAGATAGTTACCCGGTTGGAGATAGACCGGTGGCAGGATATCAGATACAGGAAAGGTTATCTGGAAACCATGAAGTAAACTGATAAGGTATACTCATGGGTCCCACAAGATGCCACATGGCATTAAAGTAATGATTCAGTAAAGTAAAGATACTCGGTTGGCGTGATAACCGAGGAGGCACGTAAACCGAGGAGGTGATCAGATAAGTCTGGGACTTATCTGGGTGGCATTGGGAAACGTGCAAGGTCTCTTCCAGTTGCCACATGGCATTAGTCTGCAGAAAGCAGATAAAGTTGAGGGCACGCATTACGAGGCAAGAGACTGGACCGGTGAGTCAGCATGATGAGTCAGCATGCTGAGGTGTCCCGGGAATTCAAGCATGTGAAAAATGAGGCGCTGAGTCAGCATGGTGAGTTGGCACGATGATGCAGTAAATGAGAAATAAAAGAAAATAGGAAAATCCAGGGAAAACCAGGACCGCAGGATCAAAGTTCATAGAAACTACGATTGTGCCATTGAGCCCTATTATAAATACCCCCCTTCCCCCATTCCATTTGCATCCCGCGGAGGAGGAGAGAATGAGAGAGAAAGAAGAGAGGGAAAGGGAAGGAAAGGAAGAGAGAAAGGAGAAAGGAAGAAAGGAAGTTCTGGCGGAGCTGGAAGCAGAATAGAGATAGTAGGGTTCTGCTAAGCTAGCCAGGTAGTAACTAATCCTAACTTCTATGTAATGGCTTTGTGATTTGATGTGCTATTGTTTGGTTGGATTGTTGTCTTATATGTTATGTCTGAAGCTCTGCTGTAATGCTATGGTCATATGTTATTAAGCATGGAAGCACGCAGCATACTTATCTGTACACAATCACAAGCAAGCACTGTCACTCTGCATTACATATATTGTTATGATTGTTGCTACTGAGATTCCCCCGAATCTCATTCCCCATATATAACCCATTACAGAGAGGTTATGCTGAAGTGGATTTTGAGAATCCTAAGAGACGCCGTTATGCTGCCGAAGTAAAGACTGAACATCAGTATATGATAAGTACTGTGTACGTAGTGCTGTCTAAGGAGGCTAGAAGTGAGTGGACCTAGCCGGTTCATCTAGTCTTTCCTGGGTACTACGTAGAATGGTAGTTCTCATGAGGGAATTATCGAATCAGTACGGTTCAGTTCTTTGTACAGCTGAAGCGTAGCGGTTATGCTGCCGAAGTTTAGGCAGAACGAGATGTAATAGAGATATGAGGATTATGTATATGTCTTGTTGTATATGCCATATTGTATGACATTTTATGATTCAATGATAAATAATGTTTGGCATATTCAAATTTTGGATTATGAAGCTAACGCATAATAAAGCTAATATTGCTTCCGCTAGTGTACTCTGAGGGCTGTAAGGGAGGATGTTTCATTTTGGTATCAGAGCAAGAGGTTCTGGCACTAACCAGAAAGGACTCTGGTTCAGAGCATAAGATTCTGGCACAGAACAGAAGGTTCTGGCTCAGTGATGCTCTGTGATTTAGCCCTTGAGTACGACAGAATAGCACTCCGGTCGCGACTAAAGTGGTTTATGTCGCGACGGGTAGCCTCAATGAGATGTTTAGTTGCGACGCATAAGTTTATAGGTCGCGACGGTTATTCACAGAAAGATTTGGTCGCGGCGTGTATGTTCCTAGGTCGCGACGTTATTTAAGAAAGAGCTAAGGTTGTGACGAGAAAAGTTTAATGTCGCGACTAGAAATGGCTATGGTTGCGACGTGAAGAGACATAAGTCGCGACGAGAAAATATCCTGGTCGCGACGGTAGAGGAGTTGAGTCGCGACGTAGAAAGGTTAAGGTCGCGACGAAAGAAGATTTAGGTCGCGACTAGAAGACAGAAAATGTTAAGGACGCGACGTCTGAAGCGGTAGGTCACGACTAAAGAATAGAAATGATAAGTCGTGAGGAGTTAAGGGTAATGAAGAATCATAGAGGCTATGAATAGCGATTACCCAATACTCATATCGCGACGGAATGACAGAGATGTCCTGGTATGACATTAGAAGATTCAGATCGGGACTATTATGGGTTTAGAAGAGCCCGTGGAGATAAAGCTCTTAGATGGAATAAGAGGTGTTCATGTTTCATTGTAAAGGAAAAGACAGGTGAACACAAAGCATGAACATAGAGCTTGAGTGGAGAAGTCATGTATAGAGGAAGTTGGCAACTCCAATAAGCAAGTCATCCTTGTTAGGTAGGATAGGCCGCAAAGGATGATAATGTTAAGATGAGCTAGCTAGATGAGATAGCTAGAATGAGACAGATCCTCCATGTGATTACGAGGAGTAGATCTACATGGTAAAAGTCTTATTCAACCTAGTTGAATAAAAGACCTGAGAGCTAGAATGGGATAGCTAGTATGACGTTTGCCTCGGAGTAATCCTAGGGCATAGCCTAAAGGCTAGAGATGTGATGATGTTTGATATGGCCTAAGGCTAAGGCTAAGGACGTGATGGTTAATAGGTAAAGAGTTAAAATTCCCTAAGCAGAGGGATTCCATCACAGAGATCTAGGGTAGAGTACCCTAAAGAATAGAAATAATAGTAAAAGATAATGAATGAGATCTAGGCGACTGAAGTTCGCTAGGATTAAGAGAAAGATGCGTTTTCAGGTGCTTAAGGGCTGTGGCTCGTGTGTCTGGAAAACAAAACCGTGACCTCATGTGGGCACCAAGCCTACCTAAGGGGAAAGCGGATAATATCTTTGTAAAGGGGTTCTAGGCGGTTACAGTAGAGGCCGATAAGGAACCACAGTCTGGTCAAGAATAGACTGAGACTGATAGATAGACAAAAGGAGAAATGAGATAGTAGAAGGTAGCCACAGATTACGGGATATAGTGACTCCCCTATGTAAGAAAGAGTGATGAAGGGTTGAGTCTGTACCTTAATAAGAGGGTAGCGTGGCAGCCTGAGATAGACAGATGTTTCAGGATGACTGACCAAGATATGATAGGCAATATGATAAATAAAATATGCCTTGAGGTTTAGTTAGTCTGATGGATGGTTGAGCAAAGTATGATGATGATATGGCTTATGATGCCATAAGTTATGATAGTTGCATCTCCTTGCAATTGTCATATGATGACATGCATGTTAGAGTATGCCATGAGGAATGAATACTCCCTTTTACAGTGCATGAAGGGTAGAGTATATATGAGATGAGAAAGTATGTTGCTCCCATACCATATGACATGTAATGAGATATGTATTGAGGATGATAGATAGTCTCAGTTCATGGGACAATAAGTTATGATATTCAGATATGTTTGAAGTTACTCGGGTAATTCTGCAGACTTATGAATATAGTACTCAGGACCATTTCTGTTGAAAGGAATGGTAGACAGAAAGAAAGCAGATAAGAGTAAAGAGATTGTTTTTAGATCACTCTTCAGATAAGAGTTGGATCTGAAACAGATGGCTCTCAGATAGAGCTAGATTCAGATGAGTATAGATCACTCTTCAGATAAGAGTTGGATCTGATACAGGATGCTCGCAGTTGGAGCATAGTTCAAATGGTTCACAGTGAGAGCACAGATGAGTTATGATGAGGCCATAGCAGTAGAATGCAATGGCAGGTGGTTAGACCATGATGGCACAAGCCAATGGTAAGCCACAGTAAAGTAAGAAAGATGAGAAGGAACTCCTGAGTAAGAGAGGAAGTAAGTAAAGTCTGGGTAAATGATGTGAGGCTATAAAATTTTTATGGAGTTATCAACAGGTGGAAGCAGTTAACCTTATAACTTAGTCTGTTAGTTTAAGATCTTCAGGAGATATACGGTACAACAGAATCGCAGTTAGATTCTGGAGGGTCACAGTTAGATCCTAACATGGCTCCAGGGTCGCAGTTAGATCCTAACAGATTCAGAGTCGCAGTTAGATTCTGAAGAGGCTAACGGTTGATCGCAGTTAGATCCCGAGGTCGCAGTTAGACCTAGCCTAAGGAAAGTAATGAGCCATGAGACATGAGTACGATGTAGTATCTCTTTGGGAAGATGAATGCCAAAGACGAAGTTAAGGTAAGGAAGTTTCACTAGTTGATAACCTGACCCAAAGAAATTGTTTTATAATGATTTTCCTCAGGTAGCCTCTAGTCTACAGACTGAACTTAGCTTTCCCTTAAACGAAGATGGAGTCCAAGTTTAAATCTGAGTACTGAGATTCAAAGTTTTGTAGAAGTATGTCTGAGAAGCAGAGAAGAGAATCCTCTGTGTAATAAGAAGCAGAGAAGAGAATCCTCTGAGAAGCAGAGAAGAAAATCCTCAATGTAAAAAGAATAGAAAAGTATGAGTAGATAAAGATTACCCAGATGAGGGGTAAAGAGATTAAAAGGCTAGAGAAGACCTAGAGAAGAGGGTCTAAGGCAAGGCTGAGATAGAACGCAGTTCTATGAAAAGAGAAAGCCAGTCTTATGTTAGTTTTGTGATAAGACAAGATAAGTTATGAAAGGGTGAAATACACCATGAGATAGCTAGAGTGGGCTAGATATGCCATGATAACGTATCAAAGGCATGTAATGAGATACACGGTAGTAAACGTGTAATATGACACGCACCTAGAGATGTGCATTGTATGAACAGACAGAGAGGCTCCCTGTTTGGTAGGAATCAGATGTTTGAATGTTATGCTATGAAAGAGAATAGAAAATGAGAGCTTTCACTCTTTGCATGAGATGTTAGGCTTAATGTTATGCTAAAACTATGCAAGCTCCGAGTGTTAGAGCTGTGCCTAGTTAGAACAGGAATGCTTAAGCTCCGATGTTAGAGCTTTGCATTCATAAGCAGGTATGCAGTCCTGCAGTATGTTGGCCAAGCATTATGCATGTTAGAGTAGGTGCTTTTGTTTAGCAGCAAAGTAAAGAAAGAATAGCTGCGTAAGTCCTCTCTCTGTATGAAGTTGAGTGCAAAGAAAGATGAAATGTTGCAGATTTTAAAGCAGTCTGCGAGATATCAAGAGAAGTAGTAAGAATATGATGCTTAAAGTATGATGAGTAGTTAGAAGAAATTCCCGAATACAGTAATATTCGAGAGGATTTCATATGAAAGAAATGGACACTACTCATAAGTGCAGTAAGTGGTCCATAAGAGGAAAGTAGATTTCAACTCTGATTGGATTAACCCAGAGAAAGAAAGGCATGTTACGAAGAGATGTACAGTTATGATGCGTACTTTGCCAGATGTTAAGTTAATTTGGCTATGGTACTGATTAAATTTCGAGGACAAAATTTATTTAAAGGGGAGGAGAAATGTAACATCCCAATTTTCAGGCCTTGAGACACGGAAATAGCCTGAGAATGAGAGGCTACCAGACCCCTTTTGAGCAGAAGTCCTAGAGACATAGAGTTTTTAGGGACTAAGCTGCGAGTAAGTAAAGGTACGGGAACTTATGTGCAAACAGTGGAAGTTCCAAGGGGTAGAATGGCCATTTGGGGTGATGTAAAGGTCAAAGGTTGAAGAGTTACGAGCTGACCGTTCTGGTCGCGACTAGAGTAAAGCATGGTCGCGACTAGTGGTTACAGAAAGAGCTATACGCGACAAGAAAGCATTATGGTCGCGACGTAAAAGAAGTATGGTCGCGACTAGAAAGCAGTGATATCGCGACTAATAGTGGTAGAAAGCCTTAGACGCGACTAAAAAGTGTTATGGTCGCGACTAAAATGTGTTGTGGTCGCGACGATAGAATGTTTTGGTCGCGACGAGAAGATGTTTAGGTCGCGACTAATGTACACAGAATTGTAAGGTCGCGACAAGATGATGTTGAGGTCGCGACTAGTGACTAAAGTGGCGCTAAGCGTATGGGCCAAGAGTGGTGAAGGTCCAAGAGAGATAGTTACCCGGTTGGAGATAGACCGGTGGCAGGATATCAGATACAGGAAAGGTTATCTGGAAACCATGAAGTAAACTGATAAGGTATACTCATGGGTCCCACAAGATGCCACATGGCATTAAAGTAATGATTCAGTAAAGTAAAGATACTCGGTTGGCGTGATAACCGAGGAGGCACGTAAACCGAGGAGGTGATCAGATAAGTCTGGGACTTATCTGGGTGGCATTGGGAAACGTGCAAGGTCTCTTCCAGTTGCCACATGGCATTAGTCTGCAGAAAGCAGATAAAGTTGAGGGCACGCATTACGAGGCAAGAGACTGGACCGGTGAGTCAGCATGCTGAGGTGTCCCGGGAATTCAAGCATGTGAAAAATGAGGCGCTGAGTCAGCATGGTGAGTTGGCACGATGATGCAGTAAATGAGAAATAAAAGAAAATAGGAAAATCCAGGGAAAACCAGGACCGCAGGATCAAAGTTCATAGAAACTACGATTGTGCCATTGAGCCCTATTATAAATACCCCCCTTCCCCCATTCCATTTGCATCCCGCGGAGGAGGAGAGAATGAGAGAGAAAGAAGAGAGGGAAAGGGAAGGAAAGGAAGAGAGAAAGGAGAAAGGAAGAAAGGAAGTTCTGGCGGAGCTGGAAGCAGAATAGAGATAGTAGGGTTCTGCTAAGCTAGCCAGGTAGTAACTAATCCTAACTTCTATGTAATGGCTTTGTGATTTGATGTGCTATTGTTTGGTTGGATTGTTGTCTTGTATGTTATGTCTGAAGCTCTGCTGTAATGCTATGGTCATATGTTATTAAGCATGGAAGCACGCAGCATACTTATCTGTACACAATCACAAGCAAGCACTGTCACTCTGCATTACATATATTGTTATGATTGTTGCTACTGATATTCCCCCGAATCTCATTCCCCATATATAACCCATTACAGAGAGGTTATGCTGAAGTGGATTTTGAGAATCCTAAGAGACGCCGTTATGCTGCCGAAGTAAAGACTGAACATCAGTATATGATAAGTACTGTGTACGTAGTGCTGTCTAAGGAGGCTAGAAGTGAGTGGACCTAGCCGGTTCATCTAGTCTTTCCTGGGTACTACGTAGAATGGTAGTTCTCATGAGGGAATTACCGAATCAGTACGGTTCAGTTCTTTGTACAGCTGAAGCGTAGCGGTTATGCTGCCGAAGTTTAGGCAGAATGAGATGTAATAGAGATATGAGGATTATGTATATGTCTTGTTGTATATGCCATATTGTATGACATTTTATGATTCAATGATAAATAATGTTTGGCATATTCAAATTTTGGATTATGAAGCTAACGCATAATAAAGCTAATATTGCTTCCGCTAGTGTACTCTGAGGGCTGTAAGGGAGGATGTTTCAGGAATCGAGCCATCAGAGTACTTGAGCTTGATCAGGATCCAAGATAACATACCCAGAGCCCAAAAACGTAGCCCATGGAGTATGTGGGAAAACGTGGCATTAAAATACTATTTTAATGTTGTTTCAGTAAAGTAAAGTTACTCGATTGGCACGAAAACCGAGGAGGTGATCAGATAAGTCTGGGACTTATCTGGATAGCATTGGGAAGCATGCAAGGTCTCTTCCAGGCGCCACATGGCATTAGTCTGGAGAAAGCAGATAAAGCTGAGGATACGCTTTACGAGGCAGGAGACTGGACCGGTGAGTCAGCATGCTGAGTCAGCTGCTGAGGTGTCCAGGGATTTCAGACATGTGATAAATGTGGCGCTGAGGTGTCCTGTTGAGGTGTCCTGGATGATGCAGTAAAAAGGAATAAAAGAAAATAGGAAAATCCAGAAAAAACCAGGACCACATGTTCAGATGGCTTCAAAATTACAGAAATACCATCCATCAAAGCTATAAATACCCCCTTCCCCTCCCATTTTATGCATCCCACATTTTTGGCAAGAAAAGAGAGAGAAAGAAGAGAGAGAAGGAGAAAGAAAGGAAGTTCTGGTGGAGTTGGAAGCAGTATAGAAGTTCTGGAGTTCTGCTTTTGAGGTAGTAACTAACCCTAGCTTTTATGTAATGGCTTTGTGATTTGTTATGCTATTGTTTGGTTGGATTGTTGTCTTATATGTTATGCTTGAAGCTCTACTGCAATGCTATGATCATATGTTATTGAGTATGGAAGCACGCAGCATACTTATCTGTACACAATCACAAGCAAGCACTATCACACTGCATTACATATATTGTTATGATTGTTGCTACTGAGATTCCCCCGAATCTCATCCCCATCCATAACCCATTACAGGGAGGTTATGCTGAAGTGGATTTTGAGAATCCTAGGAGACGCCGTTATGCTGCCGAAGTAAAGACTGAACATCAGTATATGATAAGTACTGTGTACGTAGTGCTGTCTAAGGAGGCTAGAAGTGAGTGGACCTAGCCGGTTCATCTAGTCTTTCCTGGGTACTACGTAGAATGGTAGTTCTCATGAGGGGATTACCGAATTAGTACAGTTCAATTCTTTGTACAGATAAAGCGTAGCGGTTATGCTGCCGGAGTTTAGGCAGAAAGAGATGTAATAGAGATAGCAAGATTATGTATATGTCTTGTTGTGTATGCCATGCTGTATGACATTATGTTATTCAATGATAAGTGTTGTTTGGCATATTCAATTTATGTATGGTAAATTAAGGGGAAATTCGCAGGTCCTGAGGTAGCAGTGTTTTGACCTCAGATTGACCTAGTAAACGAAGGGGTTTGGCCACGAAATTTGGCAGGCCTGTCGTACACATCTGGGGCATTACATGGATAGGTAATAAGCCTCATTTGGTTGTGTAGAATGAGATTAATTAATTTTCAAATTAAAGGTTCAGAATAAGGAACTTAAGAGTGAAATTTTGAATTTCTGGGCTTAAGTTAAGATATAATCGAGCTAATATGGCTTCCGCAAGTGTACTCTGAAGAGCCTAAGGGAGGATGTTTCAATGGATATCAGAGGAAATTTGATAGTAAATTATTATAATTAATATGAGAATTTATGGAGTTGACAGAAGTCAAAAAGGAGTCCTGTAGAATTAATTATGGAATTTACGGTGAAAAAGGACACCGATAAAGGGTTAAAGGAAACATATATAATTTTTAACAGGACTTCTGGGTCTTAGAAAATTATGAAACTTTGTAGAGAATTCATTTTATATTAGAATGAATTTCTAAAAATGTTAGAACAATTAAAAGAGGTGTTTAGCATTTATGCTAAGATCAGGGTAAGTTACGGATATCGATATGAGGAAAGTACATTGGGATTTGGGCTAGTTAGCTATTGGACCTAAAAGAGGCCCAATATTTCGTCCTAGGCCAGCCCAATAAGGCCCAAAAGTTATCTTGGAGCCCAAGTCCAAATAATAAATAATTTATGGATTTTTGAAAAGAAAGAAAAAGAGAATAAAGTAAGAATTAGGTGTTGCACATGGTGGGACCCACAAGGACACAAGCATGGCACCCAAAAAGAGGAAGGGTTAGGTGTACCAAGGGAGGTCATGCTAGTGATGTCATGGTGGTAAGGTCTTGAGTGAAAAGTGAAAAAACATTCCAAGATCAAACCTTTAACCATTAGATCAAATAGTTTCCAAAGTGATCTTGGCCTTCAAATGGCACATGACTTTTGCTATAAATACCCCCCTTTCCATTCATTCTTCACACCCAAGAGCTCCTTTAGAAAGAGAAGTGAGTTCTAGAGAAAGAAAGTGGAAGAAAGCAAGGAAGAAGCAAGGGTCTTGAAGGAGCAAGTAAGGTAAGTTATCTCCTTGCTTCTACCTTTTGTTCTTATGGTTTGTGCTTGAGTTTAAGTGATTTTTTAGGCTTAAATCTTGGGGAAATGCTGCTGGAATTTTTGTGTATATGTGAAAGGAATATGAGTTTTAAGTCATAGATAGTTAAGACAAGTTTAAACAAGTTAGTTACATGCTTGGTTGTTGGATTAAGTTGATGTTCTTGACTTTACCATGGAAGAACATTTCGGTTTGCACTGTTCATGCACTGTTCATGATAGAAGGAAATGGAATTTCAATGATTTAATGCTTCCATTGAGTTTATATGATGATTTTTTGTAGGATTGGAAAGGTTTTGAACCTTGGAAACCATTGGAATTAAAGGTTATAATGTTGAAAATTCCTCACGGTACTGTTCACTCGCATGAACAGTGATTTGAATTTCATGATTTGATGCTTCCAATGGTCTTAAAATGAGATTTTGTGTGGGGGAAAAGTGGAGGAACAAGTATGGGAAGCATTGGAATCAAAATGAGAATTTTTGAAAGAATTATACATGTTTTTCAAATCTATCCGGAACAGTGCATAGTTGATGGAATTTGGTTGTTTTGAGTTCATAAATGGATTCAAAAGGCCAAATTGTGTAGGGTAAGGTCAAGACATCAATTGATTCAAAGGCTAAGTCAATTGGTAAAGATTAAAGGAAGTTATGTTACTTAAAGTAAGCTTAGTGTTCAAGAGAAGTTAGATTGTAATGGTTGGATGGTAATGTGATGTTAGGAATTGCTTGGTGTGCTCAAAAGAGGGCAGCCACATAGCAAGGAAAAGTAAGAAGGAAGAAGCAAAGTTAAAGTGGAAAGAAGTAAAGCAATAAGGTAGTAAACTTACCCTAAACTTGTATGTATTGAATGTTATGCTTGATTGTGCTATGACTTTGTTGAATTGTGTGCATATGTGTATATGATTGAAGCTCTGTTTCTATGATTACCTTGGCCAATTGTATTTCATATGTTACATGGAAGCATACACATTACACAATGTTTACACTTTCACAAGCAAGCACAAGTATTTACTTTAATGCATGCATTGTTTAGTATCGTTTGCTACTGAGATTCCCCCGAATCTCATCCCCTATTTATAACCCATTATAGAGAGGTTATGTCGAAGTGAATTTTGAGAATGCTGTAAGACGCCGTTATGCTGCCGATTTTCAGACTGAACATAAGGAGATGATACGTACTGTGTACGTAGGTACTGTCTAAGGAGTCTGGAAGTGAGTGGACCTAGTCGGTTCATCCAGTCTTTCCTGGGTACTTACGTAGAATGGTAATTCTCACGGGAATTACCGAATCAGTACAAGATCAGTTATTTTTACAGATGAAGTATAGTAGTTATACTGCCGGATTTCAGGCAGGAAAGATGTAATAGAGATACGAGGATTTTATTCATGCCCTGTTGTATAAAGATTTATTATTTAATGATAAGTATTGTTTGGCATGTTTGTTTGATATGTGATTGATGTATGCATATGTATGTAAAGTTGCTTGCTGGAATTTGCCACCATGAACAGTAACTCGTGGTGATATAGTGATGTTTGATCTATAATTAAAAATAGTAAATGATTAAATAAATGTATGATATGTTTATGATAAATAGTAGACATACCAAGCTTCGATTTTATATATAGAATGTCTCATTTCGATGTCTACACATGGAGATATAAATTATCAAAGTTGGGACCAAAATGCTAGATTCAGGAGAAAAACGCTGAATAAACAGTAAAGTTGTAACTTTGACTGACGTTGACTTGGACAAGGAATGGTCAACGAGTTATTTTTCCTTGAAACAGTATTGAGTTAGCTTCATGTAACAATTTGAACCACTACATTCTGACTTTTCTAGAATTAGTTATGATTTTTCGAAGTCAGGTCACTCATCTGGAATTTACATAGTGAACAGTACTCGATAAGAGTAAAACTCCAGATTGAGAAATTGGACTTCAATGACCTTGAAAGTGGTTCTAAATACTACCAATTGGTCCCTAAGACGTACGAAAATAAGGATGTTTCTGTAGGGAATTGGAAGACACGCAGCGGAAATTAACTTTTAAAAATTTTTCCATTCCCAGCCAGGATCTACCGAATGTGTTTAAGTCAAGGAGAAAGAAGTGTTACCTTCGGTTTCAAGCTTTGGTCGCGACCTCAGTGTCCACTAGTCGTGACTCCTCGCCTCTGGAACTTTCAGTCGCGACCTCCTCAGCTTCTAGTCGCGACCTGTCGCCTCTGGAGTTTTTAGTCGCGACCTACTCTGCTTCTAGTCGCGACCTGTCGCCTCTGGAGCTTTTAGTCGCGACCTCTTCAACTTCACGTCGCGACCTGTCTCCTCTTTTCGGATTTCTGACGTTCAGATGCCCGTTTGGTCGCGACCTAAGTGTGTTCTGGTCGCGACCTGTCTTCGTGTCTAGCCGTATCGTAGAAGTCGACAGCTCAGATCGGCTTCCTCTACCGGTATCCACACGAACAGCGTTCCAATCGCGAACGACGTGCTAGCGCCTCTTGTCCCTCTAGGGCTTTCTAGAGATTCCGTCCTCACCCTCTCTATCTCGGCAGTTTCTTATGTGCAAACCTTTTGCACTCTCCCTGCCCCCTTTTCTCACGACTGAATGTGTGTGAAGAGATCTATATTGTGTGTGGAACCCTAGCTCCTAATGTCAAATATATAGGAAGCTATCGGGCTTCTAATAGGGCCGGGCTTCAGAATTAATCTTATATTAATTCTGAATTAATACAATATCATATATTGCATAATTTAATAAGAAACTGATTAAATAAATATGGTTTATATTAAATCCGTCCCACAGATTTAATTCACCTATTTATTTAATTTAAAATAAAGATAAGACAGAATTATATTTGATTTATTCTCATAAATCAAATTTGAGATATCTTATCAATTTGAATTTCAAATTCAAATAGATCATATCCATTTAAATTCAAATTCAAAAATGATAGAGATTTAATTTATCCTTATAAATTAAATCTTACAAATATCTCTTATATTATTTATATAATATATATAAACTAATTTATATATATATATATATAAAATATATATATCCACCCTAGATTATTCATTGAATTTAGACATCTCTTAGATTCAATGAATCTGGACATCATAGCTCGCATTGGGCTGTTTTGTGTGCGACCCTGTAGGCCCATATGAAGTTGGCAGTGGCCCAGTTACTATACTGACCCACAAGTCGTAAGCGGTCTCTAGCAAGGCATTACGACTACCCAAAACATATGAGGATCGATAAACGATGTAACCTTTCATACAACCATATCACGTCCCTTTTGTCACACGATATTTCGGTCAAGGATGAGGCATGGTGAACGTCATCCTCCTGTTCCTGACCGTTACTTTCTCGATCCCTGAGTAGTCTGAATATAGAAATGGAACTACCCTTCCATTCCAGTATGGCCATACATTTCTCAGACTCACTCATCGAGGGGCCCAGTAATATCTCTCTACGAATGTGAGGGACAAATTCCATCTTGACCATTCACATTCCTCCGCATGAAAACCACTAAGCCCGAGCATAGCCTTTATGATCACTCGGTCAAAAGTGACTTTTGACTAGGTCAAAGCTGAGCGTTTGTCATGTAGGAATCCATGATGATCTCAGGTCAAAGGGCATAGTGACATGGCTTGTATATGAGAGAAGCTTATGACTTGACCCATGCAGCTCTCTCATTGCGGGTCGATCCAACACCCTGTACTCTTACATGTGCTTATGACTTTGATTTATATCTCTATATATCTTCAAAGTCATACTGGTCTTATTTCATCTCTGCTCCCACATAGATGACCGACCAGGGACATTTAGGATAAGATCACGAGTTATCCAAGGATTGTCATCATAGTAAACATGCAAATAATATGATAACTTTATTAAGAAATTCATAAATCAACAATGTTCATAAGATAATGATTGGCCCCTAGGGCACAATCTCCAACATCCTCCCACTTGCACTAGGTACAATCATTAATTTGCCTAATTCCCATTGACCTAACATGACACTCATGTTTTGCTTGCACAAGCGGCTTTGTTAGAGGATCAGCAACATTGTCTTCCCCTGCTACCTTGCATATTTTTATATCACCTCTATCATTGATTTCTCTGATGAGATGAAATCGCCTGAGTATATGCTTGGTCCTTTGATGTGACCTAGGCTCTTTGGCCTGTGCAATGGCACCACTATTGTCACAGAACAAAGTTATTGGATCTGAGATGGTAGGTACCACCCCTAGTTCTGTAATGAACTTCCTGATCCAAACGGCCTCCTTAGCTGCATCAGATGCTGCTATGTACTCAGCTTCCGTTGCAGAATCTGCTACAGTGCTCTGCTTAGAGCTCTTCCAGCTTACTGCTCCATTATTCAGGAGGAATATGTATCCAGATTGCGATTTCTGGTCATCCTGGTCAGTTTGGAAACTTGCATCTGTGTAACCAGTTACATAGAGCTCGTCTACCAATCCACCATAGACCAAGAATAAGTCCTTAGTCCTTCTTAAGTACTTAAGGATATTCTTGACAGCAGTCCAATGGCCCTCACCAGGGTCCTGTTGATATCTGCTAGTCATACTTAAGGCAAACGAGACATCCGGTCGAGTACATAACATGGCGTACATGATAGATCCTATGGCCGAGGCATATGGAATCTTACTCATGCGACCTCGCTGATCTGGTGTACTAGGACACAAATCCTTGCTGAGGTGAATACCATGAGACATGGGTATGAAACCCCTTTTTGATTCCTGCATACTGAACCTATGCAGTATCTTGTCTATATATGTGCTCTGACTCAGTCCTAGAAGCCTTTTAGATCTATCTCTATAGATCCTAATTCCTAGGATGTAGGTGACTTCACCCAAGTCTTTCATCGAGAAAGATTTTCCTAACCAAGACTTGACAATCTGCAAGGTAGGAATGTCATTCCCAATGAGTAGGATGTCATCGACATAGAGTACCAAAAATACAACTGTGCTCCCACTAACCTTCTTGTACACACAAGGTTCATCAATATTTTGAAGAAATCCAAACTCTTTGACTACTTCATCAAAACGATGATTCCAACTCCGAGATGCTTGCTTCAGTCCATAAATGGACCTTTGAAGCTTGCACACCTTACCAGAGTCCTCAGAACGCACAAAACCTTCAGGTTGTGTCATGTACACATCCTCAAGGAGCTTTCCATTAAGGAAGGCTGTCTTGACGTCCATCTGCCATATTTCATAGTCATAATATGCTACAATGGCAAGGAGGATTCTGATTGATTTGGCCATTGCAACTGGGGAAAAGGTCTCATCATAGTCCACACCATGAGTTTGAGTAAATCCTTTTGCAACCAGTCGTGCCTTGAAGACATTTACATTGCCATCCATGTCAGTTTTCTCTTTAAAAACCCACTTGCACCCGACGGTTTTTATACCTTCAGGCGGGTCGACTAAGGTCCATACCTTATTGTCGTACATGGATTGCATCTCAGACTTCATGGCATTAAGCCATTTCTCAGAGTTTGGTCCCACTATAGCTTCTTGATAGGTAGTGGGCTCATTATGCTCAATGAGCAACACATCACGACTATCAGAAATCAGAAATCCATATCTCTGAGGCTGAAGTCGTGCCCTATTAGATCGCCTTGGGCCTTGCGTGACTTGAGGAGTCTCAACAACTTCTTGTGAGTCTTCTCTACTTTCCATCTCTAGTTCTGTGGCGTCTTGTGGCTCTCGAACTTCTTCGAGGTGTACCTTGCTCCCAGTGGTTCTTTTAGAGATAAATTCTCTTTCTAGAAAGATACCATTTCTGACAACAAACACTTTGTTATCAGTGGGGTTGTAGACATAATATCCCTTGGTTTCCTTAGGATACCCCACAAAAAGGCACTTTGAAGATTTGGGCGCTAATTTATCTGAGGCTTGTTGCTTAACATAGACCTCACATCCCCAAATCTTGAGAAAAGACAAACTAGGTTTCCTCCCAGTCCATATCTCATACGGAGTCTTTTCAACTGCCTTAGATGGAACACGATTCAGTGTGAACGCAGCTGTCTCTAGGGCGTGGCCCCAAAAGGATGGTGGAAGATCTGTTCGACTCATCATGGATCGAACCATATCCAATAGTATTCGATTCCTCCGTTCAGAAACCCCATTCCATTGTGGTGTTCCTGGAGGAGTCAATTGTGAGACTATTCCACAATTCCTAAGATGATCGATAAACTCTTGGCTCAAATATTCACCACCTCGATCAGATCGAAGGGCTTTAATTGTTTTGCCAAGCTGGTTTTGTACTTCATTTTGAAATATCTTGAACATTTCAAAAGATTCGGATTTATGTTTCATTAGATAGACATAGCCATATCTACTGAAATCATCTATGAATGTAATGAAGTACGAATAACCTCTTCTGGCATTTGTATTCATCGGTCCACACACATCTGTATGTATGAGGCCCAACAAATCAGTCGCCCTCTCACTGTGCCCAGTGAAAGGCGACTTTGTCATCTTTCCTAACAAACAAGATTCGCAAGTATCATATGATTCAAAATCAAATGAGTTGAGAAATCCATCTTGATGGAGTTTAGAAATGCGTTTCTCATTTATGTGGCCTAGACGACAGTGCCAGAGGTACGTCGGATTCAAATCATTTGGTTTGATCCTTTTGGCGGTTATGTTATAGATATTTCCATGATTGGGTTGTTCCAAGTTTAATATGTAATGATCAACATGCAAATCACCATGAGCATAGAAAATATCATTACGATAAATGGAACATTTACCATTCCCAGAAATGGAAGTGTAACCTTCCTTATCCAAATAAGAAAGAGAAACAATGTTACTACTCAAAGCAGGAACATAATAGCAATTGTTCAAAACTAACAAAAGCCCAGTGGGCAGAACTAATTCATAAGTGCCTACAGCTAGAGCAGCAACCTTTGCTCTATTTCCAACTCGTAGGTCAACTTCGCCCTTCTTCAGCTTTCTACTGTCCTTTAGGCCCTGCACATTTATACAAATGTGAGAACCACATGCAGTATCTAATACCCATGTAGTGGAAGTAGAGAGATGAATGTCTATAACATAAATACCTGAAGCGATAGCCCCGCTATCCTTCTTGTTCTTTCTCAGATCTTCAAGGTAGAGTTTGCAATTCCTCTTCCAATGACCCGGTTCATTGCAGAAGAAGCAAACTCCTTCCTTTGGAGGCTTTGCCTTCTTTGGTGCAGGCTTGGTTTCGGGCTTGCCTGACTCTTTGGTCTTACCAGATGAGCCATGACCCTTCCCCTTGCCCTTGCCTTTCCTTTTCATACCCTTTCCTTTCTGAACCATCAAAACAGTACTGGGCTTCTTCTTAACAGTCGGCTCAGCAGTTTTAAGCATCCCATGCAGTTCAGAAATAGATTTCTCCATGTTGTTCATGTTGTAGTTCATGACAAACTGGTCATAACTTTCCGGGAGTGAGTTCAAGATCAAATCTGTAGCTAACTCCTGGCTCATGGGAAATCCAAGCCTCTCAAGGTGATCTATGTACCCTTTCATCTTTAAGACATGAGTACTCACTGATGCACCTTCAGCCATCTTGCAGGAATGTAAGGCCTTAGTGGTCTCATACCTCTCTTGCCTTGCTTGTTGCTGGAACATTTCCTTAAGATGCACAATCATCTCATAAGCCTCCATGTGTTCCAAATCTCTTTGGAGCTCCGGAACCATGGTGGCAAGCATCAAGCATCCCACATCAACAGAGTCTTCCTTATGCTTCGCATAAGAATCTCTCTGAGCTCTAGGAGCATTGGCTGCTGGCTCCTCAGGAATGGGTTGATCTAGGACATATGCCTTTCTTTCCTGCTTGAGAACAATTCTCAAGTTCCTGAACCAGTCAAGAAAGTTTGTCCCATTGAGTTTGTCCTTCTCAAGGACAGATCGCAACGATAATGTAGCAGTATTACTAGTCGTCATGATTCTACAATTAAAATATGCAAGCGAATTAGCAATCTCCCACTGAATAAAACAACCCTCAATGTAATAATTAGTGGGCTAAGATCCATATTTGGCTTAAACTTGAGTCCGCTTTGGCTGGACGCTCAACTTTAAGTTATTTAGGTAGGTAACAACTTTACCAATTACATCAAATGTAATTCTTAGATATTTATGGGATTCAATCATCATATGATCCGGCATGTTTTAATCCCATCTAATGCCTTGAGACCCAAAACCGTTTTGATAATCTCAATTAAGTCTAACAATAACAAACATAAGAGCAGCACCATTACTCTTGCCTATCTCCCCAAGATAACTCAAATGCACCCACTTTGGTGGACCTACAAATGAGCGATCGAGGTTTTGACAAGTGTCCATTAATTGACGGCATATGACTTAAGATTTCTTTTAGAGGGTTTAATTAATTATCTGGTTTATAAGATGCATGTATCGCGGTTGTATCTCATACAAGTATTATGCATATTAAAACATACATGTAGTGATCTAATCAAAAGATGCATAATCTTAAACGTGACACAATATGGCTCACCTATCCTAAGTCCCCTCAAGCCAATGAGAGAAGCTGTCTAATTAGAATAGGAAAATTACATAAGGAAACCTCGTTTTAACATTCGAGGGGAGTGAGATGAGAAGAGAATGTACAACGAGAGTCATTAGAGGAAGGCACGACACGCAGGCCGTATTTAGAAAAATTACAACACTTGTAATCTACAGCCATATTGTTCACCATACCCAAACATTCAAGAATCAAAATTCATGCTATTTGAAGGGCAATAAATGTTTCAAAACATTCATATATCAGGAAAGTCAATACATATTACGATTATGTTGCGCTACGATTAAATAGCCACGGCGGTCCCGCTAGCCGGTTAGACCCCATCAATAATCAAGAATCTTAATTCTTTTTCCTTAGACCCCATCAATATTAATTGATCAAATCAATTGATATACACCACCGATTTCAGTTTCCTTTTAGATTCCGTATATGTCATACATAAACAGATTCCATATATGTCATACATATCACGCATGTTATCATATAATCAGCTAAGAAGTCTAACATACATCACATGTATCAACAATCAAACCTAACTTAAACACAAAACGGCATGGCTCTGATACCACTGTAGGGAATTGGAAGACACGCAGCGGAAATTAACTTTTAAAAATTTTTCCATTCCCAGCCAGGATCTACCGAATGTGTTTAAGTCAAGGAGAAAGAAGTGTTACCTTCGGTTTCAAGCTTTGGTCGCGACCTCAGTGTCCACTAGTCGCGACTCCTCGCCTCTGGAACTTTCAGTCGCGACCTCCTCAGCTTCTAGTCGCGACCTGTCGCCTCTGGAGTTTTTAGTCGCGACCTACTCTGCTTCTAGTCGCGACCTGTCGCCTCTGGAGCTTTTAGTCGCGACCTCTTCAACTTCACGTCGCGACCTGTCTCCTCTTTTCGGATTTCTGACGTTCAGATGCCCGTTTGGTCGCGACCTAAGTGTGTTCTGGTCGCGACCTGTCTTCGTGTCTAGCCGTATCGTAGAAGTCGACAGCTCAGATCGGCTTCCTCTACCGGTATCCACACGAACAGCGTTCCAATCGCGAACGACGTGCTAGCGCCTCTTGTCCCTCTAGGGCTTTCTAGAGATTCCGTCCTCACCCTCTCTATCTCGGCAGTTTCTTATGTGCAAACCTTTTGCACTCTCCCTGCCCCCTTTTCTCACGACTGAATGTGTGTGAAGAGATCTATATTGTGTGTGGAACCCTAGCTCCTAATGTCAAATATATAGGAAGCTATCGGGCTTCTAATAGGGCCGGGCTTCAGAATTAATCTTATATTAATTCTGAATTAATACAATATCATATATTGCATAATTTAATAAGAAACTGATTAAATAAATATGGTTTATATTAAATCCGTCCCACAGATTTAATTCACCTATTTATTTAATTTAAAATAAAGATAAGACAGAATTATATTTGATTTATTCTCATAAATCAAATTTGAGATATCTGTAAGGAATTGGAAGACACGCAGCGGAAATAAACTTTAAAAATTTTCCATTCCTTGCCAGGATCTGCCGTATGTGTTTAAGTCAAGTGGAAAGAATCCTTACCCTTAGTGTTGCTCAGCGAATTTCACAGCTTCTCTACGTGGGTGGTGATCTCTTTCCGATCACAAGAAGTCGACGCCTCAGGTCGGCTTCCTCTACTGGTATCCACACGAACAGCGTTCCAACCACGAACGACGTGCTAGCGTCTCCTGTCCCTCCAAGGCTTTCACAAGTCTCCGTCTCTATTTCGGCAGTTTCTTGTCTGCAAACCTTTTGCAGATTCCGTTCGGCCTTTTGTGTTCTCTCTTATTTTCAAACGTAGCTCCTCCAATCAGATATAGAGGATGCTATGCGTTTTTCCACCTGACCTAATTGGATTTTGGAGTTAATCTTATATTAATTCCGAATTGATACAATATCATATATTGTATAATTTTATAAGAAACTAATTAAATAAAATAATATTAAATCCGTCCCACAGATTTAATTACTTATTTATTTAACTTTAAATAAAGATGAGACTGAGTTATATTTGATTTATTCCCATAAATCAAATTTGAGATATCCTATCAATTTAAATTTCGAATTTCAAACGTGATAGAGATTTAATTTATCCTTATAAATTAAATCTTATAAATATCTCTTATATGAGATATCCTATCAATTTGAATTTCGAATTTCAAACGTGATAGAGATTTAATTTATCCTTATAAATTAAATCTTATAAATATCTCTTATATGAGATATCCTATCAATTTGAATTTCGAATTCAAACATGATAGGGATTTAATTTATCCTTATAAATTAAATCTCATATATCTCATATATATAATATATATATATATACGAATTTATATATATACGAATATAAATATAAATAAATATATATATACATTAACCTGGATCTTTCATTGAATCTGGACATGTCTTAGATTCAATGAATCTGGACATCATAGCTCGTGTTGGGCTATTTTGTGTGCGACCCTGTAGGCCCATATGAAGTTGGCAGTGGGCCATTTGCTATACTAGCCCACAAGTCGCAAGCGGTCTCTAGCAAGACATAACAACTACCCAAATCATATGAGGATCGATAAACGATGTAACCTTTTATACAACCATATCATGTCCCTTCTGTCACGCGATATTTTGGTCATGGATGAGGCATGGATAATGTCATCCTCCTATTCCCGACCGTTACTTTCTCGATCCCTGAGTAGTCTGACTATAGAAATGGAACTACCTTTCCATTACAGTATGGCCATACATTTCTCAGACTCACTCATCGAGGGGCCCAGTAATATCTCTCCACGAATGTGAGGGACAAATTCCATCTTGACCATTCACATTCCTCCGCATGAAAAACCACTAAGCCCAAACATAGTCTTTATGATCACTCGGTCAAAAGTGACTTTTGACTAGGTCAAAGCTGAGCGTTTTGTCATGTAGGAATCCATGATGATCTCAGGTCAAAGGGCATATTGACATGGTTTGTATATGAGAGAAGCTTATGACGTTACCCATGCAGTTCTCTCATAGCGGGTCGGTCCAACACCCTGTACTCTTACATGTGCTTATGACTTTGATTTATATCTCTATACATCTTCAAAGTCATACTGGTCTTATTTCATCTGTGCTCCCACATAGATGATCGACCAGGGACATTTAGGATAATATCATGAATTATCCAAGGATGGTCATCATAGTAAACATGCAAATAATATGATAACTCAATTAATAAATTCATAAATCAATAATGTTCATAAGACAATGATTGGCCCCTAGGGCACGATTTCCAACAACCTCCCACTTGCACTAGGTACAATCATTAATTTGACTAATTCCCATTGACCTAACATGACGCTCATGCTTTGCCTGCACAAGCGGCTTTGTTAGAGGATCAGCAACATTATCTTCTCCTGCTACTTTGCATATTTTTATATCACCTCTATCGTTGATTTCTCTGATGAGATGAAATCGCCTGAGTATATGCTTGGTCCTTTGATGTGACCTAGGCTCTTTGGCCTGTGCAATAGCACCGCTATTGTCACAGAGCAAAGTTATTGGATCTGAGATGGTAGGTATCACCCCTAGTTCTGTGATGAACTTCCTGATCCAAACGGCTTCCTTAGCTGCATCAGATGCTGCTATATACTCAGCTTCCGTTGCAGAATCTGCTACAGTGCCCTGCTTAGAGCTCTTCCAGCTTACTGCTCCATTATTGAGGAGGAATATGTATCCAGACTGCGATTTTTGGTCGTCCTGGTCAGTTTGGAAACTCGCATCTGTGTAACCAGTTACACAGAGCTCATCATCCAATCCACCATAGACCAAGAATAAGTCCTTAGTCCTTCTTAAGTACTTAAGGATATTCTTGACAGCAGTCCAATGGCCCTCACCAGGGTCCTGTTGGTATCTGCTAGTCATACTTAAGGCAAACGAGACATCCGGTCGAGTACATAACATGGCGTACATGATAGATCCTATGGCCGAGGCATATGGAACCTTACTCATGCGACCTCGCTGATCAGATGTACTAGGACACAGATCTTTGCTGAGGTGAGTACCATGAGACATGGGTATGAAACCCCTCTTTGATTCGTGCATACTGAACCTATGCAGTATTTTGTCTATGTATGTACTCTGACTGAGTCCTAGAAGTCTTTTAGATCTATCTCTATAGATCCTGATTCCTAGGATGTAGGTGGCTTCACCCAAGTCTTTCATCGAGAAAGACTTTCCTAACCAAGACTTGACAATCTGCAAGGTAGGAATGTCATTCCCAATAAGTAGGATGTCATCGACATAGAGTACTAAAAACACAACTGTGCTCCCACTAACCTTCTTGTACACACAAGGTTCATCAATGTTTTGAAGAAATCCAAACTCTTTGATTACTTCATCAAAACGATGATTCCAACTCCGAGAGGCTTGCTTTAGTCCATAAATGGACCTTTGAAGCTTGCACACTTTACCAGAGTCCTCGGAACGCACAAACCCTTCAGGTTGTGTCATGTACACGTCCTCAAGGAGCTTTCCATTAAGGAAGGCTGTCTTGACGTCCATCTGCCATATTTCATAGTCATAATATGCTGCAATAGCAAAGAGGATTCTGATTGATTTGGCCATTGCTACTGGGGAAAAGGTCTCATCATAGTCCACACCATGAGTTTGAGTAAAACCTTTTGCAACCAGTCGTGCCTTGAAGACATTTACATTGCCATCCATGTCAGTTTTCTCTTTGAAAACCCACTTGCACCCGACGGTTTTTACACCTTCAGGCGGGTCGACTAAGGTCCAAACCTGATTGTCGTACATGGATTGCATCTCAGACTTCATGGCACTAAGCCATTTTTCGGAGTTTGGTCCCACTATAGCTTCTCGATAGGTAGTCGGCTCATTATGCTCAATGAGCAACACATCACGACTATCAGAAATCAGAAATCCATATCTCTGAGGCTGAAGTCGTGTCCTATTAGACTTTCGTGGACCTTGCGTGACTTGAGGAGTCTCAACAACTTGTTGTGAGTCTTCTCTATTTTCCATCTGCAGTTCTGTGGTGTCTTGTAGCTCTCGAACTTCTTCGAGTTGTACCTTACTCCCACTGGTTCTTTTAGAGATAAATTCTCGTTCAAGAAAGGTACCATTTCTGACAACAAACACTTTGTTATCAGCAGGGTTGTAGACGTAATATCCCTTGGTTTCCTTAGGATATCCCACAAAAAGGCATTTTGAGGATTTGGGCGCTAATTTGTCTGAGGCTTGTTGCTTAACATAGACCTCGCATCCCCAAATCTTGAGGAAAGATAAACTAGGCGTCCTCCCAGTCCATATCTCATACGGAGTCTTTTCGATTGCCTTAGATGGAACACGATTTAGTGTGAACGCAGCTGTCTCTAGGGCATAGCCCCAAAAGGAGGGCGGAAGATCTGTTCGACTCATCATGGATCGAACCATATCTAATAGTGTTCGATTTCTCCGTTCAGAAACGCCATTCCATTGTGGTGTCCCTGGAGGAGTCAATTGTGAGAGTGTCCCACAATTCCTAAGATGATCTATGAACTCTTGGCTCAAATATTCACCACCCCGATCAGATCGAAGGGCTTTAATTGTTTTGCCAAGCTGGTTTTGTACTTCATTTTGAAATATCTTGAACTTTTCAAAAGATTCAGATTTATGTTTCATTAGATAGATGTACCCATATCTGCTGAAATCATCTATGAATGTTATGAAGTACGAATAACCTCCTCTGGCATTTGTGTTCATCGGTCCACACACATCTGTATGTATGAGGCCCAATAAATCAGTGGCCCTCTCACTGTGCCCAGTGAAAGGTGACTTTGTCATCTTTCCTAACAAGCAAGACTCGCAAGTGTCATATGATTCAAAATCAAATGAGTTTAGAAATCCATCTTGATGGAGTTTGGAAATGCGTTTCTCATTTATGTGGCCCAGACGACAGTGCCAGAGGTATGTGGGATTCAAATCGTTTGGTTTGACCCTTTTGGCGGTTACGTTATAGATATTTCCATGATTGGGTTGTTCCAAATTTAATATGTAATGATCAACATGCAAATCACCATGAGCATATAAAACATCATTACGATAAATAGAACATCTACTATTCCCAGCAATGGAAGTGAAACCTTCCTTATCCAAATAAGAAAGTGAAACAATGTTACTACTTAAAGCAGGAACATAATAGCAATTGTTCAAAACTAACAAAAGCCCAGTGGGCAGAACTAATTCATAAGTGCCTACAGCTAACGCAGCAACCCTTGCTCTGTTTCCAACTCGTAGGTCAACTTCACCCCTTTTCAGCTTCCTACTGTCCTTTAGTCCCTGCACATTCGTACAAATGTGAGAACCACATGCAGTATCTAATACCCATGAGGTGGAAGTAGAAAGATGAATGTCTATAACATAAATACCTGAAGCGATAGCCCCGCTATCCTTCTTGTTCTTTTTCAGATCTTCGAGGTAGAGTTTGCAATTCCTCTTCCAATGACCCGGTTCATTGCAGAAGAAGCAGACTCCTTCCTTCGGAGGCTTTGCCTTCTTTGGTGCAGGCTTGGTTTCGGGCTTGCCTGACTCTTTGGTCTTACCTGATGAGCCATGACCCTTCCCATTGCCTTTGCCTTTCTTTTTCATACCCTTTCCTTTCTGAACCATCAAAACACTACTGGGTTTCTTCTTAAGACTCGGCTCAGCAGTTTTAAGCATCCCATGCAGTTCAGAAATAGATTTCTCCATGTTGTTCATGTTGTAGTTCATAACAAACTGGTCATAACTTTCCGGGAGTGAGTTTAAGATCAAATCTGTAGCTAACTCCTGGCTCATGGGAAATCCAAGCCGTTCAAGGTGATCAATGTACCCTTTCATCTTTAAGACATGAGCACTGACTGATGCACCTTCAGCCATCTTGCAGGAATGTAAGGCCTTAGTGGTCTCATACCTCTCTTGCCTTGCCTGTTGCTGGAACATTTCCTTGAGATGCACAATCATCTCATAAGCCTCCATGTGTTCCAGATCTCTTTGGAGCTCCGGAACCATGGTGGCTAGCATCAAGCATCCCACATCGACAGAGTCTTCCTTATGCTTCATATAAGCATCTCTCTGAGCTCTGGGAGCATTGGCGGCTGGCTCCTCAGGAATGGGTTGATCTAGGACATGCGCCTTTCTTTCCTGCTTGAGAACAATTCTCAAGTTCCTAAACCAGTCAAGAAAGTTTGTCCCATTGAGTTTGTCCTTCTCAAGGACAGATCGCAGCGATAATGTAGCAGTATTACTAGTCGTCATGATTCTACAATTAAAATATGCAATGTAATTAGTAATCTCCCACTAAATAAACAACCCTCAATGTAATAGTTAGTGGGCTAAGATCCATATTTGGCTCAAACTTAAGTCCGCTTTGGCAGGACGCTTAGATTAAGTTATTTAGGTAGGTAACACCTTTACCAATTACATCAAATGTAACTCTTAGATATTCATGGGATCCTATCATCATATGATCTGGCATGTTCTAATCCCATCTAATGCCTTGAGATCCAAAACCGTTTTGTTAATCTCAATTAAGTCAAACAATAATGAACCTATGAGAGTAGCACCATTACTCTTTGCTTATCTCCCCAAGATAACTCAAAAGCACCCACTTTGGTGGAGTCCACAATTGAGCGATCAAGGTTTTGACAAGTGTTCATAAATTGACAGCATTATGACTTAAGATTTCTTTTAGAGGGCCTAATTTAACTATCTGGTTTATAAAACGCATGTTTCTCAGTTCGTATCTCATACAAGTAATATGCATGTGCTGATCTAATCATAAGATGCATAATTCAAACGTGATACAATATGGCTCACCTATCCTAAGTCCCCTCAAGCCAATGAGAGGAGCTCTCTAGTAAGAAAAGAGAAATTACATATAGAAACCTCTTTTAACATTCGAGGGGAGTGAGATGAGAGGAGAAGGTACATTGAGAGTATATAGAGGAAGGCACGACACGCAGGCCGTATTTTTAAAAATTACAACACTTGCAATCTAGAGCCATATTGTTCACCATACCCAAACATTCAAGAATCAATATTCAGATCTAATCGAAGGGCAAAAAACATTTACAAAGTAACATATGTTACGGTTATGTTGCGCTACGAACAGGTAGCTACGGCGGTCCCGCTAGCCGGTTAGCGGGCGGCTGTCCCGCTAGCCGGTTAGCGGGCGGGGTCTCTGGGGCAGCGCCCCGGAAGAAATTTTTTTTTGTTTTTGTTTCATAAATAATCACGAATCTGAATTCGGTTTTCACAAATAATCACAAATTCGAATTCGGTTTTCTTAGACCCCATCTATGCGGATTGATCAAATCAAAAAGCATCACCACCGATTTCAATTTCCTTTTAGATTCCTTTTATGTCATACACAACAAGGATTCCATATATGTCACACATACAACGCTTATTATATGATCGGCTACTAATAACATATATCATATAAATCACAAATCAAGCCTAACTTAAACACAAAACGGCATGGCTCTGATACCACTGTAAGGAATTGGAAGACACGCAGCGGAAATAAACTTTAAAAATTTTCCATTCCTTGCCAGGATCTGCCGTATGTGTTTAAGTCAAGTGGAAAGAATCCTTACCCTTAGTGTTGCTCAGCGAATTTCACAGCTTCTCTACGTGGGTGGTGATCTCTTTCCGATCACAAGAAGTCGACGCCTCAGGTCGGCTTCCTCTACTGGTATCCACACGAACAGCGTTCCAACCACGAACGACGTGCTAGCGTCTCCTGTCCCTCCAAGGCTTTCACAAGTCTCCGTCTCTATTTCGGCAGTTTCTTGTCTGCAAACCTTTTGCAGATTCCGTTCGGCCTTTTGTGTTCTCTCTTATTTTCAAACGTAGCTCCTCCAATCAGATATAGAGGATGCTATGCGTTTTTCCACCTGACCTAATTGGATTTTGGAGTTAATCTTATATTAATTCCGAATTGATACAATATCATATATTGTATAATTTTATAAGAAACTAATTAAATAAAATAATATTAAATCCGTCCCACAGATTTAATTACTTATTTATTTAACTTTAAATAAAGATGAGACTGAGTTATATTTGATTTATTCCCATAAATCAAATTTGAGATATCCTATCAATTTAAATTTCGAATTTCAAACGTGATAGAGATTTAATTTATCCTTATAAATTAAATCTTATAAATATCTCTTATATGAGATATCCTATCAATTTGAATTTCGAATTTCAAACGTGATAGAGATTTAATTTATCCTTATAAATTAAATCTTATAAATATCTCTTATATGAGATATCCTATCAATTTGAATTTCGAATTCAAACATGATAGGGATTTAATTTATCCTTATAAATTAAATCTCATATATCTCATATATATAATATATATATATATACGAATTTATATATATACGAATATAAATATAAATAAATATATATATACATTAACCTGGATCTTTCATTGAATCTGGACATGTCTTAGATTCAATGAATCTGGACATCATAGCTCGTGTTGGGCTATTTTGTGTGCGACCCTGTAGGCCCATATGAAGTTGGCAGTGGGCCATTTGCTATACTAGCCCACAAGTCGCAAGCGGTCTCTAGCAAGACATAACAACTACCCAAATCATATGAGGATCGATAAACGATGTAACCTTTTATACAACCATATCATGTCCCTTCTGTCACGCGATATTTTGGTCATGGATGAGGCATGGATAATGTCATCCTCCTATTCCCGACCGTTACTTTCTCGATCCCTGAGTAGTCTGACTATAGAAATGGAACTACCTTTCCATTACAGTATGGCCATACATTTCTCAGACTCACTCATCGAGGGGCCCAGTAATATCTCTCCACGAATGTGAGGGACAAATTCCATCTTGACCATTCACATTCCTCCGCATGAAAAACCACTAAGCCCAAACATAGTCTTTATGATCACTCGGTCAAAAGTGACTTTTGACTAGGTCAAAGCTGAGCGTTTTGTCATGTAGGAATCCATGATGATCTCAGGTCAAAGGGCATATTGACATGGTTTGTATATGAGAGAAGCTTATGACGTTACCCATGCAGTTCTCTCATAGCGGGTCGGTCCAACACCCTGTACTCTTACATGTGCTTATGACTTTGATTTATATCTCTATACATCTTCAAAGTCATACTGGTCTTATTTCATCTGTGCTCCCACATAGATGATCGACCAGGGACATTTAGGATAATATCATGAATTATCCAAGGATGGTCATCATAGTAAACATGCAAATAATATGATAACTCAATTAATAAATTCATAAATCAATAATGTTCATAAGACAATGATTGGCCCCTAGGGCACGATTTCCAACAATATCTTATCAATTTGAATTTCAAATTCAAATAGATCATATCCATTTAAATTCAAATTCAAAAATGATAGAGATTTAATTTATCCTTATAAATTAAATCTTACAAATATCTCTTATATTATTTATATAATATATATAAACTAATTTATATATATATATATATATAAAATATATATATCCACCCTAGATTATTCATTGAATTTAGACATCTCTTAGATTCAATGAATCTGGACATCATAGCTCGCATTGGGCTGTTTTGTGTGCGACCCTGTAGGCCCATATGAAGTTGGCAGTGGCCCAGTTACTATACTGACCCACAAGTCGTAAGCGGTCTCTAGCAAGGCATTACGACTACCCAAAACATATGAGGATCGATAAACGATGTAACCTTTCATACAACCATATCACGTCCCTTTTGTCACACGATATTTCGGTCAAGGATGAGGCATGGTGAACGTCATCCTCCTGTTCCTGACCGTTACTTTCTCGATCCCTGAGTAGTCTGAATATAGAAATGGAACTACCCTTCCATTCCAGTATGGCCATACATTTCTCAGACTCACTCATCGAGGGGCCCAGTAATATCTCTCTACGAATGTGAGGGACAAATTCCATCTTGACCATTCACATTCCTCCGCATGAAAACCACTAAGCCCGAGCATAGCCTTTATGATCACTCGGTCAAAAGTGACTTTTGACTAGGTCAAAGCTGAGCGTTTGTCATGTAGGAATCCATGATGATCTCAGGTCAAAGGGCATAGTGACATGGCTTGTATATGAGAGAAGCTTATGACTTGACCCATGCAGCTCTCTCATTGCGGGTCGATCCAACACCCTGTACTCTTACATGTGCTTATGACTTTGATTTATATCTCTATATATCTTCAAAGTCATACTGGTCTTATTTCATCTCTGCTCCCACATAGATGACCGACCAGGGACATTTAGGATAAGATCACGAGTTATCCAAGGATTGTCATCATAGTAAACATGCAAATAATATGATAACTTTATTAAGAAATTCATAAATCAACAATGTTCATAAGATAATGATTGGCCCCTAGGGCACAATCTCCAACAGTTTCACCTTGCATGTCTCTTGTTCAGCTTACCTTGACCCTTAATGTGCTTCAAAGATTGATGATCAGTATGAATTACAAATTGTCTAGGCCAAAGGTAGTGTTGCCAATTCTCCAATGCTCTCTTAAGTGCATAGAGCTCCTTGTCATATGTTGGATACTTCAAGGCTGCTCCATTTAACTTTTCACTAAAATAAGCAATTGGCTTTCCTTCCTGCATCAAAATAGCTCCTATTCCAACTCCAGATGCATCACATTCAATCTCAAAAGTTTTGTTAAAATTAGGCAATGCTAACACAGGTGCAGAACACAATCTATCCTTAAGTTCAATGAATGCAATATCTTGTTCTTTATCCCATTTAAAACCAACAGATTTTTTTATCACTTCAGTAAGTGGTGCAGCAAGTGTGCTAAAATCTTTCACAAAGCGCCTATAAAAACTAGCCAAGCCATGAAAGCTTCTCACCTCAGTTATGCTTTTAGGTGTTGGCCATTCTTTTATAGCTCTTATCTTTTCTTCATCAACTTCTATTCCTTTAGCACTCACCACAAAGCCAAGAAAAACAATTTTATCCATACAAAAATCACACTTTTTCAGATTTGCAAACAATTTTTCCTTTCTCAAAACATCAAGCACACAATGCAAATGATCCAAATGCTCCTCCAGACTTTTGCTATAAATCAGAATATCATCAAAATAAACCACAACAAATTTTCCATTGAAAGCACGCAAGACATGGTTCATTAATCTCATGAATGTGCTAGGTGCATTAGTTAGCCCAAATGGCATTACTAACCACTCATACAAACCATGTTTTGTTTTGAAAGCTGTTTTCCACTCATCCCCTTCTCTCATTCGAATTTGATGGTATCCAGATTTCAAATCAATCTTAGAAAAGACAATGGAACCATGCAATTCATCAAGCATATCATCTAATCTAGGAATGGGATGGTGATACTTTACAGTGATATTGTTAACAGCTCTACAATCAATGCACATCCTCCAAGTTCCATCTTTCTTTGGCACTAGAAGCACTGGAACTGCACATGGACTCAAACTTTCTCAAACATATCCTTTTGCCATGAGCTCTTCCACTTGCTTTTGAAGCTCCTTTGTTTCTTCTAGATTGCTTCTATAGGCTGGCCTATTAGGAATTGTTGCTCCTGGGATGAAATCAATTTGATGTTCAATTCCTCTTGTGGGTGGTAATCCAGGTGGTATTTCTTCAGGAAACACATCTCCAAATTCCTGCAACAAAGAATCAGTAGCACTTGGAAAAGAAAAGCTAGAGTCATTAGTGTTCAAAAAGGATTCCTTGTAAACAAGGAGAAGCAAATGTTGTTCAACCAAAAAGGCACTCCTTACTTCACTTCCCTTTGCATAAAAACTCATCTTTTCTTTTCTCTCTTCACTCCTCTCTTTTTTTTGAATTTCTTTCCTCTCTTTACTCCTCTCTTTTTTTTGAATTTCTTTTCTCTCATTTTTCAGTTCACTCTCTCTTTCTTCTCTCTCTTTTCTCATCTTGAGTTGATCCTCATACACTTGCTTTGGAGTCAATGGTACAAGAGTAACGGGTCTATTGTTCATTACAAAAGAATACATATTGGTAAACCCATCTTTCTTCACCTTTCGATCGAACTCCCAAGGTCTTCCCAAAAGCAGATGTCCAGCATGCATAGGAACAACATCACACAATATTTCATCACAATATTTGCCAATTGAGAAAGAGACCAGAACTTGCTTAGCAACCTTAATTTCTCCACATTCATTCAACCATTGCAGCTTGTATGGTCTAGGATGTCTAACAGTAGGCAAATTTAATTTCTCAACCAATGTAGTGCTTGCAACATTTGTAAGCGAGTATGGAAGATATTTTCCCTTTGCTCATTCAACTCTTCCTCCTTCACTTGACAATTTAAGGCTCTTCTAACCACAAGGCATTCCCCTTCCACAGCATATTCAATCCCATCATCACTAGCCTCTTCAAGTAGGGACATAGAGTCATCACTTTCACTCTCACTTTCAGTCACAACTTCATTATTTTTTAGAATCATGACTCTCTTGTTGGGGCATTGAGAAGCAATATGACCTGTACCCAAACACTTGAAACACTTTATATCCCTATTTCTAGAAATTTGGGAATCAGATTTACCTTTGCTTTTTAATGGAACTTCTTCTTTGCCTTTAGTGGTCTCCTTTTGGATAGTTTTTTCTCCTTTCCTCCAATTCTGTTTGAAAGAAGAACTGGATCCAGAATGAAATTTTGAAGCACCTTTACGCTTGAGTTGTTTTTCCACCTTAATGGCCATATGCACCATGTCTTCTAGCTCCACATAATGATGAAATTCCACTACGTCAGCTATATCTTTGTTCAACCCACTTAGAAATCGAGCCATGGTTGCTTCTCTATCTTCTTGCACATTAGCTCTTATCATGGCCAATTCCATCTCCTTATTGTACTCCTCCACACTCCTAGAACCTTGTGTAAGGGTCTGCAACTTTTGGTAAAGCTCTCTAAGATAATGGTTGGGAACGAATCTCTTTCTCATTAGAGCTTTCATTTCTCTCCAAGTTGTTATAGGCCTCTCTCCATTATTCCTCCTATTAATGCCCAACTTATCCCACCAAACAATGGCATAATCAGTGAATTCTATTGCTGCCAACTTCACTTTCTTGACTTCAGAATAATTATGACACTCAAAGATCATTTCTATTTTCTTTTCCCACTCTAAATAGGCTTCAGGATCACTTCTACCTTGGAATGGTGGTATTTTCATCTTGATGCTTCCAAGGTTCCCATCTACTCTATCTCTCCCCCTTGGGTTATTTCTGCCATGTCTTCTCCCATACCTATCCCCTCTATGCCTATTCCCTATTAGTTCAGCTTCAGAATCAGAATTGAATTCACCCTCACTATCACCAACTTCATTATTTCCAGATTCAAAGTCATCCATAGAAACCCCCCTTTGCCTTTCATGCCTTCTAGGATTAGGTCGAGACCTTTGCAGATTTGCAATCCTTTCATCTTGTCTATCCATTCTATCCCTTATCTCTCCATAAACCAAATTCATCCGTTCAAAATGCTGCTGCATTGCCCTAAGGGTGTCGTTGACACTTATTGGATTTTCACCTCCACCGGATGTTCCATCTGCATTAGACATTGAGACTTCAAGAAAAATAATTGTGTTAGTGAAATAGAGTCCCTCACAAATTTTCTTACCCTCAAGAATGACACTCAACACTCGTGTTTCACTCAAACTTGGCTTTTAAATTGAGGTATGTCACTCTTGCCTTTTTCCACTCTTAAATCCCTCTTGAGGCTCTTTAAAGAAATAACAATCACAATATGCAGAATCAGCCAACACTTGGGAACACTGGGACATCAAGAGTATTGAATATGGACTTTCAAGAAGAATCAGAAACCGATTCTGGGTATGAAGATGATTTGCTCAAAACACTTCCAGCACAACAATTTTTCTTTTTTTTTCATTTTTTTTTCTTTTTTTTTCTGTACTATTTTCTTTTTGTCACTGAACAATGCAAAGAAAATCACGAAAATACCATAAACATAACAGAATGAGCAATCTGAACCCAGAAATTCCAGAAAAACGCGTCCCTTTTAGAATGGGTATAACTTGCCCTAGAAAACTCGTATTTAGATGAAACCAAAACGAGCAGAAAGAAGAGATTATGAACTATGAAAATGACCTATTAAACATCACAAAACTCAACGGAAAGGCGGATGAACAAGCGCGACAATTTTGATGATAGACTGAAACGCAGAAGACGAACAGACACCAAATAAAAACACCAAAATTATGAACGAAATTGAAGGTAATCAAACATAAAGATATGACCTGAGTTTAGATCCAAAGCTCTGATACCAAGATGGTGAGAACCCACAAGGAAAGGATCCCACGAACCCACAACCAATCTGAAATATACTCACCCCAAGAAAGCTAAACAGAGGTCTGGTGATCCACTTGAACCCTTGAGCATGGAAGAACAAGGACCCAAAGTGTTTGAAGATGCCACAAGGTTGATCAAGCCTTGATAAATCTGTTAGTTCAATGAAGAACCCTAGAGAGAATCCACTCTCAAGTTGGAGGTGCAAAAAACGTAGCCTTTCATTCCCCAAATTCAAGTCTGCCTCCAAAGTGAGGTTTACAATATCTTATAGGGTTACATTGAGATATTTGACCTAAAAGGCCTTAAAACGAAATTAAACATCATACAAGTCCAAAATATGATTAATTAGGCCCAAAACAAAATAAAAAAGTCTTCTCATGTGTTGTACTTGATCCAAGCTCCTTAAGTTGAGGTCTCCAAGCCCAAGACATGATCAGCAGCTCCATTTTCAGCCCAAATGATGTTAGTGACATCCTCAGCATCTCCATACAGATTTGATGCTCCAACAAATGCCATTTGCCTTGTCAAGGTGTCTTGTACTAGCCCACTCAAAGTTTCCTTAATCCTTTTAGCTCTTGCTCTTGTGATTGGTCCAGTTGGAATTTGCAATGGGTCATTAGCTTGTTGTATCGCATCAGACAGCCGGATGGCAAAAAGCTTATCGTCCATGTACCATATTCAAGGTAGCAATAGATATCCTTGTTCCTTGCGGTCCAGAAATGGGGTCATCTTGATTTCTAAGCAAAGGGTCCATATCAAAAGCACCTCTACGCAACGAGACTGACGAATGGAAGTGAATGGAAAGCGCCATGATGGCCAGACTACCGGGTTCCTACAGGAAAATTACTTTCTAGATTACGTGCCTCGGCTTCACACGAAAAACAAGCAGATGAGGAAGAAGAAGGCGTTCGAGAGAAAGCATATTACATAATAGGCACAAGAATATCGCAGCCAAAGCTGTAACAACATTTTTATGTCTTTTCTCTTTTGCCGCTTTCTTCTTTTCATTTGCAGCGTAAGATATCTATTCTAAGCACTCCCACCGCCCGAAAATTCTTTCCAAATTTCGTGCGAGATAAAAGGATATTCTCCGAACGAGACTCTTGGGGTAATTTGTCAGAGTATTATAGGTGGAAGCAAATGAATTCCAATCCAATCAACGATATAGCTGATAGTAGGAGAAGAATGAATCTCGATCAACATTTGGTACGTGGTCGAGCGGTGAAAACTCGTCCCCAATATGTGCAGTAGGTCATCCCATTGGGCTTCGGGACAAATCGTGCACGAGCACTCCCTACACATGATTTCATCAAACACGAGATGGACCACGAGAGATGCAAAGTTAAATTGTTCAGCAAATCAACCGAATAATGGGGACACACAAAGAGACATTCGAGCGACCAGAGTGTGGTGATGATGGCACCGGTAGACATTCAAACTTTCAACTGATCCGCTGCACGTGGCCAGCCGGTCAACATATAGTAACACACCATCATAAATTCCTACGTGAATTCGAGATGTGTAAGTAGCCAGTGCTAAAGTTCTTTCTCAGACAACTTGCCCGAGGATGTGAATCTGAGACTTTGAACAAAAGGGACCCACTCTCTCTTCCCTTTCTAGCTTTCTTAACCAGTCGCAAATACATGCCATCAGGGGCTACACTTTATTCTGGGAGAAGGATGTCCGTTTCATACCTATGCAATCATAGTACCTGAAATCCTATCAGAGGAGCATTTAAGGGAAGGGACGGCCGGATGGATAAAAGCTTATCATCCATGTACCATATTCAAGGTAGCAATAGATATCCTTGTTCCTTGCGGTCCGGAAATGGGGTAATCTTGATTTCTAAGCAAAGGGTCCATATCAAAAGCACCTCTACGCAACGAGACTGACGAATGGAAGTGAATGGAAAGTGCCATGATGGCCAGACTACCGGGTTCCTACAGGAAAATTACTTTCTAGATTACGTGCCTCGACTTCACACGGAAAACAAGCAGATGAGGAAGAAGAAGGCGCTCGAGAGAAAGCATATTACATAATAGGCACAAGAATGTCGCAGCCAAAGCTGTAACAACATTTTTATGTCTTTTCTCTTTTCCGCTTTCTTCTTTTCATTTGCAGTGTAAGATATCTATTCTAAGCACTCCCACCGCCCGGAAATTCTTTCCAAATTTCGTGCGAGATAAAAGGATATTCTCCGAACGAGACTCTTGGGGTAATTTGTCAGAGTATTATAGGTGGAAGCAAATGAATTCCAATCCAATCAACGATATAGCCGATAGTAGGAGAAAAATGGATCTCGATCAACATTTGGTACGTGGTCGAGCGGTGAAAACTCGTCCCCAATATGTGCAGTGGGTCATCCCATTGGGCTTCGGCACAAATCGTGCACGAGCACTCCCTACACATGGTTTCATCAAACACGAGATGGACCACGAGAGATGCAAAGTTAAATTGTTCAGCAAATCAACCGAACAATGGGGACACACAAAGAGACATTCGAGCGACCAGAGTGTGGTGATGATGGCACCGGTAGACATTCGAACTTTCAACTGATCTGCTACACGTGGCCAACCGGTCAATATGTAGTAACACACCATCATAAATTCCTGCGCGAATTCGAGATGCGGAAGTAGCCAGTGCTAAAGTTCTTTCTCAGACAACTTGCCCGAGGATGTGAATCTGAGCCTTTGAACAAAAGGGACCCACGCTCTCTTCCCTTTCTAGCTTTCTTAACCAGTCGAAATACATGCCATCAGGGGCTACACTTTATTCTGGGGGAAGGATGTCCGTTTCATACCTATGCAATGTATAGTACCTGAAATCCCATCAGAGGAGCATTTAAGGGAAGGGACAGCCGGATGGCAAAAAGCTTATCGTCCATGTACCATATTCAAGGTAGCTGTAATATCCTTAATTTTCTGTACTGGTTCCTAAGTACAGATTAAACGGAATATATGAGCTCTGTTCCCGGAAAAACATGTGGACCTTTATGTAAAGAAAAGGATTAAATTGCAAAAGAAAGGAAATTAAGGGACCTAAATGCAATTATGGAAAGTTTAAAGTTAGGAATGAAAGGTAGACAAAAATGTGGGGTCTTAAAGTGTAATTTTAGCCAAATTAAGGGACTTAATTATAAAGAAGGAAAAGTTCCCTGGGGCTAAAGTGTAATTAAAGAAAAATAAGCCAGAAGTGGTTTGCACCGCCCGACAGCATTTCAGTCCTAGATTCTACCAGAAGGTAGGGCAGGTGACGGCGGGTAACCAAGCCTAATACCGGAATTTTTGAAGACTCCAGATAGCCAGAAATGGACTGATCGTCCGAAAGTTATAAAAATTTATACCGGATACCCTAGATTTCAGATATAAGTGGGAAAATACAGGATGATGCACCCTTATGGGATGGATGTCAGGAAACTGACAGAATACCGATAGGAGGTCTGTAGGAAAAGTTATCTGCAAATTAGAAAATCCAGACGGGAGTGTGAGGCCTCCGGGGATCCGGGTTGGAGATTTATCGGTATTTTTAAAGGGACTGAATGCGATCGGATGACTTCGGTCAGATGACCGTTATAACCCCCAAGGATGCCTGAACACAGTAGGACACTGTATCTGGGAAAAAGAGCCAGTGTCCGGAAAAGGTGTATAATCGGTAAATAATAGTTAAAATATTCAATGAACTGTGCTAAAGGAAGATTTCTCGTAATACGTGCCATACAGGTAATGGATCCAGGAAGCCAAAAAATGGCGCCATTAGAGGTCCAATAAGACTCTTGGACTGATAGGTGGGCCAGTCTCCAGCAGAACCCCGGAAAAGTGCGAAATTAGGAAAATGCCCCTATGTTGTACAAAAAGGGCAGCAGATGAATAAAGGGTATTCTGGTCATTTTGGACAGACCCAGAGGTCAAGACATGTCTAAATAAGGTTGACTAGAGCCAGTATAAGCTTTGACCAGGTCCAAAAAGGTGTGAAATGACGATTTTGCCCTTAGGGTTAAAATAGGACAAGATAGGGCACCAAGGGCATTTTGGTCATTTCGCAGGGGATCTGTAACTGAGTCTGGACCCAGTATTAAAAAGTTAATGATATAAAGGGTCTAGATACTAAATGTGAGGTCAGTAGACATAAAAAGGATCTTCAGAAACATCAGATTCAGAAAACGGCACGTTTTTCGAGGCGATGGATCGGGCCGGTACCGGATTGGACCGGAAAGCTTCCAGAACCTCCAAATTTCGTCACATGAAGCATATGGGTGGTGAGGTGTCCTATGAGGTGTCCCATGAGGTGTCCAGGGTGATGCAGTAAAAGAGAATTAAAGAAAATAGGAAATTCCAGGAAAAACCAGGACCACAGGATCATAAGTCTTCCTAATTACAAGATTGCCATTGCTCAACACTATAAATACCCCCACCTAGCCCCTCATTTCGGCATAAGCAAGGAAGAAAGGAGGAGAGAAGTTCTTGAGAGAGAAAGTGTGAGAAAGAAAGAAGTAAGGAAGTTCTGGTGAAGTTGGAAGTAGTAGGGAAGTTCTAAAGCACTGCTTTTGAGGTAACAACTAATCCTAGCTCTTATGTAATGTCTTTGTGATGTGTTGTTTTGTTTGGTTGATTGTTGTCCTATATGTTATGCTTGAAGCTCTATTCCAATGCTATGATCATATGTTATTGAATATGGAAGCATGCAGCATACTTATCTGTACACAGTCACAAGCAAGCACCGTCACTCTACATTACATATTTTGTTATGATTATTGTTACTGGGATTCTTTTGAATCTCATTCCCAAACATAACATTACAGGGGAGGTTCTGTCAAAATAAAATTTGGAAATCTTAAGAGACGCCGGTAGGCTGCCGAAATTCCGGCATCGAAGACGGAACAAAGAAAGGAACTGATACGTACTGTGTACGTAGTGCTGTCTAAGGAGGCTGGAAGTGAGTGGACCCAGCAGGTTCATCCAGTCTTTCCTGGGTACTACGTAGAATGGTAGTTCTCATAAGGGAATTACCGAATCGGTACAACATCGGTTACTTTCTAAAGAAGAATTGTAGCAGTTATGCTGCCGGATTTTAGACAGAGAAGGATGTAATAAAATATGAGGGAGTTAATCATGCACTGATATATAACAGTTGATTATTTGATATTAATTGTTATCTGGCCTGTATAACTTATATGTGTTGGTTGTATGCTTGGGTATGTAAAGACTAAATGCTGAAAATAGGCTCAGTGAACAGTAACTCGTGAAGACCCATTCATGTTTGATAAATCATTAAAAATAGTAAATGATTGAATTAATGTACGAAATTTTTAGGTTAAAAAGTAGACATACTAATCTTTAATTTTATATATATAATGTCTAATTTGGATGTATACACGAAAAGATATAAATTATTAAAGTTGGGACCAGAATGCTGGATTCAGGAGAAAGTCATTGGATGAACAGTAAGATTGAAACATTGACCCACGTTAAATTTGTCAAGGATTGGTCAACCAATGATTTTTCCCTGAAATATATTTGAGTTATCTTCATGTATCAATTTGAACCACTTTATTTCGATTTTTCTAGAATTAGTTATGAATATTCAAAGTTAGGTCACTCATCTGGAATTTGCCACAGTGAACAGTACTCGATATGAATAAATTTCCAGATTAAGTGTTTAGACTTCAATGACCTTGAAAGTGGTTTAAGTGCTACTGAATGGTCCCTAAGATGTATAAAAATAAGGATGTGATATTTTGGTATCAGAGCAAAGGATTTTGGCTTAAGAAATGCTCTGAGTAGATGATTTATAGAAAGATATACCATGATAAAGCCGTCATAATTGACACTAAGTTAGTGTTTGCAGGATGGCTAGACATAGATTTGGGTCTGAAACTACAGTAAACCAATGGGAATTAATTAAGACCAGAGGTCTCTAGTTCAGATAGTTCAGAAGAAGAGATAGTAAGCAATGATTCTGACCCTGGACACCTCAAGTAGCTGGTGATTCTGAGGAGGATAGTTCCTCGGTAGGATCAAACTTTCCAATTGATGATCAGGAGGTGATAATAATAGAAGGCCCTATTCCTGCCATTCCCATAAGTGCGGTACCCTTGAATATAACAGACAGTTCAGGATCCAGCCAAGTACGTGTTCAGAGTAATGCGCCAGTCCCAGTAGGCCCGAAGTGACTCTAGTAGAAATGTATTTGGGAGGTTTAATCGTAAGAATGGTCCCAGGGAGGAACCTGAGTAGAGAGCAACTTGAGAGCTCGGTAGCATTAGCCCGACAACTATACGAGTTGAGGCAGACCCTGTTCGAAAACATAGATCAAGATTATTCGGTCTACCAGGAGTTTATCACAAGGGTGAAAGCCATATATCAAGCCTGGGATCCAAATGTGTTAACCATGGGGCTTTGGCTAGAAATTATGAATGATGTATTGCCGAAGACTCCTACCTGGAGATCGGAGTTGGACCAGTATTTCGATAGAGAATCATACTGTACCATATCCGACTGGATCTACCTAGTAGGAGAATATATTAGAATGAAGTTTAAGAAAAATTAGGGTAATATTTCCAATGTATAAAAGACTAGAATGGTACTGTGATATGTACATATACTCTGTATGTATATTATGTTTGAAATGAAATGAAAAGGAATTATGTTATTTATCGTATTCCCTTCTATTTTTAAGTATAACAAAATGGTACGAACGAGGAGAACTATTCCAGCTGAGGAACCCCGAGAGGCTGGAAACCTTAATCAAATGATTCTAGAACGATTAGAACAGTAACAAAAGATGATAGAAGAAATGAGAGCTGCTCAAGCACGAAATGAACAAGAAAGAGATGCTGCCATAGCCGCGGCAGTAGCAGCAGCTGTAAATAATTTAAGACCGCCAGAGCCTTCAGGAGCAACTAGTAGAGAACCTGAAGAAGTACCACAGCAGGCAGAACAGCCCCAGAGAAGGGTTGAATCAAGGGAGGAGGTAGTTGGCATCCAACAATGGATGGTGCAATTTTGCAAACACAATCCTCCCATATTCGAAGGGACATTTGAAGTACATGTAGCAGAAAATTGGGTCAGCAGATTAGAGAAGATCTTTAAGGTCCTCGACTGCCCGACTGAAACCAAGGCCCAAATGGCCATCTATCAATTGGAAAAGGATGCGGATAGATGGTGGAAGAATACAGAGTTACTTCTCCAAGCAAGAGATATTCCAGTTACCTGGGAAGTATTTCTTGAGCAATTTTATGAGAAATATTTTCCTCAATCTGTCAGAGATGAAAGGGAGGCTGAATTCCTTGTGCTGAGGCAAGGAGAAAAAGAATCTTTTGATGAATATTTGGCCAAGTTCATCCGGCTATCTCAATATTCAACTTACCTACGCCAAGTGGATGACGAACGCTGGATGACAGAAAGAATGATTCGAGGGCTGAATTCTATGTTAAAGGAGAAGTTAACTCCCCAACAATACAGCCAGTTCAATAAGGCTGTGGAAGCATGTCGAATCGTTGAGAACAGCATGAATCATAGAATGCTGTCCAGATCTGGGAGTAAAGATCAAGCGACTCCTGATAAGGCCGGACGGAATCAAGAAGCGGCCAGTGGGAGCGGCTATAAGAAAAGAAAGCGCCCGTGGCAGACCAAGAGGCCTAATAGGGGAAATTTCCGCGGAAGGTCCAATAACAGGGATCCAAAGGCCCCAGTATGTGAAAAGTGTGGAAAGAATCATGGTGACAGACCATGCTTGATGGGCCAGAATGTATGCTACACCTGCGGAAAGCCCGGACATTTTTCCAGGGAATGTCCTCAAGCTATAACTGATCCAAGGCCAAGGACGGCGGGACGAGTGTTTGCACTCACTAGAGAGGATGCTCAGCGATCATCTGAGATGATCCAAGGTACAATCTATCTCAATGATCATGCTGTGACTACCCTATTTGATTCGGGTGCAAGTCATTCCTTTATATCTTATGAATGTGCTAAATGCCTAGGCCTTCTGATCAGCAAGTTACGTTATGATATACAGGTGAAAACCCCCACCAACGCTAGGGTAATCACATCTGATGCCTGTCTAAATAGTGTGGTGCGTTATGAGCACTGCAGTACCACCCTGGACCTGATCTGTATGCCTTTCCAGGAGATTGAGGTCATACTCGGTTTAAATTGGTTATCCTCCAATAATGTGATGTTGGACTGCAGAAATAAGACCCTAGTTCTTGGTCCAAAGATCACTAATCGGAGCTTAGAAGTACAACTGAACTTCGTGACAGAGGCTCAGGCAGAAAAATGTCTACGGAAAGGATGTCAGGGATATGTGGTATTCTTTTATGTTCAAACAGAAGTGGAGGAAGGCATCGAGGAGGTTCCTGTAGTCAATGAATTTCTTGAAGTCTTTCCAAAGGAGATTCAGGGATTGCCTTCGGAGCGTGAAGTGGAGTTTGCGATCGACATTGTACCTGGAGCTGGACCAGTATCAAAAGCCCCATACAGGATGGCTCCCAACGAAATGATGGAACTGAAGAAGCAAATTGAGGAGCTATTGGAGAAGGGTTTTATACGACCCAGTGTATCGCCATGGGGTGCTCCAGTACTGTTCGTCAAGAAGAAAGATGGTAGCTTAAGGCTGTGCATTGACTACAGGGAATTAAATAAGCTTACAGTTAAGAACAAGTATCCTCTTCCCAGAATTGATGACCTGCTAGATCAATTGGCGGGAGCGAGCTTATTCTCCAAGATTGACTTGAGATCTGGCTACCATCAACTAAGGGTCAAGCCAGATGATATTCCAAAGACGGCGTTCAGAACGCGCTACGGACATTTTGAATTTTTGGTGATGCCTTTTGGACTAACCAATGCACCTGCTATTTTCATGGACTATATGAACCGGATTTTCAGGCCTTATCTAGATCAGTTTGTTGTGGTCTTTATTGATGATATTCTGGTGTACTCCAAATCTCCAGAGGAGCATGAGAGGCATTTGAGGATTGTTCTTGGTACCCTTAAAGAGAAGAAGCTCTATGCTAAGCTGAGTAAATGCGAGTTTTGGCTGTCAGAAGTCAAATTTCTCGGTCATGTCATATCCCGAGACGGGGTAGCTGTAGATCCTAGCAAAGTTGAAGCAGTTTTGAGCTGGGAACAGCCAAGGACAGTGACAGAGATTAGAAGTTTTCTCGGCCTAGCAGGGTACTACAGACGATTCATTCAAGACTTTTCTCGAATTGCCTTACCACTTACCAAGCCGACCAGAAAAAATTAGCAGTTTAAGTGGGATGAGAAGTGCGAGGCTAGTTTCCAGCAGTTGAAGCAGAGATTAACGACTACTCCCGTGCTGATTATTCCAGACCCAACTCAGACTTATGTAGTCTACACTGATACTAGCAAGCAGGGGCTGGGATATGTGCTTATGCAGCAAGGTCGAGTAGTAGCCTACGCCTCTCGGCAGTTAAAGCCACATGAAGAGAATTATCCCACTCATGATCTGGAGCTTGCGGCGGTGGTCTATGCCCTGAAGATATGGAGGCACTATTTATACGGAGCAACGATAGAGTTGTTTTGCGACCACAAAAGCCTGAAGTATCTGCAGGATCAGAAGGAGCTGAACATGAGGCAGTGGCGATGGATGGAATTGCTAAAAGATTATGACTTCCAGATTAAATACCATCCAGGAAAAGCCAATGTGGTAGCTGATGCCCTGAGTAGAAAGGTGGTACAGGTTGCATACATGATGATCAAGGAATTAGAACTGATAGAAGATATGCGCGACTGGAGCCCTCTATATCAAATGCAACTGACGGAGAATCCTTTTGGAGGAGTTCATGTCAGAGCTTGCATAGAAGATGAGATCAAAGAGGCTCAGGAGCAGGATAAGCTCGCCGCAATATTCAAAGACAAGCTGGAGAAAGGGAAGACAAGGAATTTTGAGATGTCCCCAGACGGATTACTACAGTTTAGGGGAAAACCCTATATCCCAAATGTTGGGGATTAAGGGAAAGGATTCTGGAGGAAGCACATAAAAGCCGATATACGGTACATCCAGGTATGACCAAAATGTACCATGATGTTAAAAGGTTATTCTGGTGGCCTGGACTGAAGAAAGATGTTGTAGCTTACGTATCTAAGTGCTTAACCTGCCAGAAAGTGAAAGTTGAACATCAAAAGCCAGCAGGAACGTTGCAGCCTTTAGATATCCCTGAGTGGAAATGGGATGGGATTGCCATGGACTTTGTGGAAGGACTACCCTTGACACCAAGTAGACATGATGTGGTTTGGGTAGTAATCGATCGACTGACAAAGTCAGCACATTTCCTGGCAATCAATAAGAGAGATTCTCTAGAAAAGCTGGCAAAGCTGTATATAAAGGAGATCGTTAGTCTCCATGGTATCCCAAGCAGCATTGTGTCTGATAGAGATCCTCGATTTACTTCAAATTTCTGGAGGGCTCTACAGGAAGAAATGGGCACTACTCTCAGATTCAGTACAGCTTATCATCCTCAGACAGATGGTCAATCTGAAAGAACAATACAGACGTTAGAGGATATGCTGAGAGCATGTGTCCTAGATTTCAAAGGCAGCTGGGATATCCATTTACCCCTTATAGAGTTTGCATATAACAATGGTTATCAGGCCAGTATACAGATGGCACCTTTTGAAGCACTCTATGGACGGAAATGTAGATCCCCCTTATGCTGGCTAGAGTTGAGCGAGAGAAGAATGCTTGGTCCGGATATAGTGGATCAAACTGCAGAACAAGTTACGGTAATTAGAAAACGATTGTTGATGGCTCAAAGCAGACAGAAGAGCTATGCAGATGTCAGAAGGAAGCCGTTGGAGTTTGAAGAAGGAGAACATGTATTCCTTAAGTTAACTCCAACCACAGGAGCCGGACGATCGATTAAGGTGAAGAAGTTGCATCCAAGATACATCGGGCCATTCCAAATTCTCTCAAAGATAGGAGCAGTAGCCTACAAGTTGGATCTTTCTCCGAATCTCAGCCAGATACATGATGTGTTCCATATTTCCCAATTAAAGAAGTATATTCCAGATCCATCTCATGTGATTAAGCAAGATGAGGTCGCACTGCGAGATGACTTGACCTATGAGGTTGGACCGGTGCGAATTGCTGATAGAAAAGTCAAGCAGTTGCGGAATAAGCAAATTCCTTTAGTTAAGGTGATCTGGAAAGGCTTGACTGAACAAGAGGCTACATGGGAAACAGAAGAAAAGATGAAAGAGAAGTATCCAGAATTGTTTCTATAGGATAGGTGTAATGTAAATTTCGGGGATGAAATTTATTTTAAGGGGGAGAGAAATGTAATATCCTTAATTTTCTGTACTGGTTCCTAAGTACAGATTAAACTGAATATATGAGCTCTGTTCCCGGAAAAACATGTGGACCTTTATGTAAAGAAAAGGATTAAATTGCAAAAGAAAGGAAATTAAGGGACCTAAATGCAATTATGGAAAGTTTAAAGTTAGGAATGAAAGGTAGACAAAAATGTGGGGTCTTAAAGTGTAATTTTAGCCAAATTAAGGGACTTAATTATAAAGAAGGAAAAGTTCCCTGGGGCTAAAGTGTAATTAAAGAAAAATAAGCCAGAAGTGGTTTGCACCGCCCGACAGCATTTCAGTCCCAGATTCTACCAGAAGGTAGGGCAGGTGACGCCGGGTAACCAAGCCTAATACCGGAATTTTTGAAGACTCCAGATAGCCAGAAATGGACTGATCTTCCGAAAGTTATAAAAATTTATACCGGATACCCTAGATTTCAGATATAAGTGGGAAAATACAGGATGATGCACCCTTATGGGATGGATGTCAGGAAACTGACAGAATACCGATAGGAGGTCTGTAGGAAAAGTTATCTGCAAATTAGAAAATCCAGACGGGAGTGTGAGGCCTCCGGGGATCCGGGTTGGAGATTTATCGGTATTTTTAAAGGGACTGAATGCGATCGGATGACTTCGGTCAGATGACCGTTATAACCCCCAAGGATGCCTGAACACAGTAGGACACTGTATCTGGGAAAAAGAGCCAGTGTCCGGAAAAGGTGTATAATCGGTAAATAATAGTTAAAATATTCAATGAACTGTGCTAAAGGAAGATTTCTCGTAATACGTGCCATACAGGTAATGGATCCAGGAAGCCAAAAAATGGCGCCATTAGAGGTCCAATAAGACTCTTGGACTGATAGGTGGGCCAGTATCCAGCAGAACCCCGGAAAAGTGCGAAATTACGAAAATGCCCCTATGTTGTACAAAAAGGGCAGTAGATGAATAAAGGGTATTCTGGTCATTTTGGACAGACCCAGAGGTCAAGACATGTCTAAATAAGGTTGACTAGAGCCAGTATAAGCTTTGACCGGGTCCAAAAAGGTGTGAAATGACGATTTTACCCTTAGGGTTAAAATAGGACAAGATAGGGCACCAAGGGCATTTTGGTCATTTCGCAGGGGATCTGTAACTGAGTCTGGACCCAGTATTAAAAAGTTAATGATATAAAGGGTCTAGATACTAAATGTGAGGTCAGTAGACATAAAAATGATCTTCAGAAACATCAGATTCAGAAAACGGCACGTTTTTCTAGGCGATGGATCGGGCCGGTACCGGATTGGACCGGAAAGCTTCCAGAACCTCCAAATTTCGTCACATGAAGCATATGGGTGGTGAGGTGTCCTATGAGGTGTCCCATGAGGTGTCCAGGGTGATGCAGTAAAAGAGAATTAAAGAAAATAAGAAATTCCAGGAAAAACCAGGACCACAGGATCATAAGTCTTCCTAATTACAAGATTGCCATTGCTCAACACTATAAATACCCCCACCTAGCCCCTCATTTTGGCATAAGCAAGGAAGAAAGGAGGAGAGAAGTTCTTGAGAGGGAAAGTGTGAGAAAGAAAGAAGTAAGGAAGTTCTGGTGAAGTTGGAAGTAGTAGGGAAGTTCTAAAGCACTGCTTTTGAGGTAACAACTAATCCTAGCTCTTATGTAATGTCTTTGTGATGTGTTGTTTTGTTTGGTTGATTGTTGTCCTATATGTTATGCTTGAAGCTCTATTCCAATGCTATGATCATATGTTATTGAATATGGAAGCATGCAGCATACTTATCTGTACACAGTCACAAGCAAGCACCGTCACTCTACATTACATATTTTGTTATGATTATTGTTACTGGGATTCTTTTGAATCTCATTCCCAAACATAACATTACAGGGGAGGTTCTGTCAAAATAAAATTTGGAAATCTTAAGAGACGCCGGTAGGCTGCCGAAATTCCGGCATCGAAGACGGAACAAAGAAAGGAACTGATACGTACTGTGTACGTAGTGCTGTCTAAGGAGGCTGGAAGTGAGTGGACCCAGCAGGTTCATCCAGTCTTTCCTGGGTACTACGTAGAATGGTAGTTCTCATAAGGGAATTACCGAATCGGTACAACATCGGTTACTTTCTAAAGAAGAATTGTAGCAGTTATGCTGCCGGATTTTAGACAGAGAAGGATGTAATAAAATATGAGGGAGTTAATCATGCACTGATATATAACAATTGATTATTTGATATTAATTGTTATCTGGCCTGTATAACTGATATGTGTTGGTTGTATGCTTGGGTATGTAAAGACTAAATGCTGAAAATAGGCTCAGTGAACAGTAACTCGTGAAGACCCATTCATGTTTGATAAATCATTAAAAATAGTAAATGATTGAATTAATGTACGAAATTTTTAGGTTAAAAAGTAGACATACTAATCTTTAATTTTATATATATAATGTCTAATTTGGATGTATACACGAAAAGATATAAATTATTAAAGTTGGGACCAGAATGCTGGATTCAGGAGAAAGTCATTGGATGAACAGTAAGATTGAAACATTGACCCACGTTAAATTTGTCAAGGATTGGTCAACCAATGATTTTTCCCTGAAATATATTTGAGTTATCTTCATATAGCAATTTGAACCACTTTATTTCGATTTTTCTAGAATTAGTTATGAATATTCAAAGTCAGGTCACTCATCTGGAATTTGCCACAGTGAACAGTACTCGATATGAATAAAATTCCAGATTAAGTGTTTAGACTTCAATGACCCTGAAAGTGGTTTAAGTGCTACTGAATGGTCCCTAAGATGTATAAAAATAAGGATGTGATAGTAGCAATAGATATCCTTGTTCCTTGCGGTCCGGAAATGGGGTCATCTTGATTTCTAAGCAAAGGGTCCATATCAAAAGCACCTCTACGCAACGAGACTGACGAATGGAAGTGAATGGAAAGCGCCATGATGGCCAGACTACCGGGTTCCTACCGGAAAATTACTTTCTAGATTACGTGCCTCGGCTTCACACGGAAAACAAGCAGATGAGGAAGAAGAAGGCGTTCGAGAGAAAGCATATTACATAATAGGCACAAGAATGTCGCAACCAAAGCTGTAACAACATTTTTATGTCTTTTATCTTGTGCCGCTTTCTTCTTTTCATTTGCAGCGTAAGATATCTATTCTAAGAACTCCCACCGCCCGGAAATTCTTTCCAAATTTCGTGCGAGATAAAAGGATATTCTCCGAACGAGACTCTTGGGGTAATTTGTCAGAGTATTATAGGTGGAAGCAAATGAATTCCAATCCAATCAATGTAACATCCCTAATTTCTGTACTAAGTTGTATGTACAGATTGAATAAAATATATGAGATGTTTAGGAAAATATGTGGCCATATTTATGTAAAGAAAAGGATTAATTGGAAGAGGAAGAAAGTCTAAGAGCCAAAGTGCAAAATTACGAAAATGCCACTGTGATGCCCTAAGAAACCAGAAGTAAATAGAGGGCATTTTGGTCATTTCACACAATGGATGGATATAAGAGGAAATTTGATAGTAAATTATTATAATTAATATGAGAATTTATGGAGTTGACAGAAGTCAAAAAGGAGTCCTGTAGAATTAATTATGGAATTTACGGTGAAAAATGACACCGATAAAGGGTTAAAGGAAACATATGTAATTTTTAACAGGACTTCTGGGTCTCAGAAAATTATGAAACTTTGTAGAGAATTCATTTTATATTAGAATGAATTTCTAAAAATGTTAGAACAATTAAAAGAGGTGTTTAGCATTTATGCTAAGATCAGGGTAAGTTACGGATATCGGTATGAGGAAAGTACATTGGGATTTGGGCCAGTTAGCTATTGGACCTAAAAGAGGCCCAATATTTCGTCCTAGGCCATCCCAATAAGGCCCAAAAGTTATCTTGGAGCCCAAGTCCAAATAATAAATAATTTATGGATTTTTGAAAAGAAAGAAAAAGAGAATAAAGTAAGAATTAGGTGTTGCACATGGTGGGACCCACAAGGACACAAGAATGGCACCCAAAAAGAGGAAGGTTAGGTGTACCAAGGGAGGCCATGCTAGTGATGTCATGGTGGTAAGGTCTTGAGTGAAAAGTGAAAAGACATTCCAAGATCAAACCTTTAACCATTAGATCAAATAGTTTCCAAAGTGATCTTAGCCTTCAAATGGAACATGACTTTTGCTATAAATACCCCCCCTTTCCATTCATTCTTCACACCCAAGAGCTCCTTTAGAAAGAGAAGTGAGTTCTAGAGAAAGAAAGTGGAAGAAAGCAAGGAAGAAGCAAGGGTCTTGAAGGAGCAAGTAAGGTAAGTTGTCTCCTTGCTTCTACCTTTTGTTCTTATGGTTTGTGCTTGAGTTTAAGTGATTTTTTAGGCTTAAATATTGGGGAAATGCTGCTGGAATTTCTATGTATATGTGAGAGGAACATGAGTTTTATGTCATAGATAGTTTAGACAAGCTTAAACAAGCTAGTTGCATGGTTGGTTGTTGGATTAAGTTGATGTTCTTGACTTTACCATGGAAGAACATTTCGGTTTGCACTGTTCATGCACTGTTCATGATAGAAAGAGATGGAATTTTAATTATTTAATGCTTCCATTGAGTTTATATGATAATTTTGTGTAGGATTGGAAAGGTTTTTAACCTTGGAAACCATTGGAATTAAAGGTTATAATGTTGAAAATTCCTCACGGTTACTGTTCACTCGCATGAACAGTGATTTGAATTTCATGATTTGATGCTTCCAATGGTCTTAAAATGAGATTTTGTGTGGGGGAAAAGTGGAGGAACAAGTATGGGAAGCATTGGAATCAAAATGAGAATTTTTGAAAGAATTATGCATGTTTTTCAAATCTGTCCGGAACAGTGCATAGTTGCTGGAATTTGGTTGTTTTGAGTTCATAAATGGATTCAAAAGGCCAAATTGTGTAGGGTAAGGTCAAGACATCAATTGATTCAAAGGCTAAGTCAATTGGTAAAGATTAAAGGAAGTTATGTTACTTAAAGTAAGCTTAGTGTTCAAGAGAAGTTAGATTGTAATGGTTGGATGGTAATGTGATGTTAGGAATTGCTTGGTGTGCTCAAAAGAGGGCAGCCATAGAGCAAGGAAAAGTAAGAAGGAAGAAGCAAAGTTAAAGTGGAAAGAAGTAAAGCAATAAGGTAGTAAACTTACCCTAAACTTGTATGTATTGAATGTTATGCTTGATTGTGCTATGACTTTGTTGAATTGTGTGCATATGTGTATATGATTGAAGCTCTGTTTCTATGATTACCTTGGCCAATTGTATTTCATATGTTACATGGAAGCATGCACATTACACAATGTTTACACTTTCACAAGCAAGCACAAGTATTTACTTTAATGCATGCATTGTTTAGTACCGTTTGCTACTGAGATTTCCCCAGAAATCTCACCCCCTCCATGTAATCCCAAACCCACAGGTTTACGAATGAGTAAAGAAGATAAAGAGGCATGAAGAGAGGTTGGGAATTGGAAGATTTGAATATTATGTAATAAATGTGCGAGTTGTTGCATGTAATGTTGTTATATGACAAGTTGAGCAACAATGTTCATGATGAAAAGGTATAATAGTAAATGATGAAATAAATGTATCAAATAATTATGGCATAACCCCATAATGTATATGAATGTATGAAAGGCCAAAGAGATTGGTTATGTGTTCTGGAACAATTAATGGAAAATTCATGTTTTTGAGGTTAAGGTTAAGGTTAAGATTCAAAGATATTTTCTAGAAAATGCCGTTGTGCTGGTAGACTATACAAGTACTGTGTACGTAGGTGCTGTCTAAGGAGGCTGGAAGTGAGTGGACCTAGCCGGTTCATCCAGTCTTTCCTGGGTACTTACGTAGAATGGTAGTTCTCATGGGGAATTACCGAATCAGTACAGTTATCTTCTACCAGAATTTTTGGCAAAGAGAGATATAATAAAGTCAAGATTACTTCCATAAGTGTACTCTGAGATGTTTAAAGGAGGATGTTTCATTTTGGTATCAGAGCAAAGGATTCTGGCTTAGAAAATGCTCTGAACAGATGATTTCTGGCGTTAGTACAGAATAAAGTTAGCACAGAACAAAGGGTTCTGGCTCAGAGGATAAGATTCTAGCACAGAACAGAAGGTTCTGGCTCAGTGATGCTCTGGTTTAGTGAGACTGATCCCTTAAACAAATGAGAAGTTTGAGTGGTTCTTTCCCTAGAGTATGATATAGGGATGGTGTTCACTGCTTAGAAAGGTTTAGATAGAAGACAGTGACACTAGACGAATGAGACTGTACCCTAAGCTTTATAGTCTTACGAAGGATATGATTACGATCGGCTAATCTTAGTCAGCGATACAGCCGAGGTCTCATGTTTATTAAAATAATGTGGCTGGACTAAGCAGAATAATGTTTAAGAAGCAGTTTCCTCTATGGATAGAGATAGAAGCTGATCAGTTCACGACTAAGGAAGCTATAAGAGTAGCTTGAGGTATCGTGTTGTGACTAGATACTATAGTGAGCATGCTAGATGTCCAAGTTGCGACAAGTTAAGTCATAAGTCACAATGAGAGAAGACTTTTGGTCGCAAAACACAGGGTAAATGTTGGAGTAGTAGACATGGGGATTCATAAAGTTAAGCTTGAAACATCAGCTAATCAGTGAGACCCCCAACCTTTAATGCTGTATAAAGATGAGGTACACCTAGACTTTGACTCTTCAGGTAGTGAAGAGAGTTCAGATGACAGCATAAGGGACTCAATCAGGAAGGTTTATAGTAAAGTACCCATGCATATTTTTGTAGACTCGGATTTATAGTCTGGAAATTATGAGAAATTCAGTCAGATGTTGTGTATGCATCAGATAATGCTGCACTAGATAATGATGGGTCTAGTAATTATGTACAGGATGAGTTTGATAGAGTGCTCTCTAACCTGATATAAGCTCTATTCCTCCGATGAGAGGACAGATTTCAGCTGAGGAAGCTGAGTACTGATACTGGATTATAGGTAGGCCAGATATTATTCCTCCTTTACTAGAGTTTAAGGATAAGTTTGATATGAGTAGCCTAAGAACCAGTTACAATCTGTGACATCCCTTCCTATTATCCCAGTCCAGGAATATACAAGGGTATAGATAAAGATTAAAGGGATATTTCTAGCCCTAATCCACCCCAGCCTTCTTTATGAAAGATAGACAATGTGACTATACTAGTCTCAAGAAAGGCTGTGGGAAGTGAACTACTTAGTTTAGGTTAAGGGATGGAAGGAAGTAGAAATCAAGAGCAGTCAGTTTAGCTGCAGTTCTTCAATGCCGTAGCAAGGATGATAAATAGAGATGTGATAGAGGGCATTAACCTGGATTAAGTTTTCATGTTAGTAGCATGATATGAGATGGCCATAAGCCATATATTGCCATATACCCTACGTGGCATGTAAAGCTAAGTGAGCTTTTGGCAAATGGTTCACAACTGATGTGTAAGGATCGGCCATTACTAGGGTAAAGACTAGACAAGAAGATTATAAGGGAATGTTTAAAGCAAGTTAGATCCAGGTCGGATGTAAAAAAGTTTGGAACATAGCTAGAAGTCCTCGAGAAGTTAGGCCATGACGAAAGGTGACCCGAGGTCGTGACTAAAGAATGTAGAGCTGTCCAGTCATGACAAGTAGAATGAGATGGTCGCGACTAAAGTTCATGGATACGTTGCACCTAGTTCATACTCAGGTCACGATGAAGATGCGCAGGGACCTGATGAAGGATGAAGATGCCAGCCTCACTGAAGGTTATCAGTTAGAGGTTTAGCACATGATGTAGGCAAGCTAAACAGTATGAGAAATAGAGATACATGCTAGTCTAAGATGATGTTCAGAAGTAGATCCTTTATATGACTATCAAGAGTAAATCTACATTTGGAAAGACTTTGTTCATTTAGTCTTTTATGAACAAAAGAATCAAAAGTTAGGATAAGGCTTGTGCAAGAAATGAGCCTAACATATGGCTTCAAGTTCTCGAAAGTTAAAGTCCCTAAAACAGGATATTAGTCCCACATCGGTTGGGGAGGTGAACGAAGCATGCCTTATAAGGGTGTGGATACCTCTCCCTCATGAACGCGTTTCCAGTACTCACCAAGCGCCCTCGTCACCAAGCGCCCCAGTGCGGGTAGGCAGGCACGAGTGGTAGGCAGGCAGTGCTGGGAAACAAAACCCTGACCTCGTGTGGGCCTAGAGGCGCCTGCCTAAGGGGAGATGGGACAATATCTTCTGCTACATGTAACACCCCAATTTTTAGGCCTAGAGATGCCAGAAAAAGAATTCAAGGGCATAATCGTAATTATGGGAAAGATCGGGCTGGTAGCCGATGAGTACCATATTTTGCCAGAAAATAGAGAAAATTATGCTGATCATTTCACTGAACTGTGAAATGTGCATATGAGGTCTCTAGGTGTATGAAAGAATTAGAAATATGACCAGGGGTAAAATGGTCATTTTTGAAAAGTGTGCGCGGGAGCGTACTTTCAGGCCAAAATAGCCCGGTCCGGATAAAATATCTAAAAATACCAGGAGATAGAGAAAAGGATTCCGGATTGAATGACGCAACACAGAATTTTGATTTGAGGTCCCGATTTTTCTGTAAAAATTCCTGAAGATGGGAAATTACAGTTATAATCGGTAAAGGAAGAGCAGTCCGAATAGAGATGATCGGATTATGGCCAGAGGCCATACAGTATTGTCTAAGGCCCTTAGTGACACCAGGGAAGGCCCAGGCCCATAATATCAGTTCAGTGGTAAGAGGGGCCGGTGTCCGGGAAAAATGTGCAAAATGACGAAAATGCCCTTATGTTATAGAATAACTGAAGAATAAGTAAAGGGTATTTTGGTCATTTGGCTAAGGTTAGACAGTCAAGAAGGGGTATCTGGATAGTTGACCAGGGCCAGAGAATACTCTGGTAAAATATGAAAAGACAATAATGCCCCTATACCTAGTAAAGGAAATGAAAGGACTTAAGTGCAATTATGGAAAGTTTCAAGGCCAAAAAGGAAAGTAGACAAAAATGTGGGGTCCTTAAATGTAATTTTAGCCAAGTAAAAAGGGACTTAAATGAAAAGAAGAAAAGTTCCCTGGGGCTAAATTGTAATTAAAGAAAGTCAGGCCGGAAGTGGTTTGGACTGTCCGAAAGCATTTCAGTCCTAGATTTCATCGGTAGAGAGAGCAAGTGACGCTCGGTAATCTGGCTTAATACAGGAATTTTTGAAGACTCCAGATAGCCAGAAATGGACTGATCGTCCAAAAGTTATAAAAATTCATACCGGATATCCTAGAATTCAGATCTAGGTGACAAAATACAGGATGATACGTCCTTATGGGGCGGATGTCGGGAAACTGACAGAATACCGATAGGAGGCCTGTAGAAAAAGTTATTCGCAAATTAGAAAATCCAGACGGGAGTGTGAGGCCTCTGGGTATCCGATAGGGAGATTTATCGGTATTTAAAAAGGGACTGAATGAGTTCGGATGATCTCGGTCAGATGACCGATATGACTCACAGGGATGCCTGAACACCGCGGGCTAGTGTTTCGGACAGAAGGAGCCGGTGTCCGGATATGTGTATAAATGGTGAATAATAGATAAAATATTCAATAATTATTAACGGGGGAAGATTCCTCGTAATGCGTGCCATGAAGGTATTGGACCCAGAAAGGCCCAATAATGGCGCCATCAGAGGCCCAGTAAGACACTTGGACTGATAGGTGGGCCAGTGTCCGGCAGAACCCCGGAAAAGTGCGAAATTACGAAAATGCCCCTGTGTTGTACAAAACTGTAACAGATGAATGAAGGGCATTTTGGTAATTCTGGACAGGCCCAGAAGCCAAGGTACATATAGATAAAGTTACTGAGAGTCAGTATATACCCTGACAGAGTACAGAAGGGTGTAAAATGACGATTTTACCCTTAGGGTTAAAATAGTGCAAGAAAGGGCACCCAAGGGTATTTTGGTAATTTGCCAAGGGCTGTTTCTTGGGAATCGAGCCATCAGAATACTTGAGCTTGATCAGGATCCAAGACAACATTCCCAGAGTCCAAAAACGTAGGCCCAGTAATGTGTGGGAAAAAGTGGCATTAAAATATTATTTTAATGCTGTTTCAATAAAGTAAAGTTACTCGGTTGGCACGATAACCGAGAAGGTGATCAGATTAAGTCCTGGATTTATCTGGATAGCATTGGAAGGCGTGACAGGTGCCAGTAGGATGACACATGGCGCCAACATAAAGGCAGAAGAAAAAGTTGAGGACACGTACTACGAGGCAAGAGACTGGACCGGTGAGTCAGCATGCTGAGTCAGCTGCTGAGGTGTCCAGGATTTCAGACATGTGATAAATGTGGCGTTGAGGTGTCCTGGTGAGGTGTCCCGATGATGTCATGCATGATGCAGTAAAGGAGGAATTAAGAAAAATAGGAAAATCCAGGAAAAACCAGGACCGCAGGATCAAAGTTCATGGTAATTACAGAATTGCCATTGAAGGCAATTATAAATACCCCCCCTTGGCTCATTTGCATTCACGCATAGCTTGGGTAAGGGAGAGAAAGAAGAGAGAGAAGGAGAAGGAAAGGAAGAGAGAAAGGAGAAAAGGAAGTAAGGAAGTTCTGGCGGAGCTGGAAGCAGAATAAAGATAGTGGAGTTCTGCTAAGCTAGCCAGGTAGTAACTAATCTTAGCTTTTATGTAATGGCTTTGTGATTTGTTGTGCTATTGTTTGGTTGGATTGTTGTCTTATATGTTATGTCTGAAGCTCTGCTATAATGCTATGATCATATGTTGTTAAGCATGGAAGCACGCAGCATACTTATCTGTGCACAATCACAAGCAAGCACTGTCACTCTGCATTACATATATTGTTATGATTGTTGCTACTGAGATTCCCCCGAATCTCATCCCAATAAGTAAACCATTACAGGGGAGGTTATGTCAAAATGAATTCTGGGAATTTTAAGAGACGCCGTTATGCTGCCGAAGTAAAGACTGAACATCAGTATATGATAAGTACTGTGTACGTAGTGCTGTCTAAGGAGGCTAGAAGTGAGTGGACCTAGCCGGTTCATCTAGTCTTTCCTGGGTACTACGTAGAATGGTAGTTCTCATGAGGGGATTACCGAATCAGTACGGTTCAGTTCTTTGTACAGATGAAGCGTAGCGGTTATGTTGCCGGATTTCAGGCAGGAAAAGATGTAATAGAGATATGAGAATTTATGTACATGACTGGATGTAAAACAACTTATTAATTAATAATAATTGTTGTTTGGCATGTTTGACTGATGTATGATGGATGTATGCATATGTATGCAAAGTAGAAATGCTGAAATATACCACTGTAAACAGTAACACGTGGTGACAAGGTCATGTTTGATAAATGATTAAAAATAGTAAATGGATGAATAAATGTACGAAATTTTTATGGTAAATAGTAGACATACCAAACTTTAATTTGATATATAAAACGTCTCATTTGGATATCTACACACGGAGATATAAATTATCAAAGTTGGGACCAGAATGCTGGATTCAGGAGAAAAACGCTGGATGAACAGTAAAATAGAAACGTTGACTGAAGTTGACTCGGTCAATGTATAGTCAACGAGTTATTTTTCCCTGAAATATAATTGAGTTATCTTCATTTAGAAATTGGAACCACTTCATTTAGATTTTTCTAGAATTAGTTATGATTTTTCGAACTTGGGTCACTCATCTGGAAGTTACACAGTGAACAGTACTCGATAAGAGTAAAACTCCAGATTGAGAAATTGGACTTCAATGACCTTGAAAGTGGTTCTAAATGCTACTGAATGGTCCCTAAGACATACAAAAGTAAGGATGTTTCATTTTGGTATCAGAGCAAAGGATTATGGCTTAGGAAATGCTCTGAACAGATAATTTATGGTGTTAGTACAGAATAAGGATAGCACAGAACAAAGGGTTCTGGCTCCGAGCATAAGATTCTGGCACAGAACAAAGGGTTCTGGCTCAGTGATGCTCTAGTTTAGTTAGTTTGATTCCTTAAACAAATGAGAAGTTTGAGTGGTCCTCTCCCTAGAGTATGATATAGGGATGGTGTTCACTGCTTGAAAAGGCTTAGACAGAAGACAGTGACACCCAGATGAATGAGGCTGTACCCCGAGCTTTATAGTCTTACGAAGGATATGATTATGATGGGCTAATCTTAGTCAGCCGATACAGTCGAAGTCTCATGTTTATTAACACAATATGGCTGGACTAAGCAGAATAATGTTTAAGAAGCAATTTTCTCTATGGATAGAGGCAGAAGCTTATCAGTTCAGGACTAAGGAAGCTGCAAAGAGTAGCTTGAGGTATCGTGTTGTAACCAGATACTGTAGTGAGGATGCCAGATATCCAAGTTACAACAAGTTCAGTCATAAGTCACGATGAGATGTGGGCAACCCAGGCTCGCCAAGATCAAGAGCGAGATTCTGCTATCACTACGGTGGTTGCTGCTGCGGTTGCAAGATTACAGCAGTCTGGGAAGGAGGTAGGACCAGAGAATGATATAGAACCTGAACCTCAGCCAGATCATGAGCAGACTGGAATGAATAGACATCAGGGGTCTATAAGAAATAATAATAACCAGGAAAGTCTGCAAACATGGATGGAGCGATTCCATAAGTTTAATCTGCCCATGTTTGAAGGGACTTTTGACACCCGAGTAGCTAAGGATTGGGTAAGCCAGTTAGAGAAAATCTTTAAAGATTTTAGAATGTCCCACTGAAAGAAAGACCCAGCTGGCAGTTTACAAACTAGAAAAGAATGTGCAATAACCAGAAAAGAGTGAGCCTACTCCATCAGTACCACTGAAAGTGATGCCACCAGGTTCCCTGAGAAGGAACAGTAAGAAGAGAAATGAGCCAGTATATGGGTCAAAAGTTAATAAGAAGCAAGGAAGTAGGCCAGGTAGTGGGCCAAGAGAAGTTAGTAGGCAACCAAGGCCTAATATATGTAGGAACTGTGGTCGAGACCATGGTACGAGGCCTTGTCCAGTAGGTCAAGGGTTATGTTATAGGTGTGGAAAGCCTGGACATTATGCCAGGGAGTGTCCACAGAACACAACGGGCGAAAGATACCCGACTCAGGGAAGAGTATATACCTGACTGGCAACGGGATAAGAAAGTCTCCTGTGCCAAACTAAGGTACGAGTTTATTTGTGTTCTGTTTCCACTGGCTAATGAATGGATAAATCCTGTATGTGATTGGATTGTATTGTCCAGTATGCACACTATTGAGCTACCCTATATCTAGTATGTTGCCGTTGTATGAGGATGAGTATGACTACATGTTTTAAAAGTAGGAAGTAGAGAAGAGGAGTCTTATGTCGCGACTAATATGTACAGATAAGTTGATGTTGCGACGTGAGAAGACCTCAGGTCGCGATGAGTAATATTGCAGTACGCGACCAGTGTACAAAGGAGTTCAGGTAGCGATGTTATAGGTTGCGACTAAAGGACACAGAGATGCCAGGTCGTGACGAGTAGTATGCGACGGTTGCGACTAAAAGTCGCAGAGCATGTGAGTTGTAACTATGCAGTTCTCAAGTTGCGACTATAATTGGCAGAGGCCATATGATGAAGAGAATGAAGGTACCAAACTCGCTGAAGTCCACCAGCTAGAGGATTGGTATAGCATATGGTAAGCCAGACAGTACAAAGGTACTGAGAAATGAAAAATCAGTTTAAGACGAGGTTTAAAGTAGATCCTCCATGTGATAACTAAGAGTATATCTACGTTACAGAGGTTTTATTCAGCTAATCTGAATAAAAAACCTAAAAGCTAGAATGAGATCTTCCAGAGATGATCCTAGTATATGGCCTAATGGTAAAGACGTGATGGTTAATAGATAAAGAGCTCAATGTTCTCTGAGCAGAGGGATTTCATCACGGAGAAGTGATGGACCTAGGGCATAGTACCCTAGAAAGTAGAAGTAATAGTAAAAGATGATGAATGAGATCTATGCAACTGAAGTTTGCTAGGATCAAGAGAAAGACGCATTTTCAGGTGCTTAAGGGCTGTGGCTCGTGTGTCTGGAAAACAAAACCGTGACCTCATGTGGGCACCAGGCCTGCCTAAGGGGAAGCGGATAATATCTTTGTGAAGAGGTTCTGGCTGTTACAGTAAAGGCCGATAAGGAACCACAGTCTGGTCAAGAATAGACTTAGACTGATAGATAGACAAAAGAAGAAAAGAGATGGTAGAAGGTAGCCACAGATTACGAGGTACAGTGACTCCCCTATGTAAGAAAGAGTGATGAAGGGTTGAGTCTATACCCTGATAAGAGGGTAGCATGGCAGCCTGAGCTAAATAGATGAATGCTTCAGAATGATTGATAATAAGATAGGCAATATGATAAAGGAAATATGTTTCGAGGCTTACTTAGTCTATTACGATGTCTAATGGATGGTTGAGCAAAGTATGATGGTGATATGGCTTATGATGCCATAAGTTATGATGAATAGTTGCATCTCCTTGCACTGGTCATATGATGACATGCATGTTAGAGTATGCTATGATGAATGGATACTCCCCTTTTGCAGTGCATGCAGGGTAGAGTATATATGAGTACATATATGAGATGAGAAAGTATGAGAAATTATGTTGCTCCCATACCATATGATATGAGGATGATATGATACTCAGACATGATGTATGATTGAGGTTACTCAGATATGATTGAGGTTACTCAGGTATTTCTATAGGCTTATGAATACAGTACTCAGGGTCATTTCTATTAAGCGGAATGGTATACAGATAACGGTAAAGGGATTGTTTCTAGATCACTCTTTAGATAAGAGTTGGATCTGAAACAGATGGCTCTCAGATAGAGCTAGATTCAGATGAGTATAGATCACTCTTCAAATAAGAGTTGGATCTGATGTAGAATGCTCGCAGTTAGAGCATAGTTCAAATGGCTCACAGTTAGAGCACAGGTTGAAAGATAAGAAGGAACTCCTGAGTAAAAGAGGAAGTAAGTAAAGTCTGGGTAAATGATATGAGGCTATAAAATTTTCAAATGTTTATTTATGGAGTTATCAACAGGTGGAAGCAGTTAACCTTATAACTTAGTCTGTTGGTTTAAAATCTTCGGGAAATATACAGTACAACAGAATCGCAGTTAGATTCTGGAGGGTCATAGTTAGATCCTAGCATGGCTCCAGGGTCGCAGATAGATCCTAACAGCTTCAGGGTCGCAGTTAGATTCTGAAGAGGCTAATGGTTGATCGTAGTCAGATCCCGAGGTCGTAGTTAGACCTAGCCTAAGGAAAGTAATGAGCCATGAGATATGAGTACAATGTAGTATCTCTTTGAAGATGAATGCCAAAGACGAAGTTAAGGTAAGGAAGCTTCACTAGTTGATACACTCATCCAGAAAAATTATTTAAAATTGTTTTCCCAGAGAGCCTCTAGTATACAGACTAAACTTAGCTTTCCCTTAGCAAAGACGGAGTCCAAGTCCAAAGCTGAGTACTGATATTCAAAGTTTGATAGAAGTATGCCTGAGAAGCAAAGAACAGAATCCTCTATGTGTTGAGAATAGAAAAGCATTGGCTAAGAGCACTCTGGGAGGTAGCTCAAGTTGTAAAGCCAATAGCAAGAGAAAGAGGCGATAGTTCAGACAAGGGACTGATCAAGGTGATGATCAAATTGGAGAGCAGAGATGTCAATATGGTGGAAAGAGCCATGGCACATGGGAGTGTCGAGCAGGGCAAAGCAGTTGTGGTAAGAAAGGCCACTTTGCAAGAGGTTGCCCTGAGAATGCAGACATCCCTAGGAAAGGTATTTGCTCTTACCCCAGACACAGTCTTCAATATTTCCTGAGGTCGACCCTAAGAATGGTTAAGAAGAACCATAGCTGTAAGGGCGACTGAGCTGTAAGGAACTATATGCCTAGATGATGATATGGAAGAGTTCTTTTCGGATCTAAAGAAAGTGGTCATGATAACAAGTCATGAGAGATTAAAAGGCCAGAGAGACCTAGAGAAGAGGGTCTAAGGCAAAGCAGAGATAGAACGTAGTTCTATAAGAAAGAGATTGCTAGGGCCTAAAGCCATACAAAGAGTAATCTAGCCCTAACCCAGTGGCACGAAAGGTGCTAAGGCAAGAGTATCCTAACAATAGTTAAGCCCTAAGAAGGGATAAGAAAAGTGCAAATGCCACAAAGATTTGGCATAGATGCATGAAGTTATGAGAAAAGTCAGAGAAGTTATCTATGATCTCGTATCAGGAGAAAGAAAGTTAAAAGAACAATATCTCTCCTGAGAGATTAGCAAAGTGTAAGAGGGGTGATGTAGATCCCAGAGTACATCAAAATTCTAAGGGATAAGATATGAAAGAAATGGACACTACTCACAAGTGTAATGAATTGTCCATAAGTATAAGAGGATGAATGCCCCAAGCCTTAGTCATAAACCAGGAAAAAAATATGCAGAGGAGCTATATCCTGGATAGTTGATTGAGGTATTAAGTAAATTTCGAGGACGAAATTTATTTTAAGGGGGGTAGAAATGTAACACCCCAATTTTTAGGCCTAGAGATGCCAGAAAGAGAATTCAAGGGCATAATCGTAATTATGGGAAAGATCGGGCTGGTAGCCGATGAGTACCATATTTTGCCAGAAAATAGAGAAAATTATGCTGATCATTTCACTGAACTGTGAAATGTGCATATGAGGTCTCTAGGTGTATGAAAGAATTAGAAATATGACCAGGGGTAAAATGGTCATTTTTGAAAAGTGTGCGCGGGAGCGTACTTTCAGGCCAAAATAGCCCGGTCCGGATAAAATATCTAAAAATACCAGGAGATAGAGAAAAGGATTCCGGATTGAATGACGCAACACTGAATTTTGATTTGAGGTCCCGATTTTTCTGTAAAAATTCCTGAAGATGGGAAATTACAGTTATAATCGGTAAAGGAAGAGCAGTCCGAATAGAGATGATCGGATTATGGCCAGAGGCCATACAGTATTGTCTAAGGCCCTTAGTGACACCAGGGAAGACCCAGGCCCATAATATCAGTTCAGTGGTAAGAGGGGCCGGTGTCCGGGAAAAATGTGCAAAATGACGAAAATGCCCTTATGTTATAGAATAACTGAAGAATGAGTAAAGGGTATTTTGGTCATTTGGCTAAGGTTAGACAGTCAAGAAGGGGTATCTGGATAGTTGACCAGGGCCAGAGAATACTCTGGTAAAATATGAAAAGACAATAATGCCCCTAGACCTAGTAAAGGAAATGAAAGGACTTAAGTGCAATTATGGAAAGTTTCAAGGCCAAAAAGGAAAGTAGACAAAAATGTGGGGTCCTTAAATGTAATTTTAGCCAAGTAAAAAGGGACTTAAATGAAAAGAAGAAAAGTTCCCTGGGGCTAAATTGTAATTAAAGAAAGTCAGGCCGGAAGTGGTTTGGACTGTCCGAAAGCATTTCAGTCCTAGATTTCATCGGTAGAGAGAGCAAGTGACGCTCGGTAATCTGGCTTAATACAGGAATTTTTGAAGACTCCAGATAGCCAGAAATGGACTGATCGTCCAAAAGTTATAAAAATTCATACCGGATATCCTAGAATTCAGATCTAGGTGACAAAATACAGGATGATACGTCCTTATGGGGCGGATGTCGGGAAACTGACAGAATACCGATAGGAGGCCTGTAGAAAAAGTTATTCGCAAATTAGAAAATCCAGACGGGAGTGTGAGGCCTCTGGGTATCCGATAGGGAGATTTATCGGTATTTAAAAAGGGACTGAATGAGTTCGGATGATCTCGGTCAGATGACCGATATGACTCACAGGGATGCCTGAACACCGCGGGCTAGTGTTTCGGACAGAAGGAGCCGGTGTCCGGATATGTGTATAAATGGTGAATAATAGATAAAATATTCAATAATTATTAACGGGGGAAGATTCCTCGTAATGCGTGCCATGAAGGTATTGGACCCAGAAAGGCCCAATAATGGCGCCATCAGAGGCCCAGTAAGACACTTGGACTGATAGGTGGGCCAGTGTCCGGCAGAACCCCGGAAAAGTGTGAAATTACGAAAATGCCCCTGTGTTGTACAAAACTGTAACAGATGAATGAAGGGCATTTTGGTAATTCTGGACAGGCCCAGAAGCCAAGGTACATACAGATAAAGTTACTGAGAGTCAGTATATACCCTGACAGAGTACAGAAGGGTGTAAAATGACGATTTTACCCTTAGGGTTAAAATAGTGCAAGAAAGGGCACCCAAGGGTATTTTGGTAATTTGCCAAGGGCTGTTTCTTGGGAATCGAGCCATCAGAATACTTGAGCTTGATCAGGATCCAAGACAACATTCCCAGAGTCCAAAAACGTAGGCCCAGTAATGTGTGGGAAAAAGTGGCATTAAAATATTATTTTAATGCTGTTTCAATAAAGTAAAGTTACTCGGTTGGCACGATAACCGAGAAGGTGATCAGATTAAGTCCTGGATTTATCTGGATAGCATTGGAAGGCGTGACAGGTGCCAGTAGGATGACACATGGCGCCAACATAAAGGCAGAAGAAAAAGTTGAGGACACGTACTACGAGGCAAGAGACTGGACCGGTGAGTCAGCATGCTGAGTCAGCTGCTGAGGTGTCCAGGATTTCAGACATGTGATAAATGTGGCGTTGAGGTGTCCTGGTGAGGTGTCCCGATGATGTCATGCATGATGCAGTAAAGGAGGAATTAAGAAAAATAGGAAAATCCAGGAAAAACCAGGACCGCAGGATCAAAGTTCATGGTAATTACAGAATTGCCATTGAAGGCAATTATAAATACCCCCCCTTGGCTCATTTGCATTCACGCATAGCTTGGGTAAGGGAGAGAAAGAAGAGAGAGAAGGAGAAGGAAAGGAAGAGAGAAAGGAGAAAAGGAAGTAAGGAAGTTCTGGCGGAGCTGGAAGCAGAATAAAGATAGTGGAGTTCTGCTAAGCTAGCCAGGTAGTAACTAATCTTAGCTTTTATGTAATGGCTTTGTGATTTGTTGTGCTATTGTTTGGTTGGATTGTTGTCTTATATGTTATGTCTGAAGCTCTGCTATAATGCTATGATCATATGTTGTTAAGCATGGAAGCACGCAGCATACTTATCTGTACACAATCACAAGCAAGCACTGTCACTCTGCATTACATATATTGTTATGATTGTTGCTACTGAGATTCCCCCGAATCTCATCCCAATAAGTAAACCATTACAGGGGAGGTTATGTCAAAATGAATTCTGGGAATTTTAAGAGACGCCGTTATGCTGCCGAAGTAAAGACTGAACATCAGTATATGATAAGTACTGTGTACGTAGTGCTGTCTAAGGAGGCTAGAAGTGAGTGGACCTAGCCGGTTCATCTAGTCTTTCCTGGGTACTACGTAGAATGGTAGTTCTCATGAGGGGATTACCGAATCAGTACGGTTCAGTTCTTTGTACAGATGAAGCGTAGCGGTTATGCTGCCGGATTTCAGGCAGGAAAAGATGTAATAGAGATATGAGAATTTATGTACATGACTGGATGTAAAATAACTTATTAATTAATAATAATTGTTGTTTGGCATGTTTGACTGATGTATGATGGATGTATGCATATGTATGCAAAGTAGAAATGCTGAAATATACCACTGTAAACAGTAACACGTGGTGACAAGGTCATGTTTGATAAATGATTAAAAATAGTAAATGGATGAATAAATGTACGAAATTTTTATGGTAAATAGTAGACATACCAAACTTTAATTTGATATATAAAACGTCTCATTTGGATGTCTACACACGGAGATATAAATTATCAAAGTTGGGACCAGAATGCTGGATTCAGGAGAAAAACGCTGGATGAACAGTAAAATAGAAACGTTGACTGAAGTTGACTCGGTCAATGTATGGTCAACTAGTTATTTTTACCTGAAATATAATTGAGTTATCTTCATTTATCAATTGGAACCACTTCATTTCGATTTTTCTAGAATTAGTTATGATTTTTCGAAGTCGGGTCACTCATCTGGAAGTTACACAGTGAACAGTACTCGATAAGAGTAAAACTCCAGATTGAGAAATTGGACTTCAATGACCTTGAAAGTGGTTCTAAATGCTACTGAATGGTCCCTAAGACATACAAAAGTAAGGATGTTTCACTACATAGCTATGATACCCGGAGGACGCGTTTTAGGTGCCTAAGGGGTTAAAGTCCTCATGTGCCTGGAGAACAAAATCGTGACCTCATGTGGGCCTGGGGCCTGCCTAAGGGGAAAGCGGACAATATCTATGTGGAAGGGTGCTGGGCTGTTAGAGAACACAAGTAATGGTGCTAGATGATGAATGAGATTTATATGATCCAAGTTGGTCAGGATCAAGAAAAAGACCAGGAAGGAACCATAGTCCGGTCAAGAGTAGACTGAGACTGAGGTATACGCGCGGAAAGAGTTAAGAGATAGTAGAAAGACACCAATGTTACTCCAGAGAAATGGAGACTGGTCCGCTCACCTAAGAAGTAATTCTTGAGTAAGATTATGAAAAGTATTCCTCTCAGTTAAATAGAGATGAGCGTGAGGCTAAGGGTTAAAAAGAGAAAGAGGAACCCTTTGATGAAATATGTAGCCGAGTTCATCCACATGAGCAATGAGAGTTGAATGACTAAGAAGTCAGTTAATGGGTTGAATTCCGTGTTATAAAGAAAAAGTTTTTCTCAGGTAGTCACAGAAGTTCAATAGAGTGGTAGCTGTAAGCAAGATTAGAAAAAGAAAGATAGCCACGGTTCTAAAGATAAAGTAACTCCCCTATTCGATAGAAGGGTAGAGTCTATACCCTGATAAGAGGGTAGCGTGGCAGCCTAAGTGAAATATATAGATGTTTCAGGATGAATGATCAGGATATGATAGGCAATATGATAAAAGAAATATGTTTTGAGGCTTACTTAGTTCATTACAATGTCTGATGGATGGTTGAGCAAATTATGATGATGAATAGTTGCATCTCCTTGCAGTTGTCATATAATGACATGCATGTTAGAGTATGCCATGATGAATACTCCTATTTCGCAGTATATGCAGGGTAGAGTATATATGGTGAGGAAATTATGAGAAAATTATGTTGCTCCCATACCATATGATATGCAATAAGGAATGTATTGAGGATGATAGATAGTCTCAGTTTATGGGACGATAAGTTATGATATGATATTCTGATATGATTTATAATTGGGGTGATTCAGGTTTTTCTATAGGCTTGCGAATGCAGTACTCAGAGCCATTTCTATTGAAAGGAATGGTATACAGAAAGAGTTAGATTTGAAACAGATGACTCTGAGATAGAGACTAGATTCAGATGAGTACAGATCACTCTTCAGATAAGAGTTAGATCTGATGGAGTTTGCTCGTAGTTAGAGCATAGTGCAAATGGCTCCCAGTTAAAGCACAGATTTACATGAGAAGTTATGATGAGGCCATAGCAGCAGAATGCAATGGCAGGTGGTTAAACCATGATTGCACAAGGCATGGTAAGCCACAGTAAGAGAAAGATGAGAAGGAACTCCTGAGTAAGAAAGGAAGTAAGTAAGGTCTTGGGAAATAATATGGGCTACTGAACATAATATTTTTAAATTTTTATTTAGTTATCAACAAGTAGAAGCGGTGAACCCTATAACTTAGTCTGTTGGTTTAAGATCTTCGGGAGATATACAGAATCGTAGTTAGATTCTGGAGGGTCGCAGTTAGATCCTAGCATGGCTCCAGGGTCGCAGTTAGATCCTAACAGTTCCAGAGTCGCAGTTGATTCTGAAGAGGCTGACGGTTGATCGCAGTTAGATCCCGAGGTTGCAGTTAGACCTAGCCTAAGGAAAGTAATGAGCCATGAGATATGAGTACAATGTAGTATCTCTTTGGGAAGATGAATGCCAAAGACGAAGTTAAGGTAAGGAAGCTTCACTAGTTGATAAACTCATCCAGAAAAATTATTTATAATGATTTTCCTCAGATAGCCTATATTATACAGAATGAACTTAGTTTTCTTTAAACAAAGACGGAGTCCAAGTTAAAGTCTGAGTGCTGATATTCAAAAGTTTTATAGAAGTATGCCTGAGAAACAAAGAAGAGAACCCCATATGTTTTGAGAACAGAAAAGTATGAGCAGATAAATCCTCCAGATGAGGATAAAAAGATTAAAAGGCTAGAGAGACCTAGAGAAGAAGGTCAAAGTAAAGATAGAACCCAGTAGTTCTATGAGATAGAGAATGCTAAGGCTTAGCAGAGTAATGTAGCCTTCATCCAGAAAGATGTTTAGGCATGAGTAGTCTAAGAAAGAGTAATGAAAAAGGGTCCAGTTGTCACAGAAGTTGGTATAGATGGACAAGGTAAGAAAAGTGGAAAGTTAAAGTAAGATAGACCCTGGAGTTACACCAAGATGTTAAGGGGTAAGATATGAAATAGTGTAAATGCCATAGAAGTTTAGCATATATATGATGAATGATAAACAAAGTTATGAAAAGTTAGAAAGGTTATGAACATTAAATGATTAAAACCCTTCTGCCAAGTCCAAATAAGAGTGGATTTGAAATGAAAGATTTAAATTATGACTTTGTTCAAGAGAACGATAAGCAAAAGAGCAATACTCTCCTGAGAGGCTGATAAAGTCATAAGAGAATGTTAGAGCTTTGCATTTAGGAGCAAGTATACAGTCCTACAAGATATTGGCCAGGCATTATGCATGTTAGAGTATATGCTCCTACTTAGCAGTAAAGTAAAGAAAAGAATAACTGCATAAGTCCTCTCTCTGTATGATGTTGAATCATTAAATATGATAAGAGCAACAATAGAGTTATAAGAGTTTCTATACAAAAAGAGGATGAAGCTTTGCGGATGTTAAAGAATTCTGCGAGATGCTAAGAGAAGTAATAAGGGATAAGTGTTAGAAAGTATGATGAGTGAGTGAGGGAAACTCCCGAATACAATAATATTCGAGAGAGTTTGATATGAAAGAAATGGACACTACTCTCAAGTCTAGTACAAGGAGTTGTCCATACGCAAATGGATGCATAGCACAAGATCAAGTGCCGTGATGAAGTAGAAATAAACTCCAATTAAGTTGACTGATACAAAAAGAGTAATGACAGCAAGGACATGAAGCGGATATTGAAAGTACTCCGCTAGATAATAAGATAAAAGGTAAGAAATGGATACCCCAATTCTTAGTCATAAAGCAGAAAGAGATTTAAAGAGGATGTATATTTAAGATTGTTGACTAAGGTACAAGTAAATTTCGAGCACGAAATTTATTTTAAGGGGGAGAGAAATATAACATCCCTAATTTCTGTACTAAGTTGTATGTACAGATTGAATAAAATATATGAGATGTTTAGGAAAATATGTGGCCATATTTATGTAAAGAAAAGGATTAATTGGAAGAGGAAGAAAGTCTAAGAGCCAAAGTGCAAAATTACGAAAATGCCACTGTGATGCCCTAAGAAACCAGAAGTAAATAGAGGGCATTTTGGTCATTTCACACAATGGATGGATATAAAGCACTGCTTTTGAGGTAACAACTAATCCTAGCTCTTATGTAATGTCTTTGTGATGTGTTGTTTTGTTTGGTTGATTGTTGTCCTATATGTTATGCTTGAAGCTCTATTCCAATGCTATGATCATATGTTATTGAATATGGAAGCATGCAGCATACTTATCTGTACACAGTCACAAGCAAGCACCGTCACTCTACATTACATATTTTGTTATGATTATTGTTACTGGGATTCTTTTGAATCTCATTCCCAAACATAACATTACAGGGGAGGTTCTGTCAAAATAAAATTTGGAAATCTTAAGAGACGCCGGTAGGCTGCCGAAATTCCGGCATCGAAGACGGAACAAAGAAAGGAACTGATACGTACTGTGTACGTAGTGCTGTCTAAGGAGGCTGGAAGTGAGTGGACCCAGCAGGTTCATCCAGTCTTTCCTGGGTACTACGTAGAATGGTAGTTCTCATAAGGGAATTACCGAATCGGTACAACATCGGTTACTTTCTAAAGAAGAATTGTAGCAGTTATGCTGCCGGATTTTAGACAGAGAAGGATGTAATAAAATATGAGGGAGTTAATCATGCACTGATATATAACAATTGATTATTTGATATTAATTGTTATCTGGCCTGTATAACTGATATGTGTTGGTTGTATGCTTGGGTATGTAAAGACTAAATGCTGAAAATAGGCTCAGTGAACAGTAACTCGTGAAGACCCATTCATGTTTGATAAATCATTAAAAATAGTAAATGATTGAATTAATGTACGAAATTTTTAGGTTAAAAAGTAGACATACTAATCTTTAATTTTATATATATAATGTCTAATTTGGATGTATACACGAAAAGATATAAATTATTAAAGTTGGGACCAGAATGCTGGATTCAGGAGAAAGTCATTGGATGAACAGTAAGATTGAAACATTGACCCACGTTAAATTTGTCAAGGATTGGTCAACCAATGATTTTTCCCTGAAATATATTTGAGTTATCTTCATATAGCAATTTGAACCACTTTATTTCGATTTTTCTAGAATTAGTTATGAATATTCAAAGTCAGGTCACTCATCTGGAATTTGCCACAGTGAACAGTACTCGATATGAATAAAATTCCAGATTAAGTGTTTAGACTTCAATGACCCTGAAAGTGGTTTAAGTGCTACTGAATGGTCCCTAAGATGTATAAAAATAAGGATGTGATAGTAGCAATAGATATCCTTGTTCCTTGCGGTCCGGAAATGGGGTCATCTTGATTTCTAAGCAAAGGGTCCATATCAAAAGCACCTCTACGCAACGAGACTGACGAATGGAAGTGAATGGAAAGCGCCATGATGGCCAGACTACCGGGTTCCTACCGGAAAATTACTTTCTAGATTACGTGCCTCGGCTTCACACGGAAAACAAGCAGATGAGGAAGAAGAAGGCGTTCGAGAGAAAGCATATTACATAATAGGCACAAGAATGTCGCAACCAAAGCTGTAACAACATTTTTATGTCTTTTATCTTGTGCCGCTTTCTTCTTTTCATTTGCAGCGTAAGATATCTATTCTAAGAACTCCCACCGCCCGGAAATTCTTTCCAAATTTCGTGCGAGATAAAAGGATATTCTCCGAACGAGACTCTTGGGGTAATTTGTCAGAGTATTATAGGTGGAAGCAAATGAATTCCAATCCAATCAATGTAACATCCCTAATTTCTGTACTAAGTTGTATGTACAGATTGAATAAAATATATGAGATGTTTAGGAAAATATGTGGCCATATTTATGTAAAGAAAAGGATTAATTGGAAGAGGAAGAAAGTCTAAGAGCCAAAGTGCAAAATTACGAAAATGCCACTGTGATGCCCTAAGAAACCAGAAGTAAATAGAGGGCATTTTGGTCATTTCACACAATGGATGGATATAAGAGGAAATTTGATAGTAAATTATTATAATTAATATGAGAATTTATGGAGTTGACAGAAGTCAAAAAGGAGTCCTGTAGAATTAATTATGGAATTTACGGTGAAAAATGACACCGATAAAGGGTTAAAGGAAACATATGTAATTTTTAACAGGACTTCTGGGTCTCAGAAAATTATGAAACTTTGTAGAGAATTCATTTTATATTAGAATGAATTTCTAAAAATGTTAGAACAATTAAAAGAGGTGTTTAGCATTTATGCTAAGATCAGGGTAAGTTACGGATATCGGTATGAGGAAAGTACATTGGGATTTGGGCCAGTTAGCTATTGGACCTAAAAGAGGCCCAATATTTCGTCCTAGGCCATCCCAATAAGGCCCAAAAGTTATCTTGGAGCCCAAGTCCAAATAATAAATAATTTATGGATTTTTGAAAAGAAAGAAAAAGAGAATAAAGTAAGAATTAGGTGTTGCACATGGTGGGACCCACAAGGACACAAGAATGGCACCCAAAAAGAGGAAGGTTAGGTGTACCAAGGGAGGCCATGCTAGTGATGTCATGGTGGTAAGGTCTTGAGTGAAAAGTGAAAAGACATTCCAAGATCAAACCTTTAACCATTAGATCAAATAGTTTCCAAAGTGATCTTAGCCTTCAAATGGAACATGACTTTTGCTATAAATACCCCCCCTTTCCATTCATTCTTCACACCCAAGAGCTCCTTTAGAAAGATAAGTGAGTTCTAGAGAAAGAAAGTGGAAGAAAGCAAGGAAGAAGCAAGGGTCTTGAAGGAGCAAGTAAGGTAAGTTGTCTCCTTGCTTCTACCTTTTGTTCTTATGGTTTGTGCTTGAGTTTAAGTGATTTTTTAGGCTTAAATATTGGGGAAATGCTGCTGGAATTTCTATGTATATGTGAGAGGAACATGAGTTTTATGTCATAGATAGTTTAGACAAGCTTAAACAAGCTAGTTGCATGGTTGGTTGTTGGATTAAGTTGATGTTCTTGACTTTACCATGGAAGAACATTTCGGTTTGCACTGTTCATGCACTGTTCATGATAGAAAGAGGTGGAATTTTAATTATTTAATGCTTCCATTGAGTTTATATGATAATTTTGTGTAGGATTGGAAAGGTTTTTAACCTTGGAAACCATTGGAATTAAAGGTTATAATGTTGAAAATTCCTCACGGTTACTGTTCACTCGCATGAACAGTGATTTGAATTTCATGATTTTGATGCTTCCAATGGTCTTAAAATGAGATTTTGTGTGGGGGAAAAGTGGAGGAACAAGTATGGGAAGCATTGGAATCAAAATGAGAATTTTTGAAAGAATTATGCATGTTTTTCAAATCTGTCCGGAACAGTGCATAGTTGCTGGAATTTGGTTGTTTTGAGTTCATAAATGGATTCAAAAGGCCAAATTGTGTAGGGTAAGGTCAAGACATCAATTGATTCAAAGGCTAAGTCAATTGGTAAAGATTAAAGGAAGTTATGTTACTTAAAGTAAGCTTAGTGTTCAAGAGAAGTTAGATTGTAATGGTTGGATGGTAATGTGATGTTAGGAATTGCTTGGTGTGCTCAAAAGAGGGCAGCCACAGAGCAAGGAAAAGTAAGAAGGAAGAAGCAAAGTTAAAGTGGAAAGAAGTAAAGCAATAAGGTAGTAAACTTACCTTAAACTTGTATGTATTGAATGTTATGCTTGATTGTGCTATGACTTTGTTGAATTGTGTGCATATGTGTATATGATTGAAGCTCTGTTTCTATGATTACCTTGGCCAATTGTATTTCATATGTTACATGGAAGCATGCACATTACACAATGTTTACACTTTCACAAGCAAGCACAAGTATTTACTTTAATGCATGCATTGTTTAGTACCGTTTGCTACTGAGATTTTCCCAGAAATCTCACCCCCTCCATGTAATCCCAAACCCACAGGTTTACGAATGAGTAAAGAAGATAAAGAGGCATGAAGAGAGGTTGGGAATTGGAAGATTTGAATATTATGTAATAAATGTGCGAGTTGTTGCATGTAATGTTGTTATATGACAAGTTGAGCAACAATGTTCATGATGAAAAGGTATAATAGTAAATGATGAAATAAATGTATCAAATAATTATGGCATAACCCCATAATGTATATGAATGTATGAAAGGCCAAAGAGATTGGTTATGTGTTATGGAACAATTAATGGAAAATTCATGTTTTTGAGGTTAAGGTTAAGGTTAAGATTCAAAGATATTTTCTAGAAAATGCCGTTGTGCTGGTAGACTATACAAGTACTGTGTACGTAGGTGCTGTCTAAGGAGGCTGGAAGTGAGTGGACCTAGCCGGTTCATCCAGTCTTTCCTGGGTACTTACGTAGAATGGTAGTTCTCATGGGACTTACCGATCAGTACAGTTATCTTCTACCAGAATTTTTGGCAAAGAGAGATATAATAAAGTCAAGATTACTTCCAAAAGTGTACTCTGAGATGTTTAAAGGAGGATGTTTCAATCAAAGATATAGCCGATAGTAGGAGAAAAATGGATCTCGATCAACATTTGGTACGTGGTCGAGCGGTGAAAACTCGTCCCCAATATGTGCAGTGGGTCATCCCATTGGGCTTTGGGACAAATCGTGCACGAGCACTCCCTACACATGGTTTCATCAAACACAAGATGGACCACGAGGGATGCAAAGTTAAATTGTTCAGCAAATCAACCGAACAATGGGGACACACAAAGAGACATTCGAGCGACCAGAGTGTGGTGATGATGGAACCGGTAGACATTCGAACTTTCAACTGATCCGCTGCACGTGGCCAACCGGTCAACTTGTAGTAACACACCATCATAAATTCCAGCGCGAATTCGAGATGCGTAAGTAGCCATTACTAAAGTTCTTTCTCAGACAACTTGCCCGAGGATGTGAATCTGAGCCTTTGAACAAAAGGGACCCACACTCTTTTCCCTTTCTAGCTTTCTTAACCAGTCGCAAATACATGCCATCAGGGGCTACACTTTATTCTGGGAGAAGGATGTCCGTTTCATACCTATGCAATGTATAGTACCTGAAATCCCATCAGAGGAGCATTTAAGGGAAGGGACAGCCGGATGGCAAAAAGCTTATCGTCCATGTACCATATTCAAGGTAGCAATAGATATCCTTGTTCCTTGCGGTCCGGAAATGGGGTAATCTTGATTTCTAAGCAAAGGGTCCGTATCAAAAGCACCTCTACCCAATGAGACGGACGAATGGAAGTGAATAAAAAGCGCCTTGATGGCCAGACTACCGGGCTCCTACAGGAAAATGACTTTCTAGATTAAGTGCCTCGGCTTCACACGGAAAACAAGCAGATGAGGAAGAAGAAGGCGTTCGAGAGAAAGCATATTACATGATAGGCACAAGAATGTCCCAGCCAAAGCTGTAACAACATTTTTATGTCTTTTCTCTTTTGCCGCTTTCTTCTTTTCATTTGCAGCGTAAGATATCTATTCTAAGCACTCCCACCGCCCCGAAATTCTTTCCAAATTTCGTGCGAGATAAAAGGATATTCTCCGAACGAGACTCTTGGGGTAATTTGTCAGAGTATTATAGGTGGAAGCAAATGAATTCCAATCCAATCAACGATATAGCCGATAGTAGGACAAGAATGAATCTCGATCAACATTTGGTACGTGGTCGAGCGGTGAAAACTCGTCCCCAATATGTGCAGTGGGTCATCCCATTGGGCTTCGGCACAAATCGTGCACGAGCGCTCCCTACACATGGTTTCATCAAACACAAGATGGACCACGAGGGATGCAAAGTTAAATTGTTCAGCAAATCAACCGAACAATGGGGACACACAAAGAGACATTCGAGCGACCAGAGTGTGGTGATGATGGAACCGGTAGACATTCGAACTTTCACTGATCCGCTGCACGTGGCCAACTGGTCAACTTGTAGTAACACACCATCATAAATTCCCGCGCGAATTCGAGTTGCGTAAGTAGCCAGTACTAAAGTTCTTTCTCAGACAACTTGCCCGAGGATGTGAATCTGAGCCTTTGAACAAAAGGGACCCACACTCTCTTCCCTTTCTAGCTTTCTTAACCAGTCGCAAATACATGCCATCAGGGGCTACACTTTATTCTGGGAGAAGGATGTCCGTTTCACACCTATGCAATGTATAGTACCTGAAATCCCATCAGAGGAGCATTTAAGGGAAGGGACAGCCGGATGGCAAAAAGCTTATCGTCCACGTACCATATTCATGGTAGCAATAGATATCCTTGTTCCTTGCGGTCCGGAAATGGGGTAATCTTGATTTCTAAGCAAAGGGTCCGTATCAAAAGCACCTCTACCCAATGAGACGGACGAATGGAAGTGAATGAAAAGCGCCATGATGGCCAGACTACCGGGCTCCTACAGGAAAATTACTTTCTAGATTACGTGCCTCGGCTTCACACGGAAAACAAGCAGATGAGGAAGAAGAAGGCGTTCGAGAGAAAGCATATTACATGATAGGCACAAGAATGTCCCAGCCAAAGCTGTAACAACATTTTTATGTCTTTTCTCTTTTGCCGCTTTCTTCTTTTCATTTGCAGCGTAAGATATCTATTCTAAGCACTCCCACCGCCCCGAAATTCTTTCCAAATTTCGTGCGAGATAAAAGGATATTCTCCGAACGCGACTCTTGGGGTAATTTGTCAGAGTATTATAGGGGGAAGCAAATGAATTCCAATCCAATTAAAGATATAGCTGATAGTAGGAGAAGAATGAATCTCGATCAACATTTGGTACGTGGTCGAGCGGTGAAAACTCGTCCCCAATATGTGCAGTAGGTCATCCCTTTGGGCTTCGTCACAAATCGTGCACGAGCGCTCCCTACACATGGTTTCATCAAACACGAGATGGACCACGAGGGATGCAAAGTTAAATTGTTCAGCAAATCAACCGAACAATGGGGACACACAAAGAGACATTCGAGCGACCAGAGTGTGGTGATGATGGAACCGGTAGACATTCGAACTTCCAACTGATCCGCTGCACGTGGCCAACCGGTCAACATATAGTAACGCACCATCATAAATTCCCGCGCGAATTCGAGATGCGTAAGTAGCCAGTGCTAAAGTTCTTTCTCAGACAACTTGCCCGAGGATGTGAATCTGAGCCTTTGAACAAAAGGGACCCACACTCTCTTCCCTTTCTAGCTTTCTTAACCAGTCGCAAATACATGCCATCAGGGGCTACACCTTATTCTGGGAGAAGGATGTCCGTTTCACACCTATGCAATGTATAGTACCTGAAATACCATCAGAGGAGCATTTAAGGGAAGGGACAGCCGGATGGCAAAAAGCTTATCGTCCACGTACCATATTCAAGGTAGCAATAGATATCCTTGTTCCTTGCGGTCCGGAAATGGGGTAATCTTGATTTCTAAGCAAAGGGTCCGTATCAAAAGCACCTCTACCCAATGAGACGGACGAATGGAAGTGAATAAAAAGCGCCATGATGGCCAGACTACCTGCCTCCTACAGGAAAATTACTTTCTAGATTACGTGCCTCGGCTTCACAAGGAAAACAAGCAGATGAGGAAGAAGAAGGCGTTCGAGAGAAAGCATATTACATAATAGGCACAAGAATGTCACAGCCAAAGCTGTAACAACATTTTTATGTCTTTTCTCTTTTGCCGCTTTCTTCTTTTCATTTGCAGCGTACGATATCTATTCTAAGCACTCCCACCGCCCGGAAATTCTTTCCAAATTTCGTGCGAGATAAAAGGATATTCTCCGAAAGAGACTCTTGGGGTAATTTGTCAGAGGATTATAGGCGGAAGCAAATGAATTCCAATCCCATCAACGATATAGCCGATAGTAGGAGAAGAATGGATCTCGATCAACATTTGGTACGTGGTCGAGGGGTGAAAACTCGTCCCCAACATGTGCAGTGGGTCATCCCATTGGGCTTCGGCACAAATCGTGCACGAGCACTCCCTACACATGGTTTCATCAAACACGAGATGGGCCACGAGGGATGCAAAGTTAAATTGTTCAGCAAATCAACCGAACAATGGGGACACACAAAGAGAAATTCGAGCGACCAGAGTGTGGTGATGATGGCACCGGTAGACATTCGAACTTTCAACTGATCCGCTGCACGTGGCCAACCGGTCAACATATAGTAACACACCATCATAAATTCCCGCGCGACTTCGAGATGCGTAAGTAGCCAGTGCTAAAGTTCTTTCTCAGACAACTTGCCCGAGGATGTGAATCTGAGCCTTTGAACAGAAGGGACCCACACTCTCTTCCCTTTCTAGCTTTCTTAACCAGTCGCAAATACATGCCATCAGGGGCTACACTTTATTCTGGGAGAAGGATGTCCGTTTCACACCTATGCAATGTATAGTACCTAAAATCCCATCAGAGGAGCATTTAAGGGAAGGGACAGCCGGATGGCAAAAAGCTTATCGTCCACGTACCATATTCAAGGTAGCAATAGATATCCTTGTTCCTTGCGGTCCGGAAATGGGGTAATCTTGATTTCTAAGCAAAGGGTCCGTATCAAAAGCACCTCTACCCAATGAGACGGACGAATGGAAGTGAATGAAAAGCGCCATGATGGCCAGACTACCGGGCTCCTACATGAAAATTACTTTCTAGATTATGTGCCTCGGCTTCACACGGAAAACAAGCAGATGAGGAAGAAGAAGGCGTTCGAGAGAAAGCATATTACAAAATAGGCACAAGAATGTCACAGCCAAAGCTGTAACAACATTTTTATGTCTTTTCTCTTTTGCCGCTTTCTTCTTTTCATTTGCAGCGTACGATATCTATTCTAAGCACTCCCACCGCCCGGAAATTCTTTCCAAATTGCGTGCGAGATAAAAGGATATTCTCCGAACGAGACTGTTGGGGTAATTTGTCAGAGTATTATAGGCGGAAGCAAATGAATTCCAATACAATCAACGATATAGTCGATAGTAGGAGAAGAATGGATCTCGATCAACATTTGGTACGTGGTCGAGCGGTTAAAACTCGTCCCCAATATTTGCAGTGGGTCATCCCATTGGGCTCAGCATAAATCGTGCACGAGCACTCCCTACACATGGCTTCATCAAACACGAGATGGGCCACGAGGGATGCAGAGTTAAATTGTTCAGCAATTCAACCGAACAATGGGGACACACAAAGAGACATTCGAGCGACCAGAGTGTGGTGATGATGGCACCGGTAGACATTCGAACTTTCAACTGATCCGCTGCACGTGGCCAACCGGTCAACATATAGTAACACACCATCATAAATTCCCGCGCGAATTCGAGATGCGTAAGTAGCCAGTGTTAAAGTTCTTTGTCAGACAACTTGCCCGAGCATGTGAATCTAAGCCTTTGAACAAATGGGACCCACACTCTCTTCCCTTTCTAGCTTTCTTAACCAGTCGCAAATACATACCATCAGGGGCTACACTTTATTCTGGGAGAAGGATGTCCGTTTCACACCTATGCAATGTATAGTACCTGAAATCCCATCAGAGGAGCATTTAAGGGTAGGGACAGCCGGATGCCAAAAAGCTTATCGTCCAAGTACCATATTCAAGGTAGCAATAGATATCCTTGTTCCTTGCGGTCCGGAAATGGGGTAATCTTGATTTCTAAGCAAAGGGTCCGTATCAAAAGCACCTCTACCCAATGAGACGGACGAATAGAAGTGAATGAAAAGCGCCATGATGGCCAGACTACCGGGCTCCTACAGGAAAATTAGTTTCTAGATTACGTGTGTCAGCTTTACACGGAAAACAAGCAGATGAGGAAGAAGGCGTTCGAGAGAAAGCATATTACATAATAGGCACAAGAATGTCACAGCCAAAGCTGTAACAACATTTTTATGTCTTTTCTCTTTTGCCACTTTCTTCTTTTCATTTGCAGCGTACGATATCTATTCTAAGCACTCCCACAGCCCGGAAATTCTTTCCAAATTTCGTGCGAGATAAAAGGATATTCTCCGAAAGAGACTCTTGGGGTAATTTGTCAGAGTATTATAGGCGGAAGCAAATGAATTCCAATCCAATCAACGATATAGCCGATAGTAGGAGAAGAATGGATCTCGATCAACATTTGGTACGTGGTGGAGCGGTGAAAACTCGTCCCCAATATGTGCAGTGGGTCATCCCATTGGGCTCAGCATAAATCGTGCACGAGCACTCCCTACACATGGCTTCATCAAACACGAGATGGGCCACGAGAGATGCAAAGTTAAATTGTTCAGCAAATCAACCGAACAATGGGGACAAACAAAGAGATATTCGAGCGACCCGAGTGTGGTGATGATGGCACCGGTAGACATTCGAACTTTCAACTGATCCGCTGCACGTGGCCAACCGGTCAACATATAGTAACACACCATCATAAATTCCCGCGCGAATTCGAGATGCGTAAGTAGCGAGTGCTAAAGTTCTTTCTCAGACAACTTGCCCGAGAATGTGAATCTAAGCCTTTGAACAAAAGGGACCCACACTCTCTTCCCTTTCTAGCTTTCTTAACCAGTCACAAATACATACCATCAGGGGCTACACTTTATTCTGGGAGAAGGATGTCCGTTTCATACCTATGCAATGTATAGTACCTGAAATCCCATCAGAGGAGCATTTAAGGGTAGGGATAGCCGGATGCCAAAAAGCTTATCGTCCATGTACCATATTCAAGGTAGCAATAGATATCCTTGTTCCTTGCGGTCCGAAAATGGGGTAATCTTGATTTCTAAGCAAAGGGTTCGTATCAAAAGCACCTCTACCCAATGAGACGGACGAATGGAAGTGAATGAAAAGCGCCATGATGGCCAGACTACCGGGCTCCTACAGGAAAATTACTTTCTAGATTACGTGCCTCGGCTTCACATGAAATACAAGCAGATGAGGAAGAAGAAGGCGTTCGAGAGAAAGCATATTACATAATATGCACAAGAATGTCATAGCCAAAGCTGTAACAACATTTTTATGTCTTTTCTCTTTTGCCGCTTTCTTCTTTTCATTTGCAGCGTACGATATCTATTCTAAGCACTCCCACCGCCCCGAAATTCTTTCCAAATTTCGTGCGAGATAAAAGGATATTCTCCGAACGAGACTCTTGGGGTAATTTGTCAGAGTATTATAGGTGGAAGCAAATGAATTCCAATCCAATCAACGATATAGCCGATAGTAGGACAAGAATGAATCTCGATCAACATTTGGTACGTGGTCGAGCGGTGAAAACTCGTCCCCAATATGTGCAGTGGGTCATCCCATTGGGCTTCGGCACAAATCGTGCACGAGCGCTCCCTACACATGGTTTCATCAAACACAAGATGGACCACGAGGGATGCAAAGTTAAATTGTTCAGCAAATCAACCGAACAATGGGGACACACAAAGAGACATTCGAGCGACCAGAGTGTGGTGATGATGGAACCGGTAGACATTCGAACTTTCACTGATCCGCTGCACGTGGCCAACTGGTCAACTTGTAGTAACACACCATCATAAATTCCCGCGCGAATTCGAGTTGCGTAAGTAGCCAGTACTAAAGTTCTTTCTCAGACAACTTGCCCGAGGATGTGAATCTGAGCCTTTGAACAAAAGGGACCCACACTTTCTTCCCTTTCTAGCTTTCTTAACCAGTCGCAAATACATGCCATCAGGGGCTACACTTTATTCTGGGAGAAGGATGTCCGTTTCACACCTATGCAATGTATAGTACCTGAAATCCCATCAGAGGAGCATTTAAGGGAAGGGACAGCCGGATGGCAAAAAGCTTATCGTCCACGTACCATATTCATGGTAGCAATAGATATCCTTGTTCCTTGCGGTCCGGAAATGGGGTAATCTTGATTTCTAAGCAAAGGGTCCGTATCAAAAGCACCTCTACCCAATGAGACGGACGAATGGAAGTGAATGAAAAGCGCCATGATGGCCAGACTACCGGGCTCCTACAGGAAAATTACTTTCTAGATTACGTGCCTCGGCTTCACACGGAAAACAAGCAGATGAGGAAGAAGAAGGCGTTCGAGAGAAAGCATATTACATGATAGGCACAAGAATGTCACAGCCAAAGCTGTAACAACATTTTTATGTCTTTTCTCTTTTGCCGCTTTCTTCTTTTCATTTGCAGCGTACGATATCTATTCTAAGCACTCCCACCGCCCGGAAATTCTTTCCAAATTTCGTGCGAGATAAAAGGATATTCTCCGAACGAGACTCTTGGGGTAATTTGTCAGAGTATTATAGGCGGAAGCAAATGAATTCCAATCCAATCAACGATATAGCCGATAGTAGGAGAAGAATGGATCTCGATCAACATTTGGTACGTGGTGGAGCGGTGAAAACTAGTCCCCAATATGTGCAGTGGGTCATCCCATTGGGCTCAGCATAAATCGTGCACGAGCACTCCCTACACATGGCTTCATCAAACACGAGATGGGCCACGAGAGATGCAAAGTTAAATTGTTCAGCAAATCAACCGAACAATGGGGACAAACAAAGAGACATTCGAGCGACCCGAGTGTGGTGATGATGGCACCGGTAGACATTCGAACTTTCAACTGATCCGCTGCACGTGGCCAACCGGTCAACATATAGTAACACACCATCATAAATTCCCGCGCGAATTCGAGATGCGTAAGTAGCGAGTGCTAAAGTTCTTTCTCAGACAACTTGCCCGAGGATGTGAATCTGAGCCTTTGAACAGAAGGGACCCACACTCTCTTCCCTTTCTAGCTTTCTTAACCAATCGCAAATACATGCCATCAGGGGCTACACTTTATTCTGGGAGAAGGATGTCCGTTTCACACCTATGCAATGTATAGTACCTGAAATACCATCAGAGGAGCATTTAAGGGAAGGGACAGCCGGATGGCAAAAAGCTTATCGTCCACGTACCATATTCAAGGTAGCAATAGATATCCTTGTTCCTTGCGGTCCGGAAATGGGGTAATCTTGATTTCTAAGCAAAGGGTCCGTATCAAAAGCACCTCTACCCAATGAGACGGACGAATGAAAGTGAATGAAAAGTGCCATGATGGCCAGGCTACCGGCCTCCTACAGGAAAATTACTTTCTAGATTATGTGCCTCGGCTTCACATGGAAAACAAGCAGATGAGGAAGAAGAAGGCGTTCGAGAGAAAGCATATTACATAATAGGCACAAGAATGTCACAGCCAAAGCTGTAACAATATTTTTATGTCTTTTCTCTTTTGCCGCTTTCTTCTTTTCATTTGCAGCGTACCATATCTATTCTAAGCACTCCCACCGCCCGGAAATTCTTTCCAAATTTCGTGCGAGATAAAAGGATATTCTCCGAACGAGACTCTTGGGGTAATTTGTCAGAGTATTATAGCTGGAAGCAAATGAATTCCAATACAATCAACGATATAGTCGATAGTAGGAGAAGAATGGATCTCGATCAACATTTGGTACGTGGTCGAGCGGTTAAAACTCGTCCCCAATATGTGCAGTGGGTCATCCCATTGGGCTTCGGCACAAATCGTGCACGAGCACTCCCTACACATGGTTTCATCAAACACGAGATGGGCCACGAGGGATGCAGAGTTAAATTGTTCAGCAATTCAACCGAACAATGGGGACACACAAAGAGACATTCGAGCGACCCGAGTGTGGTGATGATGGCACCGGTAGACATTCGAACTTTCAACTGATCCGCTGCACGTGGCCAACCGGTCAACATATAGTAACACACCATCATAAATTCCCGTGTGAATTCGAGATGCATAAGTAGCCAGTGTTAAAGTTCTTTCTCAGACAACTTGCCTGAGGATGTGAATCTGAGCCTTTGAACAGAAGGGACCCACACTCTCTTCCCTTTCTAGCTTTCTTAACCAGTCGCAAATACATGCCATCAGGGGCTACACTTTATTCTGGGAGAAGGATGTCCGTTTCATACCTATGCAATGTATAGTACCTGAAATCCCATCAGAGGAGCATTTAAGGGAAGGGAGAGCTGGATGGCAAAAAGCTTATCGTCCATGTACCATATTCAAGGTAGCAATAGATATCCTTGTTCCTTGCGGTCCGGAAATGGGGTAATCTTGATTTCTAAGCAAATGGTCCGTATCAAAAGCACCTCTACCCAATGAGACGGACGAATGGAAGTGAATGAAAAGCGCCATGATGGCCAGACTACCGGGCTCCTACAGGAAAATTACTTTCTAGATTACGTGTGTCAGCTTTACACGGAAAACAAGCAGATGAGGAAGAAGGCGTTCGACAGAAAGCATATTACATAATAGGCACAAGAATGTCACAGCCAAAGCTGTAACAACATTTTTATGTCTTTTCTCTTTTGCCGCTTTCTTCTTTTCATTTGCAGCGTACGATATCTATTCTAAGCACTCCCACCGCCCGGAAATTCTTTCCAAATTTCGTGCGAGATAAAAGGATATTCTCCGAACGAGACTCTTGGGGTAATTTGTCAGAGTATTATAGGCGGAAGCAAATGAATTCCAATCCAATCAACGATATAGCCGATAGTAGGAGAAGAATGGATCTCGATCAACATTTGGTACGTGGTGGAGCGGTGAAAACTCGTCCCCAATATGTGCAGTGGGTCATCCCATTGGGCTCAGCATAAATCGTGCACGAGCACTCCCTACACATGGCTTCATCAAACACGAGATGGGCCACGAGAGATGCAAAGTTAAATTGTTCAGCAAATCAACCGAACAATGGGGACAAACAAAGAGACATTCGAGCGACCCGAGTGTGGTGATGATGGCACCGGTAGACATTCGAACTTCCAACTGATCCGCTGCACGTGGCCAACCGGTCAACATATAGTAACACACCATCATAAATTCCCGCGCGAATTCGAGATGCGTAAGTAGCGAGTGCTAAAGTTCTTTCTCAGACAACTTGCCCGAGCATGTGAATCTAAGCCTTTGAACAAAAGGGACCCACACTCTCTTCCCTTTCTAGCTTTCTTAACCAGACACAAATACATACCATCAGGGGCTACACTTTATTCTGGGAGAAGGATGTCCGTTTCATACCTATGCAATGTATAGTACCTGAAATCCCATCAGAGGAGCATTTAAGGGTAGGGACAGCCGGATGCCAAAAAGCTTATCGTCCATGTACCATATTCAAGGTAGCAATAGATATCCTTGTTCCTTGCGGTCCGGAAATGGGGTAATCTTGATTTCTAAGCAAAGGGTTCGTATCAAAAGCACCTCTACCCAATGAGACGGACGAATGGAAGTGAATGAAAAGCGCCATGATGGCCAGACTACCGGGCTCCTTCAGGAAAATTACTTTCTAGATTACGTGCCTCGGCTTCACACGAAAAACAAGCAGATGAGGAAGAAGAAGGCGTTCGAGAGAAAGCATATTACATAATATGCACAAGAATGTCATAGCCAAAGCTGTAACAACATTTTTATGTCTTTTCTCTTTTGCCGCTTTCTTCTTTTCATTTGCAGCGTACGATATCTATTCTAAGCACTCCCACCGCCCGGAAATTCTTTCCAAATTTCGTGCGAGATAAAAGGATATTCTCCGAACGAGACTCTTGGGGTAATTTGTCAGAGTATTATAGGCGGAACCAAATGAATTCCAATCCAATCAACGATATAGCCGATAGTAGGAGAAGAATGGATCTCGATCAACATTTGGTACGTGGTCGAGCGGTGAAAACTCGTCCCCAATATGTGCAGTGGGTCATCCCATTGGGCTTCAGCACAAATCGTGCACGAGCACACCGTACACATGGCTTCATCAAACACGAGATGGGCCACGAGAGATGAAACATCCTTACTTTCATGTGTCTTAGGGACCATTTCGTAGCATTTAGAACCACTTTCAAGGTCATTGAAGTCCAATTCCCCAATCTGGAATTTTACTCTTATCGAGTACTTTCACTTGAAAATTCCAGATGAGTGACATGACTTAAAAAAATCATAACTAATTCTAGAAAAATTGAAATGAAGTGGTTCCAATGGCTACATGAATCTAACTCACTTATCTTTCAGGGAAAAATAATTCGTTGACCATTAATTGACCGAGTCAACGTCAGTCAACGTTTCTATTTTACTGTTCATCCAGCGTTTTTCTCCTGAATCCAGCATTCTGGTCCCAACTTTGATAATTTATATCTCCTTGTGTAGACATCCAAATGAGACGTTTTATATATAAAATTAAAGCTTGATATGTCTACGTGTTACTGTTCACAGTGGTAATTTCCAGCATTTATACTTTGCATACATATACATACATCCATCATATATCAGTCAAACATGCCAAACAACAATTATTATTAAATAATAAGTCATTATACATCAGGGCATGTATGAAATTCTCATATTTCTATTACATCTTTTTCTGCCTGAAATCCGGCAGCATAACCGCTACGCTTCATCTGTACAAAGAACTAAACCGTACTGATTCGGTAATCCCCTCATGAGAACTACCATTCTACGTAGTACCCAGGAAAGACTAGATGAATCGGCTAGGTCCACTCACTTCTAGCCTCCTTAGACAGCACTACGTACACAGTACTTATCATATACTGATGTTCAGTCTTTACTTCGGCAGCATAACGGCGTCTCTTAAAATTCCCAAAATTCATTTCGACATAACCTCCCCTGTAATGGGTTATTTATTGGGATGAGATTCGGGGGAATCTCAGTAGCAATAATCATAACAATATATGTAATGCAGAGTGACAGTGCTTGCTTGTGATTGTGTACAGATAAGTATGCTGCGTGCTTCCATGCTTAATAACATATGATCATAGCATTATAGCAGAGCTTCAGACATAACATATAAGACAACATTCCAACCAAACAATAGCACAACAAATCACAAAGCCATTACATAAAAGCTATGATTAGTTACTACCTCAAAGGCTCAGCAGAGCTCTACTATCTCTATTCTGCTTCCAGCTCCGCCAGAACTTCCTTTCTTTCTTTCTTCCTCTCACTTTCTCTCTCTAGCACCTCCTCCTCTCTCTAAAATGCCTCTTGGCCGTGCAGCACAAGAATGAAAGGGGGTATTTATAACCTCCTCCGATGGCAATCTCGTAATTTCCATGAACTTTGATCCTGCGGTCCTGGTTTTTCCTGGATTTTCCTATTTTCTTTAATTCCTCCTTTACTGCATCATGCATGACATCATTGGGACACCTCACCAGGACACCTCAGCGCCACATTTATCACATGTCTGAAATCCTGGACACCTCAGCAGCTGACTCAGCATGCTGACTCACCAGTCCAGTCTCTTGCCTCGTAATACGTGTCCTCAACTTTTTCTTCTGCCTTTATGTTGGCGCCATGTGTCATCTTACTGGCACCTGTCACGCCTTCCAATGCTATTCAGATAAATCCAGGACTTTATCTGATCGCCTCCTCGGTTATCGTGCCGACCGAGTAACTTTACTTTATTGAAACAGCATTAAAATAGTATTTTAATGCCACTTTTTCCCACATATCACTGGGCCTACGTTTTTGGGCTCTGGGAATGTTGTCTCTGATCCTGATCAAGCTCAAGTACTCTGATGGCTCGATTCCCAAGAAACAGCCCTTGGCAAATTACCAAAATACCCTTGGGTGCCCTTTCTTGCACTATTTTAACCGTAAGGGTAAAATCGTCATTTTACACCCTTCTGTACTCTGTCAGGGCATATATTGACTCTAAGTAACTTTATCTGTATGTACCTTGGCTCCTGGGCCTGTTCAGAATTACCAAAATGCCCTTCATTCATCTGTTACCCTTTTGTAAAACACAGGGGCATTTTCGTAATTTCGCACTTTTCCGGGGTTCTGCCGGACACTGGCCCACCTATCAGTCCAAGGGTCTTACTGGGCCTCTGTTGGCGCCATTATTGGGCCTTTCTGGGTCCAATACCTTCCTGGCATGCATTACGAGGAATCTTCCCCCGTTAATAATTATTGAATATTTTATCTATTATTCACCGTTTATACACATATCCGGACACCGGCTCTGTCCGAAACACTAGCCTGCGGTGTTCACGCATCCCTGTGAGTCATATCAGTCATCTGACTGAGGTCATCCGAACTCATTCACTCCCCTTTCAAATACCGATAAATCTCCCTATCAGATCCCCGGAGGCCTCACACTCCCGTCTGGATTTTCTAATTTGCGAATAACTTTTTCTACAGGCCTCCTATCGGTATTCTGTCAGTTTCCCAACATCCGCCCCATAAGGACGTATCATCCTGTATTTTCTCACCTAGATCTGAATTCTAGGATATCCGGTATGAATTTTTATAACTTTTGGACGATCAGTCCATTTCTGGCTATCTGGAGTCTTCAAAAATTCCTGTATTAAGCCAGATTACCGAGCGTCACTTGCTCTCTCTACCGGTGAAATCTGGGACTGAAATGCTGTCGGACAGTCCAAACCACTTCCGGCCTGACTTTCTTTAATTACAATTTAGCCCCAGGGAACTTTTCTTCTTTTCATTTAAGTCCCTTTTTATTTGGCTAAAATTACACTTAAGGACCCCATATTTTTGTTTACTTTCCTTTTTGGCCTTGAAACTTTCCATAATTGCACTTAAGTCCTTTCATTTCCTTTACTAGGTCTAGGGGCATTATTGTCTTTTCATATTTTACCAGAGTATTCTCTGGCCCTGGTCAACTATCCAGATACCCCTTCTTGACTGTCTAACCTTAGCCAAATGACCAAAATACCCTTTACTCATTCCTCAGTTATTCTATAACATAAGGGCATTTTCGTCATTTTGCACATTCTCCCCGGACACCGGCCCCTCTTACCACTGAACTGGTATTATGGGCTTGGGCCTTCCCTGGTGTCACTACGGGCCTTAGACAATACTGTATGGCCTCTGGCCATAGTCCGATCATCTCTATTCGGACTGCCTTTCCTTTACCGATTATAACTGTAAATTCCCATCTTCAGGATTTTTTACAGAAAAATCGGGACCTCAAATCAAAATTCTGTGACTCCTCATTCAATCCGGAATCCTTTTCTCTATCTCCCGGTATTTTCAGTTATTTTATCCGGACGGGCTGTTTTGGCCTGAAAAAGCACTCACACGCATACTTTTCCGAAATGACCATTTTACCCCTGGTCATAATTCTAATTCTTTCATACACCTAGAGACCTCATATGCATATTTCACAGTTCAGTGAAATGATCAGCATAATTTTCTCTATTTTTTGGCAAAATATGGTACTTATCGGCCACCAGTCCGATCTTTCCCATAATTACGATTATGCCCTTGATTTCTCCTTCTGGCGTCTCTAGGCCTAAAAATTGGGGTGTTACATTTCTACCCCCCTTAAAATAAATTTCGTCCTCGAAATTTACTTGGCATCTTAGTCAACGATCCTGGATATAGCTCTTCTGTATATCCTTTCCTGGTTTATGACTAAGGCTTGGGGCATTCATCCTCTTATACTTAGGGACAACTCATTACACTTGTGAGGAGTGTCCATTTCTTTCATATTTTATCCCGCAGAATTCTGATGTAATTCTAGGGTCTACCTCACTCCTCTTATACTTTGCTAATCTCTTAGGAGAAATATTGTTCTTCTGACTTTCTTTCTCCTGATACGAGATCATAACCCAGATAACTTCTCTAACTTTTCTCATAACTTCATGCATCTATGCCAAATCTTTGTGGCATTCGCACTTTTCTTATCCCTTCTTAGGGATTAACTATCGTTAGGCTACTCTTGCCTTAGCACCTTCCATGCCACTGGGTTAGGGCTAGATTACTCTTTGTATAGCTTTAGGCCCTAGCAATCTCTTTCTTATAGAACTACGTTCTATCTTTGCTTTGCCTTAGACCCTCTTCTCTAGGTCTCTCTAGCCTTTTAATCTCTCATGACTTGTTATCATGATCACTTTCTTTAGATCCGAAAAGAACTCTTCATTATCCATATCATCATCTAGGCATATAGTTCCTTACAGCTCAGTCGCCCCTACAGCTATGGTTCTTCTTAACCATTCTTAGGGTCAACCTTAGGGAATATTGAAGACTGTGTCTGGGGTAAGAGCAAATACCTTTCATAGGGATGTCAGCATTCTTAGGAAACCTCTTACCAAGTGGCATTTCTTACCACAACTGCTTTGCCCTGCTTAACACTCCCATGTGCCATGGCTCTTTCCACCACATTGACATCTCTGCTCTCCAATCTGACCATTACCTTGATCAGTCCCTTGTCTGAACTATCGCCTCTTTCTCTTGCTATTGGCTTGACAACTTGAGCTACCTCCCAGAGTGCTCTTAGCCAATGCTTTTCTATTCTCAACACATAGAGGATTCTGTTCTTTGCTTCTCAGGCATACTTCTACTAAACTTTGAATATCAGTACTCAGCTTTGGACTTGGACTCCGTCTTTGTTAAGGGAAAGCTAAGTTTAGTCTGTATACTAGAGGCTACCTGAGAAAACCATTATAAAATAATTTCTCTAGGTGAGTTTATCAACTAGTGAAGCTTCCTCACCTTAACTTCGTCTTTGGCATTCATCTTCCCAAAGAGATACTACATTGTACTCATATCTCATGGCTCATTACTTTCCTTAGGCTAGGTCTAACTGTGACCTCGGGATCTAACTGCGATCAACCGTTAGCCTCTTCAGAATCTAACTGCGACTCTGAAGCTATTAGGATCTAACTGCGACCCTGGAGCCATGCTAGGATCTAACTGTGACCCTCCAGAATCTAACTGTGATTCTGTTGTACTGTATATCTCCCGAAGATATTAAACCAACAGACTAAGTTATAAGGTTAAATGCTTCCACCTGTTGATAACTCCATAATTAAACATTTGAAAATTTTATAGCCTCATATCATTTACCCAGACTTTACTTACTTCCTCTCTTACTCAGGAGTTCCTTCACATCTTTCAACTTGTGCTCTAACTACGAGCCATTTGAACTATGCTCTAACTGCGAGCATTCTATATCAGATCCAACTCTTATCTGAAGAGTGATCTATACTCATCTGAATCTAGCTCTATCTGAGAGCCATCTGTTTCAGATCCAACTCTTATCTGAAGAGTGATCTAGAAACAATCCCTTTATCGTTATCTGTTACTTTTTCTGTACATCATTCATTTCAATCGAAATGGCCCTGAGTACTGTATTCACAAGCCTATAGAAATACCTGAGTAACCTCAATCATAATTCATATCATAACTTATCGTCCCATCAACTGAGACTATCTATCATCCTCAATACATTCATATCATATCATATTATATCATATGGTATGGGAGCAACATACTTTCTCATAACTTTCTTATCTCATACATGTATCCATATATACTCTACCCTGTATGCACTGCAAAAGGGGAGTATCCATTCATCATAGCATACTCTAACATGCATGTCATCATATGACAACTGCAAGGAGATGCAACTATCACAACTTATGGCAATATAAGCCATATCATCATCATATTTTGCTCAACCATCCATTAGACATCATAATAATCTAAGTAAGCCTCAAACATATTTCCTTTATCATATCATTTGTCAGATCATCATCTGAGCATACTATCTATCGCATTATCTGTCAGATTATCAATCACATGGTCAGGATCTGACAAGAACATCTGTCTATCTTACTTAGGCTGCCACACTACCCTCTTACCAGGGTATAGACTCAACCCTTCATTACTCTATCTTATATAGGATATAGGGGAGTCACTTTATCTCTTAACTGTGGCTACCTCTTTACTATCTTTCAACTTCTTCTATCTATCCATCAGTCCCAGTCTATTATTGACCGGACTATGGTTTCTTATTGATCTTTCTTTTTATCCTGGCGAACTTGAGTCGCATGGATCTCATTCATCATCTTTTACTATTACTTCTATTCTCTAGGGTATGCTCCCCTAGGTCTATTACTTCTTCGTGATGGAATCCCTCTGCTCCGGGAACATTGATCTCTTTATCTATTACCCATCACGTCTCTCACCTTAGGCCATGTGCTAGGATCATCCTGGGCAAATCTCATCCCAGCTTTTAGGTCTTCTATTCAGATTAGCTGAATAAAACCCCTGTATGTAGATCTACTCTTAGTTACCACATAGAGGATCTACTTTTTCACACTGTCTTAAACTGATCCTTCGTACCTCAGTACCTTTGTACTGTCTGGCTTAGCATATGTTATACCAATCCTCTAGCTGGTTGAAACATCCTCCCTTAGATTCCTCAGAGTACACTTGCGGAAGCAACATTAGCTTGATTATATTTTAACTTAAGCCCAAAAATTCAAAATTTTACTCTTAAGTTCCTTATTTTGGATCTTTAATTTGAAAATTAATTATCTCGTTCTGCACATCCAAATGAGGCTTATTACCTATCCACGTAATGCCCCAGATGTGTACGACTAGCCTGCCAAATTTCATAGCCAAACTCCTTCGTTTACTAGGTCAAACTGAGGCCAGAACACTGCTACCTCAGGACCTGCGAATTTCTCCCTTAATTCTCCATTCACAAATTGAACATGCCAAACAACATTTATTATTAAATAATAAAATGTCATACAACAAGGCATACAGCAAATTATCATATTTCTATTACATCTTTTCCTGCCTAAAATCCGGCAGCATAACTGCTACAATTCTTCTTTAGAAAGTAACCGATGTTATACCGATTCGGTAATTCCCGTAGGAGCTACCATTCTACGTAAGTACCCAGGAAAGACTGGATGAACCGGCTAGGTCCACTCACTTCCAGCCTCCTTAGACAGCACCTACGTACACAGTACGTATCAGTTCCTTTCTTTGTTCCTTCTTCGTTGCTAGAATTTTGGCAGCCTAACGGCGTCTCTCAAAATTTCCAGATTTTATTTTGACAGAACCTCCCCTGTAATGTTATATATGGGAATGAGATTCGGGGGAATCTCAGTAGTAATAATCATAACAATATATGTAATACAGAGTGACGGTGCTTGCTTGTGATTGTGTACAGATAAGTATGCTGCGTGCTTCCATATTCAATAACATATGATCATAGCATTGTAATAGAGCTTCAAGCATAACATATAAGACAACAATCCAACCAAACAATAGCACAACAAATCACAAAGACATTACATAAGAGCTAGGATTAGTTACTACCTCAAAAGCAGACCTCCAGAATTCTATACTGCTTCCAACTCCACCAGAACTTCCTTTCTTTCTTTCTTTCTTTCTCCTTCTCTCTCTTCTTTCTCTCTCTTTTCTTGCCAAAAACGTGGGATGCATAAAATGGGAGGGGAAAGGGTATTTATCTATTATTCACCGTTTATACACATATCCGGACACCGGCTCTTTCTGTCCGATACACTGGCCTGCGGTGTTCAGGCATCCCTGTGAGTCATATCAGTCATCTGACCGAGGTTATCCGAACTCATTCAGTCCCTTTTCAAATACCGATAAATTTTCCTATCGGATACCCGGAGGCCTCACACTCCCGTCTGGATTTTCTAATTTGCGAATAACTTTTTCTACAGGCCTCCTATCGGTATTCTGTCAGTTTCCTGACATCCGCCCCATAAAGACGCATCATCCTGTATTTTCTCACCTAGATCTGAAATCTAGGATATCCGGTATGAATTTTTATAACTTTTGGACGATCAGTCCATTTCTGGCTATCTGGAGTCTTCAAAAATTCCTGTATTAAGCCAGATTACCGAGCGTCCCTTGCTCTCTCTACCGGTGAAATCTGGGACTGAAATACCGTCGGACAGTCCAAACCACTTCCGGCCTGACTTTCTTTAATTATACTTTAGCCCCAAGAAACTTTTTTTCTTTTCATTTAAATCCCTTTTTATTTGGCTAAAATTACACTTAAGGACCCCACCTTTTTGTCCTTAAACTTTTCATAATTCTTTCATACTCATAGAGACCTCGTATGCACATTTCACAGTTCAGTGAAATGATCAGCATAATTTTCTCTATTTTCTGCCAAAATATGGTACTCATCGGCTACCAGCCCGATCTTTCCCATAATTACGATTTTGCCCCTACATTCTCTTTCTGGCCTCATTACTCATCTTCTCATCCCTTATCTTAAGTTCTGGAAATTCTCTTTCAATAACTCATCCCTTAAACTCTTCGGGAGTCATCGTTAATTGAAAAGCTCGACAACCCGCCCATATCAGGTTATCTTACACAGGAGCCAGCCCATATCAAGCTTCCTGCAGAATTCCTAGGCTTAAGACTTAGGATATTCCTCACATTCCTCATTTTGAACCTAGGCGAACTGTCCCGATTCTGTAGGTAAAAGACTTAACTCATCTTTACATCCTGAAGGACTTAGCTCATCCCTTGGATCCTACAAAATACATGTAAGTGATCCGCCCATATCAGATTACTACCCTGGGACTACGGTTTTAGCAGCCTGCCCATATCAGACTACTTCCCAGTTCTCCTAGACCAAAAATCGGGATGTTACACTGGTGGACTTCAGCTAGTTTGGTACCTTCATTCTCTTCATCATATGACCTCTGCCAATTATAGTCGCAACTCACATACTCTGCGACTTTTAGTCCCGACCGTCGCACACTACTCGTCAGCGAGTTTGGTACCTTCATTCTCTTCATCATATGGCCTCTGCCAATTTTAGTTGCAACCCATAACATCGCTACCTGAACTCCTTTGTACACTGGTCGCGTACTGCAATATTACTCATTGCGACCTGAGGTCTTCTTACGTCACAACATCAACTTATCTGTACATATTAGTCGCGACATAAGACCCCTCTTCTCTACTTCCTACTTTTAAAACATGTAGTCATACTCATCCTCATACAACGGCAACATACTAGGTATAGGGTAGCTCAATAGTGTGCATACTGGACAATACAATCCAATCACATACAGGATTTATCCGTTCATTAGCCAGTGGAAACAGAACACAAATAAACTCGTACCTTAATTTGGCACAGGCGACTTTCTTATCTCGTTGCCAGTCAGGTATATACTCTTCCCTGAGTCGGGTATCTTTCGCCTGTTGTGTTTTGTGGACACTCCCTGGCAGAATGTCCATACTTTCCACACCTATAGCGTAACCCTTGACCTACTGGACAAGGCCTCATACCATGGTCTCGACCACAGTTCCTACATTCATTAGGCCTTGGTTGCATACTAACTTCTCTTGGCCCACTACCTGGCCTACTTCCTTGCTTCTTATTAACTTTTGACTCATATGCTGGCCCATTTTTCTTCTTACTGTTCCTTCTCAAGGAACCTGGTGGCATCACTTTCAGTGGTACTAATGGAGTAAACTTACTCTTTTCTGGTTATTGCACATTCGTTTCTGGCTTGTATACTGCCAGCTGGGTCTTTCTTTCAGTGGGACATTCTAAAATTTTAAAGATTTTCTCTAACTGGCTTATCCAATCCTCAGCTATTTGGGTGTCAAAAGTCCCTTCAAACATGGGCGGATTAAACTTATGGAATTGCTCCATCCATGTTTGCAGACTTCCCTGGTTATTGTTATTTCCTATAGACCCCTGACGTCTATTCATTCTAGTCTGCTCATGATCTGGCTGAGGTTCAGGTTCTATATCATTCTCTGGTACTACCTCCTTCCCAGACTGCTGTAATCTTGCAACTGCAGCAGCAACCGCCGTAGTGATAGCAGAATCTCGCTCTTGATCTTGGCGAGCCTGGGTTGCCCACATCTCATCGTGACTTAACTTGTTGTAACTTGGATATCTGGCATCCTCACTACAGTATCTGGTTACAACACGATACCTTGAGCTACTCTTGCAGCTTCCTTAGTCGTGAACTGATCAGATTCTGTCTCTATCTCTAGAGGAAACTGCTTCTTAAACATTATTCTGCTTAGTCCAGCCATATTGTGTTAATAAACACGAGACCTCGACTGTATCGGCTGACTAAGATTAGCCCATCATAATCATATCCTTTGTAAGACTATAAAGCTCGGGGTCCAGCCTCATACATTTGGGTGTCACTGTCTTCTGTCTAAGCCTTTTCAAGCAGTGAACACCATCCCTATATCATACTCTAGGGAGAGGACCACTCAAACTTCTCATTTGTTTAAGGAATCAAAATAACTAAACCAGAGCATCACTGAGCCAGAATCTTCTGTTCTGTGCCAGCATCTTATGCTCTGAGCAAGAACCCTTTGTTTTGTGCTAACCTTATTCTGTACAAACACCATAAATTATCTGTTCAGAGCATTTCCTAATCCAGAATCCTTTGCTCTGATACCAAAATGAAACATCCTTACTTTCATGTGTCTTAGGGACCATTTCGTACCATTTAGAACCACTTTCAAGGTCATTGAAGTCCAATTCCCCAATCTGGAATTTTACTCTTATCGAGTACTTTCACTTGAAAATTCCAAATGAGTGACATGACTTAAAAAAATTATAACTAATTCTAGAAAAATCGAAATGAAGTGGTTCCAATGGATACATGAATATAACTCACTTATATTTCAGGGAAAAATAATTCGTTGACCATTAATTGACCGAGTCAACGTCAGTCAACGTTTCTATTTTACTGTTCATCCAGCGTTTTTCTCCTGAATCCAGCATTCTGGTCCCAACTTTGATAATTTATATCTCCTTGTGTAGACATCCAAATGAGACGTTTTATATATAAAATTAAAGCTTGATATGTCTACTATTTACCATAAAAATATAATACATTAATTCATCCATTTACTATTTTTAATCATTTATCGAACATGACCTTATCACTACGTGTTACTGTTCACAGTGGTAATTTCCAGCATTTATACTTTGCATACATATACATACATCCATCATATATCAGTCAAACATGCCAAACAACAATTATTATTAAATAATAAGTCATTATACATCAGGGCATGTATGAAATTCTCATATTTCTATTACATCTTTTTCTGCCAGAAATCCGGCAGCATAACCGCTACGCTTCATCTGTACAAAGAACTGAACCGTACTGATTCGGTAATCCCCTCATGAGAACTACCATTCTACGTAGTACCCAGGAAAGACTAGATGAACCGGCTAGGTCCACTCACTTCTAGCCTCCTTAGACAGCACTACGTACACAGTACTTATCATATACTGATGTTCAGTCTTTACTTCGGCAGCATAACGGCGTCTCTTAAAATTCCCAAAATTCATTTCGACATAACCTCCCCTGTAATGGGTTATTTATTGGGATGAGATTCGGGGGAATCTCAGTAGCAATAATCATAACAATATATGTAATGCAGAGTGACAGTGCTTGCTTGTGATTGTGTACAGATAAGTATGCTGCGTGCTTCCATGCTTAATAACATATGATCATAGCATTATAGCAGAGCTTCAGACATAACATATAAGACAACAATCCAACCAAACAATAGCACAACAAATCACAAAGCCATTACATAAAAGCTATGATTAGTTACTACCTCAAAGGCTCAGCAGAGCTCTACTATCTCTATTCTGCTTCCAGCTCCGCCAGAACTTCCTTTCTTTCTTTCTTCCTCTCACTTTCTCTCTCTAGCACCTCCTCCTCTCTCTAAAATGCCTCTTGGCCGTGCAGCACAAGAATGAAAGGGGGGTATTTATAACCTCCTCCGATGGCAATCTCGTAATTTCCATGAACTTTGATCCTGCGGTCCTGGTTTTTCCTGGATTTTCCTATTTTCTTTAATTCCTCCTTTACTGCATCATGCATGACATCATTGGGACACCTCACCAGGACACCTCAGCGCCACATTTATCACATGTCTGAAATCCTGGACACCTCAGCAACTGACTCAGCATGCTGACTCACCGGTCCAGTCTCTTGCCTCGTAATACGTGTCCTCAACTTTTTCTTCTGCCTTTATGTTGGCGCCATGTGTCATCTTACTGGCACCTGTCACGCCTTCCAATGCTATCCAGATAAATCCAGGACTTTATCTGATCGCCTCCTCGGTTATCGTGCCGACCGAGTAACTTTACTTTATTGAAACAGCATTAAAATAGTATTTTAATGCCACTTTTTCCCACATATCACTGGGACTACGTTTTTGGGCTCTGGGAATGTTGTCTTGGATCCTGATCAAGCCCAAGTACTCTGATGGCTCGATTCCCAAGAAACAGCCCTTCGCAAATTACCAAAATACCCTTGGGTGCCCTTTCTTGCACTATTTTAACCATAAGGGTAAAATCGTCATTTTACACCCTTCTGTACTCTGTCAGGGCATATATTGACTCTAAGTAACTTTATCTGTATGTACCTTGGCTCCTGGGCCTGTTCAGAATTACCAAAATGCCCTTCATTCATCTGTTACCCTTTTGTACAACACAGGGGCATTTTCGTAATTTCGCACTTTTCCGGGTTTCTGCCAGACACTGGCCCACCTATCAGTCCAAGGGTCTTACTGGCCCTCTGTTGGCGCCATTATTGGGCCTTTCTGGGTCCAATACCTTCCTGGCACGCATTACAAGGAATCTTCCCCCGTTAATAATTATTGAATATTTTATCTATTATTCACCGTTTACACACATATCCGGACACCGGCTCTTTCTGTCCGAAACACTAGCCTACGGTGTTCAGGCATCCCTGTGAGTCATATCAGTCATCTGACTGAGGTCATCCGAACTCATTCACTCCCCTTTCAAATACCGATAAATCTCCCTATCAGATCCCCGGAGGCCTCACACTCCCGTCTGGATTTTCTAATTTGCGAATAACTTTTTCTACAGGCCTCCTATCGGTATTCTGTCAGTTTCCCAACATCCGCCCCATAAGGACGTATCATCCTGTATTTTCTCACCTAGATCTGAATTCTAGGATATCCGGTATGAATTTTTATAACTTTTGGACGATCAGTCCATTTCTGGCTATCTGGAGTCTTCAAAAATTCCTGTATTAAGCCAGATTACCGAGCGTCACTTGCTCTCTCTACCGGTGAAATCTGGGACTGAAATGCTGTCGGACAGTCCAAACCACTTCCGGCCTGACTTTCTTTAATTACAATTTAGCCCCAGGGAACTTTTCTTCTTTTCATTTAAGTCCCTTTTTATTTGGCTAAAATTACACTTAAGGACCCCATATTTTTGTTTACTTTCCTTTTTGGCCTTGAAACTTTCCATAATTGCACTTAAGTCCTTTCATTTCCTTTACTAGGTCTAGGGGCATTATTGTCTTTTCATATTTTACCAGAGTATTCTCTGGCCCTGGTCAACTATCCAGATACCCCTTCTTGACTGTCTAACCTTAGCCAAATGACCAAAATACCCTTTACTCATTCCTCAGTTATTCTATAACATAAGGGCATTTTCGTCATTTTGCACATTCTCCCCGGACACCGGCCCCTCTTACCACTGAACTGGTATTATGGGCTTGGGCCTTCACTGGTGTCACTACGGGCCTTAGACAATACTGTATGGCCTCTGGCCATAGTCCGATCATCTCTATTCGGACTGCCTTTCCTTTACCGATTATAACTGTAAATTCCCATCTTCAGGATTTTTTACAGAAAAATCGGGACCTCAAATCAAAATTCTGTGACTCCTCATTCAATCCGGAATCCTTTTCTCTATCTCCCGGTATTTTCAGTTATTTTATCCGGACGGGCTATTTTGGCCTGAAAAAGCACTCACGCGCATACTTTTCCGAAATGACCATTTTACCCCTGGTCATAATTCTAATTCTTTCATACACCTAGAGACCTCATATGCATATTTCACAGTTCAGTGAAATGATCAGCATAATTTTCTCTATTTTTTGGAAAAATATGGTACTTATCGGCCACCAGTCCGATCTTTCCCATAATTACGATTATGCCCTTGAATTCTCCTTCTGGCGTATCTAGGCCTAAAAATTAGGGTGTTACAAGAGATGCAAAGTTAAATTGTTCAGCAAATCAACCGAACAATGGGGACACAAAAAGAGACATTCGAGCGACCCGAGTGTGGTGATGATGGCACCGGTAGACATTCGAACTTTCAACTGATCCGCTGCACGTGGCCAACCGGTCAACATATAGTAACACACCATCATAAATTCCCGCGCGAATTCGAGATGCGTAAGTAGCCAGTGCTAAAGTTCTTTCTCAGACAACTTGCCCGAGCATGTGAATCTAAGCCTTTGAACAAAAAGGAACCACACTCTCTTCCCTTTCTAGCTTTCTTAACTAGTTGCAAATACATGCCATCAGGGGCTACACTTTATTCTGGGAGAAGGATGTCCGTTTCAAACCTATGCAATGTATAGTACCTGAAATCCCATCAGAGGAGCATTTAAGGGAAGGGACAGCCGGATGGCAAAAAGCTTATCGTCTAAGTACCATATTCAAGGTAGCAATAGATATCCTTGTTCCTTGCGGTCCGGAAATGGGGTAATCTTGATTTCTAAGCAAAGGGTCCACATCAAAAGCACCTCTACCCAATGAGACTGATGAATGGAAGTGAATGAAAAGCGCCATGATGGCCAGACTACCGGGCTCCTACAGGAAAATTACTTTCTAGATTACGTGCCCCGACTTCACACGGAAAACAAGCAGATGAGGAAGAAGAAGGCGTTCGAGAGAAAGCATATTACATAATAGGCACAAGAATGTCACAGCCAAAGCTGTAACAACATTTTTATGTCTTTTCTCTTTTGCCGCTTTCTTCTTTTCATTTGCAGCGTACGATATCTATTCTAAGCACTCCCACCGCCCGGAAATTCTTTCCAAATTTCGTGCGAGATAAAAGGATATTCTCCGAACGAGACTCTTGGGGTAATTTGTCAGAGTATTATAGGCAGAAGCAAATGAATTCCAATCCAATCAACGATATAGCCGATAGTAGGAAAAGAATGAATCTCGATCAATATTTGGTACGTGGTCGAGGGGTGAAAACTCGTCCCCAATATGTGCAGTGGGTCATCCCATTGGGCTTCGGCACAAATCGTGCACGAGCACTCCCTACACATGGCTTCATCAAACACGAGATTGGCCACGAGAGATGCAAAGTTAAATTGTTCAGCAAATCAACCGAACAATGGGGACACACAAAGAGACATTCGAGCGACCCGAGTGTGGTGATGATGGCACCGGTAGACATTCGAACTTTCAACTGATCCGCTGCACGTGGCCAACCGGTCAACATATAGTAACACACCCTCATAAATTCCCGCGCAAATTCGAGATGCGTTAGTAGCCAGTGCTAAAGTTCTTTCTCAGACAACTTGCCCGAGCATGTGAATCTAAGCCTTTAAACAAAAGGGACCCATACTCTCTTCCCTTTCTAGCTTTCTTAACCAGTCGCAAATACATGCCATCAGGGGCTACACTTTATTCTGGGAGAAGGATGTCCGTTTCACACCTATGCAATGTATAGTACCTGAAATCCCATCAGAGGAACATTTAAGGGGAGGGACAGCCGGATGGCAAAAAGCTTTTCGTCCATGTACCATATTCATGGTAGCAATGGATATCCTTGTTCCTTGCGGTCCGAAAATGGGGTAATCTTGATTTCTAAGCAAAGGGTCCATATCAAAAGCACATCTACGCAATGAGACGGACGAATGGAAGTGAATGAAAGGCGCCATGATGGCCAGACTACCGGGCTCCTACAGGAAAATTACTTTCTAGATTACGTGCCTCGGCTTCACACGGAAAACAAGCAGATGAGGAAGAAGGAGGCGTTCGAGAGAAAGCATACTACATAATAGGCACAAGAATGTCACAGCCAAAGCTGTAACAACATTTTTATGTCTTTTCTCTTTTGCCGCTTTCTTCTTTTCATTTGCAGCGTAAGATATCTATTCTAAGCACTCCCACCGCCCGGAAATTCTTTCCAAATTTCGTGCGAGATAAAAGGATATTCTCCGAACGAGACTCTTGGGGTAATTTGTCAGAGTATTATAGGTGGAAGCAAATGAATTCCAATCCAATCAACGATATAGCCGGAAGTAAGAGAAGAATGAATCTCGATCAGTATTTGGTACGTGGTTGAGCGGTGAAAACTCGTCCCCAATATGTGCAGTGGGTCATCCCATTGGGCTTCGGCACAAATCGTGCACGAGCACTCCCTACACATGGCTTCATCAAACACGAGATGGGCCATGAGAGATGCAAAGTTAAATTGTTCAGCAAATCAACCGAACAATGGGGACGCACAAAGAGACATTCGAGCGACCAGAGTGTGGTGATGATGGCACCGGTAGACATTCGAACTTTCAAATGATCCGCTGCACGTGGCCAACCGGTCAACATATAGTAACACACCCTCATAAATTCCCGCGCGAATTCGAGATGCGTAAGTAGCTAGTGCTAAAGTTCTTTCGCAGACAACTTGCCCGAGGATGTGACTCTAAGCCTTTGAACAAAAGGGACCCACACTCTCTTCCCTTTCTAGCTTTCTTAACCAGTCGTAAATACATGCCATCAGGGGCTACACTTTATTCTGGGAGAAGGATGTCCGTTTCATACCTATGCAATGTATAGTACCTGAAATCCCATCAGAGGAGCATTTAAGGGGAGGGACAGCCGGATGGCAAAAAGCTTATCGTCCATGTACCATATTCATGGTAGCAATAGATATCCTTTTTCCTTGAGGTCCGGAAATTGGGTAATCTTGATTTGTAAGCAAAGGGTCCGTATCAAAAGCACCTCTACGCAATGAGACGGACGAATGGAAGTGAATGAAAGGCGCCATGATGGCCAGACTACCGGGGTCCTACAAGAAAATTACATTCTAGATTACGTGCCTCGGCTTCACATGGAAAACAAGCAGATGAGGAAGAAGGAGGAGATCGAGAGAAAGCATACTACATAATATGCACAAGAATGTCACAGCCAAAGCTGTAACAACATTTTTATGTCTTTTCTCTTTTGCCGCTTTCTTCTTTTCATTTGCAGCGTAAGATATCTATTCTAAGCACTCCCACCGCCCGGAAATTCTTTCCAAATTTCTTGCGAGATAAAAGGATATTTTCCGAACGAGACTCTTGGGGTAATTTGTCAGAGTATTATAGGTGGAAGCAAATGAATTCCAATATAATCAACGATATAGCCGATAGTAAGGGAAGAATGAATCTCGATCAACATTTGGTACGTTAAATTGTTCACGAGAGATGCAAAGTTAAATTGTTCAGCAAATCAACCGAACAATGGGGACACACAAAGAGACATTCGAGCGACCAGAGTGTGGTGATGATGGCACCGGTAGACATTCGAACTTTCAATTGATCCGCTGCACGTGGCCAACCGGCCAACATATAGTAACACACAGTCATAAATTCCCGTGCGAATTCGAGATGCGTAAGTAGCTAGTGCTAAAGTTCTTTCTCAGACAACTTGCCCGAGGATGTGAATCTAAGCCTTTGAACAAAAGGGACCCACACTCTCTTCCCTTTCTAGCATTCTTAACCAGTCGCAAATACATGCCATCAGGGGCTACACTTTATTTTGGGAGAAGGATGTCCGTTTCATACCTATGCAATGTATAGTACCTGAAATCCCATCAGAGGAGCATTTAAGGGAAGGGACAGCCGGATGGCAAAAAGCTTATCGTCCATGCACCATATTCATGGTAGCAATAGATATCCTTGTTCCTTGCGGTCCGGAAATGGGGTAATCTTGATTTCTAAGCAAAGGGTCCACATCAAAAGCACCTCTACGCAATGAGACTGACGAACGGAAAAGCGCCATGATGGCCAGACTACCGGGGTCCTACAAGAAAATTACATTCTAGATTACGTGCCTCGGCTTCACACGGAAAACAAGCAGATGAGGAAGAAGGAGGCGTTCGAGAGAAAGCATACTAGATAATATGCACAAGAATGTCACAGCCAAAGCTGTAACAACATTTTTATGTCTTTTCTCTTTTTCCGCTTTCTTCTTTTCATTTGCAGCGTAAGATATCTATTCTAAGCACTCCCACCGCCCGGAAATTCTTTCCAAATTTCGTGCGAGATAAAAGGATATTCTCCGAACGAGACTCTTGGGGTAATTTGTCAGAGTATTATAGGTGGAAGCAAATGAATTCCAATCCAATCAACGATATAGCCGGAAGTAAGAGAAGAATGAATCTCGATCAGTATTTGGTACGTGGTTGAGCGGTGAAAACTCGTCCCCAATATGTGCAGTGGGTCATCCCATTGGGCTTCGGCACAAATCGTGCACGAGCACTCCCTACACATGGCTTCATCAAACACGAGATGGGCCACGAGAGATGCAAAGTTAAATTGCTCAGCAAATCAACCGAACAATGGGGACGCACAAAGAGACATTCGAGCGACCAGAGTGTGGTGATGATGGCACCGGTAGACATTCGAACTTTCAATTGATCCGCTGCACGTGGCCAACCGGCCAACATATAGTAACACACAGTCATAAATTCCCGTGCGAATTCGAGATGCGTAAGTAGCTAGTGCTAAAGTTCTTTCTCAGACAACTTGCCCGAGGATGTGAATCTAAGCCTTTGAACAAAAGGGACCCACACTCTCTTCCCTTTCTAGCATTCTTAACCAGTCGCAAATACATGCCATCAGGGGCTACACTTTATTTTGGGAGAAGGATGTCCGTTTCATACCTATGCAATGTATAGTACCTGAAATCCCATCAGAGGAGCATTTAAGGGAAGGGACAGCCGGATGGCAAAAAGCTTATCGTCCATGCACCATATTCATGGTAGCAATAGATATCCTTGTTCCTTGCGGTCCGAAAATGGGGTAATCTTGATTTCTAAGCAAAGGGTCCACATCAAAAGCACCTCTACGCAATGAGACTGACGAACGGAAAAGCGCCATGATGGCCAGACTACCGGGGTCCTACAAGAAAATTACATTCTAGATTACGTGCCTCGGCTTCACACGGAAAACAAGCAGATGAGGAAGAAGGAGGCGTTCGAGAGAAAGCATACTAGATAATAGGCACAAGAATGTCACAGCCAAAGCTGTAACAACATTTTTATGTCTTTTCTCTTTTGCCGCTTTCTTCTTTTCATTTGCAGCGTAAGATATCTATTCTAAGCACTCCCACCGCCCGGAAATTCTTTCCAAATTTCGTGCGAGATAAAAGGATATTCTCCGAACGAGACTCTTGGGGTAATTTGTCAGAGTATTATAGGTGGAAGCAAATGAATTCCAATCCAATCAACGATATAGCCGGAAGTAAGAGAAGAATGAATCTCGATCAGTATTTGGTACGTGGTTGAGCAGTGAAAACTCGTCCCCAATATGTGCAGTGGGTCATCCCATTGGGCTTCGGCACAAATCGTGCACGAGCACTCCCTACACATGGCTTCATCAAACACGAGATAGGCCACGAGAGATGCAAAGTTAAATTGTTCAGCAAATCAACCGAACAATGGGGACGCACAAAGAGACATTCGAGCGACCAGAGTGTGGTGATGATGGCACCGGTAGACATTCGAACTTTCAAATGATCCGCTGCACATGGCCAACCGGTCAACATATAGTAACACACCATCATAAATTCCCGGCGAATTCGAGATGCGTAAGTAGCTAGTGCTAAAGTTCTTTCGCAGACAACTTGCCCGAGGATGTGAATCTAAGCCTTTGAACAAAAGGGACCCACACTCTCTTCCCTTTCTAGCTTTCTTAACCAGTCGCAAATACATGCCATTAGGGGCTACACTTTATTCTGGGAGAAGGATGTCCGTTTCTACCTATGCAATGTATAGTACCTGAAATCCCATCAGAGGAGCATTTAAGGGAAGGGACAGCCGGATGGCAAAAAGCTTGTTGTCCATGTACCATATTCATGGTAGCAGATGAGGAAGAAGAAGGCGTTCGAGAGAAAGCATACTACATAATAGGCACAAGAATGTCACAGCCAAAGCTGTAACAACATTTTTATGTCTTTTCTCTTTTGCCGCTTTCTTCTTTTCATTCGCAGCGTAAGATATCTGTTCTAAGCACTCCCACCGCCCGAAAATTCTTTCCAAATTTCGTTCGAGATAAAAGGATATTCTCCGAACGAGACTCTTGGGGTAATTTGTCAGAGTATTATAGGTGGAAGCAAATGAATTCCAATCCAATCAACGATATAGCCGATAGTAAGGGAAGAATGAATCTCGATCAACATTTGGTACGTTAAATTGTTCACGAGAGAAGCTAAGTTAAATTGTTCAGCAAATAAACCGAACAATGGGGACACACAAAGAGACATTCGAGCGACCAGAGTGTGGTGATGATGGCACCGGTAGACATTCGAACTTTCAATTGACCCGCTGCACGTGGCCAACCGGTCAACATATAGTAACACACAGTCATAAATTCCCGCGCGAATTCGAGATGCGTAAGTAGCTAGTGCTAAAGTTCTTTCCCAGAAAACTTGCCCGAGGATGTGAATCTAAGCCTTTGAACAAAAGGGACCCACACTCTCTTCCCTTTCTAGCTTTCTTAACCAGTCGCAAATACATGCCATCAGGGGCTACACTTTCTTCTGGGAGAAGGATGTCCGTTTCATACCTATGCAATGTATAGTACCTGAAATCCCATCAGAGGAGCATTTAAGGGAAGGGACAGCCGGATGCAAAATGAAACATCCTTCCTTTCATATGTCTTAGGGACCACTTGGTAGCATTTAGAACCACTTTCAAGGTCATTGAAGTCCAATTCCCCAATCTGGAGTTTTACTCTTATCGAGTACTGTTCACTTTGAAAATTCCAGATGAGTGACCTAACTTCGAAAAATCATAACTAATTTTAAAAAATTCGGAATGAAGTGGTTACAATTTCTAAATGAAGCTAACTCAATTATCTTTCAGGGAAAAATAACTCGTTGACCATTCATTGACCAAGTCAACGTCAGTCAACGTGTCAACTTTACTGTTCATTCCACGTTTTTCTCCCTGAATCCAGCATTCTGGTCCCAACTTTGATAATTTATATCTACTTTTGTAGACATCCAAATGATACGTTTTATATATCAAATTAAACCTTGGTATGTATACTATTTACCATAAAAATTTCGTACATTTATTCATCCATTTACTGTTTTTAATTATTTATCAAACATTATCATGTCACCACGTGTTACAGTTCACAGTGGTAATTTCCAGCAATCAACTTTGCATACATATGCATACATCCATCATATATCAGTCAAACATGCCAAACAACAATTATTATTAATTAATAAGTTGTTTTACATCTAGCCATGTACATAAATTCTCATATCTCTATTGCATCTCTTCCTGCCTGAAGTCCGGCAGCATAACCGCTACGCTTCATCTGTACAAAGAACTGAACCGTACTGATTCGATAATCCCCTCATGAGAACTACCATTCTACGTAGTACCCAGGAAAGACTAGATGAACCGGCTAGGTCCACTCACTTCTAGCCTCCTTAGACAGCACTACGTACACAGTACTTATCATATACTGATGTTCAGTCTTTACTTCGGCAGCATAACGGCGTCTCTTAAAATTCCCAAAATTCATTTCGACATAACCTCCCCTGTAATGGGTTATTTATTGGGATGAGATTCGGGGGAATCTCAGTAGTAACAATCATAGCAATATATGTAATGCAGAGTGACAGTGCTTGCTTTTGATTGTGTACAGATAAGTATGCTGCGTGCTTCCATGCTTAATAACATATGATCATAGCATTACAGCAGAGCTTCAGACATAACATATAAGACAACAATCCAACCAAACAATAGCACAATAAATCACAAAGCCATTACATAAAAGCTAGGATTAGTTACTACCTCAAAGGCTCAGCAGAGCTTTACTATCTCTATTATGCTCCCAACTCCGCCAGAACTTCCTTTCTTTCTTTCTTCCTCTCACTTTCTCTCTCTAGCACCTCCTCCTCTCTCTAAAAGCTCCTTGGCCGTGCAGCATATGAATGAATGGGGGGGTATTTATAACCTCCTCCAATGGCATTTCTGTAATTACCATGAACTTTGATCCTGCGGTCCTGGTTTTTCCTGGATTTTCCTATTTTCTTTAATTCCTCCTTTACTGCATCATGCATGACATCATCGGGACACCTCACCAGGACACCTCAGCGCCATATTTATCACATGTCTGAAATCCTGGACACCTCAGCAGCTGACTCAGCATGCTGACTCACCGGTCCAGTCTCTTGCCTCGTAGTACGTGTCCTCAACTTTTTCTTCCGCCTTTATGTTGGCGCCATGTGTCATCTTACTGGCACCTGTCACGCCTTCCAATGCTATCCAGATAAATCTAGGACTTTATCTGATCACCTCCTCGGTTATCGTGCCGACCGAGTAACTTTACTTTATTGAAACAGCATTAAAATAATATTTTAATGCCACTTTTTCCCACACATTACTGGGCCTACGTTTTTGGGCTCTGGGAATGTTGTCTTGGATCCTGATCAAGCCCAAGTACTCTGATGGCTCGATTCCCAAGAAACAGCCCTTGGCAAATTACCAAAATACCCTTGGGTGCCCTTTCTTGCACTATTTTAACCCTAAGGGTAAAATCGTCATTTTACACCCTTCTGTACTCTGTCAGGGCATATATTGACTCTAAGTAACTTTATCTGTATGTACCTTGCCTCCTGGGCCTGTTCAGAATTACCAAAATGCCCTTCATTCATCTGTTACCCTTTTGTACAACACAGGGGCATTTTCGTAATTTCGCACTTTTCCGGGGTTCTGCCGGACACTGGCCCACTTATCAGTCTAAGGGTCTTACTGAGCCTTTGATGGCGCCATTATTGGGCCTTTCTGGGCCAATATCCTCATGGCACGCATTACGAGGAATCTTCCCCCCTTAATAATTATTGAATATTTTATCTATTATTCACCGTTTATACACATATCCGGACACCGGCTCCTTCTGTCCGATACACTGGCCTGCGGTGTTCAGGCATTCCTGTGAGTCATATCAATCATCTGACTGAGGTCATCCGAACTCATTCAGTCCCTTTTTAAATACCGATAAATCTCCCTATCGGATACCCGGAGGCCTCACACTCCCGTCTGGATTTTCTGATTTGTGAATAACTTTTTCTACAGGCCTCCTATCGGTATTCTGTCAGTTTCCCAACATCCGTCCCATAAGGACGTACCATCCTGTATTTTCTCACCTAGATCTGAATTCTAGGATATCCGGTATGAATTTTTATAACTTTTGGACGATCAGTCCATTTCTGGCTATCTGGAGTCTTCAAAAATTCCTGTATTAAGCCAGATTACTGAGCGTCACTTGCTCTCTCTACCAGTGAAATCTGGGACTGAAATGCTTTCGGACAGTCCAAACCACTTCCAGCCTGACTTTCTTTAATTACAATTTAGCCCCAGGAAACTTTTCTTCTTTTCATTTAAGTCCCTTTTTACTTGGCTAAAATTACACTTAAGGACCCCATATTTTTGTCTACTTTCCTTTTTGGCCTTGAAACTTTCCATAATTGCACTTAAGTCCTTTCATTTCCTTTACTAGGTTTAGGGGCATTATTGTCTTTTCATATTTTACCAGAGTATTCTCTGGCCCTGGACAACTATCCAGATACCCCTTCTTGACTGTCTAACCTTAGCCAAATGACCAAAATACCCTTTACTCATTCTTCAGTTATTCTATAACATAAGGGCATTTTCGTCATTTTGCACATTTTCCCCGGACACCGGCCCCCCTTACCACTGAACTGGTATTATGGGCTTGGGCCTTCCCTGGTGTCACTACGGGCCTTAGACAACACTGTATGGCCTCTAGCCATAGTCCGATCATCTCTATTCGGACTGCTCTTCCTTTACCGATTATAACTGTAATTTCCCATCTTCGAGGATTTTTACAGAAAAATCGGGACCTCAAATCAAAATTCTGTGACTCCTCATTCAATTCGGAATCCTTTTCTCTATCTCCCGGTATTTTCAGATATTTTATCCGGACCGGGCTGTTTTGGCCTGAAAAAGCACTCACGCGCACACTTTTCTAAAATGACCATTTTACCCCTGGTCATATTTCTAATTCTTTCATACACCTAGAGACCTCATATGCACATTTCACAGTTCAGTGAAATGATCAGCATAATTTTCTCTATTTTCTGGCAAAATATGGTACTCATTGGCCACCAGTCCGATCTTTCCCATAATTACGATTATGCCCTTGAATTCTCCTTCTGGCATCTCTAGGCCTAAAAATTGGGGTGTTACATTTCTACCCCCCTTAAAATAAATTTCGTCCTCGAAATTTACTTAATACCTCAATCAACTATCCAGGATATAGCTCCTCTGTATATCTTTTCCTGGTTTATGACTAAGGCTTGGGGCATTCCTCCTCTTACACTTATGGACAATTCATTACACTTGTGAGTAGTGTCCATTTCTTTCATATCTTATTCCGTAGAATTCTGATGTAATTCGGGGGTCTACAACACTCCTCTTAACTTTGCTAATCTCTCAGGAGAAATATTGTTCTTCTAATTTTCTTTCTCCTGATACGAGATCATAGCTCAGATAACTTCGCAACTTTTCTTAACTGTTCTCATAACTTCATGCATCTATGCCAAACCTTTGTGGCATTTGCACTTCTTCTTATCCCTTCTCAGGGCTTACATCTCACTAGGCTACTCTTGCCTTAGCACCTTTCAATTTAACGTGCTACTGGGTTAGGGCTAGATTACTCTTTATATAGCTTTAGGCCCTAGCAATCTCTTTCTTATAGAACTACGTTCTATCTTTGCTTTGCCCTAGACCCTCTTCTCTAGGTCTCTGGCCTTTTAATCTCTCATGACTTGTTATCATGACCACTTTCTTTAGATCAGAAAAGAACTCTTCATTATCCATATCATCATCTAGGCATATAGTTCCTTACAACTCAGTCGCCCCTACAGCTATGGTTCTTCTTAACCATTCTTAGGGTCGACCTTAGGGAATATTGAAGACTGTGTCTGGGGTAAGAGCAAATACCTTTCCTAGGGATGTCCGCATTCTTAGGGCAACCTCTTGCAAAGTGGCCTTTCTTACCACAACTGCTTTACCCTGCTCGACATTCCCATGTGCCATGGCTCTTTCCACCACATGGACATCTCTGCTCTCCAACCTGATCATTACCTTGATCAGTCCCTTGTTTGAACTATCGCCTCTTTCTCTTGCTATTGGCTTTACAACTTGAGCTACCTCCCAGAGTGCTCTTAGCCAATGCTTTTCTATTCTCAACACATAGAGGAATTCTGTTCTTTTCTGCTTCTCAGGCATACTTCTACAAAACTTTGAATATCAGTACTCAGCTTTGAACTTGGACTCCGTCTTTGCTAAGGGAAAGCTAAGTTTAGTCTGTATACTAGAGGCTACCTGAGAAAACCATTATAAAATAATTTCTCTGAGTGAGTTTATCAACTAGTGAAGCTTCCTCACCTTAACTTCGTCTTTGGCATTCATCTTCCCAAAGAGATACTACATTGTACTCATATCTCATGGCTCATTACTTTCCTTAGGCTAAGTCTAACTGCGACCTCGGGATCTAACTGCGATCAACCGTTAGCCTCTTCAGAATCCAACTGCGACTCTGAAGCTGTTAGGATCTAACTGCGACCCTGGAGCCATGCTAGGATCTAACTGTGACCCTCCTGAATCTAACTGTGATTCTGTTGTACTGTATATCTCCCGACGATTTTAAACCAACAGACTAAGTTATAAGGTTAACTGCTTCCACCTGTTGATAACTCCATAAATAAACATTTGAAAATTTTATAGCCTCATATCATTTACCCAGACTTTACTTACTTCCTCTCTTACTCAGGAGTTCCTTCTCATCTTTCAAGCTGTGCTCTAACTGCGAGCCATTTGAATTATGTTCTAACTGTGAGCATTCTACATTAGATCCAACTCTTATCTGAAGAGTGATCTATACCCATCTAAATCTAGCTCTATCTGAGAGCCACCTGTTTCAGATCCAACTCTTATCTGAAGAGTGATCTAGAAACAATCCCTTTACCGTTATCTGTATACCATTCCGCTCAATAGAAATGGCCCTGAGTACTGTATTCACAAGCTTATAGAAATACCTGAGTAACCTCAATCATATCTGAGTAACCTCAATCATACATCATGTTTGAGTATCATATCATAACTTATCGTCCCATCAATTGAGACTATCTATCATCCTCAAAACAATCATATCATCCTCATATCATATGGTATAGGAGCAACCTACTTTCTCATAACTTTCTTATTGTAAGGAATTGGAAGACACGCAGCGGAAATAAACTTTAAAAATTTTCCATTCCTTGCCAGGATCTGCCGTATGTGTTTAAGTCAAGTGGAAAGAACCATTACCCTTAGTGTTGCTCAGCGAATTTCACAGCTTCTCTACGTGGGTGGTGATCTCTTTCTGATCGCAAGAAATCGACGGAGTGTTCCTCAGCGACCTTCACAGATTCTCTCCGCGGACGGTGGTCTCTTTCCGATCACAAGAAGTCGACGCCTCAGGTCGGCTTCCTCTACTGGTATCCACACGAACAGCGTTCCAACCACGAACGACGTGCTAGCGTCTCCTGTCCCTCCAAGGCTTTCACAAGTCTCCGTCTCTATTTCGGCAGTTTCTTGTCTGCAAACCTTTTGCAGATTCCGTTCGGCCTTTTGTGTTCTGTGTTATTTTCAAACGTAGCTCCTCCAATCAGATATAGAGGATGCTATGCGTTTTTACACTTGACCTAATTGGATTTTGGAGTTAATCTTATATTAATTCCGAATTGATACAATATCATATATTGTATAATTTTATAAGAAACTAATTAAATAAAATAATATTAAATCCGTCCCACAGATTTAATTACTTATTTATTTAACTTTAAATAAAGATGAGACTGAGTTATATTTGATTTATTCCCATAAATCAAATTTGAGATATCCTATCAATTTAAATTTCGAATTTCAAACGTGATAGAGATTTAATTTATCCTTATAAATTAAATCTTATAAATATCTCTTATATGAGATATCCTATCAATTTGAATTTCGAATTTCAAACGTGATAGAGATTTAATTTATCCTTATAAATTAAATCTTATCAATATCTCTTATATGAGATATCCTATCAATTTGAATTTCGAATTTCAAACGTGATAGAGATTTAATTTATCCTTATAAATTAAATCTCATATATCTCATATATAATATATATATATATATACGAATTTATATATATACGAATATAAATATAAATAAATATATATACATTCACCTGGATCTTTCATTGAATCTGGACATGTCTTAGATTCAATGAATCTGGACATCATAGCTCGTGTTGGGCTATTTTGTGTGCGACCCTGTAGGCCCATATGAAGTTGGCAGTGGGCCATTTGCTATACTAGCCCACAAGTCGCAAGCGGTCTCTAGCAAGACATAACAACTACCCAAATCATATGAGGATCGATAAACGATGTAACCTTTTATACAACCATATCATGTCCCTTCTGTCACGCGATATTTTGGTCATGGATGAGGCATGGATAATGTCATCCTCCTATTCCCGACCGTTACTTTCTCGATCCCTGAGTAGTCTGACTATAGAGATGGAACTACCTTTCCATTACAGTATGGCCATACATTTCTCAGACTCACTCATCGAGGGGCCCAGTAATATCTCTCCACGAATGTGAGGGACAAATTCCATCTTGACCATTCACATTCCTCCGCATGAAAAACCACTAAGCCCGAACATAGTCTTTATGATCACTCGGTCAAAAGTGACTTTTGACTAGGTCAAAGCTGAGCGTTTTGTCATGTAGGAATCCATGATGATCTCAGGTCAAAGGGCATATTGACATGGTTTGTATATGAGAGAAGCTTATGACGTTACCCATGCAGTTCTCTCATAGCGGGTCGGTCCAACACCCTGTACTCTTACATGTGCTTATGACTTTGATTTATATCTCTATACATCTTCAAAGTCATACTGGTCTTATTTCATCTGTGCTCCCACATAGATGATCGACCAGGGACATTTAGGATAATATCATGAATTATCCAAGGATGGTCATCATAGTAAACATGCAAATAATATGATAACTCAATTAATAAATTCATAAATCAATAATGTTCATAAGACAATGATTGGCCCCTAGGGCACGATTTCCAACACTTATCTCATATATGTACTCATATATACTCTACCCTGCATGCACTGCAAAAGGGGAGTATCCATTCATCATAGCATACTCTAACATGCATGTCATCCTTTGACAACTGCAAGGAGATGCAACTATCATAACTTATGGCAACATAAGCCATATCATCATCATATTTTGCTCAACCATCTATTAGACATCATAATAATCTAAGTAAGCCTCAAAACATATTTCCTTTATCTCATTATTTGTCAGATCATCATCTGATCATACTATCTATCGCATTATCTGTTAGATTATCAATCACATGGTCAGGATCTGACAAGAATATCTGTCTATCTTACTTAGGCTGCCACACTACCCTCTTACCAGGGTATAGACTCAACCCTTAATTACTTTATCTCATATAGGATATAGGGGAGTCACTTTATCTCTTAACTGTGGCTACCTCTTTACTATCTTTCAACTTCTTCTATCTATCCATCAGTCCCTATCAGTCCTGGTCTATTCTTGACCGGACTATAATTACTTATTGGTCTTTCCTTTCATCCTAGCGAACTTGAGTCGCATGGATCTCATTCATCATCTCTTACTATCATTTCTATCCTCTAGGGTACTCTACCCTAGGTCTATCACTTCTCTGTGATAGAATCCCTCTTCTTAGGGAACATCAGCCCATCACATCTCTAGCCTTAGGCCATGTCCTAGGATCATTCCTAGCAAATCTCATTCTAACTTTTAGGTCTTCTATTCAGATTAGCTGAATAAAACCCCTGTAATGTAGATCTATCCTTAGTTACCACATAGAGGATCTACTTTTACACAATGTCTTAAATTGATCTTTCGTACCTCAGTACCTTTGTACTGTCTGGCTTACCATATGCTATACCAATTCTCTAGCTGGTGGACTTCAGCGAGTTTGGTACCTTTATTATCATATGGCTTCTGCTATCTTTTGTTGTGACCCGAGAACTGCATAGTCACAACTCACATGCTCTGCGACTTTTAGTCACAACCGTCGCACACTACTCGTCACGACCTGGCATCTCTGCGTCCTTTTGTCGCAACCTATAACATCACTACCTGAACTCCTTTGTACACTGGTCGCGTACTGCAATATTACTCATCGCAACCTGAGGTCTTCTCATGTCGCAACATCAACTTATCTGTACATATTAGTCGCAACATAAGACCCCTCTTCTCTACTTCCTACTTTTAAAATATGTAGTCATACTCATCCTCATACAACGGCAACATACTAGGTATAGGGTAGCTCAATAGTGTGCATACTGGACAATACAATCCAATCACATACAGGATTTATCCGTTCATTAGCCAGTGGAAACAGAACACAAATAAACTCGTACCTTAGTTTGGCACAAGAGACTTTTCTTATCTCGTTGCCAGTCAGGGTATATATTCTTCCCTAAGTCGAGTATCTTTCGCCTGTTGTGTTCTATGGACACTCCCTGGCATAATGTCCATACTTTCCACACCTATAGCGTAACCCTTGACCTACTAGACAAGGCCTCATACCATGGTCTCGACCATAGTTCCTACATTCATTAGGCCTTGGTTGCCTACTAACTTCTCTTGGTCCACTACCTGGCCTACTTCCTTGCTTCTTATTAACTTTTGACCCATATGCTGGCTCATTTCTCTTCTTACTGTTCCTTTTCAAGGAACCTGGTGGCATCACTTTCAGTGGTACTGATGGAGTAAGCTCACTCTTTTCTGGTTATTGCACATTCTTTTCTAGCTTGTAAACTGCCAGCTGGGTCTTTCTTTCAGTGGGACATTCTAAAACCTTAAAGATTTTCTCTATCTGGCTTACCTAATCCTCAGCTACTTGAGTGTCAAAAGTCCCTTCAACATGGGCGGATCAAATTTATGGAATCATTCCATCCATGTTTGCAGACTTTCCTATTCATTATTATTTCTTATAGACCCCTGATGTCTATTCATTCCAGTCTGCTCATGATCTGGCTGAGGTTCAGGTTCTATATCATTCTCTGGTACTACCTCCTTCCCAGACTGCTGTAATCTTGCAACCGCAGCAGCAACCGCCGTAGTGATAGCAGAATCTCGCTCTTGATCTTGGCGAGCCTGGGTTGCCCATATCTCATCGTGACTTAACTTGTTGTAACTTGGATATCTGGCATCCTCACTACAATATCTGGTTATAACACGATACCTCGAGCTACTCTTTGCAGCTTCCTTAGTCATAAACTGATCAGCCTCTGTCTCCATCTCTGGAGGAAACTGCTTCTTAAACATTATTCTGCTTAGTCCAGCCATATTGTGTTAATAAACACGAGACCTCGACTGTATCGGCTGACTAAGATTAGCCCATCATAATCATATCCTTCGTAAGACTATAAAGCTCGGGGTCCAGCCTCATTCATCTGGGTGTCACTATCTTCTGTCTAAACCTTTCCAAGCAGTGAACACCATCCCTATATCCTACTCTAGGGAGAGGACCACTCAAACTTCTCACTTGTTTAAGGAATCAAACTAACTAAACCAGAGCATTACTGAGCCAGAACCTTCTGTTCTGTGCCAGAATCTTATGCTCGGAGCCACAACCCTTTGTTCTGTGCTAACCTTATTCTGTACTAACACCATAAATTATCTATTCAGAGCATTTCCTAAGCCAGAATCCTTTGCTCTGATACCAAAATGAAACATCCTTCCTTTCATATGTCTTAGGGACCACTTGGTAGCATTTAGAACCACTTTCAAGGTCATTGAAGTCCAATTCCCCAATCTGGAGTTTTACTCTTATCGAGTACTGTTCACTTTGAAAATTCCAGATGAGTGACCTAACTTCGAAAAATCATAACTAATTTTAAAAAAATCGGAATGAAGTGGTTACAATTTCTAAATGAAGCTAACTCAATTATCTTTCAGGGAAAAATAACTCGTTGACCATTCATTGACCAAGTCAACGTCAGTCAACGTGTCAACTTTACTGTTCAGTCCACGTTTTTCTCCCTGAATCCAGCATTCTGGTCCCAACTTTGATAATTTATATCTACTTTTGTAGACATCCAAATGATACGTTTTATATATCAAATTAAACCTTGGTATGTATACTATTTACCATAAAAATTTCGTACATTTATTCATCCATTTACTGTTTTTAATTATTTATCAAACATTATCATGTCACCACGTGTTACTGTTCACAGTGGTAATTTCCAGCAATCAACTTTGCATACATATGCATACATCCATCATATATCAGTCAAACATGCCAAACAACAATTATTATTAATTAATAAGTTGTTTTACATCTAGCCATGTACATAAATTCTCATATCTCTATTGCATCTCTTCCTGCCTGAAGTCCGGCAGCATAACCGCTACGCTTCATCTGTACAAAGAACTGAACCGTACTGATTCGATAATCCCCTCATGAGAACTACCATTCTACGTAGTACCCAGGAAAGACTAGATGAACCGGCTAGGTCCACTCACTTCTAGCCTCCTTAGACAGCACTACGTACACAGTACTTATCATATACTGATGTTCAGTCTTTACTTCGGCAGCATAACGGCGTCTCTTAAAATTCCCAAAATTCATTTCGACATAACCTCCCCTGTAATGGGTTATTTATTGGGATGAGATTCGGGGGAATCTCAGTAGCAACAATCATAGCAATATATGTAATGCAGAGTGACAGTGCTTGCTTGTGATTGTGTACAGATAAGTATGCTGCGTGCTTCCATGCTTAATAACATATGATCATAGCATTACAGCAGAGCTTCAGACATAACATATAAGACAACAATCCAACCAAACAATAGCACAATAAATCACAAAGCCATTACATAAAAGCTAGGATTAGTTACTCCCTCAAAGGCTCAGCAGAGCTTTACTATCTCTATTATGCTCCCAACTCCGCCAGAACTTCCTTTCTTTCTTTCTTCCTCTCACTTTCTCTCTCTAGCACCTCCTCCTCTCTCTAAAAGCTCCTTGACCGTGCAGCATATGAATGAATGGGGGGGTATTTATAACCTCCTCCAATGGCATTTCTGTAATTACCATGAACTTTGATCCTGCGGTCCTGGTTTTTCCTGGATTTTCCTATTTTCTTTAATTCCTCCTTTACTGCATCATGCATGACATCATCGGGACACCTCACCAGGACACCTCAGCGCCATATTTATCACATGTCTGAAATCCTGGACACCTCAGCAGCTGACTCAGCATGCTGACTCACCGGTCCAGTCTCTTGCCTCGTAGTACGTGTCCTCAACTTTTTCTTCCACCTTTATGTTGGCGCCATGTGTCATCTTACTGGCACCTGTCACGCCTTCCAATGCTATCCAGATAAATCTAGAACTTTATCTGATCACCTCCTCGGTTATCGTGCCGACCGAGTAACTTTACTTTATTGAAACAGCATTAAAATAATATTTTAATGCCACTTTTTCCCACACATTACTGGGCCTACGTTTTTGGGCTCTGGGAATGTTGTCTTGGATCCTGATCAAGCCCAAGTACTCTGATGGCTCGATTCCCAAGAAACAGCCCTTGGCAAATTACCAAAATACCCTTGGGTGCCCTTTCTTGCACTATTTTAACCCTAAGGGTAAAATCGTCATTTTACACCCTTCTGTACTCTGTCAGGGCATATATTGACTCTAAGTAACTTTATCTGTATGTACCTTGCCTCCTGGGCCTGTTCAGAATTACCAAAATGCCCTTCATTCATCTGTTACCCTTTTGTACAACACAGGGGCATTTTCGTAATTTCGCACTTTTCCGGGGTTCTGCCGGACACTGGCCCACTTATCAGTCTAAGGGTCTTACTGGGCCTTTGATGGCGCCATTATTGGGCCTTTCTGGGCCAATATCCTCATGGCACGCATTACGAGGAATCTTCCCCCCTTAATAATTATTGAATATTTTATCTATTATTCACCGTTTATACACATATCCGGACACCGGCTCCTTCTGTCCGATACACTGGCCTGCGGTGTTCAGGCATTCCTGTGAGTCATATCAATCATCTGACTGAGGTCATCCGAACTCATTCAGTCCCTTTTTAAATACCGATAAATCTCCCTATCGGATACCCGGAGGCCTCACACTCCCGTCTGGATTTTCTGATTTGTGAATAACTTTTTCTACAGGCCTCCTATCGGTATTCTGTCAGTTTCCCAACATCCGTCCCATAAGGACGTACCATCCTGTATTTTCTCACCTAGATCTGAATTCTAGGATATCCGGTATGAATTTTTATAACTTTTGGACGATCAGTCCATTTCTGGCTATCTGGAGTCTTCAAAAATTCCTGTATTAAGCCAGATTACTGAGCGTCACTTGCTCTCTCTACCAGTGAAATCTGGGACTGAAATGCTTTCGGACAGTCCAAACCACTTCCAGCCTGACTTTCTTTAATTACAATTTAGCCCCAGGAAACTTTTCTTCTTTTCATTTAAGTCCCTTTTTACTTGGCTAAAATTACACTTAAGGACCCCATATTTTTGTCTACTTTCCTTTTTGGCCTTGAAACTTTCCATAATTGCACTTAAGTCCTTTCATTTCCTTTACTAGGTTTAGGGGCATTATTGTCTTTTCATATTTTACCAGAGTATTCTCTGGCCCTGGACAACTATCCAGATACCCCTTCTTGACTGTCTAACCTTAGCCAAATGACCAAAATACCCTTTACTCATTCTTCAATTATTCTATAACATAAGGGCATTTTCGTCATTTTGCACATTTTCCCCGGACACCGGCCCCCCTTACCACTGAACTAGTATTATGGGCTTGGGCCTTCCCTGGTGTCACTACGGGCCTTAGACAACACTGTATGGCCTCTAGCCATAGTCCGATCATCTCTATTCGGACTGCTCTTCCTTTACCGATTATAACTGTAATTTCCCATCTTCGAGGATTTTTACAGAAAAATCGGGACCTCAAATCAAAATTCTGTGACTCCTCATTCAATCCGGAATCCTTTTCTCTATCTCCCGGTATTTTCAGATATTTTATCCGGACCGGGCTGTTTTGGCCTGAAAAAGCACTCACGCGCACACTTTTCTAAAATGACCATTTTACCCCTGGTCATATTTCTAATTCTTTCATACACCTAGAGACCTCATATGCACATTTCACAGTTCAGTGAAATGATCAGCATAATTTTCTCTATTTTCTGGCAAAATATGGTACTCATCGGCCACCAGTCCGATCTTTCCCATAATTACGATTATGCCCTTGAATTCTCCTTCTGGCATCTCTAGGCCTAAAAATTGGGGTGTTACACAAAAAGCTTGTCGTCCATGTACCATATTCATGGTAGCAATAGATATCCTTGTTCCTTACGGTCCGGAAATGGGGTAATCTTGATTTCTAAGCAAAGGGTCCACATCAAAAGCACCTCTACGCAATGAGACTGACGAAAGGAAAAGCGCCATGATGGCCAGACTACCGGGCTCCTACAGGAAAATTAGTTTCTAGATTACGTGCGTCGGCTTCACACGGAAAACAAGCAGATGAGGAAGAAGAAGGCGTTCGAGAGAAAGCATACTACATAATAGGCACAAGAATGTCACAGCCAAAGCTGTAACAACATTTTTATGTCTTTTCTCTTTTGCCGCTTTCTTCTTTTCATTTGCAACATAAGATATCTATTCTAAGCACTCCCACCGCCCGGAAATTCTTTCCAAATTTCGTGCGAGATAAAAGGATATTCTCCGAACGAGACTCTTGGGGTAATTTGTCAGAGTATTATAGGTGGAAACAAATGAATTCCAATCCAATCAATGATATAGCCAATATTAAGGGAAGAATGAATCTCGATCAACATTTGGTATGTTAAATTGTTCACGAGAGATGCATAGTTAAATTGTTCAGCAAATCAACCGAACAATGGGGACAGACAAAGAGACATTCGAGCGACCAGAGTGTGGTGATGATGGCACCGGTAGACATTCGAACTTTCAATTGATCCGCTGCACGTGGCCAACCTGATATAAGGTACGAATACGGAGCGGCTAGGAACAAGTTAGGAAACTAGACGAACGATCGAAGGTAGGACCTTAAGAGAACCTGTCTCTTACAACCCTAGCCATGGAGACACCACAAGGATGATCAGCCCTTGATACAGTCGAGTATTCTCACGAGAATATGAGGCGGCAAGCAAAGCTCACTCAAGAGAAATAAAATTCTCTAAAATTCATTCATTCAAATCTGTTCCAATTACAAAAAAACGTAGCCTTACATAGGCAGCAAAAGAACAATCTAGAATCAAAAAACCCTACGTCATAAATGCCATAAATGTGCCTTAATGATGATTGACTATCTTGGTTGGCACCAATTAAGGCTAAAGAAAATAGGAAAGTTACCTTTTCTTGGAGAAAAAGGCTGCTACCTAAAAATAGGAAACTAACCTAAAATATTCTTATGCAATCTTTAACCAAAAGGCCTTATTTAATGCAAATAAAAATGGAAACTTTAAAAAAACGAAATTAAACCATAAATAATACATAAAGACGCCTTCTTGATGCTTCTTGAATATTCTTGGACGTCACTTATGCTCCTCCTCCAAGGCACATGCTTGTCACATGTTATTTTGAGTGAATTCTTCAATCTGGACTGCACATGGGCCTTGTGCAACATCTTGTTTGGCTTCTAGCAATTTAAGCACCATGTTTGGACCCTTGATGGGCTTATTGAGGGATGCTTCTTCCAAATACAAAGGTTCTAACTCTTTAAGATCTTTTATCAAATAATTCAATGCCTCTTTCATAGATTTGGTCCTTGCTCTCGTCATTGGGCCTGCAATGCCTTGTAATGGGTCTTTTAGAGTATTGGACTTCCATCTTTTAGCTTGGGCTCCATGCTCCGTGTTTTGGTCTTCCTTTGATGCTTGATCCTGCCATGCTCCTCTATCATTCCCTCCTTGCTCAAAATGATTCGTCCTCGAATCTACTGCATCAAAGAGAGATAAATCAGTCACATTAAATGTAGCACTTACATTACCGTAGGAGCTAGGCAAATCTATTTTATAAGCATTATCATTTATTCGCTCCAGGACTTGGAAAGGTCCATCTCCTCTTGGCTGCAACTTAGACTTTTGTTGTTCTGGAATCCTCTCCTTTCGCAAGTGTAGCCAAACCCAGTCTCCAGGCTCAAAGACAACTTTCCTACGGCCTTTGTTAGCTTGCTTTGTATATTGCTCATTCTTTCTCTCAATGTTGGCCCTCACCTTAGCATGTAATTCCTGCACAAACTCAGCCTTTTTCTTGCCATCAAGGTTAGCTCGTTCACTAGAAGGTAAAGGTAGAATATCCAAAGGAGATAGAGGATTAAAGCCATAAACAATCTCAAATGGAGAGAAAGAAGTGGAAGAGTGAATAGCCCTGTTATATGCAAATTCAATATGAGGCAAGCAATTGACCCAATTCTTCAAGTTCTTTTGAATTATTGCACGTAACAAGGTAGTGAGTGTTCTATTGACGACCTCAGTTTCTTCATCAGGGAATAGGTCACCAAATTCCTGCAACAAAGCCACAACACTAGAAGGCAAAGAGGGGTTAAGTTGGTTAGTAGAAAAATAAGCATCCTTGCACACAAGCACCAAGACTTGCTCACTCAATAATGCTCTCTTAACCTCGCTTTTTCCAGAAATAGACTCTCTTTCTTTTGTTCATTTTTCTCATACTCATTCCTTTTCTTTTCTTTTTTCTGTACTCTCTCTTTTTCACTCCACCCACTTATTTTTTTACAGTCTTTCTCAATCCTCACTTGGTCATCATAAGCTTCCTTGGCCTAAGAGGCTTCAATACAATGATTTTTCCATTGAAAGGTACAGAATAACAATTTTTGTAACCATCATGGTGAGCTCTACTATCAAACTGCCATGGTCTTCCAAGCAAAAGATGTCCAGCAAGCATTGGGACTACATCACATAAAACTTTAGCATGGTAGTTGCCAACAGAAAAAGAAACCAAAACTTGCTTAGTGACCTTAGCTTCAGCACTATCATTCAACCATTGCAATTTATAAGGCTTAGGATGCTTCATAGTAGGTAAATCCAACTTTTCAACAAGTAAGGTACTAGCAATATTGGTAACACTACCACTATCAATAACTATGCTACATACCTTATTCTTTATGAAGCACCTAGTGTGGAAGATGAGCTCTCGCTGCTCTGGCTCTTTATCTTCCTTTGGTTGCATGTTTAGGGCTCTTCTAGCCACTAATGCTTCTCCCTTAACAGGTTTAGCTTCATCAATCTCCAATTCATAATCAGTCACCAAAGAAGGCATTCATCATCACTTTTATCGCTAGAATGCACACTGTCATACTTGCCATTATCTTTGAGGATCATGGCCCTCTTATTGGGACATTGGGAAGCAATATGCCCTTTTCCACGACATCTAAAACATTGAAGGGAAGAGGTGCTACCAGTAGAAGAAGTTCTCCACTCAATCTTGGGCTTGGATTCCTCCTTGGCTTGTGGTATGAATTTTGCAACATCTTTAGCCTTAGAATCCTTCCACTTCGATGCTGATCTAGAGTCCCTCCAACCATGAGATGAGGATTTGGAGTGTTTTTCTTTATACCGCTTCTCAACTTTGATGGCTTTATGCACTAGCTCTTCTTTATCAACAAAAGTGTACATCTCAACTTTATCTCTAATTTCAAGCCTTAACCCACCAATGATTCTGGTCATGCTTGCTTCTTCTCCTTCTTGTACTCCAGCTCGCATCTTAAGAAGGTCAAGTTCATACACATATTCATCGACAGTCATAGAGCCTTGGCCAAACAGTCGTAACTTTCTATTTAGCTCTCGGTAGTAGTAATGAAACATCCTTCCTTTCATATGTCTTAGGGACCATTCAGTAGCATTTAGAACTGAAGGGAATTGGAAGACACGCAGCGGAAATTAACTTTAAAAATTTTTCCATTCCCAGCCAGGATCTACCGAATGTGTTTAAGTCAAGGAGAAAGAAGTGTTACCTTCGGTTTCAAGCTTTGGTCGCGACCTCAGTGTCCACTAGTCGCGACTCTTCGCCTCTGGAACATTTTAGTCGCGACCTCCTCTGCTTCTCGTTGCGACCTGAAGTCTCTGGAGTTTGTAGTCGCGACCTCATCAGCTTCAAGTCGCGACCTGCCTCTTCTTTTCGGATTTCTGACGTTCAGATGCCCGTATGGTCGTGACCTAAGTGTGTTCTGGTCGCGACCTTTCTTCGTGTCTGGCCGTATCGTAGAAGTCGACAGCTCAGATCGGCTTCCTCTACCGGTATCCACACGAACAGCGTTCCAATTGCGAACGACGTGCTAGCGCCTCTTGTCCCTCTAGGGCTTTCTAGAGATTCCGTCCTCACCATCTCTATCTCGGCAGTTTCTTATGTGCAAACCTTTTGCACTCTCCCTGCCCCCTCTTCTCATGTCTGAATGTGTGTGTAGAGATCTATATTGTGTGTAGAACCCTAGCTCCTAATGTCAAATATATAGGAAGCTATCGGGCTTCTAATAGGGCCGGGCTTCAGAATTAATCTTATATTAATTCTGAATTAATACAATATCATATATTGCATAATTTAATAAGAAACTGATTAAATAAATATGGTTTATATTAAATCCGTCCCACATATTTAATTCACCTATTTATTTAATTTAAAATAAAGATAAGACAGAATTATATTTGATTTATTCTCATAAATCAAACTTGAGATATCTTATCAATTTGAATTTCAAATTTAAATAGATCATATCCATTTAAATTCAAATTAAAAAATGATAGAGATTTAATTTATCCTTATAAATTAAATCTTACAAATATCTCTTATATTATATATATAATATATATATAAACTAATTTATATATATATAAAATATATATCCACCCTAGATTATTCATTGAATCTAGACATCTCTTAGATTCAATGAATCTGGACATCATAGCTCGGATTGGGCTGTTTTGTGTGCGACCCTGTAGGCCCATATGAAGTTGGCAGTGGGCCAGTTACTATACTGACCCACAAGTCGTAAGCGGTCTCTAGCAAGGCATTACGACTACCCAAAACATATGAGGATCGATAAACGATGTAACCTTTCATACAACCATATCACGTCCCTTTTGTCACATGATATTTCGGTCAAGGATGAGGCATGGAGAACGTCATCCTCCTGTTCCTGACCGTTACTTTCTCGATCCCTGAGTAGTCTGAATATAGAAATGGAACTACCCTTCCATTTCAGTATGGCCATACATTTCTCAGACTCACTCATCGAGGGGCCCAGTAATATCTCTCTACGAATGTGAGGGACAAATTCCATCTTGACCATTCACATTCCTCCGCATGAAAAACCACTAAGCCCGAGCATAGCCTTTATGATCACTCGGTCAAAAGTGACTTTTGACTAGGTCAAAGCTGAGCGTTTGTCATGTAGGAATCCATGATGATCTCAGGTCAAAGGGCATAGTGACATGGCTTGTATATGAGAGAAACTTATGACTTAACCCATGCAGCTCTCTCATAGCGGGTCGGTCCAACACCCTGTACTCTTACATGTGCTTATGACTTTGATTTATATCTCTATATATCTTCAAAGTCATACTGGTCTTATTTCATCTCTGCTCCCACATAGATGACCGACCAGGGACATTTAGGATAAGATCATGAGTTATCCAAGGATGGTCATCACAGTAAACATGCAAATAATGTGATAACCTGATACAATGATTGGCCCCTAGGGCACAATTTCCAACAAGAACCACTTTCAAGGTCATTGAAGTCCAATTTCTCAATCTGGAGTTTTACTCTTATCGAGTACTGTTCACTGTGTAAATTCTAGATGAGTGACCCGACTTCGAAAAATCATAACTAATTCTAGAAAAATCGAAATGAAGTGGTTCCAATTTATAAATGAATCTAACTCAATTATCTTTCAGGGAAAAATAACTAGTTGACCATTAGTTGACCAAGTCAACGTCAGTCAACGTGTCAACTTTACTGTTCATCCCACGTTTTTCTCCCTGAATCCAGCATTCTGGTCCCAACTTTGATAATTTATATCTCCTTGTGTAGACATACAAATGAGTCATACTATATATCAAATTAAAGCTTGGTATGTTTACTATCTACCATAAAAATTTCATACATTTATTCATCCATTTACTATTTTTAATCATTTATCAAACATGACCTTGTCACCACGTGTTACTGTTCACAGTGGTAATTTTCAGCAATCAACTTTGCATACATATACATACATCCATCATACATCAGTCAAACATGCCAAACAATACTTATTATTAATTAATAAATTTTTATACATCTGGGCATGTACATAAATTCTCATGGTTCTATTACATCTTGCTCTGCCTGGAATCCGGCAGCATAACCGCTACGCTTCATCTGTACAAAGAACTGAGCCGTACTGATTCGGTAATCCCCTCATGAGAACTACCATTCTACGTAGTACCCAGGAAAGACTAGATGAACCGGCTAGGTCCACTCACTTCTAGCCTCCTTAGACAGCACTACGTACACAGTACTTATCATATACTGATGTTCAGTCTTTACTTCGGCAGCATAACGGCGTCTCTTAAAATTCCCAAAATTCATTTCGACATAACCTCCCCTGCAATGGGTTATTTATTGGGATGAGATTCGGGGGAATCTCAGTAGTAATAATCATAACAATATATGTAATGCAGAGTGACAGTGCTTGCTTGTGATTGTGTACAGATAAGTATGCTGCGTGCTTCCATGCTTAATAACATATGATCATAGCATTACAGCAGAGCTTCAGACATAACATATAAGACAACAATCCAACCAAACAATAGCACAACGAATCACAAAGCCATTACAATAAAGCTAGGATTAGTTACTACCTGGCTAGCTTAGCAGAACTCCACTATCCTTATTCTGCTTCCAGCTCCGCCAGAACTTCCTTACTTCCTTTTCTCCTTTCTCTCTTCCTTTCCTTCTCCTTCTCTCTCTTCTTTCTCTCCCTTCTCCCTTGCCTTGCGTGAATGCAAGAATGGAATTGAGGGGGGGTATTTATAATTGCCTTCAATGGCAATTCTACAGTTTCTATGAACTTTGATCCTGCGGTCCTGGTTTTTCCTGGATTTTCCTATTTTCTTTAATTCCTCCTTTACTGCATCATGCATGACATCATTGGGACACCTCACCAGGACACCTCAGCGCCACATTTATCACATGTCTGAAATCCTGGACACCTCAGCAGCTGACTCAGCATGCTGACTCACCGGTCCAGTGTCTTGCCTCGTAGTACGTGTCCTCAACTTTTTCTTCTGATTTTATGTTTACGCCATGTGTCATCTTACTGGCACCTGTCACGCCTTCCAATGCTATCCAGATAAATCCAGGACTTTATCTGATCGCCTCCTCGGTTATCGTGCTGACCGAGTAACTTTACTTTATTGAAACAGCATTAAAATAGTATTTTAATGCCACCTTTTCCCACATACTTCATGGGCTACGTTTTTGGGCTTTGGGGATGTGGTCTTGGATCCTGATCAAGCTCAAGTACTCTGATGGCTCGATTTTTGTAATATCCTTAATTTTCTGTACTGGTTTCTATGTACAGAATAAACGGAATATATGAGCTCTGTTTCAGGAAAAAGATGTGGTCCTTTATGTAAAGAAAATGATTAAATTGCAAAAGAAAGGAAAAGAAAGGACTTAAATGCAAATATGGAAAGTTTAAGGTAAGGAAGGAAAGGTAGACAAAAATGTGGGGTCTTAAAGTGTAATTTTAGCCAAATTAAGGGACTTAATTATAAAGAAGGAAAAGTTCCCTGGGGCTAAAGTATAATTAAAGAAAATAGGCCAGAAGTGGTTTGCACCGCCCGACAGCATTTCAGTCCCAGATTCTACCAGAAGGTAGGGCAGGTGACGCCGGGTAACCAAGCCTAATACCGGAATTTTTGAAGATTCCAGATAGCCAGAAATGGACTGATCGTCCAAAAGTTATAAAAATTAATACCGGATACCCTAGGTTTCAGATATAAGTGAGAAAATACAGGATGATGCACCCTTATGGGGCGGATGTCGGGAAACTGACAGGATACCGATAGGAGGTCTGTAGGAAAAGTTATTCACAAAATAAAAATTCCAGACGGGAGTGTGAGGCCTCCAGGGATCCGGGTTGGAGATTTATCGGTATTTTTAAAGGGGCTAAATGCGATCGAATGACTTCGGTCAGATGACCGTTATAACCCCCAAGGATGCCTGAACACAGTAGGACACTGTATCTGGGAAAAAGAGCCGGTGTCCGAAAAAGGTGTATAATCGGTAAATAATAGTTAAAATATTCAATGAACTGTGTTAAAGGAAGATTTCTCGTAATGCGTGCCATACAGGTAATGGACCCAGGAAGCCCAAAAATGGCGCCATTAGAGGCCCAATAAGACTCTTAGACTGATAGGTGGGCCAGTGTCCAGCAGAACCCCGGAAAAGTGCGAAATTACGAAAATGCCCCTATGTTGTACAAAAAGGGCAGCAGATGAATAAAGGGTATTCTGGTCATTTTGGACAGACCCAGAGGTCAAGACATGTCTAAATAAGGTTGACTAGAGCCAGTATAAGCTTTGACCGAGTCCAGAAAGGTGTGAAATGACGATTTTGCCCTTAGGGCTAAAATAGGACAAGATAGGGCACCAAGGGCATTTTGGTCATTTCGCAGGGGATCTGTAATCGAGTCTGGACCCAGTATTAAAAAGTTAATGATATAAAGGGTCTAGATACTAAATGTGAGGTCAGTAGACATAAAAAGGATCTTCAGAAACATCAGGTGCAGAAAACAGCACGTTTTTCGAGGCGATGGACCGGGCCGGTACCGGAGTAGACCGGAAAGCTTCCGGAAGGCTCTAGCTCCCTCTCAATTTCGCCATGTGAAGAATGTGGGAGGTGAGGTGTCCCATGAGTTGGCATTGAGTGATGTCATGCATGATGCAGTAAAAGGAATAAAGAAAAATAGGAAATTCAGGAAAAACCAGGACCACAGGATCATAAGTCTTCAAAATTACAAGATTGCCATTGCTCAACACTATAAATACCCCCCTTACTCCTTCATTTCGGTGCAAGCAAGAAAGAGAGGAAGAAAGAAGTTCTTGAGAGAGAAAGTGAGAGAAAGAAAGAAGTAAGGAAGTTCTGGTGAAGTTGGAAGTAGTAGGGAAGTTCTAAAGCACTGCTTTTGAGGTAACAACTAATCCTAGCTCTTATGTAATGTCTTTGTGATGTGTTGTCTTGTTTGGTTGATTGTTGTCCTATATGTTATGCTTGAAGCTCTATTCCAATGCTATGATCATATGTTATTGAATATGGAAGCATGCAGCATACTTATCTGTACACAGTCACAAGCAAGCACCGTCACTCTGCATTACATATTTTGTTATGATTATTGTTACTGGGATTCTTTTGAATCTCATTCCCAAACATAACATTACAGGGGAGGTTCTGTCAAAATAAAATTTGGAAATCTTAAGAGACGCCGGTAGGCTGCCGAAATTCCGGCAACGAAGACGGAACAAAGAAAGGAACTGATACGTACTGTGTACGTAGTGCTGTCTAAGGAGGCTGGAAGTGAGTGGACCCAGAAGGTTCATCCAGTCTTTCCTGGGTACTACGTAGAATGGTAGTTCTCATAAGGGAATTACCGAATCGGTACAACATCGGTTACTTTCTAGAAAAGAATTGTAGCAGTTATGCTGCCGGATTATAGACAGAGAAGGATGGAATAAAATATGAGAGAGTTAATCATGCACAGATATATAACAGTTGATTATTTGATATTAATGGTTATCTAGCCTGTATGACTGATATGTGTTGGTTGTATGCTTGGGTATGTAAAGACTAAATGCTGAAAATAGGCTCAGTGAACAGTAACTCGTGAAGACCCATTCATGTTTGATAAATCATTAAAAATAGTAAATGATTGAATTAATGTACGAAATTTTTAGGGTATAAAGTAGACATACTAAGATTTAATTTGATATATATAATGTCTAAATTGGATGTATACACGAAAAGATATAAATGGTTAAAGTTGGGACCAGAATGCTGGATTCAGGAGAAAGTCATTGGATGAACAGTAATATTTGAACGTTTACCCACGTTAAATTTGTCAAGGATTGGTCAACCAATGATTTTTCCCTGAAATATATTTGAGTTAGCTTCACGTAGCAATTGGAACCACTTCATTTCGATTTTTATATAATTAGTTATGAATTTTCAAAGTCAGGTCACTCATCTGGAATTTGCCACAGTGAACAGTACTCGATATGAATAAAATTCCAGATTAAGTGTTTAGACTTCAATGACCCTGAAAGTGGTTTAAGTGCTACTGAATGGTCCCTAAGATGTATAAAAATAAGGTTGTGACAATTTCCAAGAAACAGCCCTTGGCAAATTACCAAAATACCCTTGGGTGCCCTTTCTTGCACTATTTTAACCCTAAGGGTAAAATCATCATTTTACACCCTTCTGTACTCTGTCAGGGCATATACTGACTCTAAGTAGCTTTATCTGTATATACCTTGGCTTCTGGGCCTGTCCAGAATTACCAAAATGCCCTCCATTCATCTGTTACACTTTTGTACAACACAGGGGCATTTTCGTAATTACCAAGTGTCTTACTGGGCCTTTGTTGGCGCCATTATTGGGCCTTTCTGGGTCCAATATCCTCATGGCACGCATTACGAGGAATCTTCCCCTTTAATAATTATTGAATATTTTATCTATTATTCACCGTTTATACACATATCCGGACACCGGCTCCTTCTGTCCGAAACACTAGCCTGCGGTGTTCAGGCATCCCTGTGAGTCATATCAGTCATCTGACTGAGATCATCCGAACTCATTCAGTCCCTTTTCAAATACCGATAAATCTCCCTATCGGATCCCCGGACGCCTCACACTCCCGTCTGGATTTTCTGATTTGCGAATAACTTTTTCTACAGGCCTCCTATCGGTATTCTGTCAGTTTCCCGACATCCGTCCCATAAGGACGTATCATCCTGTATTTTCTCACCTAGATCTGAATTCTAGGATATCCGGTATGAATTTTTATAACTTTTGGACGATCAGTCCATTTCTGGCTATATGGAGTCTTCAAAAATTCCTGTATTAAGCCAGATTATCGAGCGTCACTTGCTCTCTCTACCGGTGAAATCTGGGATTGAAATGCTGTCGGACAGTCCAAACCACTTTCGGCCTGACTTTCTTTAATTACAATTTAGCCCCAGGGAACTTTTCTTCTTTTCATTTAAGTCCCTTTTTACTTGGCTAAAATTACACTTAAGGACCCCACATTTTTGTCTACTTTCCTTTTTGGCCTTGAAACTTTCCATAATTGCACTTAAGTCCTTTCATTTCCTTTACTAGGTCTAGGGGCATTATTGTCTTTTCATATTTTACCAGAGTATTCTCTGGCCCTGGTCAACTATCCAGATACCCCTTCTTGACTGTCTAACCTTAGCCAAATGACCAAAATACCCTTTACTCATTCTTCAGTTATTCTATAACATAAGGGCATTTTCGTCATTTTGCACATTTTTCCCGGACACCGGCCCCTCTTACCCCTGAACTGATATTATGGGCCTGGGCCTTCCCTGGTGTCACTACGGGCCTTAGACAATACTGTATGGCCTCTGGCCATAGTCCGATCATCTCTATTCGGACTGCCTTTCCTTTACCGATTATAACTGTAAATTCCCATCTTCAGGAATTTTTACAGAAAAATCGGGACCTCAAATCAAAATTCTGTGACTCCTCATTCAATCCGGAATCCTTTTCTCTATCTCCCGGTATTTTCAGATATTTTATCCGGACCGGGCTGTTTTGGCCTGAAAAAGCACTCACGCGCACACTTTTCCAAAATGACCATTTTACCCCTGGTCATATTTCTAATTCTTTCATACACCTAGAGACCTCATATGCACATTTCACAGTTCAGTGAAATGATCAGCATAATTTTCTCTATTTTCTGGCAAAATATGGTACTCATCGGCTACCAGCCCGATCTTTCCCACAATTACGACTATGCCCTTTAATTTCTCTTTCTGGCATCTCTAGGCCTAAAAATTAGGGTGTTACATTTCTACCCCCCTTAAAATAAATTTCGTCCTCGAAATTTACTCAGTACCTCAATCAACTATCCAGGATATAGCTCCTCTGCATATCCTTTCTTGGTTTATGACTAAGGCTTGGGGCATTTATCCTCTTACACTTATGGACAACTCATTACACTTGTGAGTAGTGTCCATTTCTTTCATATCTTATTCTGCAGAATTCTGATGTAATTCTGGGGTCTACTTCACTCTTCTTACACTTTGCTAATCTCTCAGGAGAGATATTGTTCTTCTGACTTTCTTTCTCCTGATACGAGATCATAACCCAGATAACTTCTCTGACTTTTCTTGACTATTCTCATAACTTCATGCACCTATGCCCAACTTTTGTGACATTTGCACTGTCTTATCCCTTCTTAGGGCTTACATATCTTTAGGCTACTCTTGCCTTAGCACCTTTCAATTTAACGTGCTACTGGGTTAGGGCTAGATTACTCTTTATATAGCTTTAGGCCCTAGCAATCTCTTTCTTATAGAACTACGTTCTATCTCTACTTTGCCTTAGACCCTCTTCTCTAGGTCTCTCTGGCCTTTTGTTACCATTTCCTTTAGATCAGAAAAGAACTCCTCATTATCCACATCATTATCTAGGCCTATAGTTCCTTACGGCTCAGTCGCCCTTACAGCTATGGTTCTTCTTAATCATTCTTAGGGTAAACTTCAGGGAATATTGAAGACTGTGTCTGGGGTAAGAGCAAATACCTTTCCTAGGGATGTCCGCATTCTTAGGCAACCTTTTGCAAAGTGGCCTTCCACCACAACTGCTTTGCCTTGCTCGACACTCCCATGTGCCATGGCTCTTTCCACCACGTTGACATCTCTGCTCTCCAATTTGATCATTACCTTGATCAGTCCCTTGTCTGAACTATCGCCTCTTTCTCTTGCTATTGGCTTGACAACTTGAGCTACCTCCCAGAGTGCTCTTAGCCAATGCTTTTCTATTCTCAACACATAGAGGATTCTGTTCTTTGCTTCTCAGGCATACTTCTACTAAACTTTGAATATCAGTACTCAGCTTTGGACTTGAACTCCGTCTTTGCTAAGGGAAAGCTAAGTTTAGTCTGTATACTAGAGGCTCTCTGGGAAAACAATTTTAAATAATTTTTCTGGATGAGTGTATCAACTAGTGAAGCTTCCTTACCTTAACTTCATCTTTGGCATTCATCTTCAAAGAGATACTACATTGTACTCATATCTCATGGCTCATTACTTTCCTTAGGCTAGGTCTAACTGCGACCTCGGGATCTAACTACGATCAACCGTTAGCCTTTTCAGAATCTAACTGCGACTCTGAAGCTGTTAGGATCTAACTACGATCCTGGAGCCATGCTAGGATCTAACTATGACCCTCCAGAATCTAACTGCGATTCTGTTGTACTGTATATCTCCCGAAGATATTAAACCAACAGACTAAGTTATAAGGTTAACTGCTTCCACCTGTTGATAACTCCATAATTAAACATTTGAAAATTTTATAGCCTCATATCATTTACCCAGACTTTACTTACTTCCTCTTTTACTTAGGAGTTCCTTCTCATCTTTCAACCTGTGCTCTAACTGCGAGCCATTTGAATTATGTTCTAACTGTGAGCATTCTACATCAGATCCAACTCTTATCTGAAGAGTGATCTGTACTCATCTGAATCTAGCTCTATCTGAGAGCCATCTGTTTCAGATCCAACTCTTATCTGAAGAGTGATCTAGAAACAATCCCTTTACTATTATCTATTACTCGTTCTGTATATCATTCATTTTAATAGAAATAGCCTTGAGTACTGTATTCACAAGCCTATAGAAATACCTGAGTAACCTCAATCATAATTCATATCTGAATATCATATCATAACTTATCGTCCCATAAACTGAGACTATCTATCATCCTTAATACATTCATATCATATCATATGGTATCGGAGCAACATACTTTCTCATAACTTCCTTATCTCATATATGTACTCATATATACTCTACCCTGCATGTACTGCAAAAGGGGAGTATCCATTCATCATAGCATACTCTAACATGCATGTCATCCTTTGACAACTGCAATGGAATGCAACTATCATAACTTATGGCACATAAGCCATATCATCATCATATTTTGCTCAACCATCCATTAGATATCGTAACAATCCAAGTAAGCCTCAAAACATATTTTCTTGATCATATTATTTGTCAGATCATCATCTGATCATACTATCTATCGCATTATCTGTCAGATTATCAATCACATGATCAGGATCTGACAGGCACATCTGTCTATCTTACTTAGGCTGCCACACTACCCTCTTACCAGGGTATAGACTCAACCCTTCATTACTTTATCTCATATAGGATATAGGGGAGTCACTTTATCTCTTAACTGTGGCTACCTCTTTACTATCTCTCAACTTCTTCTATCTTTCCATTAATCCCTATCAGTCCTGGTCTATTCTTTACCGGACTATAGTTCTTATTGGTCTTTCTCTTTATCTTAGCGAACTTGAGTCGCATGGATCTCATTCATCATCTTTTACTATTACTTCTACTTTCTAGGGTACTATGCCCTATGTCTATCACTTCTTCGTGATGGAATCCCTCTGCTCAGGGAACATTTAGCTCTTTATCTATTACCCATCACGTCTCTCACCTTAGGCCATGTGCTAGGATCATTCCTGGGCAAATCTTATTCCAGCTTTTAGGTCTTCTATTCAGATTAGCTGAATAAAACCCCTGATGTCTATTCATTCCAGTATGCTCATGATCTGGCTGAGGTTCAGGTTCTATATCATTCTCTGGTACTACCTCCTTCCCAGACTGCTGTAATCTTGCAACCGCAGCAACAACCGCCGTAGTGATAGCAGAATCTCGCTCTTGATCTTGGCGAGCCTGGGCTGCCCGCATCTCATCGTGACTTATAACTTAACTTGTTGTAACTTGGATATCTGGCATCCTCACTACAGTATTTGGTTACAACACGATACCTCGATCTACTCTTGCAGCTTCCTTAGTCGTGAACTGATCAGTTTCTGTCTCTATCCATAGAGGAAACTGCTTCTTAAACATTATTCTGCTTAGTCCAGCCATATTGTGTGAATAAACACGAGACCTCGACTGTATCGGTTGACTAAGATTAGCCCATCATAATCATATCCTTCGTAAAACTATAAAGTTCGGGGTCCAGCCTCATACATCTGGGTGTCACTGTCTTCTGTCTAAACCTTTCCAAGCAGTGAACACCATCCCTATATTCTACTGTAGGGAGAGGACCACTCAAACTTCTCATTTGTTTAAGGAATCAAACTAACTAAACCAGAGCATCACTGAGCCAGAACCTTCTGTTCTGTGCCAGAATCTTATGCTCGGAGCCAGAACCCTTTGTTCTGTGCTATCCTTATTCTGTACTAACACCATAAATTATCTGTTCAGAGCATTTCCTAAGCCAGAATCCTTTGCTCTGATACCAAAATGAAACATCCTTACTTTCGTATGTCTTAAGGACCATTCGGTAGCCTTTAGAACCACTTTCAAGGTCATTGAAGTCCAATTTCTCAATCTGGAGTTTTACTCTTATCGAGTACTGTTCACTGTGTAACTTCCAGATGAGTGACCCGACTTCGAAAAATCATAACTAATTCTAGAAAAATCGAAATGAAGTGGTTCCAATTTATAAATGAATCTAACTCAATTATATTTCAGGGAAAAATAACTCGTTGACCATGAATTGACCGAGTCAACATCAGTCAACGTTTCTATTTTACTGTTCATCCAGCGTTTTTCTCCTGAATCCAGCATTCTGGTCCCAACTTTGATAATTTATATCTCCTTGTGTAGACATCCAAATGAGACGTTTATATATAAAATTAAATATTGGTATGTCTACTATTTACCATAAAAATTTCGTACATTTATTCATCCGTTTACTATTTTTAATCATTTATCAAACATGACCCTGTCACCACGTATTACTGTTCATAGCGTTAATTTTCAGCAACCAACATTACATACATAGGCATACATCCATCATATATCAGTCAAACATGCCAAACAACAATTATTATTAAATAATAAGTCATTATACATCAGGGCATGTATGAAATTCTCATATTTCTATTACATCTTTTCCTGCCTGAAATCCGGCAGCATAACCGCTACGTTTCATCTGTACAAAGAACTGAACCATACTGTTACGAAAATCCCCTCATGAGAACTACCATTCTACGTAGTACCCAGGAAAGACTAGATGAACCGGCTAGGTCCACTCACTTCTAGCCTCCTTAGACAGCACTACGTACACAGTACTTATCATATACTGATGTTCAGTCTTTACTTCGGCAGCATAACGGCGTCTTTTAAAATTCCTAGAATTCATTTTGACATAGCCTCCCCTGTAATGGTTTACTTATTGGGATGAGATTCGGGGGGATCTCAGTAGCAACAATCATAACAATATATGTAATGCAGAGTGACAGTGCTTGCTTGTGATTGTGTACAGATAAGTATGCTGCGTGCTTCCATGCTTAATAACATATGATCATAGCATTACAGCAGAGCTTCAGACATAACATATAAGACAACAATCCAACCAAACAATAGCACAACAAATCACAAAGCCATTACAATAAAGCTAGGATTAGTTACTACCTGGCTAGCTTAGCAGAACTCCATTATCCTTATTCTGCTTCCCGCTCTGCCAGAACTTCCTTACTTCCTTTTCTCCTTTCTCTCTTCCTTTCCTTCTCCTTCTCTCTCTTCTTTCTCTCCCTTCTCCCTTGCCTTGCGTGAATGAAAATGGAATGGAGGGGGGGTATTTATAATTGCCTTCAATGGCAATTCTGCAGTTTCTATGAACTTTGATCCTGCGGTCCTGGTTTTTCCTGGATTTTCCTATTTTTCTTAATTCCTCCTTTACTGTATCATGCATGACATCATTGGGACACCTCACCAGGACACCTCAGCGCCACATTTATCACATGTCTGAAATCCTGGACACCTCAGCAGCTGACTCAGCATGCTGACTCACCGGTCCAGTGTCCTGCCTCGTAGTACGTGTCCTCAACTTTTTCTTCTGCCTTTATGTTGGCGCCATGTGTCATCTTACTGGCACTTGTCACGCTTTCCAATGCTATCCAGATAAATCCAGGACTTTATCTGATCACCTCCTCGGTTATCGTGCCGACCGAGTAACTTTACTTTATTGAAACAGCATTAAAATAGTATTTTAATGCCACTTTTTCCCACATACTTCATGGGCTACGTTTTTGGGCTCTGGGAATGTTGTCTTGGATCCTGATCAAGCTCAAGTACTCTGATGGCTCGATTCCCAAGAAACAGCCCTTGGCAAAATACCAAAATGCCCTTGGGTGCCCTTTCTTGCACTATCTTTACCCTAAGGGTAAAATCGTCATTCCATACCCTTCTGTACTCTGTCAGGGTATATACTGACTCTCAGTAACTTTATCTGTATGTGTCTTGGCTGCTGGGCCTGTCCAGAATGACCAAAATGCCCTTCATTCATCTGTTACACTTTTGTACAACACAGGGGCATTTTCGTAATTTCATACTTTTCTGGGGTTCTGCCGGACACTGGCCCACCTATCAGTCCAAGTGTCTTACTGGGCCTTTGTTGGCGCCATTATTGGGCCTTTCTGGGTCCAATATCCTCATGGCACGCATTACGAGGAATCTTCCCCGTTAATAATTATTGAATATTTTATCTATTATTCACCGTTTATACACATATCCGGACACCGGCTCCTTCTGTCCGAAACACTAGCCTGCGGTGTTCAGGCATCCCTGTGAGTCATATCAGTCATCTGACTGAGATCATCCGAACTCATTCAGTCCCTTTTCAAATACCGATAAATCTCCCTATCGGATCCCCAGAGGCCTCACACTCCCGTCTGGATTTTCTAATTTGCGAATAACTTTTTCTACAGGCCTCCTATCGGTATTCTGTCAGTTTCCCGACATCCGTCCCATAAGGACGTATCATCCTGTATTTTCTCACCTAGATCTGAATTCTAGGATATCCGGTATGAATTTTTATAACTTTTGGACGATCAGTCCATTTCTGGCTATCTGGAGTCTTCAAAAATTCCTGTATTAAGCCAGATTACCGAGCGTCACTTTCTCTCTCTACCGGTGAAATCTGGGACTGAAATGCTGTCGGACAGTCCAAACCACTTCCGGCCTGACTTTCTTTAATTACAATTTAGCCCCAGGGAACTTTTCTTCTTTTCATTTAAGTCCCTTTTTACTTGGCTAAAATTACACTTAAGGACCCCACATTTTTGTCTACTTTCCTTTTTGGCCTTGAAACTTTCCATAATTGCACTTAAGTCCTTTCATTTCCTTTACTAGGTCTAGGGGCATTATTGTCTTTTCATATTTTACCAGAGTATTCTCTGGCCCTGGTCAACTATCCAGATACCCCTTCTTGACTGTCTAACCTTAGCCAAATGACCAAAATACCCTTTACTCATTCTTCAGTTATTCTATAACATAAGGGCATTTTCGTCATTTTGCACATTTTTCCCGGACACCGGCCCCTCTTACCCCTGAACTGATATTATGGGCCTGGGCCTTCCCTGGTGTCACTACGGGACTTAGACAATACTGTATGGCCTCTGGCCATAGTCCGATCATCTCTATTCGGACTGCCTTTCCTTTACCGATTATAACTGTAAATTCCCATCTTCAGGAATTTTTACAGAAAAATCGGGACCTCAAATCAAAATTCTGTGACTCCTCATTCAATCCGGAATCCTTTTCTCTATCTCCCGGTATTTTCAGATATTTTATCCGGACCGGGCTGTTTTGGCCTGAAAAAGCACTCACGCGCACACTTTTCCAAAATGACCATTTTACCCCTGGTCATATTTCTAATTCTTTCATACACCTAGAGACCTCATATGCACATTTCACAGTTCAGTGAAATGATCAGCATAATTTTCTCTATTTTCTGGCAAAATATGGTACTCATCGGCTACCAGCCCGATCTTTCCCACAATTACGACTATGCCCTTTAATTTCTCTTTCTGGCATCTCTAGGCCTAAAAATTAGGGTATTACAAAATTCCAGCAAGCAACTTTACATACATATGCATACATCAATCACATGTCAAACAAACATGCCAAACAATACTTATCATTAAATAATAAATCTTTATACAACAGGGCATGAACAAAATCCTCGTATCTCTATTACATCTTTCCTGCCTGAAATCCGGCAGTATAACTACTATACTTCATCTGTAAAAATAACTGATCTTGTACTGATTCGGTAATTCCCGTGAGAATTACCATTCTACGTAAGTACCCAGGAAAGACTGGATGAACCGACTAGGTCCACTCACTTCCAGACTCCTTAGACAGTACCTACGTACACAGTACGTATCATCTCCTTATGTTCAGTCTGAAAATCGGCAGCATAACGGCGTCTTACAGCATTCTCAAAATTCACTTCGACATAACCTCTCTGTAATGGGTTATAAATAGGGGATGAGATTCGGGGGAATCTCAGTAGCAAACGGTACTAAACAATGCATGCATTAAAGTAAATACTTGTGCTTGCTTGTGAAAGTGTAAACATTGTGTAATGTGCATGCTTCCATGTAACATATGAAATACAATTGGCCAAGGTAATCATAGAAACAGAGCTTCAATCATATACACATATGCACACAATTCAACAAAGTCATAGCACAATCAAGCATAACATTCAATACATACAAGTTTAGGGTAAGTTTACTACCTTGGATTTAAGCTCTCTTTCTTATGCTTGCACTTGCTTCCCAAGCTTTTTGGTCAATCATTCCCCAACATCTTCTTAGAGGTTTCAAGGTCCTAATCACATTCATATTCATTACATAATCCATTAGGACCATGAACTCAAACACTACTCAAGACTATCTCTCTTGAACCTTTAACTTGCTTTAACTAACATAACTTTCTTTAATCTTTGCCAATTAACTTGTCCCTTGAATCAATTGATGTCTTGGCCTTACCCTACACAATTTTACCTTTTGAATCCATTTATGAACTAAAAATAACCAAATTCCAGCAAGAATACACTGTTCTGTACAGATTTGGAAAAGCATACATAAATCTTCCAAAAATTTTCATTTTGATTCCAATGCTTCCCATACTTTTTCCTCCATTTTTCCCCCACACAAAATCTCATTTTAAGACCATTGGAAGCATCAAAATCATGAAATTCAAATCACTGTTCATGCGAGTGAACAGTAACCGTGAGGAATTTTCAATATTATAACCTTTAATTCCAATTATTTCCAAGGTTCAAAACCTTTCCAACCCTACACAAAATCATCATATAAACTCAATGGAAGCATTAAATCATTGAAATTCCATTTCCTTCTATCATGAACAGTGCATGAACAGTGCAACCCGAAATGGTAAAGTCAAGAACATCAACTTACTTCACAACCAAGCATGTAACTAACTTGTTTAAGCTTGTCTTAACTATCTATGACTTAAAACTCATATTCCTTTCACACATACACAAAAATTCCAGCAGCATTTCCCCAAGATTTAAGCCTCAAAAATTACTTAAACTCAAGCACAAACCATAAGAACAAAAGGTAGAAGCAAGGAGACAACTTACCTTACTTGCTCCTTCAAGACCCTTGCTTTCTTCCACATTCTTTCTCTAGAACTCACTTCTCTTTCTAAAGGAGCTCTTGGGTGTGAACAATGAATGGAAAGGGGGGGTATTTATAGCAAAAGTCATGTGCCATTTGAAGGCTAAGATCACTTTGGAAACTATTTGATCTAATGGTTAAAGGTTTGATCTTGGAATGTCTTTTCACTTTTCACTCAAGACCTTACCACCATGACATCACTAGCATGGCCTCCCTTGGTACACCTAACCCTTCCTCTTTTTGGGTGCCATTCTTGTGTCCTTGTGGGTCCCACCATGTGCAACACCTAATTCTTACTTTATTCTCTTTTTCTTTCTTTTCAAAAATCCATAAATTATTTATTATTTGGACTTGGGCTCCAAGATAACTTTTGGGCCTTATTGGGCTGGCCTAGGACGAAATATTGGGCCTCTTTTAGGTCCAATAGCTAACTAGCCCAAATCCCAATGTACTTTCCTCATACCGATATCCGTAACTTACCCTGATCTTAGCATAAATGCTAAACACCTCTTTTAATTGTTCTAACATTTTTACAAATTCATTCTAATATAAAATGAATTCTCTACAAAGTTTCATAATTTTCTGAGACCCAGAAGTCCTGTTAAAAATTACATATGTTTCCTTTAACCCTTTATCGGTGTCATTTTTCACCGTAAATTCCATAATTAATTCTACAGGACTCCTTTTTGACTTCTGTCAACTCCATAAATTCTCATATTAATTATAATAATTTACTATCAAATTTCCTCTGATATCCATCCATTGTGTGAAATGACCAAAATGCCCTCCATTTACTTCTGGTTTCTTAGGGCATCACAATGGCATTTTCGTAATTTTGCACTTTGGCTCTTAGACTTTCTTCCTCTTCCAATTAATCCTTTTCTTTACATAAACATGGTCACATATTTTCCTAAACATCTCATATATTTTATTCAATCTGTACATACAACTTAGTACAGAAATTAGGGATGTTACATTTCTCTCCCCCTTAAAATAAATTTCGTCCTCGAAATTTACTTGTACCTTAGTCAACAATCTTAAATATACATCCTCTTTAAATCTCTTTCTGCTTTATGACTAAGAATTGGGGTATCCATCTCTTACCTTTTATCTTATTATCTAGCGGAGTACTTTCAATATCCGCTTCATGTCCTTGCTGTCATTACTCTTTTTGTATCAGTCAACTTAATTGGAGTTTATTTCTACTTCATCACGGCACTTGATCTTGTGCTATGCATCTATTTGCTTATGGACAACTCCTTGTACTAGACTTGAGAGTAGTGTCCATTTCTTTCATATCAAACTCTCTCGAATATTATTGTATTCGGGAGTTTCCCTCATCATACTTTCTAACACTTATCCCTTATTACTTCTCTTAGCATCTCGCAGAATTCTTTAACATCCGCAAAGCTTCATCCTCTTTTTGTATAGAAACTCTTATAACTATTGTTGCTCTTATCATCTTTAATGATTCAACATCATACAGAGAGAGGACTTATGCAGTTATTCTTTTCTTTACTTTACTGCTAAGTAGGAGCATATACTCTAACATGCATAATGCCTGGCCAATATCTTGTAGGACTGTATACTTGCTCCTAAATGCAAAGCTCTAACATTCTCTTATGACTTTATCAGCCTCTCAGGAGAGTATTGCTCTTTTGCTTATCGTTCTCCTGAACAAAGTCATAATTTAAATCTTTCATTTCAAATCCACTCTTATTTGGACTTGGCAGAAGGGTTTTAATCCTTTAATGTTCATAACCTTTCTAACTTTTCATAACTTTGTTTATCATTCATCATATATATGCCAAACTTCTATGGCATTTACACTCTTTCATATCTTGCCCCTTAACATCTTGGTGTAACTCCAGGGTCTATCTTACTTTAACTTTTCACTTTTCTTACCTTGTCCATCTATACCAACTTCTGTGACAACTGGACCCTTTTTCATTACTCTTTCTTAGACTACTCTTGCCTTAACATCTTTCTGGACGAAGGCTACCTTACTCTTCTAAGCCTTAGCATTCTCTATCTCATATAACTACTGGGTTCTATCTTTACTTTAGACCTTCTTCTCTAGGTCTCTATAGCCTTTTAATCTTTTTATCCTCATCTGGAGGATTTATCTGCTCATACTTTTCTGTTCTCAAAACATATGGGGTTCTCTTCTTTGTTCCTCAGGCATACTTCTATAAAACTTTTGAATATCAGCACTCAGACTTTAACTTGGACTCTGTCTTTGTTTAAAGAAAACTAAGTTCAGTCTGTATAATATAGGCTATATGAGGAAAATCATTATAAATAATTTTTCTGGATGAGTTTATCAACTAGTGAAGCTTTCTTACCTTAACTTCGTCTTTGGCATTCATCTTCCCAAAGAGATACTATATTGTACTCATATCTCATGGCTCATTACTTTCCTTAGGCTAGGTCTAACTGTGACCTCGGGATCTAACTGCGATCAACCGTCAGCCTCTTCAGAATCTAACTGTGACTCTGGAACTGTTAGGATCTAACTGCGACCCTGGAGCCATGCTAGGATCTAACTGTGACCCTCCAGAATCTAACTGCGATTCTGTATATCTCCCGAAGATCTTAAACCAACAGACTAAGTTATAGGGTTCACCGCTTCTACTTGTTGATAACTCAATAAAAATTTAGAAATATTATGTTCAGTAGCCCACATTATTGCCCAAGACTTTACTTATTTCCTCTCTTACTCAGGAGTTCCTTCTCATCTTTCTCTTACTGTGGCTTACCATGCCTTGTGCAATCATGGTTTAACCACCTGCCATTATATTCCGCTGCTATGGCCTCATCATAACTTCTCATGTAAATCTGTGCTCTAACTGCGAGCCATTTGAACTATGCTCTAACTGCGAGAAGACTGCATCAGATCCAACTCTTATCTGAAGAGTGATCTGTACTCATCTGAATCCTGTCTCTATCTCAGAGTCATCTGTTTTAAATCTAACTCTTTCTGTATACCATTCCTTTCAATAGCAATGGCTCTTAGTACTGCATTCACAAGCCTATAGAAAAACCTGAATCACCCCAATCATAAATCATATCAGAATATCATATCATAACTTATCGTCCCATAAATTGAGACTATCTATCATCCTCAATATATTCCTCATTGCATATCATATGGTATGGGAGCAACATAATTTTCTCATAACTTCCTCACCATATATACTCTACCCTGCATATACTACGAAATGGGAGTATTCATCATGGCATACTCTAACATGCATGTCATTATATGACAACTGCAAGGAGATGCAACTATTCATCATCATAATTTGCTCAACCATCCATCAGACATTGTAATGAACTAAGTAAGCCTCAAAACATATTTCCTTTATCATATTGCCTATCATATCTTGATCATTCATCCTAAAACATCTATCGATTTCACTTAGGCTGCCATGCTACCCTCTTATCAGGGTATAGACTTGACCCTTTTATCGAATAGGGGAGTTACTTTATCTTTCAAATTGTGGCTATCTTTCCCTGTCTAGGCATTATACATTTCTATTTCTAATCTTGTATACATCTACCGCTCTATTGAACTTCTATGACTACCCGAGAAATCCATTGTAACATGAAATCCAATCCATAAATTAACTCTTTAATTATTCAACTCTCTCTGTTCATATATATGAACTTGGATAAACATTCATCAAAAGGGTTTCTCTTTCTCTATTTAACCTTTAGCCTCACGCTCATCTCTATTTAACTGAGAGGAATACTTTTCATAAACTTTACTCAAGGAATACTTCTCAGGTGAGCGGAACAGTCTCCATTTCTCTGGAGCAACTTTGGTGTCTTTCTACTATCTCTCAACTCTTCCTGTGCATATACATCAGTCTCAGTCTACTCTTGACCGGACTATGGTTCATTTCTGGTCTTTTTCTGTATTCTAACCAACTTAGATCACATAAATCTCATTCATCATCTAGCACCATTACTTATGTTCTCTAACAGCTCAGCACCCTTCCACATAGATATTGTCCGCTTTCCCCTTAGGCAGGCCCCAGGCCCACATGAGGTCACAGTTTTATTCTCTAGGCACATGAGGACTTTAACCCCTTAGGCGCCCGAACACGCATCCTCCAGGTATCATAGCTATGTAGCGGAAGATATTGTCCCATCTCCCCTTAGGCAGGCGCCTCTAGGCCCACACGAGGTCAGGGTTTTGTTTCCCAACACTACCTGCCTACCACTCGTGCCTGCCTACCCCCACTGGGGCGCTTGGTGACGAGGGCGCTTGGTGAGTACTGGAAACGCGTTCATGAGGGAGAGGTATCCACACCCTTATAACGCATGCTTCGTTCACCTCCCCAACCGATGTGGGACTAATATCCTGTTTTAGGGACTTTAACTTTCGAGAACTTGAAGCCATATGTTAGGCTCATTTCTTGCGCAAGCCTTATCCTAACTTTTGATTCTTTTGTTCATAAAAGACTAAATGAACAAAGTCTTTCCAAATGTAGATTTACTCTTGATAGTCATATAGAGGATCTACTTCTGAACATCATCTTAGACTAGCATGTATCTCTATTTCTCATACTGTTTAACTTGCCTACATCATGTGCTAAACCTCTAACTGATAACCTTCAGTGAGGATGGCATCTTCATCCTTCATCAGGTCCCTGCGCATCTTCATCGTGACCTGAGTATGAACTAGGTGCAACGTATCCATGAACTTTAGTCGCGACCATCTCATTCTACTTATCATGACTGGACAGCTCTACATTCTTTAGTCACGACCTCGGGTCACCTTTCGTCATGGCCTAACTTTTCGAGGACTTCTAGCTATGTTCCAAACTGTTTTACATCCGACCTGGATCTAACTTGCTTTAAACATTCCCTTATAATCTTCTTGTCTAGTCTTTACCCTAGTAATGGCCGATCCTTACACATCAGTTGTGAACCATTTGCCAAAAGCTCACTTAGCTTTACATGCCACGTAGGGTATATGGCAATCTCTGGCTTATGGCCATCTCATATCATGCTACTAATATGAAAACTTAATCCAGGTCAATGCCCTCTATCACATCTCTATTTATCATCCTTGCTACGGCATTGAAGAACTGCAGCTAAACTGACTGCTCTTGATTTCTACTTCCTTTCATCCCTTAACCTAAACTAAGTAGTTCACTTCCCACAGCCTTTCTTGAGACTAGTATAGTCACATTGTCTATCTTTCATAAAGAAGGATGGGGTGGATTAGGGCTAGAAATATCCCTTTAATCTTTATCTATACCCTCGTATATTCCTGGACTGGGATAATAGGAAGGGATGTCACAGATTGTAACTGGTTCTTAGGCTACTCATATCAAACTTATCCTCAAACTCTAGTAAAGGAGGAATAATATCTGGCCTACCTATAATCCAGTATCAGTACTCCGCTTCCTCAGCTGAAATCTGTCCTCTCATCGGAGGAATAGAGCTTATATCAGGTTAGAGAGCACTCTATCAAACTCATCCTGTACATAATTACTAGACCCATCATTATCTAGTGCAGCATTATCTGATGCATACACAACATCTGACTGAATTTCTCATAATTTCCAGACTATAAATCCGAGTCTACAAAAATATGCATGGGTACTTTACTATAAACCTTCCTGATTGAGTCCCTTATGCTGTCATCTGAACTCTCTTCACTACCTGAAGAGTCAAAGTCTAGGTGTACCTCATCTTTATACAGCATTACAGGTTAGGGGTCTCACTGATTAACTGATGTTTCAAGCTTAACTTCATGAATCCCCATGTCTACTGCTGCAGCATTTGCTCTGTGTTCTGTCGTTGTGACCCAAAAGTCTTCTTTCATCGTGACTTATGACTTAACCTATCGCAACTTGGACATCTGGCATCCTTACTGTAGTATCTGGTCACAGCATGATACCTCAAACTACTCTTACAGCTTCCTTAGTCGTGAACTGATCAGCTTCTGTCTCTATCCATATAGAAATCTACTTATTATTCTACTTAGTCCATCTGTAACATCCCGATTTTTGGTCTAGGAGACCGGGACAGTTCATCTAGGTCCAAGATGAGGAATGTGAGAAATGTCCTAAGTCTCAAGCCTAGGAATTCTGCAGGTAGCTTGATATGGGCTGGCTCCTGTGTAAGATAACCTGATATGGGCGGGTTGTCGAGCCTTTCAATTAACGATGACTCCCGAAGAGTTTAAGGGATGAGTTATTGAAAGAGAATTTCTAGACCTTAAGATGAGGGATGAGAAGATGAGCAACGAGGCCAGAAAGAGAATGCAGGGGCAAAATCGTAATTATGGGAAAGATCGGGACGGTAGCCGATGAGTACCATATTTTCCCAGAAAATAGAGAAAATTATGCTGATCATTTCACTGAACTGTGAAATGTGCATACGAGGTCTCTATGAGTATGAAAGAATTATGGAAAGTTTAAGGACAAAAAGGTGGGGTCCTTAAGTGTAATTTTAGCCAAATAAAAAGGGACTTAAATGAAAAGAAGAAAAGTTCCTTGGGGCTAAAGTGTAATTAAAGAAAGTCAGGCCGGAAGTGGTTTGGACTGTCCGACAGCATTTCAGTCCCAGATTTCATCGGTAGAGAGAGCAAGGGACGCTCGGTAATCTGGCCTAATATCGGAATTTTTGAAGACTCCAGATAGCCAGAAATGGACTGATCGTCCAAAAGTTATCAAAATTCATACCGGATATCCTAGATATCAGATCTAGGTGAGAAAATACAGGATGATGCGTCCTTATGGGGCGGATGTTAGGAAACTGACAGAATACCGATAGGAGGCCTGTAGAAAAAGTTATTCGCAAATTAGAAAATTTAGACGGGAGTGTGAGGCCTCCGGGTATCCGATAGGGAAATTTATCGGTATTTGAAAAGGGACTGAATGAGTTCGGATAACCTCGGTCAGATGACTGATATGACTCACAGGGATGCCTGAACACCGCAGGCCAGTGTATCGGACAGAAGGAGCCGGTGTCCGGATATGTGTATAAACGGTGAAAAATAGATTAAATATTCAATAAACATTAACGGGGGGAGTTTCCTCGTAATGCGTGCCATGAAGGTAATGGACCCTGAAAGGCCCAATAATGGCGCCAACAAGGCCCAGTAAGACACTTGGACTGATAGGTGGGCCAGTGTCCGGCAGAACCTCGGAAAAGTGCGAAATTACGAAAATGCCCCTGTGTTGTACTAAAGGGGTAGGAGATGAATGAGGGCATTTTGGTCATTCTGGACAGGCCCAGAAGCCAGGCACATAAAGATAAAGTTACTTAGAGTCAGTATATGCCCTGACAGAGTACAGAAGGGTGTGAAAAGACAATAATGCCCCTAGACTCATTGAAATAAAGAAAGAAACACTAAGGGCATTTTGGTAATTTGCCAAGGGGTGTTTCTTGGGAAGCGTGCCATCAGAGTACTTGGGCTGGATCAGAGACCCAAGATGATATTCCCAGAGCCCAAAAATGTAGCCCATGGAGTATGTGGGAAAAAGTGGCATTAAAATACTATTTTAATGCTGTTTCAATAAAGTAAAGTTACTCGGTCGGCGCGATAACCGAGGAGGTAATCAGATAAAGTCTGGGACTTATCTGGATAGCATTGAAAGGCGTGAAAGGTCCCTTCCAGGTGCCACATGGCGCAATCTTAGAGGCAGAAGAAAAGTTGAGGACACGTATTACGGTGCAAGACTCTGGACTGGTACTGGATTGGACTGAACTGCTGAGTCAGCTGATGAGGTGTCCAGGAATTGTGACATGTGAAGAATGTGGCGATGAGGTGTCCCGGTGAGGTGTCCTGTGAAACATCCTTACTTTCGATTGTCTTAGGGACCATTTGGTAGCATTTAGAACCACTTTCAAGGTCATTGAAGTCCAATTTCTCAATCTGGAGTTTTACTCTTATCGAGTACTGTTCACTGTGTAAATTCCAGATGAGTGACCTGACTTCGAAAAATCATAACTAATTCTAGAAAAATCGAAATGAAGTGGTTCCAATTGATAAATGAAGCTAACTCAATTATCTTTCAGGGAAAAATAACTAGTTGACCATTCATTGACCGAGTCAACGTCAGTCAACGTTTCTATTTTACTGTTCATCCAGCGTTTTTCTCCTGAATCCAGCATTCTGGTCCCAACTTTGATAATTTATATCTCCTTGTGTAGACATCCAAATGATACGTTTTATATATCCAATTAAATCTTGGTATGTCTACTATTTACCATAAAACGTTCATACATTAATTCATCCATTTACTATTTTTAATCATTTATCAAACATGACCTTGTCACCACGTGTTACTGTTCACAGTGGTATATTTCAGCATTTCTACTTTGCATACATATGCATACATCCATCATACATCAGTCAAACATGCCAAACAACAATTATTATTAATTAATAAGTTGTTTTACATCCAGTCATGTACATAAATTCTCATATCTCTATTACATCTTTTCCTGCCTGAAATCCGGCAGCATAACCGCTACGCTTCATCTGTACAAAGAACTGAACCGTACTGATTCGGTAATCCCCTCATGAGAACTACCATTCTACATAGTACCCAGGAAAGACTAGATGAACCGGCTAGGTCCACTCACTTCTAGCCTCCTTAGACAGCACTACGTACACAGTACTTATCATATACTGATGTTCAGTCTTTACTTCGGCAGCATAACGGCGTCTCTTAAAATTCCTAGAATTCATTTTGACATAACCTCCCCTGGCTAGCTTAGCAGAACTCCACTATCCTTATTCTGCTTCTAGCTCCGCCAGAACTTCCTTTCTTTCTTTCTTCCTTTCTCTCTTTCTTTCCTTCTCCTTGCGTAATGCAAATGAATGGGGGGGGTATTTATAGTTTTCTTCAATGGCATTCTTGTAATTTTGAAGCCATAGGAACTTGTGGTCCTGGTTTTTCCTGGATTTTCCTATTTTCTTTAATTCCTCCTTTACTGCATCATGCATGACATCATTGGGACACCTCACCAGGACACCTCAGCGCCATATTTATCACATGGCTGAAATCCTGGACACCTCAGATGCTGACTCAGCATGCTGACTCACCGGTCCAGTATCTTGCCTCGTAGTACGTGTCCTCAACTTTTTCTTCTGCCTTTATGTTGGCTCCATGTGTCATCCTACTTCCACCTGTCACGCCTTCCAATGTTATCCAGATAAATCCAGGACTTAATCTGATCACCTCCTCGGTTATCGTGCCAACCGAGTAACTTTACTTTATTGAAACAGCATTAAAATAATATTTTAATGCCACTTTTTCCCACACATTACTGGGCCTACGTTTTTGGGCTCTGGGAATGTTGTCTTGGATCCTGATCAAGCTCAAGTATTCTGATGGCTCGATTCCCAAGAAACAGCCCTTGGCAAATTACCAAAATACCCTTGGGTGCCCTTTCTTGCACTATTTTAACCCTAAGGGTAAAATCGTCATTTTACACCCTTTTGTACTCTGTCAGGGTATATACTGACTCTCAGTAACTTTATCTGTATGTACCTTGGCTTCTGGGCCTGTCCAGAATTACCAAAATGCCCTTCATTCATCTGTTACACTTTTGTACAACACAGGGGCATTTTCGTAATTTCGCACTTTTCCGGGGTTCTGCCAGACACTGGCCCACCTATCAGTCCAAGTGTCTCATTGTGCCTCTGTTGGCGCCATTATTGGGCCTTTCTGGGTCCAATATCCTCATGGCACGCATTACGAGGAATCTTCCCCCGTTAATAATTATTGAATATTTTATCTATAATTCACCGTTTATACACATATCCGGACACCGGCTCCTTCTGTCCGATACACTGGCCTGCGGTGTTCAGGCATCCCTGTGAGTCATATCAGTCATCTGACCGAGATCATCCGAACTCATTCAGTCCCTTTTCAAATACCGATAAATCTCCCTATAGGATACCCGGAGGCCTCACACTCCCGTCTGGATTTTCTATTTTGCGAATAACTTTTTCTACAGGCCTCCTATCGGTATTCTGTCAGTTTCCCGACATCCGTCCCATAAGGACGTATCATCCTGTATTTTCTCACCTAGATCTGAATTCTAGGATATCCGGTATTAATTTTTATAACTTTTGGACGATCAGTCCATTTCTGGCTATCTGGAGTCTTCAAAAATTCCTGTATTAAGCCAGATTACCGAGCGTCACTTACTCTCTCTACCGATGAAATCTGGGACTGAAATGCTTTCGGACAGTCCAAACCACTTCCGGCCTGACTTTCTTTAATTACAATTTAGCCCCAGGGAACTTTTCTTCTTTTCATTTAAGTCCCTTTTTACTTGGCTAAAATTACATTTAAGGACCCCACATTTTTGTCTACTTTCCTTTTTGGCCTTGAAACTTTCCATAATTGCACTTAAGTCCTTTCATTTCCTTTACTAGGTCTAGGGGCATTATTGTCTTTTCATATTTTACCAGAGTATTCTCTGGCCCTGGTCAACTATCCAGATACCCCTTCTTGACTGTCTAACCTTAGCCAAATGACCAAAATACCCTTTACTCATTCTTCAGTTATTCTATAACATAAGGGCATTTTCGTCATTTTGCACATTTTTCCCGGACACCGGCCCCTCTTACCACTGAACTGATATTATGGGCCTGGGCCTTCCCTGGTGTCACTACGGGCCTTAGACAATACTGTATGGCCTCTGGCCATAGTCCGATCATCTCTATTCGGACTGCTCTTCCTTTACCGATTATAATTGTAATTTCCCATCTTCAGGAATTTTTACAGAAAAATCGGGACCTCAAATCAAAATTCTGTGTTGCGTCATTCAATCCGGAATCCTTTTCTCTATCTCCTGGTATTTTCAGATATTTTATCCGGACCGGGCTATTTTGGCCTGAAAGTACGCTCCCGCGCACACTTTTAAAAAATGACCATTTTACCCCTGGTCATATTTCTAATTCTTTCATACACCTAGAGACCTCATATGCACATTTCACAGTTCAGTGAAATGATCAGCATAATTTTCTCTATTTTCTGGCAAAATATGGTACTCATCGGCTACCAGCCCGATCTTTCCCATAATTACGATTATGCCCTTGAATTCTCTTTCTGGCATCTCTAGGCCTAAAAATTGGGGTGTTACATCCTGGATGATGTCATGCACGATGCAGTAAAAAGGAATAAAGAAAAATAGGAAAATCCAGGAAAAACCAGGACCACATGTTCAGATGGCTTCAAAATTACAGAAATGCCATCCATTAAAGCTATAAATACCCCCTTCCTCTCCCATTTTATGCATCCCACGTTTTTGGCAAGAAAAGAGAGAGAAAGAAGAGAGAGAAGGAGAAAGAAAGAAAGAAAGGAAGTTCTGGTGGAGTTGGAAGCAGTATAGAAGTTCTGGAGTTCTGCTTTTGAGGTAGTAACTAATCCTAGCTCTTATGTAATGTCTTTGTGATTTGTTGTGCTATTGTTTGGTTGGATTGTTATCTTATATGTTATGGTTGAAGCTCTATTACAATGCTATGATCATATGTTATTGAATATGGAAGCACGCAGCATACTTATCTGTACACAATCACAAGCAAGCACCGTCACTCTGCATTACATATATTGTTATGATTATTACTACTGAGATTCCCCCGAATCTCATTCCCATATATAACATTACAGGGGAGGTTCTGTCAAAATAAAATCTGGAAATTTTAAGAGACGCCGTTAGGCTGCCGAAATTCCGGCAAGGAAGCAGGAACAGGGAAAGGAACTGATACGTACTGTGTACGTAGTGCTGTCTAAGAAGGCTGGAAGTGAGTGGACCCAGCAGGTTCATCCAGTCTTTCCTGGGTACTACGTAGAATGGTAGTTCTCATGAGGGAATTACCGAATCGGTACAACATCGGTTACTTTCTAAAGAAGAATTGTAGCAGTTATGCTGTCGGATTTTAGACAGGAAGAGATGTAATAGAAATAAGAGAATTTGGTGTATACTTTGTTGTATGACATTTTATTATCTAATAATAAATATTGTTTGGCATGTTAAATTTGTGAATGGGGAATTAAGGGAGAAATTCGTAGGTCTTGAGGTAGCAGTGTTCTGGCCTCAGTTTGACCTAGTAAGCAAAGGAGTTTGGCTATGAAATTTGGCAGGCCAGTTGTACACATCTGGGGCATTATGTGGATAGGTAATAAGCCTCATTTGGATGTGCAGAACGAGATAATTTAATTTTCAAATTAAAGGTCCAGAATAAGGAACTTAAGAGTAAAATTTTGAATTTCTGGGCTTAAGTTAAGATATAATCAAGCTAATATTGCTTCCGCAAGTGTACTCTGAGGAGTCTAAGGAAGGATGTTTCACCATCCATATTATGTTAATAAACACGAGACCTCGGCTGTATCGGTTGACTAAGATTAGCCATCGTAATTATATCCTTCGTAAGACTATAAAGCTTAGGGTACAGTCTCATTCGTCTAGTGTCACTGTCTTCTATCTAAACCTTTCTAAGCAGTGAACACCATCCCTATATCATACTCTAGGGAAAGAACCACTCAAACTTCTCATTTGTTTAAGGGATCAGTCTCACTAAACCAGAGTATCACTGAGCCAGAACCTTCTGTTCTGTGCCATAATCTTATGCTCTGAGCCAGAACCCTTTGTTCTGTGCTAACTTTATTCTGTACTAACGCTACAAATCATCTGGTCAGAGCATTTCCTAAGCCAGAATCCTTTGCTCTGATACCAAAATGAAATATCCTTATTTTCGTACGTCTTAGGGACCAATTGGTAGTATTTAGAACCACTTTCAAGGTCATTGAAGTCCAATTTCTCAATCTGGAGTTTTACTCTTATCGAGTACTGTTCACTGTGTAAATTCCAGATGAGTGACCTGACTTCAAAAAATCATAACTAATTCTAGAAAAATAGGAATGCAGTGGTTCAAATTGCTACATGAAGCTAACTCAATACTATTTCAATAAAAATAACTCGTTGACCATTCCTTGTCCAAGTCAACTTCAGTCAAAGTTACAACTTTACTGTTTATCCAGCGTTTTTCTCCTGAATCTAGCATTTTGGTCCCAACTTTGATAATTTGTATCTCCATGTGTAGACATTGAAATGAGACATTCTATATATCAAATCGAAGCTTGGTATGTCTACTATTTATCATAAACATATCATACATTTATTTAATCATTTACTATTTTTAATTATAGATCAAACATCACTATATCACCACGAGTTACTGTTCATGGTGGCAAATTCCAGCAAGCAACTTTACATACATATGCATACATCAATCACATGTCAAACAAACATGCCAAACAATACTTATCATTAAATAATAAATCTTTATACAACAGGGCATGAACAAAATCCTCGTATCTCTATTACATCTTTCCTGCCTGAAATCCGGCAGTATAACTACTATACTTCATCTGTAAAAATAACTGATCTTGTACTGATTCGGTAATTCCCGTGAGAATTACCATTCTACGTAAGTACCCAGGAAAGACTGGATGAACCGACTAGGTCCACTTACTTCCAGACTCCTTAGACAGTACCTACGTACACAGTACGTATCATCTCCTTATGTTCAGTCTGAAAATCGGCAGCATAACGGCGTCTTACAGCATTCTCAAAATTCACTTCGACTAACCTCTCTGTAATGGGTTATAAATAGGGGATGAGATTCGGGGGAATCTCAGTAGCAAACGGTACTAAACAATGCATGCATTAAAGTAAATACTTGTGCTTGCTTGTGAAAGTGTAAACATTGTGTAATGTGCATGCTTCCATGTAACATATGAAATACAATTGGCCAAAGTAATCATAGAAACAGAGCTTCAATCATATACACATATGCACACAATTCAACAAAGTCATAGCACAATCAAGCATAACATTCAATACATACAAGTTTAGAGTAAGTTTACTACCTTGGATTTAAGCTCTCTTTCTTATGCTTGCACTTGCTTCCCAAGCTTTTTGGTCAATCATTCCCCAACATCTTCTTAGAGGTTTCAAGGTCCTAATCACATTCATATTCATTACATAATCCATTAGGACCATGAACTCAAACACTACTCAAGACTATCTCTCTTGAACCTTTAACTTGCTTTAACTAACATAACTTTCTTTAATCTTTGCCAATTAACTTGGCCCTTGAATCAATTGATGTCTTGACCTTACCCTACACAATTTTACCTTTTGAATCCATTTATGAACTAAAAATAACCAAATTCCAGCAAGAATACACTGTTCTGTACAGATTTGGAAAAGCATACATAAATCTTCCAAAAATTCTCATTTTGATTCCAATGCTTCCCATACTTGTTCCTCCACTTTTCCCCCACACAAAATCTCATTTTAAGACCATTGGAAGCATCAAAATCATGAAATTCAAATCACTATTCATGCGAGTGAACAGTACCCTGAGGAATTTTCAACATTATAACCTTTAATTCCAATGGTTTTCAAGGTTCAAAACCTTTCCAATCCTACACAAAATCATCATATAAACTCAATGGAAGCATTAAATCATTGAAATTCCATTTCCTTCTATCATGAACAGTGCATGAACAGTGCAACCCGAAATGGTAAAGTCAAGAACATCAACTTACTTCACAACCAAGCATGTAACTAACTTGTTTAAGCTTGTCTTAACTATCTATGACTTAAAACTCATATTCCTTTCACACATACACAAAAATTCCAGCAGCATTTCCCTAAGATTTAAGCCTCAAAAATCACTTAAACTCAAGCACAAACCATAAGAACAAAAGGTAGAAGCAAGGAGACAACTTACCTTACTTGCTCCTTCAAGACCCTTGCTTTCTTCCACATTCTTTCTCTAGAACTCAATTCTCTTTCTAAAGGAGCTCTTGGGTGGGAACAATGAATGGAAAGGGGGGGTATTTATAGCAAAAGTCATGTGCCATTTGAAGGCTAAGATCACTTTGGAAACTATTTGATCTAATGGTTAAAGGTTTGATCTTGGAATGTCTTTTCACTTTTCACTCAAGACCTTACCACCATGACATCACTAGCATGGCCTCCCTTGGTACACCTAACCCTTCCTCTTTTTGGGTGCCATTCTTGTGTCCTTGTGGGTCCCACCATGTGCAACACCTAATTCTTACTTTATTCTCTTTTTCTTTCTTTTCAAAAATCCATAAATTATTTATTATTTGGACTTGGGCTCCAAGATAACTTTTGGGTCTTATTGGGATGGCCTAGGACGAAATATTGGGCCTCTTTTAGGTCCAATAGCTAACTAGCCCAAATCCCAATGTACTTTCCTCATACTGATATTCGTAACTTACCCTGATCTTAGCATAAATGCTAAACACCTCTTTTAATTGTTCCAACATTTTTAGAAATTCATTCTAATATAAAATGAATTCTCTACAAAGTTTCATAATTTTCTGAGACCCAGAAGTCCTGTTAAAAATTACATATGTTTCCTTTAACCCTTTATCGGTGTCATTTTTCACCGTAAATTCCATAATTAATTCTACAGGACTCCTTTTTGACTTCTGTCAACTCCATAAATTCTCATATTAATTATAATAATTTACTATCAAATTTCCTCTGATATCCATCCATTGTGTGAAATGACCAAAATGCCCTCCATTTACTTCTGGTTTCTTAGGGCATCACAGTGGCATTTTCGTAATTTTGCACTTTGGCTCTTAGACTTTCTTCCTCTTCCAATTAATCCTTTTCTTTACATAAACATGGCCACATATTTTCTTAAACATCTCATATATTTTATTCAATCTGTACATACAACTTAGTACAGAAATTAGGGATGTTACAGCCTGGGCCTTCCCTGGTGTCACTACGGGCCTTAGACAACACTGTATGGCCTCTGACCATAGTCCGATCATCTCTATTCGGACCGCCTTTCCTTTACCGATTATAACTGTAATTTCCCATCTTCGAAAATTTTTACAGAAAAATCGGGACCTCAAATCAAAATTCTGTGACTCCTCATTCAATCCGGAATCCTTTCCTCTATCTCCCGGTATTTTCAGATATTTTATCCGGACCGGGCTGTTTTGGCCTGAAAAAGCACTCACTCGCACACTTTTCCAAAATGGCCATTTTACCCCTGGTCATAATTCTAATTCTTTCATACACATAGAGACCTCATATGCACATTTCACAGTTCAGTGAAATGATCAGCATAATTTTCTCTATTTTCTGGCAAAATATGGTACTCATCGGCCACCAGTCCGATCTTTCCCATAATTACGATTATGCCCTTGAATTCTCTTCCTGGCATCTCTAGGCCTAAAAATTGGGGTGTTACATTTCTACCCCCTTAAAATAAATTTCGTCCTCGAAATTTACTTGGCATCTTAGTCAACGATCCTGGATATAGCTCTTCTGTATATCCTTTCCTAGTTTATGACTAAGGCTTGGGGCATTCCTTCTCTTATACTTATGGATAATTCATTACACTTGTGAGTAGTGTCCATTTCTTTCATATCTTATCCCTTAGAATTTTGATGTAATTTTGGGTTTACATTACTCCTCTTACACTTTGCAAATCTCTCAGGAGAAATATTGTTCTTCTGACTTCCTTTCTCCTGATACGAGATCATAACCCAGATAACTTCTCTGACTTTTCTTAACTATTCTCATAACTTCATGCACCTATGCTCAACTTTTGTGGCATTTGCACTTTCTATCCCTTCTTAGGGCTTACATATCTTTAGGCTACTCTTGCCTTAGCACCTTTTAATTTAACATGCTACTGGGTTAGGGCTAGATTACTCTTTATATAGCTTTAGGCCCTATCAATCTCTTTCTTATAGAACTACGTTCTATCTTTGCTTTGCCTTAGACCCTCTTCTCTAGGTCTCTCTGGCCTTTTAATCTCTCATGACTTGTTATCATGACCACTTTCTTTAGATCCGAAAAGAACTCTTCATTATCCATATCATCATCTAAGCATATAGTTCCTTACAGCTCAGTCGCCTTTACAGCTATGGTTCTTCTTAACCATTCTTAGGGTCGACCTTAGGGAATATTGAAGACTGTGTCTGGGGTAAGAGCAAATACCTTTCCTAGGGATGTCCGCATTCTTAGGGCAACCTCTTACAAAGTGGCCTTTCTTACCACAACTGCTTTGCCCTGCTCGACATTCCCATGTGCCATGGCTCTTTCCACCACATTGACATCTCTGCTCTCCAATCTGATCATTACCTTGATCAGTCCCTTGTCTGAACTATCGCCTCTTTACAACTTGAGCTACCTCCCAGAGTGCTCTTAGCCAATGCTTTTCTATTCTCAACACATAGAGGATTCTGTTCTTTGCTTCTCAGGCATACTTCTACCAAACTTTGAATATCAGTACTCAGCTTTGGACTTGGACTCCGTCTTTGCTAAGGGAAAGCTAAGTTTAGTCTGTATACTAGAGGCTCTCTGGGAAAACAATTTTAAATAATTTTTCTGGATGAGTGTATCAACTAGTGAAGCTTCCTTATCTTAACTTCGTCTTTGGCATTCATCTTCAAAGAGATACTACATTGTACTCATATCTCATGGCTCATTACTTTCCTTAGGCTAGGTCTAACTGCGACCTCGGGATCTAACTGTGATCAACCGTTAGCCTTTTCAGAATCTAACTGTGACTCTGAAGCTGTTAGGATCTAACTGCGACCCTGGAGCCATGCTAGGATCTATCTGCGACCCTCCTGAATCTAACTGTGATTCTGTTGTACTGTATATCTCCCGAAGATTTTAAACCAACAGACTAAGTTATAAGGTTAACTGCTTCCACCTGTTGATAACTCCATAAATAAACATTTGAAAATTTTATAGCCTCATATCATTTACCCAGACTTTACTTACTTCCTCTTTTACTCAGGAGTTCCTTCTCATCTTTCAACCTATGCTCTAACTGCGAGCCATTTGAATTATGTTCTAACTATGAGCACTCTACATCAGATCCAACTCTTATCTGAAGAGTGATCTATACTCATCTGAATCTAGCTCTATCTGAGAGCCACCTGTTTCAGATCCAACTCTTATCTGAAGAGTGATCTAGAAACAATCCCTTTACCGTTATCTGTATACCATTCCGCTTAATAGAAATGGCGCTGAGTACTGTATTCACAAGCCTATAGAAATACCTGAGTAACCTCAATCATATCTGAGTAACCTCAATCATACATCATGACTGAGTATCATATCATAACTTATCGTCCCATAACTGAGACTATCTATCATCCTCAAAACAATCATATCATCCTCATATCATATGGCATGGGAGCAACCTACTTTCTCATAACTTTCTTATCTCATATATGTACTCATATATACTCTACCCTGCATGCACTGCAAAAGGGGAGTATCCATTCATCATAGCATACTCTAACATGCATGTCATCCTTTGACAACTGCAATGGAATGCAACTATCATAACTTATGGCACACAAGCCATATCATCATCATATTTTGCTCAACCATCCATTAGATATCGTAATAATCCAAGTAAGCCTCAAAACATATTTTCTTGATCATATTATTTGTCAGATCATCATCTGATCATACTATCTATCGCATTATCTATCAGATTATCAATCACATGATCAGAATCTGACAGGCACCTCTGTCTATCTTACTTAGGCTGCCACACTACCCTCTTACCAGGGTATAGACTCAACCCTTCACTACTTTATCTTATATAGGGAATTGGGGAGTCACTTTATCTTTTAACTGTGGCTATCTCTTTACTATCTTTTAACTTCTTCTATCTATCCATCAGTCCCAGTCTATTCTTGATCGGACTACGGTTCCTTAATGGCCTTTCTCTTGATCCTTAATTCTCATGGATCTCATTCATCATCTCTTACTATTACTTCTGTTCTCTAGGGTATTCTCCCCTAGGTCTACTACTTCTCCGTGATGGGATTCCTCTGCTAAGGAAACATTTAGCTCTTTATCTATTAACCATCACATCTTTACCATTAGGCCATGTACTAGGATCATTCCTAGGCAAATCTCAATCTAACTTTTAGGTCTTCTATTCAGAGCAACTGAATAAAACCTCTGTAATGCAGATCTACTCTTAGTTATCACATGGAGGATCTACTTTAAACCTTGTCTTAAACTAATCTTTCGTACCTCAGTACCTTTGTACTGTCTGGCTTACCATATGCTATACCAATCCTTTAGCTGGTGGACTTCAGCGAGTTTGGTACCTTCATTCTCTTCATCATATGGCCTCTGCCAATTATAGTCGCGACTTGAGAACTTCATAGTCGCAACTCACATGCTCTGTGACTTTTAGTTGCAACCGTCGCACACTACTCGTCACGACCTGGCAGCTCTGCGTCCTTTAGTCGCAACCTATAACATCGCTACCTGAACTCCTTTATACACTGGTCGCGTACTGCAATATTACTCATTGCGACCTGAGGTCTTATTATGTCGCAACATCAACTTATATATACATATTAGTCGCGACATAAGACTCCTCTTTTCTACTTCCTACTTTTAAAACATGTAGTCATACTCATCCTCATACAACGGCAACATACTAGGTATAGGGTAGCTCAATAATGTGCATAATAGACAATACAATCCAATCACATTCAAGATTTATCCGTTCATTAGCCAGTGGAAACAGAACACAAATAAACTCGTACCTTAGTTTGGGACAGGAGACTTTCTTATCCCATTGTCAGTAAGGTATATACTCTTCCCTGAGTCGGGTATCTTTCGCCCGTTGTGTTCTGTGGATACTCCCTGGCATAATGTCCAGGCTTTCCACACCTATAGCATAACCCTTGACCTACTGGACAAGGCCTCGTACCATGGTCTCGACCACAGTTCCTACATACATTAGGCCTTGGTTGCCTGCTAACTTCTTTTGGCCCACTACCTAGCCTACTTCCCTGTTTCTTATTAACTTCTGACCCATATGCTGGCCCATTTCTCTTCTTACTGTTCCTTCTCAAGGAACCTGATGGCATCACTTTCAGTGGTACTGATGGAGTAGGCTCACTCTTTGCTGGTTATTGCACCTTCTTTTCTGGCTTGTAAACTGCCAGCTGAGTCTTTCTTTCAGTGGGACATTCTAAAACCTTAAAGATTTTCTCTAACTAGCTTACCCAATCCTCAGTTGCTTGAGTGTCAAAAGTCCCTTCAACATGGGCGGATCAAATTTATGGAATCATTCCATCCATGTTTCCAGACTTTCCTGGTCATTATTATTTCCTATAGACCCCTGACGTATATTCATTCCAGTCTGCTCATGATCTGGCTGAGGTTCAGGCTCTACATCATTTTCTAGTACTACCTCCTTCCCAGACTGCTGTAATCTTGCAACCACAACAGCAACCACTGTAGTGATAGCAGAATCTCGCTCTTGATCTCGGCGAGCCTGGGCTGCCCGCATCTCATCGTGACCTATAACTTAACTTGTTGTAACTTGGATATCTGGCATCCTCACCATAGTATCTGGTTACAACACGATACCTCTAGCTACTCTTTGCAGCTTCTTTAGTCGTGAACTGATCAGCTTCTGCCTCTATCCATAGAGAAAACTGCTTCTTAAACATTATTCTGCTTAGTCCAGCCATATTGTGTTAATAAACATGAGACCTCGACTGTATCGGCTGACTAAGATTAGCCCATCATAATCATATCCTTCGTAAGACTATAAAGCTCGGGGTACAGCCTCATTCATCTGGGTGTCACTGTCTTCTGTCTAAACCTTTCCAAGCAGTGAACACCATCCCTATATCCTACTCTAGGGAGAGGACCACTCAAACTTCTCATTTGTTTAAGGAATCAAACTAACTAAACTAGAGCATCATTGAGCCAGAACCTTCTATTCTGTGCCATAATCTTATGCTCTGAGCCAAAATCCTTTGTTCTGTGCTATCCTTATTCTGTACTAACACCATAAATTATCTATTCAGAGCATTTCCTAAGCCAGAATCCTTTGCTCTGATACCAAAATGAAACATCCTTACTTTCATGTGTCTTAGGGACCATTTGGTAGCATTTAGAACCATTTTCAGGGTCATTGAAGTCCAATTTCTCAATCTGGAGTTTTACTCTTACCGAGTACTGTTCACTATGAAAATTCAAGATGAGTGACCTGACTTCGAAAAATCATAACTAATTATAGAAAAATAGAAATGAAGTGGTTCCAATTGATAAATGAAGATAACTCAATTATAGTTCAGGGAAAAATAACTCTTTGACCATTCGTTGACCAAGTCAACATCAGTCAACATGTCAACTTTACTGTTCATCCCACGTTTTTCTCCATGAATCCAGCATTCTGGTCCCAACTTTGATAATTTATATCTTCTTGTGTAGACATCCAAATGAGTCATACTATATATCAAATCGAAGCTTGGTATGTCTACTATTTACCTTAAAAATTTAATACATTAATTCATCCATTTACTATTTTTAATTATGGGTCAAACATCCTCATATCCCCATTGGTTACTGTTCATAGCGTTAATTTTCAGCAACCAACATTACATACCTATGCATACATCCATCATATATCAGTCAAACATGCCAAACAACAATTATTATTAATTAATAAGTTGTTTTACATCTGGTCATGTACATAAATTCTCATATCTCTATTACATCTTTTCCTGCCTAAAATCCGGCAGCATAACCGCTACGCTTCATCTTCAGAAAGTAACTGATCTTGTACCGATTCGGTAATTCCCGTGAGAACTACCATTCTACGTAAGTACCCAGGAAAGACTGGATGAACCGGCTAGGTCCACTCACTTCCAGCCTCCTTAGACAGTACCTACGTACACAGTACGTATCAGCTCCTTTCTCTACTATTGCCATCTTGTCATAATTTCGGCAGCATAACGGCGTCTCTTAAAATTTCCAGAATTCATTTTGACATAACCTCCCCTGTAATGGTTTACTTATTGGGATGAGATTCAGGGGAATCTCAGTAGCAACAATCATAACAATATATGTAATGCAGAGTGACAGTGCTTGCTTGTGATTGTGTACAGATAAGTATGCCGCGTGCTTCCATGCTTAATAACATATGATCATAGATTATAGCAGAGCTTCAGACATAACATATAAGACAACAATCCAACCAAACAATAGCACAACAAATCACAAAGCCATTACATAAAAGCTAGGATTAGTTACTACCTCAAAGGCTCAGCAGAGCTCTACTATCTCTATTCTGCTTCCAGCTCCGCCAGAACTTCCTTTCTTTCTTTCTTCCTCTCACTTTCTCTCTCTAGCACCTCCTCCTCTCTCTAAAATGGGCTCTTGGCCGTGGCATATGAATGGCAAGGGGGGTATTTATAACCTCCTCCAATGGCAATCTCGTAATTTCCATGAACTTTGATCCTGCGGTCCTGGTTTTTCCTAAATTTTCCTATTTTTCTTAATTCCTCCTTTACTGCATCATGCATGACATCATTGGGACACCTCAGCGCCACATTTATCACATGCCTGAAATCCTGGACACCTCAGCAGCTGACTCAGCATGCTGACTCACCGATCCAGTATCTTGCCTCGTAATACGTGTCCTCAACTTTTTCTTCTGCCTTTAAGATTGCGCCATGTGGCACCTGGAAGGGACCTTTCACGCCTTCCAATGATATCCAGATAAATCCAGGACTTTATCTGATCACCTCCTCGGTTATCGTGCCGACCGAGTAACTTTACTTTATTGAAACAGCATTAAAATAATATTTTAATGTCACTTTTTCCCACACATTACTGGGCCTACGTTTTTTGGGCTCTGGGAATGTTGTCTTGGATCCTGATCAAGCCCAAGTACTCTGATGGCTCAATTCCCAAGAAACAGCCCTTGGCAAATTACCAAAATACCCTTGGGTGCCCTTTCTTGCACTATTTTAACCCTAAGGGTAAAATCGTCATTTCATACCCTTCTGTACTCTGTCAGGGTATATACTGACTCTCAGTAACTTTATCTGTATGTACCTTGGCTTCTAGGCCTGTCCAGAATTACCAAAATGCCCTTCATTCATCTGTTACACTTTTGTACAACACAGGGGCATTTTCGTAATTTCGCACTTTTTCGGGGTTCTGCCGGACACTGGCCCACCTATCAGTCCAAGTATCTTACTGGGCCTCTGTTGGCGCCATTATTGGGCCTTTCTGGGCCAATATTCTCATGGCACGCATTACGAGGAATCTTCCCCCGTTAATAATTATTGAATATTTTATCTATTATTCACCGTTTATACATCTATCCGGACACCGGCTCCTTCTGTCCGATACATTGGCCTGTGGTGTTCAGGCATCCCTGTGAGTCATATCAGTCATCTGACCGAGGTCATCCGAACTCATTCAGTCCCTTTTTAAATACCGATAAATCTCCCTATCAGATACCCGGAGGCCTCACACTCCCGTCTGGATTTTCTAATCTGCGAATAACTTTTTCTACAGGCCTCCTATCGATATTCTGTCAGTTTCCCGACATCCGTCCCATAAGGACGTATCATCCTGTATTTTCTCACCTAGATCTGAATTCTAGGATATCCGGTATGAATTTTTATAACTTTTGGACGATCAGTCCATTTCTGGCTATCTGGAGTCTTCAAAAATTCCTGTATTAAGCCAGATTACCGAGCGTCACTTGCTCTCTCTACCGGTGAAATCTGGGACTGAAATGCTTTCGGACAGTCCAAACCACTTCCGGCCTGACTTTCTTTAATTACAATTTAGCCCCAGGGAACTTTTCTTCTTTTCATTTAAGTCCCTTTTTACTTGGCTAAAATTACACTTAAGGACCCCACATTTTTGTCTACTTTCCTTCTTGGCCTTGAAACTTTCCATAATTGCACTTAAGTCCTTTCATTTCCTTTACTAGGTCTAGGGGCATTATTATCTTTTCATATTTTACCAGAGTATTTTCTGGCCCTGGTCAACTATCCAGATCCCCTTCTTGACTGTCTAACCTTAGCCAAATGACCAAAATACCCTTTACTCATTCTTCAGTTATGTTATAACATAAGGGCATTTTCATCATTTTGCACATTTTTCCCGGACACCAGCCCCTCTTACCACTGAACTGATATTATGGGCCTGGGCCTTCCCTGGTGTCACTACAGGCCTTAGACAACACTGTATGGCCTCTGGCCATAGATTGTGTGTGCCTCAATGTTCTTTAAGAGAATTACTTGTGAGAGAAGCACATGGGGGAGGATTAATGGGTCACTTTGGTGTGAAAAAGACTTTGGATGTTCTGCATGAACATTTCTTTTGGCCTAAAATAAAACGTGATGTGGAAAGAATCTGTGCTAAATGCATAATTTGTAAAAGGGCTAAATCTAGAGTCTTGCCACATGGTTTATACACCCCCTTACCAGTGCCTAGCGAACCTTGGGTAGATATATCAATGGATTTTATTTTGGGTTTGCCTAGGTCAAGAAAGGGAATGGATTCCATATTTGTGGTTGTTGACAGATTTTCTAAAATGGCACATTTCATTCCTTGCCACAAAACTGATGATGCCACATATATTGCTGATTTGTTCTTTAAGGAAATTGTAAGACTTCATGGTGTTCCTAAAAGTATTGTTTCTGATAGGGATACCAAATTTTTGAGTCATTTTTGGAGGGTTTTGTGGGGTAAGCTGGGAACTAAATTGTTGTTTTCTACTGCTTGTCATCCACAAACTGATAGACAAACTGAAGTAGTTAATAGAACTTTAACTCAATTGCTTAGAACTATGATTCAAAGGAACTTGAAGAATTGGGAAAATTGCTTGTCATTCATTGAATTTGCTTACAATAGGAGTGTGCATTCATCTACTGATTATTCTCCCTTTGAAATAGTGTATGGTTTTAATCCCCTAACTCCTTTGGATTTATTACCATTGCCTATTGATGAGAGGGTAAGTCTTGATGGGACAAAGAAAGCTGAAATGGTGAAAGAACTTCATCAAAGGGCGCAACAACAAATTGAAAAGAAAAATGAGCAATATGCATCCAAGGCTAACAAAGGAAGAAGGCGTGTTCTCTTTAATCCTGGTGATTGGGTGTGGGTGCATATGAGGAAAGAAAGATTTCCAACTCAAAGAAAATCCAAATTAGCTCCAAGAGGAGATGGTCCATTTCAAGTGCTTGAAAGAATCAATGATAATGCTTACAAAATTGATTTACCTGGTGAGTATAATGTTAGTGCTACTTTCAATGTGGCTGATTTATCTCTTTTTGATACAGGTGATGATTCGAGGTCGAATCCTTTTCAGGAGAGAGGGAATGATGCGATACAACAAGCTAATGACCCATTGCAAATTCCAACTGGACCAATCACAAGAACAAGAGCTAAAAGGATTAAGGAAACTTTGAGTGGGCTAGTACAAGACACCTTGACAAGGCAAATGGCATTTGTTGGAGCATCAAATCTGGATGGAGAAGTTGAGGATGTCATTAACATCATTTGGGCTGAAAATGGAGCTGCTGATCATGTCTTGGGCTTGGAGACCTCAACTTAAGGAGCTTGGATCAAGTACAACACATGAGAAGACTTTTTTATTTTGTTTTGGGCCTAATTGATCATATTTTGGACTTGTATGATGTTTAATTTTGTTTTAAGGCCTTTTAGGTCAAATATCTCAATGTAACCCTATAAGATATTGTAAACCTCAATCTTGGAGGCAGACTTGAATTTGGGGAATGAAAGGCTGCGTTTTTTGCACCTTCAACTTGAGAGTGGATTCTCTCTAGGGTTCTTCATTGAACTAACAGATTTATCAAGGCTTGATCAACCTTGTGGCATCTTCAAACACTTTGGGTCCTTGTTCTTCCATGCTCAAGGGTTCAAGTGGATCACCAGACCTCTGTTTAGCTTTCTTGGGGTGAGTATATTTCAGATTGGTTATGGGTTCGTGGGATCTTTTCCATGTGGGTTCTCACCACCGAACGAGACTCTTGGGGTAATTTGTCAGAGTATTATAGGCGGAGGCAAATGGATTCCAATCCAATCAACGATATAGCCGACAGTAAGAGAAAAATGAATCTCGATCAACATTTGGTACGTGGTTGAGGGGTGAAAACTCGTCCCCAATATGTGCAGTGGGTCATCCCATTGGGCTTCGGGACAAATCGTGCACGAGCACTCCCTACACATGGTTTCATCAAACACGAGATGGCCCACGAGAGATGCAGAGTTAAATTGTTCACCAAATCAACCGAACAATGGGGACACACAAAGAGACATTCGAGCGACCAGAGTGTGGTGATGATGGCACCGGTAGACATTCGAACTTTCAATTGATCCGCTGCTCGTGGCCAACCGGTCAACATATAGTAACACACCATCATAAATTCCTGCGCGAATTCGAGATGCGTAAGTAGCTAGTGCCAAAGTTCTTTCTCAGACAACTTGCCCGAGGATGTGAATCTAAGCCTTTGAACAAAAGGGACCCACACTCTCTTCCCTTTCTAGCTTTCTTAACCAGTCGCAAATACATGCCATCAGGGGCTACACTTTATTCTGGGAGAAGGATGTCCGTTTCATACCTATGCAATGTATAGTACCTGAAATCCCATCAGAGGAGCATTTAAGGGAAGGGACAGCCGGATGGCAAAAAGCTTGTCGTCCATGTACCATATTCATGGTAGCAATAGATATCCTTGTTCCTTGCGGTCCGAAAATGGGGTAATCTTGATTCCTAAGCAAAGGGTCCACATCAAAAGCACCTCTACGCAATGAGACTGACGAATGGAAAAGCGCCATGATGGCCAGACTACCGGGTTCCTACAGGAAAATTACTTTCTAGATTACGTGCCCCGGCTTCACACGAAAAACAAGCAGATGAGGAGGAAGAAGGCGTTCGAGAGAAAGCATATTACATAATAGGCCCAAGAATGTCATAGCCAAATCTGTAACAACATTTTTATGTCTTTTCTCTTTTGCAGCTTTCTTCTTTTCATTTGCAGCGTAAGATATCTATTCTAAGTACTCCCACCGCCCGGAAATTCTTTCCAAATTTTGTAACACCCCAATTTTCAGGCCCAGAGACTCAGAAAGTGAGCCTGAAATAGATAGACTATCAGACTCCTTTGAGCAGAAGTCCCAGAAACATACAGAAGGTTTTTAGGGATTAAACTGCAAATAAGTCAAAGATCAAGGACTTATATGTAAATAGTGAAAGTCCCTAGAAATATAGTGTCCATTTATGCAAGAAAAGGGGTTAAAATTGCAAAAGAAAGAAAATGTAGGGACTTAGATGTAATTATGAAAAAGTTCAAGGCCAAAAAGAAAAGTAGACAAAAAGGTGGGGTCCTTAAGTGTAATTTTAGCCAAATAAAAGGGATTTAATTATAAAGAAGAAAAGTTCCCTGGGGCTAAAGTGTAATTAAAGAAAGTTAGGCCGAAAGTGGTTCGCACTGCCCGACAGCATTTTAGTCCCAGATTCTACCAGAAGGTAGGGCAGGTGACGCCCGGTAACCCAGCCTAATACCGGAATTTTTGAAGACTCCAGATAGCCAGAAATGAACTGATCTTCCAAAAGTTATAAAAATTAATACCGGATACCCTAGATTTCATATATAAGTGAGAAAATACAGGATGATGCGCCCTTATGGGGCGGATGTCAGGAAACTGACAGAATACCGATAGGAGGTCTGTAGAAGGAGTTATTCACAAAATAGCAAATTCAGACGGGAGTATGAGGCCTCAGGGGATTCGGGTTGGAGATTTATCGGTATTTTTAAAGGGGCTAAATGCGATCAGTTGACTTCGGTCAGATGACCGTTATAACCCACAAGGATGGCTGAACACAGTAGGCCACTGTATCCGGAAAAAAGAGCCGGTGTCCGGAAAGGTGTATAATCGGTAAATAATAATTAAAATATTTGGTGAACTGTGGCAGAGGAAGATTCCTCGTAATGCATGCCATACAGGTAAGGGACCCAGAAAGCCCAAAAATGGCCCCATTAGAGGCCCAATAAGACTCTTGGACTGATAGGTGGGCCAGTGTCCGGCAGAACCCAGGAAAAGTGCGAAATTACGAAAATGCCCCTGTGTTGTACAAAAAGGGCAGCAGATGAATGGAGGGCATTCTGGTCATTCTGGACAGGCCCAGAGGTCAAGACATGTCTAAATAAGGTTGGCTAGAGCCAGTATAAGCTTTGAGCAGGTTCAGAAAGGTGTGAAATGACGATTTTGCCCTTAGGGTTAAAATAGGAAAGATAGGGCACCAAGGGCATTTTGGTCATTTCGCAGGGGATCTGTAACTGAGTCTGGACCCAGTATTAAAAAGTTAATGATATAAAGGGTCTAGATACTAAATATGAGGTCAGTAGACTGGAATGAATAGACATCAAGGGTCTATAGGAAATAACAATAACCAGGAAAGTCTTCAAACATGGATGGAACGATTCCAGAAGTTTAATCCGCCTATGTTTGAAGGAACTTTTGACACTCAAGTAGCCGAGGATTGGGTTAGCCAGTTAGAGAAAATCTTTAAGATTTTAGAATGTCCCACTGAAAGAAAGGCCCAAATGGCAATTTACAAGCTAGAGAAGGAGGCCGATATGTGGTGGAGGAACACAGAAGTAATTCTGCAATCAAGAAATATTCCACTCACATGGGAAGTATTTCTTGAGCAGTTCAACGAGAAGTATTTTCCACAGTCAGTAAGGGATGAGCACGAAGCCGAATTTTTAATGTTAAAGCAGGGTGAGCAAGAATCCTTTGACGATTATCTTGCTAAGTTCATTTGTCTTTCACGATATTCCACTTACCTAAAATATATGAATGATGAAAGATGGACCACTGAGAAGTTAACTCGTGGATTAAATCCTACACTGAAGGAAAAGGTTTTTCCTAGGCAGATACGAAGGTTTAATGAAGCAGTAGAGGTATGCAGGATCACAGAAAAGAATGTGCAATACCCAGAAAAGGGTGAGCCTGCTACATCAGTACCATTGAGAATGACGCCACCAAATTCCTCGAAAGGGAACAATAAGAAGAGAAATGGGCCAGTATATGAGTCAGAAGTTAATAAGAAACAGGGGAATAGGCTAGGTAGTGGGCCAAGAGAGGTTAGTAGGCAACCAAGGCCTAATGTATGTGGGAATTGTGGTCGAGACCATGGTACGAGGCCTTGTCTAGCAGGTCAAGGGTTATGCTATAGATGTGGAAAGTCTGGACATTTTGCTAGAGAGTGCCCACAGAACACAACAGGCGAAAGATATCCGACTCAGGGAAGAGTATATGCTCTGACTAGCAACGAGATAAGAAAGTCTCCTGCACCAAATTAAGATACGAGTCCATATGTGTTCTGTTTCCATTAGCTAATAAGTAAATAAATCCTGTATATATTGTCCAGTATGCACACTATTGAGCTACCCTGTACCTAGTATGTTGCCTTTATGTGGGAATGAATATGATATATTTTACTCAGATCATTCTATAAACTGTGAATACAGTACTCAGGACCATTTCTATTGAAAGGAATGGTATAAAAAGGGAAGCAGATAACAATAAAGAGATTGTTTTCAAATCACTCTTTATATAAGAGATGGATCTGATACATAATGCTCGCAGTTAGAGCATAGTTTAAATGGCTCGCAGTTAGAGCACATATTAGAATAAGCTGAGATGAGAGGGAACTCCTGAGTAAGAGAGAAAGTAAGTAAAGTCTAGGTAAATAATATGAGGCTACTAGATATATAAAATTTTTATTGAGTTATCAACAGGTGAAAGTAGTTAACCTTATAACTTAGTCTGTTGGTTTAAGATCTTCTGGAGGTATACAGTACAACAGAATCGCAGTTAGATTCTGGAGGGTCGCAGTTAAATCCTAGTATGGCTCCAGGGTCGCAGTTAGATCCTAAGAGGTTCAGAGTCGCAGTTAGATTCTGAAGAGGCTAATGGTTGATCGCAGTTAGATCCCGAGGTCGCAGTTAGACCTAGCCTAAGGAAAGTAATGAGCCATGAGATATGAGTACAATGTAGTATCTCTTTGGGAAGATGAATGCCAAAGACAAAGTTAAGATAAGGAAGCTTCACTAGTTGATAAACTCACCCAGAAAAATTATTTATAATGTTTTTTCTCAAATCGCCTCTATTATATACAGACTGAACTTAGCTTTCACTTAAACTAAGACGGAGTCCAAGATCAAATCTGAGTGCTAGTATTCAAAGGTTTGTAGAAGAATTCCTGAGAAACAGAGAAGAGAATTCCCTGTGTATTAAGAATACGAGTATATAGATCCCCCAAATAAGAGTAAAGAGATTAAAGGGCCAAAGGGACCTAAAAAAAAAAAGAGAGTATCTAAGGCAAAGCAAAGATAGAACTTAAGTTCTATAAGAAAGAGAATACTAGGGCCTAGAGCTATAAATAGAATAACCAAGCCCTAACTCAGTGACACGAAAGGTGCTAAGGCAAGAGTAGTCTAATGATAGAAAGCCCTAAGAAGGGATAAGAAAGAATGCAAATGCCCGAAAAGTTTGGCATAGATGCATCTGGGTTATAATCTTGTATCAGGAGAAACAAAGGTAATGTTTCTCCTAAGAGATTAGCAAAGTGTAAGAGGATTGAGGTAGACCCCAGAATTACATTAAAATTATGAAAGGAAAAATATGAAAGAAATGGACACTACTCATAAGTCCAGTAAGTTGTCCCTGAGTAGAAGTAGGTAAGTAGAAGATTGATGAATGGATGAATACCCCAAGCCTTAGTCATAAACCAGGAAATGATATACCGAGAAGATATATCCAGAATAGTTGACGAAGGAACTAAGTAAATTTCGAGGACGAAATTTATTTTAAGGGGGGTAGAAATGTAACACCCCAATTTTCAGGCCCAGAGACTCAGAAAGTGAGCCTGAAATAGATAGACTATCAGACTCCTTTGAGCAGAAGTCCCAGAAACATACAGAGGGTTTTTAGGGATTAAACTGCAAATAAGTCAAAGATCAAGGACTTATATGTAAATAGTGAAAGTCCCTAGAAATATAGTGGCCATTTATGCAAGGAAAGGTGTTAAAATTGCAAAAGAAAGAAAATGTAGGGACTTAGATGTAATTATGAAAAAGTTTAAGGCCAAAAAGAAAAGTAGACAAAAAGGTGGGGTCCTTAAGTGTAATTTTAGCCAAATAAAAGGGATTTAATTATAAAGAAGAAAAGTTCCCTGGGGCTAAAGTGTAATTAAAGAAAGTTAGGCCGAAAGTGGTTCGCACTGCCCGACAGCATTTTAGTCCCAGATTCTACCAGAAGGTAGGGCAGGTGACGCCCGGTAACCCAGCCTAATACCAGAATTTTTGAAGACTCCAGATAGCCAGAAATGAACTGATCGTCCAAAAGTTATAAAAATTAATATCGGATACCCTAGATTTCAGATATAAGTGAGAAAATACAGGATGATGCGCCCTTATGGGGCGGATGTCAGGAAACTGACAGAATACCGATAGGAGGTCTGTAGAAGGAGTTATTCACAAAATAGCAAATTCAGACGGAGTATGAGGCCTCAGGGGATTCGGGTTGGAGATTTATCGGTATTTTTAAAGGGGCTAAATGCGATCAGTTGACTTCGGTCAGATGACCGTTATAACCCACAAGGATGGCTGAACACAGTAGGCCACTGTATCCGGAAAAAAGAGCCGGTGTCCGGAAAGGTGTATAATCGGTAAATAATAATTAAAATATTTGGTGAACTGTGGCAGAGGAAGATTCCTCGTAATGCGTGCCATATAGGTAAGGGACCCAGAAAGCCCAAAAATGGCGCCATTAGAGGCCCAATAAGACTGATAGGTGGGCCAGTGTCCAGCAGAACCCCGGAAAATGCCCCTGTGTTGTACAAAAAGGGCAGCAGATGAATGGAGGGCATTCTGGTCATTCTGGACAGGCCCAGAGGTCAAGACATGTCTAAATAAGGTTGGCTAGAGCCAGTATAAGCTTTGAGCAAGTCCAGAAAGGTGTGAAATGATGATTTTGCCCTTAGGGTTAAAATAGGAAAGATAGGGCACCAAGGGCATTTTGGTCATTTCGCAGGGGATCTGTAACTGAGTCTGGACCCAGTATTAAAAAGTTAATGATATAAAGGGTCTAGATACTAAATATGAGGTCAGCAGACATAAAAGGATCTTCAGAAACATCAGATTCAGAAAACGACACGTTTTTCGAGGCGATGGACCGGGCCGGTACCGGATTGGACCGGAAAGCTTCCAGAACCTCCAAATTTCGTCACATGAAGCATATGGGTGGTGAGGTGTCCGTTTCACACCTATGCAATGTATAGTACCTGAAATCCCATCAGAGGAGCATTTAAGGGAAGGGACAGCCGGATGCCAAAAAGCTTGTCGTCCATGTACCATATTCATGGTAGCAATAGATATCCTTGTTCCTTGCGGTCCGAAAATGGGGTAATCTTGATTTCTAAGCAAAGGGTCCACATCAAAAGCACCTCTACGCAATGAGACTGACGAATGGAAAAGCGCCATGATGGCCAGACTACCGGGTCCTCAGGAAAATTACTTTCTAGATTACGTGCCTCGGCTTCACACGGAAAACAAGCAGATGAGGAGGGAGAAGGCGTTCGAGAGAAAGCATATTACATAATAGGCCCAAGAATGTCACAGCCAAAGCTGTAACAACATTTTTATGTCTTTTCTCTTTTGCCGCTTTCTTCTTTTCATTTGCAGTGTAAGATATCTATTCTAAGCACTCCCACCGCCCAGAAATTCTTTCCAAATTTCGTGCGAGATAAAAGGATATTCTCCGAACGAGACTCTTGGGGTAATTTGTCAGAGTATTATAGGTGGAAGCAAATGAATTCCAATCCAATCAACGATATAGCTGACAGTAAGAGAAAAATGAATCTCGATCAACATTTGGTGCGTGGTAATATCCTTAATTTTCTGTACTGGTTCCTATGTACAGATTAAACGAAATATATGAGCTCTGTTTCAGGAAAGACATGTGGACCTTTATGTAAAGAAAAGGATTAAATTGCAAAAGAAAGGAAATTAAGGGACCTAAATGCAATTATGGAAAGTTTAAAGTTAGGAATGAAAGGTAGACAAAAATGTGGGGTCTTAAAGTGTAATTTTAGCCAAATTAAGGGACTTAATTATAAAGAAGGAAAAGTTCCCTGGGGCTAAAGTATAATTAAAGAAAATAGGCCAGAAGTGGTTTGCATCGCTCGACAGCATTTCAGTCCCAGATTCTACCAGAAGGTAGGGCAGGTGACGCCGGGTAACCAAGCCTAATACCGGAATTTTTGAAGACTCCAGATAGCCAGAAATGGACTGATCGTCCAAAAGTTATAAAAATTTATACCGGATACCCTAGATTTCAGATATAAGTGGGAAAATACAGGATGATGCGCCTTTATGGGGCGGATGTCGGGAAACTGACAGGATACCGATAGGAGGTCTGTAGGAAAAGTTATTCACAAAATAAAAAATCCAGACGGGAGTGTGAGGCCTCCGGGGATCCGGGTAGGAGATTTATCGGTATTTTTAAAGGGGCGGAATACGATCGGATGACTTCGGTCAGATGACCGTTATAACCCCCAAGGATGCCTGAACATAGTAGGACACTGTATCTGGGAAAAAGAGCCGGTGTCCGGAAAAGGTATATAATCGGTAAATAATAGTTAAAATATTCAATGAACTGTGTTAAAGGAAGATTTCTCGTAATGCGTGCCATACAGGTAATGGACCCAGGAAGCCCAAAAATGGCGCCATTAGAGGCCCAATAAGACTCTTGGACTGATAGGTGGGCCAGTGTCCGCAGAACCCCGGAAAAGTGCGAAATTACGAAAATGCCCCTATGTTGTACAAAAAGGGCAGCAGATGAATAAAGGGTATTCTGGTCATTTTGGATAGACCCAGAGGTCAAGACATGTCTAAATAAGGTTTACTAGAGCCAGTATAAGCTTTGACCGAGTCCAGAGAGGTGTGAAATGACGATTTTGCCCTTAGGGTTAAAATAGGACAAGATAGGGCCCAAGGGCATTTTGGTCATTTCGCAGGGGATCTGTAATTGAGTCTGGACTCAGTATTAAAAAGTTAATGATATAAAGGGTCTATATACTAAATGTGAGGTCAGTAGACATAAAAAGGATCTTCAGAAATATCAGATTCAGAAAACGGCACGTTTTTCGAGGCGATGGACCGGGCCGGTACCGGATTGGACCGGAAAGCTTCCAGAACCTCCAAATTTCGTCACATGAAGAATATGGGTGGTGAGGTGTCCTATGAGGTGTCCCATGAGGTGTCCAGGGTGATGCAGTAAAAAAGAATTAAAGAAAATAGGAAATTCCAAGAAAAACCAGGACCACAGGATCATAAGTCTTCCTAATTACAAGATTGCCATTGCTCAACACTATAAATACCCCCACCTAGCCCCTCATTTCGGCATGAGCAAGGAAGAAGGGAAGAGAGAAGTTCTTGAGAGAGAAAGTGTGAGAAAGAAAGAAGTAAGGAAGTTCTGGTGAAGTTGGAAGTAGTATGGAAGTTCTGAAGCACTGCTTTTGAGGTAACAACTAATCCTAGCTCTTATGTAATGTCTTTGTGATGTGTTGTTTTGTTTGGTTGATTGTTGTCCTATATGTTATGCTTGAAGCTCTATTCCAATGCTATGATCATATGTTATTGAATATGGAAGCATGCAGCATACTTATCTGTACACAGTCACAAGCAAGCACCGTCACTCTGCATTACATATTTTGTTATGATTATTGTTACTGGGATTCTTTTGAATCTCATTCCCAAACATAACATTACAGGGGAGGTTCTGTTAAAATAAAATTTGGAAATCTTAAGAGACGCCGGTAGGCTGCCGAAATTCCGGCAACGAAGACGGAACAAAGAAAGGAACTGATACGTACTGTGTACGTAGTGCTGTCTAAGGAGTCTGGAAGTGAGTGGACCCAGAAGGTTCATCCAGTCTTTCCTGGGTACTACGTAGAATGGTAGTTCTCATAAGGGAATTACCGAATCGGTACAACATCGGTTACTTTCTAAAGAAGAATTGTAGCAGTTATGCTGCCGGATTTTAGACAGAGAAGGATGTAATAAAATATGAGAGAATTAATCATGCACTGATATATAACAGTTGATTATTTGATATTAATTGTTATCTGGCCTGTATGACTGATATGTGTTGGTTGTATGCTTGGGTATGTAAAGACTAAATGCTGAAAATAGGCTCAGTGAACAGTAACTCGTGAAGACCCATTCATGTTTGATAAATCATTAAAAATAGTAAATGATTGAATTGATGTACGAAATTTTTAGGGTAAAAATTAGACATACTAAGCTTTAATTTTATATATAGAATGTCTAATTTGGATGTATTCACGAAAAGATATAAATTGTTAAAGTTGGGACCAGAATGCTGGATTCAGGAAAAAGTCATTGGATGAACAGTAATATTGGAACGTTGACCCACGTTAAATTTGTCAAGGATTGGTCAACCAATGATTTTTCCCTGAAATATATTTGAGTTAGATTCATGTATCAATTTGAACCACTTCATTTCTATTTTTGTAGAATTAGTTATGAATTTTCAAAATCAGGTCACTCATCTGGAATTTACCACAGTGAACAGTACTCGATATGAATAAAATTCCAGATTAAGTGTTTAGACTTCAATGACCCTGAAAGTGGTTTAAGTGCTACTGAATGGTCCCTAAGATGTATAAAAATAAGGATGTGACATTTTGGTATCAGAGCAAAGGATTCTGGCTTAAGAAATGCTCTGAGTAGATGATTTATAGAAAGATATACCATGATAAAGCCGTCATAATTGACACTAAGTTAGTGTTTGCAGGATGGCTAGACATAGATTTGGGTCTGAAACTACAGTAAACCAATGGGAATTAAGACCAGAGGTCTCTAGTTCAGATAGTTCAGAAGAAGAGATAGTAAGCAATGATTCTGACCTCTGGACACCTCCAGTAGCTGGTGATTCTGAGGAGGATAGTTCCTCGGTAGGATCAAACTTTCCAATTGATGATCAGGAGGTGATGATAACAGAAGGCCCTATTCCTGCCATTCCCATAAGTGCGGTACCCTTGAATATAACAGACAGTTCAGGATCCAGCCAAGTACGTGTTCAGAGTAATGCGCCAGGTCCTAGTAGGCCCGAAGTGACTCTAGTAGAAATGTATTTGGGAGGTTTAATCGTAAGAATGGTCCCAGGGAGGAACCTGAGTAGAGAGCAACTTGAGAGTTCGGTAGCATTAGCCCGACAACTATACGAGTTGAGGCAGACCCTGTTTGAAAACATAGATCAAGATTATTCGGTCTACCAGGAGTTTATCACAAGGGTGAAAGCCATATATCAAGCCTGGGATCCAAATGTGTTAACCATGGGGCTTTGGCTAGAAATTATGAATGACGTATTGCCGAAGACTCCTACCTGGAGATCGGAGTTGGACCAGTATTTTGATAGAGAATCATATTGTACCATATCCGACTGGATCTACCTAGTAGGAGAATATATTAGAATGAAGTTTAAGAAAAATTAGAGTAATATTTCTAATGTATAAAAGACTAGAATGGTACTGTAATATGTACATATACTCTGTATGTATATTATGTGTGAAATGAAATGAAAAGGAATTATGTTATTTATCGTATTCCCTTCTGTTTTTAAGTACAACAAAATGGTACGAACGAGGAGAATTATGCCAGCTGAGGAACCCCGAGAGGCTGGAAACCTTAATCAAATGATTCTATAACCATTAGAACAGCAACAAAAGATGATAGAAGAAATGAGAGCTGCTCAAGCACGAAATGAACAAGAAAGAGATGCTGCCATAGCCGCGGCAGTAGCAGCAGCTGTAAATAATTTAAGACCGCCAGAGCCTTCAGGAGCAACTAGTAGAGAACCTGAAGAAGTACCACAGCAGGCGGAACAGCCCCAGAGAAGGGTTGAATCAAGGGAGGAGGCAGTTGGCATCCAACAATGGATGGTGCGATTTTGCAAACACAATCCTCCCATATTCGAAGGGACATTTGAAGTACATGTAGCAGAAAATTGGGTCAGCAGATTAGAGAAGATCTTTAAGGTCCTCGACTGTCCGACTGAAACCAAGGCCCAAATAGCCATCTATCAATTGGAAAAGGATGCTGATAGATGGTGGAAGAATACAGAGTTACTTCTCCAAGCAAGAGATATTCCAGTTACCTGGGAAGTATTTCTTGAGCAATTTTATGAGAAATATTTTCCTCAATCTGTCAGAGATGAAAGGGAGGCTGAATTCCTTGTGCTGAGGCAAGGAGAAAAAGAATCTTTTGATGAATATTTGGCCAAGTTCATCCGGCTATCTCAATATTCAACTTACCTACGCCAAGTGGATGACGAACGCTGGATGACAGAAAGAATGATTCGAGGGCTGAATTCTATGTTAAAGGAGAAGTTAACTCCCCAACAATACAGCCAGTTCAATAAGGCTGTGGAAGCATGTCGAATCGTTGAGAACAGCATGAATCATAGAATGCTGTCCAGATCTGGGAGTAAAGATCAAGCGACTCCTGATAAGGCCGGACGGAATCAAGAAGCGGACAGTGGGAGCGGCTATAAGAAAAGAAAGCGCCCGTGGCAGACCAAGAGGCCTAATAGGGGAAATTTCCGCGGAAGATCCAATAACAGGGATCCAAAGGCCCCAGTATGTGAAAAGTGTGGAAAGAATCATGGTGACAGACCATGCTTGATGGGCCAGAATGTATGCTACACCTGCGGAAAGCCCGGACATTTTTCCAGGGAATGTCCTCAAGCTATAACTGATCCAAGGCCAAGGACGGCGGGACGAGTATTTGCACTCACTAGAGAGGATGCTCAGCGATCATCTGAGATGATCCAAGGTACAATCTATCTCAATGATCATGCTGTGACTGCCCTATTTGATTCGGGTGCAAGTCATTCCTTTATATCTTATGAATGTGCTAAATGCCTAGGCCTTCTGATCAGCAAGTTACGTTATGATATACAGGTGAAAACCCCCACCAACGCTAGGGTGATCACATTTGATGCCTGTCTAAATAGTGTAGTGCGTTATGAGCACTGCAGTACCACCCTGGACCTGATCTGTATGCCTTTCCAGGAGATTGAGGTCATACTCGGTTTAAATTGGTTATCCTCCAATAATGTGATGTTGGACTGCAGAAACAAGACCCTAGTTCTTGGTCCAAAGATCACTGATCGGAGCCTAGAAGTACAACTGAACTTCGTGACAGAGGCTCAGGCAGAAAAATATCTACGGAAAGGATGTCAGGGATATGTGGTATTCTTTTCTGTTCAAGCAGAAGTGGAGGAAGGCATCGAGGAGGTTCCTGTAGTCAATGAATTTCCTGAAGTCTTTCCAAAGGAGATTCAGGGATTGCCTTCGGAGCGTGAAGTGGAGTTTGCGATCGACATTGTACCTGGAGCTCGACCAGTATCAAAAGCCCCATATAGGATGGCTCCCAACGAAATGATGGAACTGAAGAAGCAAATTGAAGAGCTATTGGAGAAGGGTTTTATACGACCCAGTGTATCGCCATGGGGTGCTCCAGTACTGTTTGTCAAGAAGAAAGATGGTAGCTTAAGGCTGTGCATTGACTACAGGGAATTAAATAAGCTTACAGTTAAGAACAAGTATCCTCTTCCCAGAATTGATGACCTGCTAGATCAATTGGCAGGAGCGAGCTTATTCTCCAAGATTGACTTGAGATCTGGCTACCATCAACTAAGGGTCAAGCCAGATGATATTCCAAAGACGGCGTTCAGAACGCGCTACGGACATTTTGAATTTTTGGTGATGCCTTTTGGACTAACCAATGCACCTGCTATTTTTATGGACTATATGAACCGGATTTTCAGGCCTTATCTAGATCAGTTCGTTGTGGTCTTTATTGATGATATTCTGGTGTACTCCAAATCTCCAGAGGAGCATGAAAGGCATTTGAGGATTGTTCTTGGTACCCTTAAAGAGAAGAAGCTCTATGCTAAGCTGAGTAAGTGCGAGTTTTGGCTTTCAGAAGTCAAATTTCTCGGTCATGTCATATCCCGAGACGGGGTAGCTGTGGATCCTAGCAAAGTTGATGCAGTTTGAGCTGGGAACAGCCAAGGACAGTGACTGAGATTAGAAGTTTTCTCGGCCTAGCAGGGTACTACAGACGATTCATTCAAGACTTTTCTCGAATTGCCTTACCACTTACCAAGCTGACCAGAAAGAATCAGCAGTTTAAGTGGGATGAAAAGTGCGAGGCTAGCTTCCAGCAGTTGAAGCAGAGATTAACGACTACTCCCGTGCTGATTATTCCAGACCCAACTCAGACTTATGTAGTCTACACTGATGCTAGCAAGCAGGGGATGGGATGTGTGCTTATGCAGCAAGGTCGAGTAGTAGCCTACGCCTCTAGGCAGTTAAAGCCACATGAAGAGAATTATCCCACTCATGATCTGGAGCTTGCGGCGGTGGTCTATGCCCTGAAGATATGGAGGCACTATTTATACGGAGCAACGATAGAGTTGTTTTGCGACCACAAAAGCCTGAAGTATCTGCAGGATCAGAAGGAGCTGAACATGAGGCAGCGGCGATGGATGGAATTGTTAAAAGATTATGACTTCCAGATTAAATACCATCCAGGAAAAGCCAATGTGGTAGCTGATGCCCTGAGTAGAAAGGTGGTGCAGGTTGCATACATGATGATCAAGGAATTGGAACTGATAGAAGATATGCGCGACTGGAGCCCTCTATATCAAATGCAACTGACGGAGAATCCTTTTGGAGGAGTTCATGTCAGAACTTGCATAGAAGATGAGATCAAAGAGGCTCAGGAACAGGATAAGCTCGCAGCAATATTCAAAGACAAGCTGGAGAAAGGGAAGACAAGGAATTTTGAGATGTCCCCAGACGGATTGCTACAGTTTAGGGGAAAACCCTATATCCCAAATGTTGGGGGATTAAGGGAAAGGATTCTGGAGGAAGCACATAAAAGCCGATATACGGTACATCCAGGTATGACCAAAATGTACCATGATGTTAAAAGGTTATTCTGGTGGCCTGGACTGAAGAAAGATGTTGTAGCTTACGTATCTAAGTGCTTAACCTGCCAGAAAGTGAAAGTTGAACATCAAAAGCCAGCAGGAACATTGCAGCCTTTAGATATCCCTGAGTGGAAATGGGATGGGATTGCCATGGACTTTATGGAAGGACTACCCTTGACACCAAGTAGACATGATGCGGTTTGGGTAGTAATCGATCGACTGACAAAGTCAGCACATTTCCTGGCAATCAATAAGAGAGATTCTCTAGAAAAGCTGGCAAAGCTATATATAAAGGAGATCGTTAGGCTCCATGGTATCCCAAGCAGCATTGTGTCTGATAGAGATCCTCGATTTACTTCAAATTTCTGGAGGGCTCTACAGGAAGAAATGGGCACTACTCTCAGATTCAGTACAGCTTATCATCCTCAGACAGATGGTCAATCTGAAAGAACAATACAGACGTTAGAGGATATGCTGAGAGCATGTGTCCTAGATTTCAAAGGCAGCTGGGATATCCATTTACCCCTTATAGAGTTTGCATATAACAATGGTTATCAGGCCAGTATACAGATGGCACCTTTTGAAGCACTCTATGGACGGAAATGTAGATCCCCCTTATGCTGGCTAGAGTTGAGCGAGAGAAGAATGCTTGGTCCGGATATAGTGGATCAAACTGCAGAACAAGTTGCGGTAATTAGAAAACGATTGTTGACGGCTCAAAGCAGACAGAAGAGCTATGCAGATGTCAGAAGGAAGCCGTTGGAGTTTGAAGAAGGAGAACATGTATTCCTTAAGTTAACTCCAACCACAGGAGCCGGACGATCGATTAAGGTGAAGAAGTTGCATCCAAGATACATCGGGCCATTCCAGATTCTCTCAAAGATAGGAGCAGTAGCCTACAAGTTGGCTCTTCCTCTGAATCTCAGCCAGATACATGATGTGTTCCATGTTTCCCAATTAAAGAAGTATATTCCAGATCCATCTCATGTGATTGAGCAAGATGAGGTCGCACTGCGAGATGACTTGACCTATGAGGTTGGACCGGTGCGAATTGCTGATAGAAAAGTCAAGCAGTTACGGAATAAGCAAATTCCTTTAGTTAAAGTGATCTGGAAAGGCTTGACTGAACAAGAGGCTACATGGGAAACAGAAGAAAATATGAAAGAGAAGTATCAAGAATTGTTTCTATAGGATAGGTGTAATGTAAATTTCGGGGACGAAATTTATTTTAAGGGGGAGAGAAATGTAATATCCTTAATTTTCTGTGCTGGTTCCTATGTACAGATTAAACGAAATATATGAGCTCTGTTTCAGGAAAGACATGTGGACCTTTATGTAAAGAAAAGGATTAAATTGCAAAAGAAAGGAAATTAAGGGACCTAAATGCAATTATGGAAAGTTTAAAGTTAGGAATGAAAGGTAGACAAAAATGTGGGGTCTTAAAGTGTAATTTTAGCCAAATTAAGGGACTTAATTATAAAGAAGGAAAAGTTCCCTGGGGCTAAAGTGTAATTAAAGAAAATAGGCCAGAAGTGGTTTGCACCGCCCGACAGCATTTCAGTCCCAGATTCTACCAGAAGGTAGGGCAGGTGACGCCGGGTAACCAAGCCTAATACCGGAATTTTTGAAGACTCCAGATAGCCAGAAATGGACTGATCGTCCAAAAGTTATAAAAATTTATACCGGATACCCTAGATTTCAGATATAAGTGGGAAAATACAGGATGATGCGCCTTTATGGGGCGGATGTCGGGAAACTGACAGGATACCGATAGGAGGTCTGTAGGAAAAGTTATTCACAAAATAAAAAATCCAGACGGGTGTGTGAGGCCTCCGGGGATCCGGGTAGGAGATTTATCGGTATTTTTAAAGAGGCAGAATGCGATCGGATGACTTCGGTCAGATGACCATTATAACCCCCAAGGATGCCTGAACACAGTAGGACACTGTATCTGGAAAAAAGAGCCGGTGTCCGGAAAAGGTATATAATCGGTAAATAATAGTTAAAATATTCAATGAACTGTGTTAAAGGAAGATTTCTCGTAATGCGTGCCATACAGGTAATGGACCCAAGAAGCCCAAAAATGGCGCCATTAGAGGCCCAATAAGACTCTTGGACTGATAGGTGGGCCAGTGTCCAGCAGAACCCTGGAAAAGTGCGAAATTACGAAAATGCCCCTATGTTGTACAAAAAGGGCAGCAGATGAATAAAGGGTATTCTGGTCATTTTGGACAGACCCAGAGGTCAAGACATGTCTAAATAAGGTTTACTAGAGCCAGTATAAGCTTTGACCGAGTCCAGAGAGGTGTGAAATGACGATTTTGCCCTTAGGGTTAAAATAGGACAAGATAGGGCACCAAGGGCATTTTGGTCATTTCGCAGGGGATCTGTAATTGAGTCTGGACCCAATATTAAAAAGTTAATGATATAAAGGGTCTAGATACTAAATGTGAGGTCAGTAGACATAAAAAGGATCTTCAGAAACATCAGATTCAGAAAACGACACGTTTTTCGAGGCGATGGACCGGGCCGGTACCGGATTGGACCGGAAAGCTTCCAGAACCTCCAAATTTCGTCACATGAAGAATATGGGTGGTGAGGTGTCCTATGAGGTGTCCCATGAGGTGTCCAGGGTGATGCAGTAAAAAAGAATTAAAGAAAATAGGAAATTCCAGGAAAAACCAGGACCACAGGATCATAAGTCTTCCTAATTACAAGATTGCCATTGCTCAACACTATAAATACCCCCACCTAGCCCCTCATTTCGGCATGAGCAAGGAAGAAGGGAAGACAGAAGTTCTTGAGAGAGAAAGTGTGAGAAAGAAAGAAGTAAGGAAGTTCTGGTGAAGTTGGAAGTAGTAGGGAAGTTCTGAAGCACTGCTTTTGAGGTAACAACTAATCCTAGCTCTTATGTAATGTCTTTGTGATGTGTTGTTTTGTTTGGTTGATTGTTGTCCTATATGTTATGCTTGAAGCTCTATTCCAATGCTATGATCATATGTTATTGAATATGGAAGCATGCAGCATACTTATCTGTACACAGTCACAAGCAAGCACCGTCACTCTGCATTACATATTTTGTTATGATTATTGTTACTGGGATTCTTTTGAATCTCATTCCCAAACATAACATTACAGGGGAGGTTCTGTCAAAATAAAATTTGGAAATCTTAAGAGACGCCGGTAGGCTGCCGAAATTCCTGCAACGAAGACGGAACAAAGAAAGGAACTGATACGTACTGTGTACGTAGTGCTGTCTAAGGAGGCTGGAAGTGAGTGGACCCAGAAGGTTCATCCAGTCTTTCCTGGGTACTACGTAGAATGGTAGTTCTCATAAGGGAAGTACCGAATCGGTACAACATCGGTTACTTTCTAAAGAAGAATTGTAGCAGTTATGCTGTCGGATTTTAGACAGAGAAGGATGTAATAAAATATGAGAGAATTAATCATGCACTGATATATAACAGTTGATTATTTGATATTAATTGTTATCTGGCCTGTATGACTGATATGTGTTGGTTGTATGCTTGGGTATGTAAAGACTAAATGCTGAAAATAGGCTCAGTGAACAGTAACTCGTGAAGACCCATTCATGTTTGATAAATCATTAAAAATAGAAAATGATTGAATTGATGTACGAAATTTTTAGGGTACAAATTATACATACTAAGCTTTAATTTTATATATATAATGTCTAATTTGGATGTATACACGAAAAGATATAAATTGTTAAAGTTGGGACCAGAATGCTGGATTCAGGAAAAAGTCATTGGATGAACAGTAATATTGGAACGTTGACCCACGTTAAATTTGTCAAGTATTGGTCAACCAATGATTTTTCCCTGAAATAAATTTGAGTTAGCTTCATGTATCAATTTGAACCACTTCATTTCGATTTTTCTAGAATTAGTTATGAATTTTCAAAATCAGGTCACTCATCTGGAATTTGCCACAGTGAACAGTACTCGATATGAATAAAATTCCAGATTAAGTGTTTAGACTTCAATGACCCTGAAAGTGGTTTAAGTGCTACTGAATGGTCCCTAAGATGTATAAAAATAAGGATGTGACATGGTTGAGTGGTGAAAACTCGTCCCCAATATGTGCAGTGGGTCATCCCATTGGGCTTCGGCACAAATCGTGCACGAGCACTCCCTACACATGGTTTCATCAAACACGCAATGGACCACGAGAGATGCAGAGTTAAATTGTTCAGCAAATCAACCGAACAATGGGGACACACAAAGAGACATTCGAGCGACCAGAGTGTGGTGATGATGGCACCGGTAGACATTCGAACTTTCAATTGATCCGCTGCACGTGGCCAACCGGTCAACATATAGTAACACACCATCATAAATTCCTGCACGAATTCGAGATGCGTAAGTAGCTAGTGCTAAAGTTCTTTCTCAGACAACTTGCCCGAGGATGTGAATCTAAGCCTTTGAACAAAAGGGACCCACACTCTCTTCCTGGTGAGAACCCACATGGAAAAGATCCCACGAACCCACAACCAATCTGAAATATACTCACCCCAAGAAAGCTAAACAGAGGTCTGGTGATCCACTTGAACCCTTGAGCATGGAAGAACAAGGACCCAAAGTGTTTGAAGATGCCACAAGGTTGATCAAGCCTTGATAAATCTGTTAGTTCAATGAAGAACCCTAGAGAGAATCCACTCTCAAGTTGGAGGTGCAAAAAACGCAGCCTTTCATTCCCCAAATTCAAGTCTCCCTCCAAGAGTGAGGTTTACAATATCTTATAGGGTTACATTGAGATATTTGACCTAAAAGGCCTTAAAACGAAATTAAACATCATACAAGTCCAAAATATGATTAATTAGGCCCAAAACAAAATAAAAAAAGTCTTCTCATGTGTTGTACTTGATCCAAGCTCCTTAAGTTGAGGTCTCCAAGCCCAAGACATGATCAGCAGCTCCATTTTCAGCCCAAATGATGTTAGTGACATTCTCAGCATCTCCATCCAGATTTGATGCTCCAACAAATGCCATTTGCCTTGTCAAGGTGTCTTGTACTAGCCCACTCAAAGTTTCCTTAATCCTTTCAGCTCTTGCTCTTGTGATTGGTCCAGTTGGAATTTGCAATGGGTCATTAGCTTGTTGTATCGCATCATTCCCTCTCTCCTGAAAAGGATTCGACCTCGAATCATCGCCTGTATCAAAAAGAGATAAATCAGCCACATTGAAAGTAGCACTAACATTATACTCACCAGGTAAATCAATTTTGTAAGCATTATCATTGATTCTTTCAAGCACTTGAAATGGACCATCTCCTCTTGGAGCTAATTTGGATTTTCTTTGAGTTGGAAATCTTTCTTTCCTCATATGCACCCACACCCAATCACCAGGATTAAAGAGAACACGCCTTCTTCCTTTGTTAGCCTTGGATGCATATTGCTCATTTTTCTTTTCAATTTGTTGTTGCACCCTTTGATGAAGTTCTTTCACCATTTCAGCTTTCTTTGTCCCATCAAGACTTACCCTCTCATCAATAGGCAATGGTAATAAATCCAAAGGAGTTAGGGGATTAAAACCATACACTATTTCAAAGGGAGAATAATCAGTAGATGAATGCACACTCCTATTGTAAGCAAATTCAATGAATGACAAGCAATTTTCCCAATTCTTCAAGTTCCTTTGAATCACAGTTCTAAGCAATTGAGTTAAAGTTCTATTAACTACTTCAGTTTGTGGATGACAAGCAGTAGAAAACAACAATTTAGTTCCCAGCTTACCCTACAAAACCCTCCAAAAATGACTCAAAAATTTGGTATCCCTATCAGAAACAATACTTTTAGGAACACCATGAAGTCTTACAATTTCCTTAAAGAACAAATCAGCAATATATGTGGCATCATCAGTTTTGTGGCAAGGAATGAAATGTGCCATTTTAGAAAATCTGTCAACAACCACAAATATGGAATCCATTCCCTTTCTTGACCTAGGCAAACCCAAAATAAAATCCATTGATATATCTACCCAAGGTTCACTAGGCACTGGTAAGGGGGTGTATAAACCATTAGGCAAGACTCTAGATTTAGCCTTTTTACAAATTATGCATTTAGCACAGATTCTTTCCACATCACGTTTTATTTTAGGCCAAAAGAAATGTTCATGCAGAACATCCAAAGTCTTTTTCACACCAAAGTGACCCATTAATCCTCCCCCATGTGCTTCTCTCACAAGTAATTCTCTTAAAGAACATTGAGGCACACACAATCTATTTTCTTTAAACAAGTAGCCATCAACCCTATAAAACTTTTCAAATGCTTTCTTTTCACAAGCAAGAAACACTTCAGCAAAATCGGCATCAGTACCATACAATTCCTTGATATATTCAAAACCAAGCAACCTCGTATTTAGAGTAGTGAGAAGAGTATACCTTCTTGACAATGCATCAGCCACCACATTTTCTTTACCTTTCTTGTATTTGATGACATATGGAAATGTCTCAATAAATTCCAGCCACCTTGCATGTCTCTTGTTCAGCTTACCTTGACCCTTAATGTGCTTCAAAGATTGATGATCAGTATGAATTACAAATTGTCTAGGCCAAAGGTAGTGTTGCCAATTCTCCAATGCTCTCTTAAGTGCATAGAGCTCCTTGTCATATGTTGGATACTTCAAGGCTGCTCCATTTAACTTTTCACTAAAATAAGCAATTGGCTTTCCTTCCTGCATCAAAACAGCTCCTATTCCAACTCCAGGTGCATCACATTCAATCTCAAAAGTTTTGTTAAAATTAGGCAATGCTAACACAGGTGCAGAACACAATCTATCCTTAAGTTCAATGAATGCAACATCTTGTTCTTTATCCCATTTAAAACCAACAGATTTTTTTATCACTTCAGTAAGTGGTGCAGCAAGTGTGCTAAAATCTTTCACAAAGCGCCTATAAAAACTAGCCAAGCCATGAAAGCTTCTCACCTCAGTTATGCTTTTAGGTGTTGGCCATTCTTTTATAGCTCTTATCTTTTCTTCATCAACTTCTATTCCTTTAGCACTCACCACAAAGCCAAGAAAAACAATTTTATCCATACAAAAATCACACTTTTTCAGATTTGCAAACAATTTTTCCTTTCTCAAAACATCAAGCACACAATGCAAATGATCCAAATGCTCCTCCAGACTTTTGCTATAAATCAGAATATCATCAAAATAAACCACAACAAATTTTCCAATGAAAGCACGCAAGACATGGTTCATTAATCTCATGAATGTGCTAGGTGCATTAGTTAGCCCAAATGGCATTACTAACCACTCATACAAACCATGTTTTGTTTTGAAAGCTATTTTCCACTCATCCCCTTCTCTCATTCGAATTTGATGGTATCCAGATTTCAAATCAATCTTAGAAAAGACAATGGAACCATGCAATTCATCAAGCATATCATCTAATCTAGGAATGGGATGGCGATACTTTACAGTGATATTGTTAACAGCTCTACAATCAATGCACATCCTCCAAGTTCCATCTTTCTTTGGCACTAGAAGCACTGGAACTGCACATGGACTCAAACTTTCTCGAACATATCCTTTTGCCATGAGCTCTTCCACTTGCTTTTGAAGCTCCTTTGTTTCTTCTGGATTGCTTCTATAGGCTGGCCTATTAGGAATTGTTGCTCCTGGGATGAAATCAATTTGATGTTCAATTCCTCTTGTGGGTGGTAATCCAGGTGGTATTTCTTCAGGAAACACATCTCCAAATTCCTGCAACAAAGAATCAGTAGCACTTGGAAAAGAAAAGCTAGAGTCATTAGTGTTCAAAAAGGATTCCTTGTAAACAAGGAGAAGCAAATGTTGTTCAGCCAAAAAGGCACTCCTTACTTCACTTCCCTTTGCATAAAAACTCATCTTTTCTTTTCTCTCTTCACTCCTCTCTTTTTTTTGAATTTCTTTCCTCTCTTTACTCCTCTCTTTTTTTTTGAATTTCTTTTCTCTCATTTTTCAGTTCACTCTCTCTTTCTTCTCTCTCTTTTCTCATCTTGAGTTGATCCTCATACACTTGCTTTGGAGTCAATGGTACAAGAGTAACGGGTCTATTGTTCATTACAAAAGAATACCTATTGGTAAACCCATCTTTCTTCACCTTTCGATCGAACTCCCAAGGTCTTCCCAAAAGCAGATGTCCAGCATGCATAGGAACAACATCACACAATATTTCATCACAATATTTGCCAATTGAGAAAGAGACCAGAACTTGCTTAGCAACCTTAATTTCTCCACATTCATTCAACCATTGCAGCTTGTATGGTCTAGGATGTCTAACAGTAGGCAAATTTAATTTCTCAACCAATGTAGTGCTTGCAACATTTGTAACACTCCCACCATCAATTATCAAATTACATACCTTGTTATTAATTAGGTAGCGAGTATGGAAGATATTTTCCCTTTGCTCATTCAACTCTTCCTCCTTCACTTGACAATTTAAGGCTCTTCTAACCACAAGGCATTCTCCTTCCACAACATATTCAATCCCATCATCACTAGCCTCTTCAAGTAGGGGCATAGAGTCATCACTTTCACTCTCACTTTCAGTCACAACTTCATTATTTTTCAGAATCATGACTCTCTTGTTGGGGCATTGAAAAGCAATATGACCTGTACCTAAACACTTGAAACACTTTATATCCCTATTTCTAGAAATTTGGGAATCAGATTTACCTTTGCTTTTTAATGGAACTTCTTCTTTGCCTTTAGTGGTCTCCTTTTGGATAGCTTTTTCTCCTTTCCTCCAATTCTGTTTAAAAGAAGAACTGGATCCAAAATGAAATTTTGAAGCACCTTTACGCTTGAGTTGTTTTTCCACCTTAATGGCCATATGCACCATGTCTTCTAGCTCCACATAATGATGCAATTCCACTACGTCAGCTATATCTTTGTTCAACCCACTTAGAAATCGAGCCATGGTTGCTTCTCTATCTTCTTGCACATTAGCTCTTATCATGGCCAATTCCATCTCCTTATTGTACTCCTCCACACTCCTAGAACCTTGTGTAAGGGTCTGCAACTTTTGGTAAAGCTCTCTAAGATAATGGTTGGGAACGAATCTCCTTCTCATTAGAGCTTTCATTTCTCTCCAAGTTGTTATAGGCCTCTCTCCATTATTCCTCCTATTAATGCCCAACTTATCCCACCAAACAATGGCATAATCAGTGAATTCTATTGCTGCCAACTTCACTTTCTTGACTTCAGAATAATTATGACACTCAAAGATCATTTCTATTTTCTTTTCCCACTCTAAATAGGCTTCAGGATCACTTCTACCTTGGAATGGTGGTATTTTCATCTTGATGCTTCCAAGGTTCCCATCTACTCTATCTCTTCCCCTTGGGTTATTTCTGCCATGTCTTCTCCCATACCTATCCCCTCTATGCCTATTCCCTATTAGTTCAGCTTCAGAATCAGAATTGAATTCACCCTCACTATCACCAACTTCATTATTTCCAGATTCAAAGTCATCCATAGAAACCCCCCTTTGCCTTTCATGCCTTCTAGGATTAGGTCGAGACCTTTGCAGATTTGCAATCCTTTCATCTTGTCTATCCATTCTATCCCTTATCTCTCCATAAACCAAATTCATCCGTTCAAAATGCTGCTGCATTGCCCTAAGGGTGTCGTTGACACTTATTGGATTTTCACCTCCACCGGATGTTCCATCTGCATTAGACATTGAGACTTCAAGAAAAATAATTGTGTTAGTGAAATAGAGTCCCTCACAAATTTTCTTACCCTCAAGAATGACACTCAACACTCGTGTTTCACTCAAACTTGGCTTTTAAATTGAGGTATGTCACTCTTGCCTTTTTCCACTCTTAAATCCCTCTTGAGGCTCTTTAAAGAACTAAGCAATTTAAACAAAGCAATCACAATATGCAGAATCAGCCAACACTTGGGAACACTGGGACATCAAGAGTATTGAATATGGACTTTCAAGAAGAATCAGAAACCGATTCTGGGTATGAAGATTATTTGCTCAAAACACTTCCAGCACAACAATTTTTCTTCTTTTTTTTCTTTTCTTTTTTTCTTTTTTTTTTCTGTACTATTTTCTTGTTGTCACTAAACAATGCAAAGAAAATCATGAAAATACCATAAATATAACAGAATGAGCAATCTGAACCCAGAAATTCCAGAAATTCCAGAAAAACGCGTCCCTTTTAGAATGGGTATAACTTGCCCTATAAAACTCGGATTTAGATGAAACCAAAACGAGCAGAAAGAAGAGATTCTGAACTATGAAAATGACCTATTAAATATCACAAAACTCAACGGAAAGGCGGATGAACAAGCGGGACAATTTTGATGATAGACTGAAACGCAGAAGACGAACAGACACCAAATAAAACACCAAAATTATGAACGAAATTGAAGGTAATCAAACATAAAGATATGACCTGAGTTTAGATCCAAAGCTCTTATACCAAGATGGTGACAACCCACAAGGAAAATATCCCCCAAACCCACAACCAATCTGAAATATACTCACCCCAAGAAAGCTAAACAGAGGTCTGGTGATCCACTTGAACCCTTGAGCATGGAAGAACAAGGACCCAAAGTGTTTGAAGATGCCACAAGGTTGATCAAGCCTTGATAAATCTGTTAGTTCAATGAAGAACCCTAGAGAGAATCCACTCTCAAGTTGGAGGTGCAAAAAACGCAGCCTTTCATTCCCCAAATTCAAGTCTCCCTCTAAGAGTGAGGTTTACAATATCTTATAGGGTTACATTGAGATATTTGACCTAAAAGGCCTTAAAACGAAATTAAACATCATACAAGTCCAAAATATGATTAATTAGGCCCAAAACAAAATAAAAAAAGTCTTCTCATGTGTTGTACTTGATCCAAGCTCCTTAAGTTGAGGTCTCCAAGCCCAAGACATGATCAGCAGCTCCATTTTCAGCCCAAATGATGTTAGTGACATTCTCAGCATCTCCATCCAGATTTGATGCTCCAACAAATGCCATTTGCCATGTCAAGGTGTCTTGTACTAGCCCACTCAAAGTTTCCTTAATCCTTTTAGCTCTTGCTCTTGTGATTGGTCCAGTTCGAATTTGCAATGGGTCATTAGCTTGTTGTATCGCATCACTTCCCTTTCTAGCTTTCTTAACTAGTCGCAAATACATGCCATCAGGGGCTACACTTTATTCTGGGAGAAGGATGTCCGTTTCATACCTATGCAATGTATAGTACCTGAAATCCCATCTGAAACATCCTCCCATACAGCCCTCAGAGTACACTTGCGGAAGCTATACTAGCTCTTCTTCTGCCTAAACTCCGGCAGCATAACCGCTACACTTCATCTGTACAAAGAACTGAACCGTACTGATTCGGTAATTCCCTCATGAGAACTACCATTCTACGTAGTACCCAGGAAAGACTAGATGAACCGGCTAGGTCCACTCACTTCTAGCCTCCTTAGACAGCACTACGTACACAGTACTTATCATATACTGATGTTCAGTCTTTACTCCGGCAGCATAACGGCGTCTCTTAGGATTCTCTAAATCCACTTCAGCATAACCTCCCTGTAATGGGTTATGGATGGGGATGAGATTCGGGGGAATCTCAGTAGCAACAATCATAACAATATATGTAATGCAGTGTGACAGTGCTTGCTTGTGATTGTGTACAGATAAGTATGCTGCGTGCTTCCATGCTTAATAACATATGACCATAGCATTACAGCAGAGCTTCAGACATAACATATAAGACAACAATCCAACCAAACAATAGCACATCAAATCACAAAGCCATTACATAGAAGCTAGGATTAGTTACTACCTGGCTAGCTCAGCAGAACCCTACTATCTCTATTCTGCTTCCAGCTCCGCCAGAACTTCCTTTCTCCTTTCTCTCTCCCTTTCCTTCCCTTTCCCTCTCTTCTTTCTCTCTCATTCTCCTCTCCATGCGTGATGCAAGAATGGAATGAGGGGAGGGGGTATTTATAATAGGCTTCAATGGCAATTCTGTAATTACCATGAACTTTGATCCTGCGGTCCTGGTTTTTCCTGGATTTTCCTATTTTCCTTAATTCCTTTTTTACTGCATCATCGTGCCAACTCACCGGGACACCTCAGCACCACATTTATCACATGCTTGAATTCCTGGGACACCTCAGCATGCTGACTCACCGGTCCAGTCTCTTGCCTCGTAATGCGTGCCCTCAACTTTATCTGCTTTCTGCAGACTAATGCCATGTGGCGACTGGAAGAGACCTTGCATGCTTCCCAATGCCACCCAGATAAGTCCCTGACTTTATCTGATCATTTCCTCAGTTATCGTGCCTCCTCGGTTTTTGTGCCAACCGAGTAACTTTATTCTACTAAACCATTACTTTAATGCCATGTGGCATCTTGTGGGACCCATGAGTATACCTTATCAGTTTACTTCATGGTTTCCAGATAACCTTTCCTGTATCTGATATCCTGCCTCCGGTCTATCTCCAACCGGGTAACTATCTCTCTTGGACCTTCACCACTCTTGGCCTGTACGCTTAGCGCCACTTTAGTCACTAGTCGCGACCTCAACATCATATTGTCGTGACCTTACAATTCTGTGTACATTAGTCGCGACCAAAACATCTTCTCGTCGCGACCAAAACATTCTATCGTCGCGACCACTACACATTTTAGTCGCGACCATAACACTTTTTAGTCGCGTCTAAGGCTTTCTGCCACTATTAGTCGCGATATCACTACTTTATAGTCGCGACCATACTTCTTTTACGTCGCGACCATAATGCTTTCTTGTCGCGTATAGCTCTTTCTGTAACCACTAGTCGCGACCATGCTTTACTCTAGTCGCGACCAGAACGGTCAGCTCGTAACTCTTCAACCTTTGACCTTTACATCACCCCAAATGGCCATTCTACCCCTTAGGATTTCCACTGTTTGCACATAAGTTCCTGTACCTTTACTTACTCGCAGCTTAGTCCCTAAAAACTCTCTTATGTCCTGGGACTTCTGCTCAAAAGGGGTCTGGTAGCCTTTCATTCTCAGGCTATTTCCGTGTCTCAAGGCCTGAAAATTGGGATGTTACACCATCAGAGGAGCATTTAAGGGAAGGGACAGCCGGATGACAAAAAGCTTGTCGTCCATGTACCATATTCATGGTAGCAATAGATATCCTTGTTCTTTGCGGTCCGAAAATGGGGTAATCTTGATTCCTAAGCAAAGGGTCCACATCAAAAGCACCTCTACGCAATGAGACTGACGAATGGAAAAGCGCCATGATGGCCAGACTACCGGGTTCCTACAGGAAAATTACTTTCTAGATTACGTGCCTCGGCTTCACACGGAAAACAAGCAGATGAGGAGGAAGAAGGCGTTCGAGAGAAAGCATATAACATAATAGGCACAAGAATGTCACAGCCAAAGCTGTAACAACATTTTTATGTCTTTTCTCTTTTGCTGCTTTCTTCTTTTCATTTGCAGCGTAAGATATCTATTCTAAGCCCTCCCACCGCCCGGAAATTCTTTCCAAATTTCGTGCGAGATAAAAGGATATTCTCCTCACGAGACTCTTGGGGTAATTTGTCAGAGATTATAGGTGGAAGCAAATGAATTCCAATCCGATCAATGATATAGCCGACAGTAAGAGAAAAATGAATCTCGATCAACATTTGGTGCGTGGTTGAGTGGTGAAAACTCGTCCCCAATATGTGCAGTGGGTCATCCCTTTGGGCTTCGGGACAAATCGTGCACGAGCACTCCCTACACATGGTTTCATCAAACACGAGATGGACCACGAGAGATGCAGAGTTAAATTGTTCAGCAAATCAACGAACAATGGGGACCCACAAAGAGACATTCGAGCGACCAGAGTGTGGTGATGATGGCACCGGTAGACATGCGAACTTTCAATTGATCCGCTGTACGTGGCCAACCGGTCAACATATAGTAACACACCATCATAAATTCCTGCGCGAATTCGAGATGCGTAAGCAGCTAGTTCTAAAGTTCTTTCTCAGACAACTTGCCCGAGGATGTGAATCTAAGCCTTTGAACAAAAGGGACCCACACTCTCTTCCCTTTCTAGCCTTCTTAACCAGTCGCAAATACATTCCACAAGGGGCTACACTTTATTCTGGGAGAAGGATGTCCGTTTCGTACCTATGCAATGTATAGTACCTGAAATCCCATCAGAGGAGCATTTAAGGGAAGGGACGGCCGGACGACAAAAAGCTTGTCGTCCATGTACCATAGTCATGGTAGCAATAGATATCCTTGTTCCTTGCGGTCCGGAAATGGGGTAATCTTGATTCCTAAGCAAAGGGTCCACATCAAAAGCACCTCTACGCAATGAGACTGACGAATGGAAAAGCGCCATGATGGCCAGACTACCGGGTTCCTATAGGAAAATTACTTTCTAGGTTACGTGCCCCGGCTTCACACGGAAAACAAGCAGCTGAGGAGGAAGAAGGCGTTCGAGAGAAAGCATATTACATAACAGGCACAAGAATGTCACAGCCAAAGCTGTAACAACATTTTTATGTCTTTTCTCTTTTGCCGCTTTCTTCTTTTCATTTGCAGCGTAAGATATCTATTCTAAGCCCTCCCACCGCCCGGAAATTCTTTCCAAATTTCGTGCGAGATAAAAGAATATTCTTCGGACCAGACTCTTGGGGTAATTTGTCAGAGTATTATAGGTGGAAGAATATGAATTCCAATCCGATCAACGATATAGCCGACAGTAAGAGAAAAATGAATCTCGATCAACAGTTGGTGCGTGGTTGAGTGGTGAAAACTCGTCCCCAATATGTGCAGTGGGTCATCCCATTGGGCTTCGGGACAAATCGTGCACGAGCACTCCCTACACATGGTTTCATCAAACACGAGATGGACCACGAGAGATGCAGAGTTAAATTGTTCAGCAAATCAACCGAACAATGGGGACACACACAGAGACATTCAAGCGACCAGAGTGTGGTGATGATGGCACCGGTAGACATCCGAACTTTCAATTGATCCGCCGCACGTGGCCAACCGGTCAACATATCGTAACACACCATCATAAATTCCCGCTCGAATTCGAGATGCGTAAGTAGCTAGTGCTAGAGTTCTTTCTCAGACAACTTGCCCGAGGATGTGAATCTAAGCCTTTGAACAAAAGGGACCCACACTCTCTTCCCTTTCTAGCCTTCTTAACCAGTCGCAAATACATGCCACAAGGGGCTACACTTTATTCTGGGAGAAGGATGTCCGTTTCGTACCTATGCAATGTATAGTACCTGAAATCCCATCCGAGGAGCATTTAAGGGAAGGGACGGCCGGAGGACAAAAAGCTTGTCGTCTATGTACCATATTCATGGTAGCAATAGATATCCTTGTTCCTTGCGGTCCGGAAATGGGGTAATCTTGATTCCTAAGCAAAGGGTCCACATCAAAAGCACCCCTACGCAATGAGATTGACGAATGGAAAAGCGCCATGATGGCCAGACTACCGGGTTCCTATAGGAAAATTACTTTCTAGGTTACGTGCCCCGGCTTCACACGGAAAACAAGCAGCTGAGGAGGAAGAAGGCGTTCGAGAGAAAGCATATTACATAACAGGCACAAGAATGTCACAGCCAAAGCTGTAACAACATTTTTATGTCTTTTCTCTTTTGCCGCTTTCTTCTTTTCATTTGCAGCGTAAGATATCTATTCTAAGCACTCCCACCCCCCGGAAATTCTTTCCAAATTTCGTGCGAGATAAAAGGATATTCTCCGCACGAGACTCTTGGGGTAATTTGTCAGAGTATTATAGGTGGAACCAAATGATTTCCAGTCCGATCAACGATATAGCCGAGAGTAAGAGAAAAAGAATCTCGATCAACACTTGGTGCGTGGTTGAGTGGTGAAAACTCGTCCCCAAGATGTGCAGTGGGTCATCCCATTGGGCTTCGGGATAAATCGTGCAGGAGCACTCCCTACACATGGTTTTGTCAAACACGAGATGGACCACGAGAGATGCAGAGTTAAATTGTTCAGCAAATCAACCGAACAATGGGGACACACACAGAGACATTCGAGCGACCAGAGTGTGGTGATGATGGCACCGGTAGACATCCGAACTTTCAATTGATCCGCCGCACGTGGCCAACCGGTCAACATATCGTAACACACCATCATAAATTCCCGCTCGAATTCGAGATGCGTAAGTAGCTAGTGCTAGAGTTCTTTCTCAGACAACTTGCCCGAGGATGTGAATCTAAGCCTTTGAACAAAAGGGACCCACACTCTCTTCCCTTTCTAGCCTTCTTAACCAGTCGCAAATACATGCCACAAGGGGCTACACTTTATTCTGGGAGAAGGATGTCCGTTTCGTACCTATGCAATGTATAGTACCTGAAATCCCATCCGAGGAGCATTTAAGGGAAGGGACGGCCGGAGGACAAAAAGCTTGTCGTCTATGTACCATATTCATGGTAGCAATAGATATCCTTGTTCCTTGCGGTCCGGAAATGGGGTAATCTTGATTCCTAAGCAAAGGGTCCACATCAAAAGCACCCCTACGCAATGAGATTGACGAATGGAAAAGCGCCATGATGGCCAGACTACCGGGTTCCTACAGGAAAATTACTTTCTAGATTACGTGCCCCGGCTTCACACGGAAAACAAGCAGCTGAGGAGGAAGAAGGCGTTCGAGAGAAAGCATATTACATAATAGGCACAAGAATGTCACAGCCAAAGCTGTAACAACATTTTTATGTCTTTTCTCTTTTGCCGCTTTCTTCTTTTCATTTGCAGCGTAAGATATCTATTCTAAGCACTCCCACCCCCCGGAAATTCTTTCCAAATTTCGTGCGAGATAAAAGGATATTCTCCGAACGAGACTCTTGGGGTAATTTGTCAGAGTATTATAGGTGGAAGCAAATGAATTCCAGTCCGATCAACGATATAGCCGAGACTAAGAGAAAAACGAATCTCGATCAACACTTGGTGCGTGGTTGAGTGGCGAAAACTCGTCCCCAAGATGTGCAGTGGGTCATCCCATTGGGCTTCGGGATAAATCGTGCACGAGCACTCCCTACACATGGTTTTGTCAAACACGAGATGGACCACGAGAGATGCAGAGTTAAATTGTTCAGCAAATCAACCGAACAATGGGGACACACACAGAGACATTCGAGCGACCAGAGTGTGGGGATGATGGCACCGGTAGACATCCGAACTTTCAATTGATCCGCCACGTGGCCAACCGGTCAACATATCGTAACACACCATCATAAATTCCCGCTCGAATTCGAGATGCGTAAGTAGCTAGTGCGAAAGTTCTTTCTCAGACAACTTGCCCGAGGATGTGAATCTAAGCCTTTGAACAAAAGGGACCCACACTCTCTTCCCTTTCTAGCCTTCTTAACCAGTCGCAAATACATGCCACAAGGGGCTACACTTTATTCTGGGAGAAGGATGTCCGTTTCGTACCTATGCAATGTATAGTACCTGAAATCCCATCAGAGGAGCATTTAAGGGAAGGGATGGCCGGACGACAAAAAGCTTGTCGTCCATGTACCATAGTCATGGTAGCAATAGATATCCTTGTTCCTTGCGGTCCGAAAATGGGGTAATCTTGATTCCTAAGCAAAGGGTCCACATCAAAAGCACCTCTACGCAATGAGACTGACGAATGGAAAAGCTCCATGATGGCCAGACTACCGGGTTCCTACAGGAAAATTACTTTCTAGATTACGTGCCCCTGCTTCACACGGAAAACAAGCAGATGAGGAGGGAGAAGGCGTTCGAGAGAAAGCATATTACATAATAGGCACAAGAATGTCACAGCCAAAGCTGTAACAACATTTTTATGTCTTTTCTCTTTTGCCGCTTTCTTCTTTTCATTTGCAGCGTAAGATATCTATTCTAAGCACTCCCACCGCCCGGAAAATCTTTCCAAATTTCGTACGAGATAAAAGGATATTCTCCGCACGAGACTCTTGGGGTAATTTGTCAGAGTATTATAGGTGGAACCAAATGATTTCCAGTCCGATCAACGATATAGCCGAGAGTAAGAGAAAAAGAATCTCGATCAACACTTGGTGCGTGGTTGAGTGGTGAAAACTCGTCCCCAATATGTGCAGTGGGTCATCCCATTGGGCTTCGGGACAAATCGTGCACGAGCACTCCCTACACATGGGTTCATCAAACACGAGATGGACCACGAGAGATGCAGAGTTAAATTGTTCAGCAAATCATCCGAACAATGGGGACACACACAGAGACATTCGAGCGACCAGAGTGTGGTGATGATGGCACCGGTAGACATCCGAACTTTCAATTGATCCGCCGCACGTGGCCAACCGGTCAACATATCGAAACACACTATCATAAATTCCCGCTCGAATTCGAGATGCGTAAGTAGCTAGTGCTAGAGTTCTTTCTCAGACAACTTGCCCGAGGATGTGAATCTAAGCCTTTGAACAAAAGGGACCCACACTCTCTTCCCTTTCTAGCCTTCTTAACCAGTCGCAAATACATGCCACAAGGGGCTACACTTTATTCTGGGAGAAGGATGTCCGTTTCGTACCTATGCAATGTATAGGACCTGAAATCCCATCCGAGGAGCATTTAAGGGAAGGGACGGCCGGAGGACAAAAAGCTTGTCGTCCATGTACCATATTCATGGTAGCAATAGATATCCTTGTTCCTTGCGGTCCGGAAATGGTGTCATCTTGATTCCTAAGCAAAGGGTCCACATCAAAAGCACCCCTACGCAATGAGATTGACGAATGGAAAAGTGCCATGATGGCCAGACTACCGGGTTCCTACAGGAAAATTACTTTCTAGATTACGTGCCCCGGCTTCACACGGAAAACAAGCAGGTGAGGAGGAAGAAGGCGTTCGAGAGAAAGCATATTACATAATAGGCAAGAGAATGTCACAGCCAAAGCTATAACAACATTTTAATGTCTTTTCTCTTTTGCCGCTTTCTTCTTTTCATTTGCAGCGTAAGATATCTATTCTAAGCACTCCCACCGCCCGGAAATTCTTTCCAAATTTCTTGCGAGATAAAAGGATATTCCCCGAACGAGACTCTTGGGGTAATTTGTCAGAGTGTCATAGGTGGAAGCAAATGATTTCCAGTCCGATCAACGATATAGCCGAGAGTAAGGGAAAAATGAATCTCGATCAACACTTGGTGCGTGGTTGAGTGGTGAAAACTCATCCCCAATATGTGCAGTGGGTCATCCCATTGGGCTTCGGGACAAATCGTGCAGGAGCACTCCCTACACATGGGTTCATCACACACGAGATGGACCACGAGAGATGCAGAGTTGAATTGTTCCACAAATCAACCGAAAAATGGGGACGCACAAAGAGACATTCGAGCGACCAGAGTGTGGTGATGATGGCACCGGTAGACATCCGAACTTTCACTTGATCCGCCGCACGTGGCCAACCGGTCAACATATAGTAACACACCATCATAAATTCCTGCTCGAATTCGAGATGCGTAAGTAGCTAGTGCTAGAGTTCTTTCTCAGACAACTTGCCCGAGGATGTGAATCTAAGCCTTTGAACAAAAGGGACCCACACTCTCTTCCCTTTCTAGCCTTCTTAACCAGTCGCAAATACATGCCACATGGGGCTACACTTTATTCTGGGAGAAGGATGTCCGTTTCGTACCTATGCAATGTATAGTACCTGAAATCCCATCCGAGGAGCATTTAATGGAAGGGACAGCCGGACGACAAAAAGCTTGTCGTCCATGTACCATATTCATGGTAGCAATAGATATCCTTGTTCCTTGCGGTCCGGAAATGGGGTAATCTTGATTCCTAAGCAAAGGGTCCACATCAAAAGCACCCCTACGCAATGAGATTGACGAATGGAAAAGCGCCATGATGGCCAGACTACCGGGTTCCCACAGGAAAATTACTTTCTAGATTACGTGCCCCGGCTTCACACGGAAAACAAGCAGATGAGGAGGGAGAAGGCGTTCGAGAGAAAGCATATTACATAATAGGCACAAGAATGTCACAGCCAAAGTTGTAACAACATTTTAATGTCTTTTCTCTTTTGCCGCTTTCTTCTTTTCATTTGCAGCGTAAGATATCTATTCTAAGCACTCCCACCGCCCGAAAATTCTTTCCAAATTTCGTGCGAGATAAAAGGATATTCGCCGAACGAGACTCTTGGGGTAATTTGTCAGAGTGTCATAGGTGGAAGCAAATGATTTCCAGTCCGATCAACGATATAGCCGAGAGTAAGGGAAAAATGAATCTCGATCAACACTTGGTGCGTGGTTGAGTGGCGAAAACTCGTCCCCAAGATGTGCAGTGGGTCATCCCATTGGGCTTCGGGACAAATCGTGCAGGAGCACTCCCTACACATGGTTTCATCAAACACGAGATGGACCACGAGCGATGCAGAGTTGAATTGTTCCGCAAATCAACCGAACAATGGGGACGCACAAAGAGACATTCGAGCGACCCGAGTGTGGTGATGATGGCACCGGTAGACATCCGAACTTTCAAATGATCCGCCGCACGTGGCCAACCGGTCAACATATAGTAACACACCATCATAAATTCCTGCGCGAATTCGAGATGCGTAAGTAGCTAGTGCTAGAGTTCTTTCTCAGGCAACTTGCCCGAGGATGTGAATCTAAGCCTTTGAACAAAAGGGACCCACACTCTCTTCCCTTTCTAGCTTTCTTAACCAGTCGCAAATACATGCCATCAGGGGCTACACTTTATTCTGGGAGAAGGATGTCCGTTTTGTACCTATGCAATGTATAGGACCTGAAATCCCATCCGAGGAGCATTTAAGGGAAGGGATAGCCGGACGACCAAAAGCTTGTCGTCCATGTGCCATATTCATGGTAGCAATAGATATCCTTGTTCCTTGCGGTCCGGAAATGCGGTAATCTTGATTCCTAAGCAAAGGGCCCACATCAAAAGCACCTCTACGCAATGAGACTGACGAATGGGAAAGGGCCATGATGGCCAGACTACCGGGTTCCTACAGGAAAATTACTTTCTAGATTACGTGCCCCGGCTTCACACGGAGAACAAGGAGATGAGGAGGAAGAAGGCGCTCGAGAGAAAGCATAATACATAATAGGCACAAGAATGTCACAGCCAAAGCTGTAACAACATTTTAATGTCTTTTCTCTTTTGCCGCTTCCTTCTTTTCATTTGCAGCGTAAGATATCTATTCTAAGCACTCCCACCGCCCGGAAATTCTTTCCAAATTTCGTGCGAGATAAAAGGATATTCGCCGAACGAGACTCTTGGGGTAATTTGTCAGAGTGTCATGGGTGGAAGCAAATGATTTCCAGTCTAATCAACGATATAGCCGAGAGTAAGGGAAAAATGAATCTCGATCAACACTTGGTGCGTGGTTGAGTGGCGAAAACTCGTCCCCAAGATGTGCAGTGGGTCATCCCATTGGGCTTCGGGACAAATCGTGCAGGAGCACTCCCTACACATGGTTTCATCAAACAAGAGATGGACCACGAGAGATGCAGAGTTGAATTGTTCAGCAAATCAACCGAACAATGGGGACGCACAAAGAGACATTCGAGCGACCAGAGTGTGGTGAAGATGGCACCGGTAGACATCCGAACTTTCAATTGATCCGCCGCACGTGGCCAACCGGTCAACATATAGTAACACACCATCATAAATTCCTGCGCGAATTTGAGATGCATAAGTAGCTAGTGCTAGAGTTCTTTCTCACGCAACTTGCCCGAGGATGTGAATCTAAGCCTTTGAACAAAAGGGACCCACACTCTCTTCCCTTTCTAGCTTTCTTAACCAGTCGCAAATACATGCCATCAGGGGCTACACTTTATTCTGGGAGAAGATTGTCCGTTTCGTACCTATGCAATGTATAGCACCTGAAATCCCATCCGAGGAGCATTTAAGGGAAGGGACAGCCGGACGACAAAAAGCTTGTCGTCCATGTACCATATTCATGGTAGCAATAGATATCCTTGTTCCTTGCGGTCCGGAAATGCGGTAATCTTGATTCCTAAGCAAAGGGACCACATCAACGTGCCCCGGCTTCACACGGAGAACAAGGAGATGAGGAGGAAGAAGGTGCTCGAGAGAAAGCATATTACATAATAGGCACAAGAATGTCACAGCCAAAGCTGTAACAACATTTTAATGTCTTTTCTCTTTTGCCGCTTCCTTCTTTTCATTTGCAGCGAAAGATATCTATTCTAAGCACTCCCACCGCCCGGAAATTCTTTCCAAATTTCGTGCGAGATAAAAGGATATTCTCCGAACGAGACTCTTGGGGCAATTTGTCAGAGTGTTATAGGTGGAAGCAAATGATTTCCAGTCCGATCAACGATATAGCCGAGAGTAAGAGAAAAACGAATCTCGATCAACACTTGGTGCGTGGTTGAGTGGCGAAAACTCGTCCCCAAGATGTGCAGTGGGTCATCCCATTGGGCTTCGGGACAAATCGTGCACGAGCACTCCCTACACATGGTTTCATCAAACACGAGATGGACCACGAGAGATGCAGAGTTGAATTGTTCAGCAAATCAACCGAACAATGGGGACGCACAAAGAGACATTCGAGCGACCAGAGTGTGGTGACGATGGCACCGGTAGACATCCGAACTTTCAACTGATCCGCCGCATGTGGCCAACCGGTCAACATATAGTAACACACCATCATAAATTCCTGCGCGAATTCGAGATGCGTAAGTAGCTAGTGCTAGAGTTCTTTCTCAGACAACTTGCCCGAGGATGTGAATCTAACCTTTTGAACAAAAGGGACCCACACTCTCTGCTCTTTCTAGCTTTCTTAACCAGTCGCAAATACATGCCATCATGGGCTACACTTTATTCTGGGAGAAGGATGTCCGTTTCGTACCTGTGCAATGTATAGCACCTGAAATCCTATCCGAGGAGCATTTAAGGGAAGGGACAGCCGGACGACAAAAAGCTTGTCGTCCATTTACCATATTCATGGTAGCAATAGATATCCTTGTTCCTTGCGGTCCGGAAATGCGGTAATCTTGATTCCTAAGCAAAGGGCCCACATCAAAAGCACCCCTACGCAAGGAGACTGACGAATGGGAAAAGGCCATGATGGCCAGACTACCGGGTTCCTACAGGAAAATTACTTTCTAGATTACGTGCCCCGGCTTCACACAGAAAACAAGGAGATGAGGAGGAAGAAGGCGCTCGAGAGAAAGCATATTACATAATAGGCACAAGAATGTCACAGCCAAAGCTGTAACAACATTTTAATGTCTTTTCTCTTTTGCCGCTTCCTTCTTTTCATTTGCAGCGTAAGATATCTATTCTAAGCACTCCCACCGCCCGGAAAATCTTTCCAAATTTCGTGCGAGATAAAAGGATATTCTCCGAACGAGACTCTTGGGGCAATTTGTCAGAGTCTTATAGGTGGAAGCAAATGATTTCCAGTCCGATCAACGATATAGCCGAGAGTAAGAGAAAAACGAATCTCGGTCAACACTTGGTGCGTGGTTGAGTGGCGAAAACTCGTCCCCAAGATGTGCAGTGGGTCATCCCATTGGGCTTCGGGACAAATCGTGCACGAGCACTCCCTACACATGGTTTCATCAAACACGAGATGGACCACGAGAGATGCAGAGTTGAATTGTTCAGCAAATCAACCGAAGAATGGGGACGCACAAAGAGACATTCGAGCGACCAGAGTGTGGTGACGATGGCACCGGTAGACATCCGAACTTTCAACTGATCCGCCGCACGTGGCCAACCGGTCAACATATAGTAACACACCATCATAAATTCCTGCGCAAATTCGAGATGCGTAAGTAGCTAGTGCTAGAGTTCTTTCTCAGACAACTTGCCCGAGGATGTGAATCTAAGCCTTTGAACAAAAGGGACCCACACTCTCTGCTCTTTCTAGCTTTCTTAACCAGTCGCAAATACATGCCATCAGGGGCTACACTTTATTCTAGGAGAAGGATGTCCGTTTCGTACCTATGCAATGTATAGCACCTGAAATCCCATCCGAGGAGCATTTAAGGGAAGGGACAGCCGGACGACAAAAAGCTTGTCGTCCATGTACCATATTCATGGTAGCAATAGATATCCTTGTTCCTTGCGGTCCGGAAATGCGATAATCTTGATTCCTAAGCAAAGGGCCCACATCAAAAGCACCCCTACGCAAGGAGACTGACGAATGGGAAAAGGCCATGATGGCCAGACTACCGGGTTCCTACAGGAAAATTACTTTCTAGATTACGTGCCCCGGCTTCACACAGAAAACAAGGAGATGAGGAGGAAGAAGGCGCTCGAGAGAAAGCATATTACATAATAGGCACAAGAATGTCACAGCCAAAGCTGTAACAACATTTTAATGTCTTTTCTCTTTTGCCGCTTCCTTCTTTTCATTTGCAGCGTAAGATATCTATTCTAAGCACTCCCACCGCCCGGAAAATCTTTCCAAATTTCGTGCGAGATAAAAGGATATTCTCCGAACGAGACTCTTGGGGCAATTTGTCAGAGTCTTATAGGTGGAAGCAAATGATTTCCAGTCCGATCAACGATATAGCCGAGAGTAAGAGAAAAACGAATCTCGATCAACACTTGGTGCGTGGTTGAGCGGCGAAAACTCGTCCCCAAGATGTGCAGTGGGGCATCCCATTGGGCTTCGGGACAAATCGTGCACGAGCACTCCCTACACATGGTTTCATCAACACACGAGATGGACCACGAGAGATGCAGAGTTGAATCGTTCAGCAAATCAACCGAAGAATGGGGACGCACAAAGAGACATTCGAGCGACCAGAGTGTGGTGAGGATGGCACCGGTAGACATCCGAACTTTCAACTGATCCGCCGCACGTGGCCAACCGGTCAACATATAGTAACACACCATCATAAATTCCTGCGCGAATTCGAGATGCGTAAGTAGCTAGTGCTAGAGTTCTTTCTCAGACAACTTGCCCGAGGATGTGAATCTAAGCCTTTGAACAAAAGGGACCCACACTCTCTTCCCTTTCTAGCTTTCTTAACCAGTCGCAAATACATGCCATCATGGGCTACACTTTATTCTGGGAGAAGGATGTCCGTTTCGTACCTATGCAATGCATAGCACCTGAAATCCCATCCGAGGAGCATTTAAGGGAAGGGACAACCGGACGACAAAAAGCTTGTCGTCCATGTACCATATTCATGGTAGCAATAGATATCCTTGTTCCTTGCGGTCCGGAAATGCGGTAATCTTGATTCCTAAGCAAAGGGCCCACATCAAAAGCACCCCTACGCAATGAGACTGACGAATGGAAAAGTGCCATGATGGCCAGACTACCGGGTTCCTACAGGAAAATTACTTTCTAGCTTACGTGCCCCGACTTCACACGGAAAACAAGCAGGTGAGGAGGAAGGAGGCGCTCGAGAGAAAGCATATTACATAATAGGCACAAGAATGTCACAGCCAAAGCTGTAACAACATTTTAATGTCTTTTCTCTTTTGCCGCTTCCTTCTTTTCATTTGCAGCGTAAGATATCTATTCTAAGCACTCCCACCGCCCGGAAATTCTTTCCAAATTTCGTGCGAGATAAAAGGATATTCTCCGAACGAGACTCTTGGGGCAATTTGTCAGAGTGTTATAGGTGGAAGCAAATGATTTCCAGTCCGATCAACGATATAGCCGAGAGTAAGAGAAAAACGAATCTCGATCAACACTTGGTGCGTGGTTGAGCGGCGAAAACTCTTCCCCAAGATGTGCAGTGGGTCATCCCATTTGGCTTCGGGACAAATCGTGCACGAGCACTCCCTACACATGGTTTCATCAAACACGAGATGGACCACGAGAGATGCAGAGTTGAATCGTTCAGCAAATCAACCGAAGAATGGGGACGCACAAAGAGACATTCTAGCGACCAGAGTGTGGTGACGATGGCACCGGTAGAGATCCGAACTTTCAACTGATCCGCCGCACGTGGCCAACCGGTCAACATATAGTAACACACCATCATAAATTCCTGCTCGAATTCGAGATGCGTAAGTAGCTAGTGCTAGAGTTCTTTCTCAGACAACTTGCCCGAGGATGTGAATCTAAGCCATTGAACAAAAGGGACCCACACTCTCTTCCCTTTCTAGCTTTCTTAACCAGTCACAAATACATGCCATCATGGGCTACACTTTATTCTGGGAGAAGGATGTCCGTTTCGTACCTATGCAATGCATAGCACCTGAAATCCCATCCGAGGAGCATTTAAGGGAAGGGACAGCCGGACGACAAAAAGCTTGTCGTCCATGTACCATATTCATGGTAGCAATAGATATCCTTGTTCCTTGCGGTCCGGAAATGCGGTAATCTTGATTCCTAAGCAAAGGGCCCACATCAAAAGCACCCCTACGCAATGAGACTGACGAATGGAAAAGCGCCATGATGGCCAGACTACCGGGTTCCTACAGGAAAATTACTTTCTAGATTACGTGCCCCGGCTTCACACGGAAAACAAGCAGGTGAGGAGGAAGGAGGCGCTCGAGAGAAAGCATATTACATAATAGGCACAAGAATGTCACAGCCAAAGCTGTAACAACATTTTAATGTCTTTTCTCTTTTGCCGCTTCCTTCTTTTCATTTGCAGCGTAAGATATCTATTCTAAGCACTCCCACCGCCCGGAAATTCTTTCCAAATTTCGTGCGAGATAAAAGGATATTCTCCGAACGAGACTCTTGGGGCAATTTGTCAGAGTGTTATAGGTGGAAGCAAATGATTTCCAGTCCGATCAACGATATAGCCGAGAGTAAGAGAAAAACGAATCTCGATCAACACTTGGTGCGTGGTTGAGCGGCGAAAACTCGTCCCCAAGATGTGCAGTGGGTCATCCCATTGGGGTTCGGGACAAATCGTGCAGGAGCACTCCCTACACATGGTTTCATCAAACACGAGATGGACCACGAGAGATGCAGAGTTGAATCGTTCAGCAAATCAACCGAAGAATGGGGACGCACAAAGAGACATTTTAGCGACCAGAGTGTGGTGACGATGGCACCGGTAGACATCCGAACTTTCAACTGATCCGCCGCATGTGGCCAACCGGTCAACATATAGTAACACACCATCATAAATTCCTGCGTGAATTCGAGATGCGTAAGTAGCTAGTGCTAGAGTTCTTTCTCATACAACTTGCCCGAGGATGTGAATCTAAGCCTTTGAACAAAAGGGACCCACACTCTCTTCCCTTTCTAGCTTTCTTAACCAGTCGCAAATACATGCCATCATGGGCTACACTTTATTCTGGGAGAAGGATATCCGTTTCGTACCTATGCAATGCATAGCACCTGAAATCCCATCTGAGGATCATTTAAGGGAAGGGACAGCCGGACGACAAAAAGCTTGTCGTCCATGTACCATATTCATGGTAGCAATAGATATCCTTGTTCCTTGCGGTCCGGAAATGCGGTAATCTTGATTCCTAAGCAAAGGGCCCACATCAAAAGCACCCCTACGCAATGAGACTGACGAATGGAAAAGCGCCATGATGGCCAGACTACCGGGTTCCTACAGGAAAATTACTTTCTAGATTACGTGCCCCGGCTTCACACGGAAAACAAGCAGGTGAGGAGGAAGGAGGTGCGCGAGAGAAAGCATATTACATAATAGGCACAAGAATGTCACAGCCAAAGCTGTAACAACATTTTAATGTCTTTTCTCTTTTGCCGCTTCCTTCTTTTCATTTGCAGCGTAAGATATCTATTCTAAGCACTCCCATTGCCCGGAAATTCTTTCCAAATTTCGTGCGAGATAAAAGGATATTCTCCGAACGAGACTCTTGGGGCAATTTGTCAGAGTGTTATAGGTGGAAGCAAATGATTTCCAGTCCGATCAACGATACAGCCGAGAGTAAGAGAAAAACGAATCTCGATCAACACTTGGTGCGTGGTTGAGTGGCGAAAACTCGTCCCCAAGATGTGCAGTGCGTCATCCCATTGGGCTTCGGGACAAATCGTGCACGAGCACTCCCTACACATGGTTTCATCAAACACGGGATGGACCACGAGAGATGCAGAGTTGAATTGTTCAGCAAATCAACCGAACAATGGGGACCCACAAAGAGACATTCGAGCGACCAGAGTGTGGTGATGATGGCACCGGTAGACATCCGAACTTTCAATTGATCCACCGCACGTGGCCAACCGGTCAACATATAGTAACACACCATCATAAATTCCTGCGCGAATTCAAGATGCGTAAGTAGCTAGTGCTAGAGTTCTTTCTCAGGCAACTTGCCCGAGGATGTGAATCTAAGCCTTTCAACAAAAGGGACCCACACTCTCTTCCCTTTCTAGCTTTCTTAACCAGTCGCAAATACATGCCATCAGGGGTTGCACTTTATTCTGGGAGAAGGATGTCCGTTTCGTACCTATGCAATGTATAGTACCTGAAATCCCATCCGAGGAGCATTTAAGGGAAGGGACAGCCGGACGACAAAAAGCTTGTCGTCCATGTACCATATTCATGGTAGCAATAGATATCCTTGTTCCTTGCGGTCCGGAAATGCGGTAATCTTGATTCCTAAGCAAAGGGCCCACATCAAAAGCACCCCTACGCAATGAGACTGACGAATGGAAAAGCGCCATGATGGCCAGACTACCGGGTTCCTACAGGAAAATTACTTTCTAGGTTACGTGCCCCGGCTTCACACGGAAAACAAGCAGGTGAGGAGGAAGAAGGCGCTCGAGAGAAAGCATATTACATAATAGGCACAAGAATGTCACAGCCAAAGCTGTAACAACATTTTAATGTCTTTTCTCTTTTGCCGCTTTCTTCTTTTCATTTGCAGCGTAAGATATCTATTCTAAGCACTCCCACCGCCCGGAATTCTTTCCAAATTTCGTGTGAGATAAAAGGATATTCTCCGAACGAGACTCTTGGGGCAATTTGTCAGAGTGTTATAGGTGGAAGCAAATGATTTCCAGTCCGATCAACGATACAGCCGAGAGTAAGAGAAAAACGATTCTCGATCAACACTTGGTGCGTGGTTGAGCGGCGAAAACTCGTCCCCAAGATGTGCAGTGGGTCATCCCATTGGGGTTCGGGACAAATCGTGCACGAGCACTCCCTACACATGGTTTCATCAAACACGAGATGGACCACGAGAGATGCAGAGTTGAATTGTTCAGCAAATCAACCGATCAATGGGGGGGCACAAAGAGACATTCGAGCGACCAGAGTGTGGTGACGATGGCACCGGTAGACATCCGAACTTTCAATTGATCCGCCGCACGTGGCCAACCGGTCAACATATAGTAACACACCATCATAAATTCCTGCGCGAATTCGAGATGCGTAAGTAGCTAGTGCTAGAGTTCTTTCTCAGGCAACTTGCCCGAGGATGTGAATCTAAGCCTTTCAACAAAAGGGACCCACACTCTCTTCCCTTTCTAGCTTTCTTAACCAATCGCAAATACATGCCATCAGGGGCTACACTTTATTCTGGGAGAAGGATGTCCGTTTCGTACCTATGCAATGTATAGTACCTGAAATCCCATCCGAGGAGCATTTAAGGGAAGGGACAGCCGGACGACAAAAAGCTTGTCGTCCATGTACCATATTCATGGTAGCAATAGATATCCTTGTTCCTTGCTGTCCGGAAATGCGGTAATCTTGATTCCTAAGCAAAGGGCCCACATCAAAAGCCCCCTACGCAATGAGACTGACGAATGGAAAAGCGCCATGATGGCCAGACTACCGGGTTCCTACAGGAAAATTACTTTCTAGGTTACGTGCCCCGGCTTCACACGGAAAAAAAGCAGGTGAGGAGGAAGAAGGCGCTCGAGAGAAAGCATATTACATGATAGGCACAAGAATGTCACAGCTAAAGCTGTAACAACATTTTAATGTCTTTTCTCTTTTGCCGCTTTCTTCTTTTCATTTGCAGCGTAAGATATCTATTCTAAGTGTAACATCCCGATTTTTGGTCTAGGAGATCGGGACAGTTCATCTAGGTCCAAGATGAGGAATGTGAGAAATGTCCTAAGTCTCAAGCCTAGGAATTCTGCAGGTAGCTTGATATGGGCTGGCTCCTGTGTAAGATAACCTGATATGGGCGGGTTGTCGAGCCTTTCAATTAACGATGACTCCCGAAGAGTTTAAGGGATGAGTTATTGAAAGAGAATTTCTAGACCTTAAGATGAGGGATGAGAAGATGAGCAACGAGGCCAGAAAGAGAATGCAGGGGCAAAATCGTAATTATGGGAAAGATCGGGCTGGTAGCCGATGAGTACCATATTTTGCCAGAAAATAGAGAAAATTATGCTGATCATTTCACTGAACTGTGAAATGTGCATACGAGGTCTCTATGAGTATGAAAGAATTATGGAAAGTTTAAGGACAAAAAGGTGGGGTCCTTAAGTGTAATTTTAGCCAAATAAAAAGGGACTTAAATGAAAAGAAGAAAAGTTTCTTGGGGCTAAAGTATAATTAAAGAAAGTCAGGCCGGAAGTGGTTTGGACTGTCCGACGACATTTCAGTCCCAGATTTCACCGGTAGAAAGAGCAAGGGACGCTCGGTAATCTGGCTTAATACAGGAATTTTTGAAGACTCCAGATAGCCAGAAATGGACTGATCGTCCAAAAGTTATAAAAATTCATACCGGATATCCTAGATTTCAAATCTAGGTGAGAAAATACAGGATGATGCGTCTTTATGGGGCGAATGTCGGGAAACTGACAGAATACCGATAGGAGGCCTGTAGAAAAAGTTATTCGCAAATTAGAAAATCCAGACGGGAGTGTGAGGCCTCCGGGTATCCGATAGGGAAATTTATCGGTATTTGAAAAGGGACTGAATGAGTTCGGATAACCTCAGTCAGATGACTGATATGACTCACAGGGATGCCTGAACACCGCAGGCCAGTGTATCGGACAGAAGGAGCTGGTGTCCGGATATGTGTATAAACGGTGAATAGTAGATAAAATATTCAATAATTATTAACAGGGGAAGATTCCTCGTAATGCGTGCCATGAAGGTAATGGACCCTGAGAGGCCCAATAATGGCGCCAACAAGGCCCAGTAAGACACTTGGATTGATAGGTGGGCCAGTGTCCGGCAGAACCCCGGAAAAGTGCGAAATTACGAAAATGCCCCTGTGTTGTACTAAAGGGGTAGTAGATGAATGAGGGCATTTTGGTCATTCTGGACAGGCCCAGGAGCCAAGGCTCATACAGATAAAGTTACTTAGAGTCAGTATATATCCTGACAGAATATAGAAGGGTGTGAAATGACGATTTTACCCTTAGGGTTAAAATAGTGCAAGAAAGGGCACCCAGGGGTATTTTGGTAATTTGCCGAGGGATGTTTCTTGGGAATCGAGCCATCAGAGTACTTGAGCTTGATCAGGATCCAAGATAACATACCCAGAGCCCAAAAACGTAGCCCATGGAGTATGTGGGAAAAAGTGGCATTAAAATACTATTTTAATGCTGTTTCAATAAAGCAAAGTTACTCGGTCGGCACGATAACCGAGGAGGTGATCAGATAAAGTCCGGGACTTATCTGGATAGCATTGGAAGGCCTGAAAGGTCCCTTCCAGGTGCCACATGGCCAATCTTAGAGGCAGAAGAAAAGTTGAGGACACGTATTACGGTGCAAGACTCTGGACCGGTACTGGATTGGACTGAACTGCTGAGTCAGCTGATGAGGTGTCTAGGAATTGTGACATGTGAAGAATGTGGCGATGAGGTGTCCCGGTGAGGTGTCCTGGATGATGTCATGCATGATGCAGTAAAAAGGAATAAAGAAAATAGGAAAATCCAGGAAAAACCAGGACCACATGTTCAGATGGCTTCAAAATTACAAGAATGCCATCCATTAAAGCTATAAATACCCCCCTTCCCCTCCCATTTTAGGCATCCCACGTTTTTGGCAAGAAAAGAGAGAGAAAGAAGAGAGAGAAGGAGAAAGAAAGAAAGAAAGAAAGGAAGTTCTGGTGGAGTTGGAAGCAGTATAGAAGTTCTGGAGCTCTGCTTTTGAGGTAGTAACTAATCCTAGCTCTTATGTAATGTCTTTGTGATTTGTTGTGCTATTATTTGGTTGGAATGTTGTCTTATATGTTATGCTTGAAGCTCTATTACAATGCTATGATCATATGTTATTGAATATGGAAGCACGTAACATACTTATCTATACACAATCACAAGCAAGCACCGTCACTCTGCATTACATATATTGTTATGATTATTGCTACTGGGATTCTTTTGAATCTCATTCCCAAAAATAACATTACAGGGGAGGTTCTGTCAAAATAAAATCTGGGAATTTTGAGAGACGCCGTTAGGCTGCCGAAATTCTGGCAACGAAGAAGGAACAAAGAAAGGAACTGATACGTACTGTGTACGTAGGTGCTGTCTAAGGAGGCTGGAAGTGAGTGGACCTAGCCGGTTCATCCAGTCTTTCCTGGGTACTTACGTAGAATGGTAGTTCCTACGGGAATTACCGAATCGGTACAAGATCGGTTACTTTCTAAAGAAGAATTGTAGCAGTTATGCTGCCGGATTTTAGGCAGGAAAAGATGTAATAGAAATATGATAATTTGCTGTATGCCTTGTTGTATGACATTTTATTATTTAATAATAAATGTTGTTTGGCATGTTCAATTTGTGAATGGGGAATTAAGGGAGAAATTCGCAGGTCCTGAGGTAGCAGTGTTCTGGCCTCAGTTTGACCTAGTAAACGAAGGAGTTTGGCTATGAAATTTGGCAGGTCAGTCGTACACATCTGGGGCATTACATGGATAGGTAATAAGCCTTGTTTGGATGTATAGAATGAGATTAATTAATTTTCAAATTAAAGGTCCAGAATAAGGAACTTAAGAGAAAAATTTTGAATTTCTGGGCTTAAGTTAAGGTATAATCAAGCTAATGCTGCTTCCGCGAGTGTACTCTGAGGAGTCTAAGGGAGGATGTTTCACTAAGCACTCCCACCGCCCGGAATTCTTTCCAAATTTCGTGCGAGATAAAAGGATATTCTCCGAACGAGACTCTTGGGGCAATTTGTCAGAGTGTTATAGGTGGAAGCAAATGATTTCCAGTTCGATCAACGATACAGCCGAGAGTAAGAGAAAAACGAATCTCGATCAACACTTGGTGCGTGGTTGAGTGGCGAAAACTCATCCCCAAGATGTGCAGTGGGTCATCCCATTGGGCTTCGGGACAAATCGTGCACGAGCACTCCCTACACATTGTTTCATCAAACACGAGATGGACCACGAGAGATGCAGAGTTGAATTGTTCAGCAAATCAACCGAACAATGGGGACCCACAAAGAGACATTCGAGCGACCAGAGTGTGGTGATGATGGCACCGGTAGACATCCGAACTTTCAATTGATCCGCCGCACGTGGCCAACCGGTCAACATATAGTAACACACCATCATAAATTCCTGCGCGAATTCGAGATGCGTAAGTAGCTAGTGCTAGAGTTCTTTCTCAGGCAACATGCCCGAGGATGTGAATCTAAGCCTTTGAACAAAAGGGACCCACACTCTCTTCCCTTTCTAGCTTTCTTAACCAGTCGCAAATACATGCCATCAGGGGCTACACTTTATTCTGGGAGAAGGATGTCCGTTTCGTACCTATGCAATGTATAGCACCTGAAATCCCATCCGAGGAGCATTTAAGGGAAGGGACAGCCGGACGACAAAAAGCTTGTCGTCCATGTACCATATTCATGGTAGCAATAGATATCCTTGTTCCTTGCGGTCCGGAAATACGGTAATCTTGATTCCTAAGCAAAGGGCCCACATCAAAAGCACCCCTACGCAATGAGACTGACGAATGGAAAAGCACCATGATGGCCAGACTACCGGGTTCCTACAGGAAAATTACTTTCTAGGTTACGTGCCCCGGCTTCACACGGAAAACAAGCAGGTGAGGAGGAAGAAGGCGCTCGAGAGAAAGCATATTACATGATAGGCACAAGAATGTCACAGCCAAAGCTGTAACAACATTTTAATGTCTTTTCTCTTTTGCCGCTTTCTTCTTTTCATTTGCAGCGTAAGATATCTATTCTAAGCACTCCCACCGCCCAGAAATTCTTTCCAAATTTCGTGCGAGATAAAAGGATATTCTCCGAACGAGACTCTTGGGGTAATTTGTCAGAGTGTTATAGGTGGAAGCAAATGATTTCCAGTCCAATCAACGATACAGCCGAGAGTAAGAGAAAAACGATTCTCGATCAACACTTGGTGCGTGGTTGAGTGGCGAAAACTCGTCCCCAAGATGTGCAGTGGGTCATCCCATTGGGCTTCGGGACAAATCGTGCACGAGCACTCCCTACACATGGTTTCATCAAACACGAGATGGACCACGAGAGATGCAGAGTTGAATTGTTCAGCAAATCAACCGAACAATGGGGACCCACAAAGAGACATTCGAGCGACCAGAGTGTGGTGATGATGGCACCGGTAGACATCCGAACTTTCAATTGATCCGCCGCACGTGGCCAACCGGTCAACATATAGTAACACACCATCATAAATTCCTGCGCGAATTCGAGATGCGTAAGTAGCTAGTGCTAGAGTTCTTTCTCAGGCAACATGCCAGAGGATGTGAATCTAAGCCTTTGAACAAAAGGGACCCACACTCTCTTCCCTTTCTAGCTTTCTTAACCAGTCGCAAATACATGCCATCAGGGGCTACACTTTATTCTGGGAGAAGGATGTCCGTTTCGTACCTATGCAATGTATAGCACCTGAAATCCCATCCGAGGAGCATTTAAGGGAAGGGACAGCCGGACGACAAAAAGCTTGTCGTCCATGTACCATATTCATGGTAGCAATAGATATCCTTGTTCCTTGCGGTCCGGAAATACGGTAATCTTGATTCCTAAGCAAAGGGCCCACATCAAAAGCACCCCTACGCATGGAGACTGACGAATGGAAAAGCGCCATGATGGCCAGACTACCGGGTTCCTACAGGAAAATTACTTTCTAGGTTACGTGCCCCGGCTTCACACGGAAAACAAGCAGGTGAGGAGGAAGAAGGCGCTCGAGAGAAAGCATATTACATGATAGGCACAAGAATGTCACAGCCAAAGCTGTAACAACATTTTAATGTCTTTTCTCTTTTGCCGCTTTCTTCTTTTCATTTGCAGCGTAAGATATCTATTCTAAGCACTCCCACCGCCCAGAAATTCTTTCCTAATTTCGTGCGAGATAAAAGGATATTCTCCGAACGAGACTCTTGGGGCAATTTGTCAGAGTGTTATAGGTGGAAGCAAATGATTTCCAGTCCAATCAACGATACAGCCGAGAGTAAGAGAAAAACGAATCTCGATCAACACTTGGTGCGTGGTTGAGTGGCGAAAACTCGTCCCCAAGATGTGCAGTGGGTCATCCCATTGGGCTTCGGGACAAATCGTGCACGAGCACTCCCTACACATGGTTTCATCAAACACGAGATGGACCACGAGAGATGCAGAGTTGAATTGTTCAGCAAATCAACCGAACAATGGGGACCCACAAAGAGACATTCGAGCGACCAGAGTGTGGTGATGATGGCACCGGTAGACATCCGAACTTTCAATTGATCCGCCGCACGTGGCCAACCGGTCAACATATAGTAACACACCATCATAAATTCCTGCGCCAATTCGAGATGCGTAAGTAGCTAGTGCTAGAGTTCTTTCTCAGGCAACTTGCCCGAGGATGTGAATCTAAGCCTTTGAACAAAAGGGACCCACACTCTCTTCCCTTTCTAGCTTTCTTAACCAGTCGCAAATACATGCCATCAGGGGCTACACTTTATTCTGGGAGAAGGATGTCCGTTTCGTACCTATGCAATGTATAGCACCTGAAATCCCATCCGAGGAGCATTTAAGGGAAGGGACAGCCGGACGACAAAAAGCTTGTCGTCCATGTACCATATTCATGGTAGCAATAGATATCCTTGTTCCTTGCGGTCCGGAAATGCGGTAATCTTGATTCCTAAGCAAAGGGCCCACATCAAAAGCACCCCTACGCAATGAGACTGACGAATGGAAAAGCGCCATGATGGCCAGACTACCGGGTTCCTACAGGAAAATTACTTTCTAGGTTACGTGCCCCGGCTTCACACGGAAAACAAGCAGGTGAGGAGGAAGAAGGCGCTCGAGAGAAAGCATATTACATGATAGGCACAAGAATGTCACAGCCAAAGCTGTAACAACATTTTAATGTCTTTTCTCTTTTGCCGCTTCCTTCTTTTCATTTGCAGCGTAAGATATCTATTCTAAGCACTCCCACCGCCCGGAAATTCTTTCCAAATTTCATGCGAGATAAAAGGATATTCTCCGAACGAGACTCTTGGGCAATTTGTCAGAGTATTATAGGTGGAAGCAAATGATTTCTAGTCCGATCAACGATATAGCCGAGAGTAAGAGAAAAACGAATCTCGATCAACACTTGGTGCGTGGTTGAGTGGCGAAAACTTGTCCCCAAGATGTGCAGTGGGTCATCCCATTGGGCTTCGGGACAAATCGTGCACGAGCACTCCCTACACATGGTTTCATCAAACACGAGATGGACCACGAGAGATGCAGAGTTGAATTGTTCAGCAAATCAACCGAACAATGGGGGGCACAAAGAGACATTCGAGCGACCAGAGTGTGGTGACGATGGCACCGGTAGACATCCGAACTTTCAATTGATCCGCCGCACGTGGCCAACCGGTCAACATATAGTAACACACCATCATAAATTCCTGCGCGAATTCGAGATGCGTAAGTAGCTAGTGCTAGAGTTCTTTCTCAGGCAACTTGCCCGAGGATGTGAATCTAATGTAGGGAATTGGAAGACACGCAGCGGAAATTAACTTTAAAAATTTTTCCATTCCCAGCCAGGATCTACCGAATGTGTTTAAGTCAAGGAGAAAGAAGTGTTACCTTCCGTTTCGAGCTTTGGTCGCGACCTCAGTGTCCACTAGTCGCGACTCCTCGCCTCGGGAACTTTCAGTCGCGACCTCCTCAGCTTTTAGTCGCGACCTCCTCTGCTTCTAGTCGCGATCTGTCGCCTCTGGAGTTGTTAGTCGCGACCTACTCTGCTTCTAGTCGCGACCTGTCGCCTCTGGAGCTTTTAGTCGTGACCTCTTCAACTTCACGTCGCGACCTGTCTCCTCTTTTCGGATTTCTGACGTTCAGATGCTCGTTTGGTCGCGACCTAAGTGTGTTCTGGTCGCGACCTTTCTTCGTGTCTGGCCGTATCGTAGAAGTCGACAGCTCAGATCGGCTTCCTCTACCGGTATCCACACGAACAGCGTTCCAATTGCGAACGACGTGCTAGCGCCTCTTGTCCCTCTAGGGCTTTCTGGAGATTCCGTCCTCACCGTATCTATTTCGGCAGTTTCTTATCTGCAAACCTTTTGCACTCTCCCTGCCCCCTTTTCTCACGACTGAATATGTGTGAAGAGATCTATTGTGTATAGAACCCTAGCTCCTAATGTCAAATATATAGGAAGCTATCGGGCTTCTAATAGGGCCGGGCTTCAGAATTAATCTTATATTAATTCTGAATTAATACAATATCATATATTGCATAATTTAATAAGAAACTGATTAAATAAATATGGTTTATATTAAATCCGTCCCACAGATTTAATTCACCTATTTATTTAATTTAAAAGACAGAATTATATTTGATTTATTCTCATAAATCAAATTTGAGATATCTTATCAATTTGAATTTCAAATTCAAATAGATCATATCCATTTAAATTCAAATTCAAAAATGATAGAGATTTAATTTATCCTTATAAATTAAATCTTACAAATATCTCTTATATTATATATATAATATATATATAAACTAATTTATATATATATAAAATATATATCCACCCTAGATTATTCATTGAATCTAGACATCTCTTAGATTCAATGAATCTGGACATCATAGCTCGCATTGGGCTGTTTTGTGTGCGACCCTGTAGGCCCATATGAAGTTAGTAGTGGCCCAGTTACTATACTGACCCACAAGTCGTAAGCGGTCTCTAGCAAGGCATTACGACTACCCAAAACATATGAGGATCGATAAACGATGTAACCTTTCATACAACCATATCACGTCCCTTTTGTCACATGATATTTCGGTCAAGGATGAGGCATGGTGAACGTCATCCTCCTGTTCCTGACCGTTACTTTCTCGATCCCTGAGTAGTCTGAATATAGAAATGGAACTACCCTTCCATTCCAGTATGGCCATACATTTCTCAGACTCACTCATCGAGGGGCCCAGTAATATCTCTCTACGAATGTGAGGGACAAATTCCATCTTGACCATTCATATTCCTCCGCATGAAAAACCACTAAGCCTGAGCATAGCCTTTATGATCACTCGATCAAAAGTGACTTTTGACTAGGTCAAAGCTGAGCGTTTGTCATGTAGGAATCCATGATGATCTCAGGTCAAAGGGCATAGTAACATGGCTTGTATATGAGAGAAGCTTATGACTTGACCCATGCAGCTCTCTCATTGCGGGTCGGTCCAACACCCTGTACTCTTACATGTGCTTATGACTTTGATTTATATCTCTATATATCTTCAAAGTCATACTGGTCTTATTTCATCTCTGCTCCCACATAGATGACCGACCAGGGACATTTAGGATAAGATCATGAGTTATCCAAGGATGGTCATCACAGTAAACATGCAAATAATGTGATAACCTGATACAATGATTGGCCCCTAGGGCATAATTTCCAACATCCTCCCACTTGCACTAGGAACAATCATTAATTTGTCTCAATCCTATTGACCTAACATGACGCTCATGTTTTGCCTGGACAAGCGGTTTAGAGGATCAGCATCATTGTCTTCTCTTGCTACCTTGCATATTTTTATATCACCTCTATCATTGATTTCTCTGATGAGATGAAATCGCCTGAGTATATGCTTGGTCCTTTGATGTGACCAAGGCTCTTTGGCCTGTGCAATGTCACTACTATTGTCACAGAACAAAGTTATTGGATCTGAGATGGTCGATACCACCCCTAGTTCAGTAATGAACTTCCTGATCCAAACGGCCTCCTTAGCTGCATCAGATGCTGCTATATACTCGGCTTCCGTTGTAGAATCTGCTACAGTGCTCTGCTTAGAGCTCTTCCAGCTTATTGCTCCATTATTTAGGAGAAATATGTATCCAGATTGCGATTTCTGGTCATCCTGGTCAGTTTGGAAACTTGCATCTGTGTAACCAGTTACAGAGAGCTCGTCATCCAATCCACCATAGACCAAGAATAAGTCCTTAGTCCTTCTTAAGTACTTAAGGATATTCTTGACAGCAGTCCAATGGCCCTCACCAGGGTCCTGTTGATATCTGCTAGTCATACTTAAGCAAACGAGACATCCGATCGAGTACATAACATGGCGTACATGATAGATCCTATGGCCGAGGCATATGGAATCTTACTCATGCGACCTCGCTGATCTGGTGTACTAGGACACAAATCCTTGCTGAGGTGAATACCATGAGACTTGGGTATGAAACCCCTTTTTTGATTCCTGCATACTGAACCTATGCAGTATCTTGTCTATATATGTGCTCTGACTCAGTCCTAGAAGCCTTTTAGATCTATCTCTATAGATCCTAATTCCTAGGATGTAGGTGGCTTCACCCAAGTCTTTCATTGAGAAAGATTTTCCTAACCAAGACTTGACAATCTGCAAGGTAGGAATGTCATTCCCAATGAGTAGGATGTCATCGACGTAGAGTACCAAAAATACAACTGTGCTCCCACTAACCTTCTTGTACACACAAGGTTCATCAATGTTTTGAAGAAATCCAAACTCTTTGACTACTTCATCAAAACGATGATTCCAACTCCGAGATGCTTGCTTCAGTCCATAAATGGACCTTTGAAGCTTGCATACCTTACCAGAGTCCTCAGAAGCACAAAACCTTCAGGTTGTGACATGTACACATCCTTAAGGAGCTTTCCATTAAGGAAGGCTGTCTTGACGTCCATCTGCCATATTTCATAGTCATAATATGCTGCAATGGCAAGGAGGATTCTGATTGATTTGGCCATTGCAACTGGGGAAAAGGTCTCATCATAGTCCACACCATGAGTTTGAGTAAATCCTTTTGCAACCAGTCGTGCCTTGAAGACATTTACATTGCCATCCATGTCAGTTTTCTCTTTAAAAACCCACTTGCACCCGACGGTTTTTACACCTTCAGGCGGGTCGACTAAGGTCCATACCTTATTGTCGTACATGGATTGCATCTCAGACTTCATGGCATTAAGCCATTTCTCAGAGTTTGGTCCCACTATAGCTTCTTGATAGGTAGTGGGCTCATTATGCTCAATGAGCAACACATCACGACTATCAGAAATCAGAAATCCATATCTCTGAGGCTGAAGTCGTGCCCTATTAGATCGCCTTGGGCCTTGCGTGACTTGAGGAGTCTCAACAACTTCTTGTGAGTCTTCTCTACTTTCCATCTCTAGTTCTGTGGCGTCTTGTGGCTCTCGAACTTCTTCGAGGTGTACCTTGCTCCCAGTGGTTCTTTTAGAGATAAATTCTCATTCTAGAAAGATACCATTTCTGACAACAAACACTTTGTTATCAGTGGGGTTGTAGACATAATATCCCTTGGTTTCCTTAGGATATCCCACAAAAAGGAACTTTGAAGATTTGGGCGCTAACTTATCTGAGGCTTGTTGCTTAACATAGACCTCACATCCCCAAATCTTGAGAAAAGACAAACTAGGTTTCCTCCCAGTCCATATCTCATACGGAGTCTTTTCAACTGCCTTAGATGAAACACAATTCAGTGTGAACGCAGCTGTCTCTAGGGCGTGGCCCCAAAAGGATGGTGGAAGATCTGTTCGACTCATCATGGATCGAACCATATCCAATAGTGTTCGATTCCTCCGTTCAGAAACCCCATTCCATTGTGGTGTTCCTGGAGGAGTCAATTGTGAGACTATTCCACAATTTCTAAGATGATCGATAAACTCTTGGCTCAAATATTCACCACCTCGATCAGATCGAAGGGCTTTAATTGTTTTACCAAGCTGGTTTTGTACTTCATTTTGAAATATCTTGAATGTAACATCCCAATTTTCAGGCCTTGAGACGTAGAAATAGCCTAAGATTGAGAGGCTACCAGACCCCTTTTGAGCAGAAGTCCCAGAGACATAAGAGAGTTTTTAGGGACTAAGCTGCGAGTAAGTAAAGGTACGGGAACTTATGTGCAAACAGTGGAAGTCCCAAGGGGTAGAATGGCCATTTGGGGTGATGTAGAGGTCAAAGGTTGAAGAGTTACGAGCTGACCGTTCTGGTCGCGACTAGAGTAAAGCATGGTCGCGACTAGTGGTTACAGAGAGAGCTATACGCGACAAGAAAGCATTATGGTCGCGACGTAAAAGAAGTATGGTCGCGACTAGAAAGCAGTGATATCGCGACTAATAGTGGCAGAAAACCTTAGACGCGACTAAAAAGTGTTATGGTCGCGACGATAGCATGTTGTGGTCGCGACGAGAAGATGTTTTGGTTGCGACTAATGTACACAGAATTGTAAGGTCGCGACAAGATGATGTTGAGGTCGCGACTAGTGACTAAAGTAGCGCTAAGCGTATGGGCCAAGAGTGGTGAAGGTCCAAGAGAGATAGTTACCCGGTTGGAGATAGACCGGAGGCAGGATATCAGATACAGGAAAGGTTATCTGGAAACCATGAAGTAAACTGATAAGGTATACTCATGGGTCCCACAAGATGCCACATGGCATTAAAGTAATGATTCAGTAAAGTAAAGATAATCGGTTGGCGCGATAACCGAGGAGGCACGTAAACCGAGGAGGTGATCAGATAAGTCTGGGACTTATCTGGGTGGCATTGGGAAACGTGCAAGGTCTCTTCCAGTTGCCACATGGCATTAGTCTGCAGAAAGCAGATAAAGTTGAGGGCACGCATTACGAGGCAGGAGACTGGACCGGTGAGTCAGCATGGTGAGTCAGCATGCTGAGGTGTCCAGGGAATTGTGACATGTGAAAAATGAGGCGCTGAGTCAGCATGGTGAGTTGGCACGATGATGCAGTAAAGGAGAAATTAAAGAAAATAGGAAAATCCAGGAAAAGCCAGGACCGCAGGATCAAAGTTCATGGTATTTACGGATATGCCATTGGGGAACCTTATAAATACCCCCTCCCCTCATTCCATTCTTGCATCACGCATGGAGAGGAGAATGAGAGAGAAAGAAGAGAGGGAAAGGGAAGGAAAGGGAGAGAGAAAGGAGAAAGGAAGTTCTGGCGGAGCTGGAAGCAGAATAGAGATAGTAGGGTTCTGCTGAGCTAGCCAGGTAGTAACTAATCCTAGCTTCTATGTAATGGCTTTGTGATTTGATGTGCTATTGTTTGGTTGGATTGTTGTCTTATATGTTATGTCTGAAGCTCTGCTGTAATGCTATGGTCATATGTTATTAAGCATGGAAGCACGCAGCATACTTATCTGTACACAATCACAAGCAAGCACTGTCACACTGCATTACATATATTGTTATGATTGTTGCTACTGAGATTCCCCCGAATCTCATCCCCATCCATAACCCATTACAGGGAGGTTATGCTGAAGTGGATTTAGAGAATCCTAAGAGACGCCGTTATGCTGCCGGAGTAAAGACTGAACATCAGTATATGATAAGTACTGTGTACGTAGTGCTGTCTAAGGAGGCTAGAAGTGAGTGGACCTAGCCGGTTCATCTAGTCTTTCCTGGGTACTACGTAGAATGGTAGTTCTCATGAGGGAATTACCGAATCAGTACGGTTCAGTTCTTTGTACAGCTGAAGCGTAGCGGTTATGCTGCCGAAGTTTAGGCAGAACGAGATGTAATAGAGATATGAGGATTATGTATATGTCTTGTTGTATATGCCATATTGTATGACATTTTATGATTCAATGATAATTAATGTTTGGCATATTCAAATTTTGGATTATGAAGCTAACGCATAATAAAGCTAATATTGCTTCCGCTAGTGTACTCTAAGGGCTGTAAGGGAGGATGTTTCATTTTGGTATCAGAGCAAGAGGTTTTGGCACCAACCAGAAAGGACACTGGTTTAGAGCATAAGATTCTGGCACAGAACAGAAGGTTCTGGCTCAGTGATGCTCTGATTTAGCCCTTGAGTACGACAGAATAGCACTCCGGTCGCGACTAACGTGGTTTATGTCGCGACGGGTAGCCTCAATGAGAGGTTTAGGCGCGACGCATAAGTTTATAGGTCGCGACGGTTATTCACAGAAAGATTTGGTCGCGGCGAGTATGTTCCTAGGTCGCGACGTTATTTAAGAGAGAGCTAAGGTTGTGACGAGAAAAGTTTAATGTCGCGACTAGAAATGGCTATGGTTGCGACGTAAAGAGACATAAGTCGCGACGAGAAAATATCCTGGTCGCGACGGTAGAGGAGTTGAGTCGCGACGTAGAAAGGTTAAGGTCGCGACTAAAGAAGATTTAGGTCGCGACTAGAAGACAGAAAATGTTAAGGACGCGACGTCTGAAGCTGTAGGTCACGACTAAAGAATAGAAATGATAAGTCGTGAGGAGTTAAGGGTAATGAAGAATCATAGAGGCTATGAATAGCGATTACCTAATACTCATATCGCGACGGAATGACAGAGATGTCCTGGTATGACATTAGAAGATTCAGATCGGGACTATTATGGGTTTAGAAGAGCCCGTGGAGATAAAGCTCCTAGATGGAATAAGAGGTGTTCATGTTTCGTTGTAAAGGAAAAGACAGGTGAACACAAAGCATGAACATAGAGCTTGAGTAGAGAAGTCATGCATAGAGGAAGTTGGCAACTCCAATAAGCAAGTCATCCTTACTAGGTAGGATAGGCCGCAAAGGATGATAATGTTAAGATGAGCTAGCTAGATGAGATAGCTAGAATGAGACAGATCCTCCATGTGATTACGAGGAGTAGATCTACATGGTAAAAGTCTTATTCAACCTAGTTGAATAAAAGACCTGAGAGCTAGAATGGGATAGCTAGTATGAAGTTTGCCTCGGAGTAATCCTAGGGCATAGCCTAAAGGCTAGAGATGTGATGATGTTTGATATGGCCTAAGGCTAAGGCTAAGGACGTGATGGTTAATAGGTAAAGAGTTAAAATTCCCTAAGCAGAGGGATTCCATCACAGAGATCTAGGGTAGAGTACCCTAAAGAATAGAAATAATAGTAAAAGATAATGAATGAGATCTAGGCGACTGAAGTTCGCTAGGATTAAGAGAAAGATGCGTTTTCAGGTGCTTAAGGGCTGTGGCTCGTGTGTCTGGAAAACAAAATCGTTACCTCATGTGGGCACCAAGCCTACCTAAGGGGAAAGCGGATAATATCTTTGTAAAGGGGTTCTAGGCTGTTACAGTAAAGGCCGATAAGGAACCACAGTCTGGTCAAGAATAGACTGAGACTGATAGATAGACAAAAGAAGAAATGAGATAGTAGAAGGTAGCCACAGATTACGGGATACAGTGACTCCCCTATGTAAGAAAGAGTGATGAAGGGTTGAGTCTGTACCTTAATAAGAGAGTAGCATGGCAGCCTGAGATAGACAGATGTTTCAGGATGACTGACCAAGATATGATAGGCAATATGATAAATGAAATATGCCTTGAGGTTTAGTTAGTCTGATGGATGGTTGAGCAAAGTATGATGATGATATGGCTTATGATGCCATAAGTTATGATAGTTGCATCTCCTTGCAATTGTCATATGATGACATGCATGTTAGAGTATGCCATGATGAATGAATACTCCCTTTTACAGTGCATGAAGGGTAGAGTATATAGGAGATGAGAAAGTATGTTGCTCCCATACCATATGACATGTAATGAGATATGTATTGAGGATGATAGATAGTCTCAGTTCATGGGACAATAAGTTATGATATTCAGATATGTTTGAGGATACTCAGGTAATTCTGCAGACTTATGAATACAGTACTCAGATCCATTTCTGTTGAAAGGAATGGTAGACAGAAAGAAAGCGGATAAGAGTAAAGAGATTGTTTCTAGATCACTCTTCAGATAAGAGTGGGATCTGAAACAGATGGCTCTCAGATAGAGCTAGATTCAGATGAGTATAGATCACTCTTCAGATAAGAGTTGGATCTGATACAGGATGCTCGCAGTTGGAGCATAGTTCAAATGGTTCACAGTTAGAGCACAGATGAGTTATGATGAGGCCATAGCAGTAGAATGCAATGGCAGGTGGTTAGACCATGATGGCACAAGCCAATGGTAAGCCACAGTAAAGTAAGAAAGATGAGAAGGAACTCCTGAGTAAGAGAGGAAGTAAGTAAAGTCTGGGTAAATGATGTGAGGCTATAAAATTTTTATGGAGTTATCAACAGGTGGAAGCAGTTAACCTTATAACTTAGTCTGTTGGTTTAAGATCTTCGGGAGATATACAGTACAACAGAATCGTAGTTAGATTCTGGAGGGTCCCAGTTAGATCCTAACATGGCTCCAGGGTCGCAGTTAGATCCTAACAGATTCAGAGTCGCAGTTAGATTCTGAAGAGGCTAACGGTTGATCGTAGTTAGATCCCGAGGTCGCAGTTAGACCTAGCCTAAGGAAAGTAATGAGCCATGAGACATGAGTACGATGTAGTATCTCTTGGGGAAGATGAATGCCAAAGACGAAGTTAAGGTAAGGAAGTTTCACTAGTTGATAACCTGACCCAGAGAAATTGTTTTATAATGATTTTCCTCAGGTAGCCTCTAGTCTACAGACTGAACTTAGCTTTCCCTTAAACGAAGATGGAGTCCAAGTTTAAATCTGAGTACTGAGATTCAAAGTTTTGTAGAAGTATGCCTGAGAAGCAGAGAAGAGAATCCTCAATGTAATAAGAATAGAAAAGTATGAGTAGATAAAGATTACCCAGATGAGGGGTAAAGAGATTAAAAGGCTAGAGAAGACCTAGAGAAGAGGGTCTAAGGCAAGGCTGAGATAGAACGCAGTTCTATGAAAAAGAGAAAGCCAGTCTTATGTTAGTTTTGTGATAAGACAAGATAAGTTATGAAAGGGTGAAATACACCATGAGATAGCTAGAGTGGGCTAGATATGCCATGATAACGTATCAAAGGCATGTAATGAGATACACGGTAGTAAACGTGTAATATGACACGCACCTAGAGATGTGCATTGTATGAACAGACAGAGAGGCTCCCTGTTTGGTAGGAATCAGATGTTTGAATGTTATGCTATGAAAGAGAATAGAAAATGAGAGCTTTCACTCTTTGCATGAGATGTTAGGCTTAATGTTATGCTAAAACTATGCAAGCTCCGAGTGTTAAAGCTGTGCCTAGTTAGAACAGGAATGCTTAAGCTCCGATGTTAGAGCTTTGCATTCATAAGCAGGTATGCAGTCCTGCAGTATGTTGGCCAAGCATTATGCATGTTAGAGTAGGTGCTTTTGTTTAGCAGCAAAGTAAGGAAAAAATAGCTGCGTAAGTCCTCTCTCTGTATGAAGTTAAGTGCAAAGAAAGATGAAATGCTACAAGTATGATGAGTAGTTAGAAGAAATTCCCGAATACAGTAATATTCGAGAGAATTTCATATGAAAGAAATGGACACTACTCATAAGTGCAGTAAGTGGTCCATAAGAGGAAAGTAGATTTCAACTCTGATTGGATTAACCCAGAGAAAGAAAGGCATGTTACGAAGAGATGTAAAGTTATGATGAGTACTTTGCCAGATGTTAAGTTAATTTGGCTATGGTACTGATTAAATTTCGAGGACGAAATTTATTTAAAGGGGAGGAGAAATGTAACATCCCAATTTTCAGGCCTTGAGACGTAGAAATAGCCTAAGATTGAGAGGCTACCAGACCCCTTTTGAGCAGAAGTCCCAGAGACATAAGAGAGTTTTTAGGGACTAAGCTGCGAGTAAGTAAAGGTACGGGAACTTATGTGCAAACAGTGGAAGTCCCAAGGGGTAGAATGGCCATTTGGGGTGATGTAGAGGTCAAAGGTTGAAGAGTTACGAGCTGACCGTTCTGGTCGCGACTAGAGTAAAGCATGGTCGCGACTAGTGGTTACAGAGAGAGCTATACGCGACAAGAAAGCATTATGGTCGCGACGTAAAAGAAGTATGGTCGCGACTAGAAAGCAGTGATATCGCGACTAATAGTGGCAGAAAACCTTAGACGCGACTAAAAAGTGTTATGGTCGCGACGATAGCATGTTGTGGTCGCGACGAGAAGATATTTTGGTTGCGACTAATGTACACAGAATTGTAAGGTCGCGACAAGATGATGTTGAGGTCGCGACTAGTGACTAAAGTAGCGCTAAGCGTATGGGCCAAGAGTGGTGAAGGTCCAAGAGAGATAGTTACCCGGTTGGAGATAGACCGGAGGCAGGATATCAGATACAGGAAAGGTTATCTGGAAACCATGAAGTAAACTGATAAGGTATACTCATGGGTCCCACAAGATGCCACATGGCATTAAAGTAATGATTCAGTAAAGTAAAGATAATCGGTTGGCGCGATAACCGAGGAGGCACGTAAACCGAGGAGGTGATCAGATAAGTCTGGGACTTATCTGGGTGGCATTGGGAAACGTGCAAGGTCTCTTCCAGTTGCCACATGGCATTAGTCTGCAGAAAGCAGATAAAGTTGAGGGCACGCATTACGAGGCAAGAGACTGGACCGGTGAGTCAGCATGCTGAGGTGTCCAGGGAATTGTGACATGTGAAAAATGAGGCGCTGAGTCAGCATGGTGAGTTGGCACGATGATGCAGTAAAGGAGAAATTAAAGAAAATAGGAAAATCCAGGAAAAGCCAGGACCGCAGGATCAAAGTTCATGGTATTTACGAATATGCCATTGGGGAACCTTATAAATACCCCCTCCCCTCATTCCATTCTTGCATCACGCATGGAGAGGAGAATGAGAGAGAAAGAAGAGAGGGAAAGGGAAGGGAAGGAAGAGAGAAAGGAGAAAAGGAAGTAAGGAAGTTCTGGCGGAGCTGGAAGCAGAATAGAGATAGTAGGGTTCTGCTGAGCTAGCCAGGTAGTAACTAATCCTAACTTCTATGTAATAGCTTTGTGATTTGATGTGCTATTGTTTGGTTGGATTGTTGTCTTATATGTTATGTCTGAAGCTCTGCTGTAATGCTATGATCATATGTTATTAAGCATGGAAGCACGCAGCATACTTATCTGTACACAATCACAAGCAAGCACTGTCACTCTGCATTACATATATTGTTATGATTGTTGCTACTGAGATTCCCCCGAATCTCATCCCCATCCATAACCCATTACAGGGAGGTTATGCTGAAGTGGATTTAGAGAATCCTAAGAGACGCCGTTATGCTGCCGGAGTAAAGACTGAACATCAGTATATGATAAGTACTGTGTACGTAGTGCTGTCTAAGGAGGCTAGAAGTGAGTGGACCTAGCCGGTTCATCTAGTCTTTCCTGGGTACTACGTAGAATGGTAGTTCTCATGAGGGAATTACCGAATCAGTACGGTTCAGTTCTTTGTACAGCTGAAGCGTAGCGGTTATGCTGCCGAAGTTTAGGCAGAACGAGATGTAATAGAGATATGAGGATTATGTATATGTCTTGTTGTATATGCCATATTGTATGACATTTTATGATTCAATGATAATTAATGTTTGGCATATTCAAATTTTGGATTATGAAGCTAACGCATAATAAAGCTAATATTGCTTCCGCTAGTGTACTCTGAGGGCTGTAAGGGAGGATGTTTCATTGAACATTTCAAAAGATTCGGATTTATGTTTCATTAGATAGACGTAGCCATATCTACTGAAATCATCTATGAATGTAATGAAGTACGAATAACCTCTTCTATCATTTGTATTCATCGGTCCACACACATCTGTGTGTATGAGGCCCAACAAATCAGTGGCCCTCTCACTATGCCCAGTGAAAGGCGACTTTGTCATCTTTCCTAACAAACAAGATTCGCATGTATCATATGATTCAAAATCAAATGAGTTGAGAAATCCATCTTGATGGAGTTTAGAAATGCATTTCTCATTTATGTGGCCTAGACGACAGTGCCAGAGGTACGTCAGATTCAAATCATTTGGTTTGATCCTTTTGGCAGTTATGTTATAGATATTTCCATGATTGGGTTGTTCCAAGTTTAATATGTAATTATCAACATGCAAATCACCATGAGCATAGAAAACATCATTACGATAAATGGAACATTTACCATTCCCAGAAATAGAAGTGTAACCTTCCTTATCCAGATAAGAAAGAGAAACAATGTTACTACTCAAAGCAGGAACATAATAGCAATTGTTCAAGACTAACAAAAGCCCAGTGGGCAGAACTAATTCATAAGTGCCTACAGCTAGAGCAGCAACCTTTGCTCTATTTCCAACTCGTAGGTCAACTTCGCCCTTCTTCAGCTTTCTACTGTCCTTTAGGCCCTGCACATTTGTACAAATGTGAGAACCACATGCAGTATCTAATACCCATGTAGTGGAAGTAGAGAGATGAATGTCTATAACATAAATACCTGAAGCGATAGCCCCGCTATCCTTCTTGTTCTTTCTCAGATCTTCAAGGTAGAGTTTGCAATTCCTCTTCCAATGACCCGGTTCATTGCAGAAGAAGCAAACTCCTTCCTTTGGAGGCTTTGCCTTCTTTGGTGCAGGCTTGGTTTCGGGCTTGCTTGACTCTTTGGTCTTACCAGATGAGCCATGACCCTTCCCCTTGCCCTTGCCTTTCCTTTTCATACCCTTTCCTTTCTGAACCATCAAAACAGTACTGGGCTTCTTCTTAACAGTCGGCTCAGCAGTTTTAAGCATCCCATGCAGTTCAGAAATAGATTTCTCCATGTTGTTCATGTTGTAGTTCATGACAAACTGGTCATAACTTTCCGGGAGTGAGTTCAAGATCAAATCTGTAGCTAGCTCCTGACTTATGGGAAATCCAAGCCTCTCAAGGTGATCTATGTACCCTTTCATCTTTAAGACATGAGTACTCACTGATGCACCTTCAGCCATCCTGCAGGAATGTAAGGCCTTAGTGGTCTCATACCTCTCTTGCCTTGCCTGTTGCTGGAACATTTCCTTAAGATGCACAATCATCTCATAAGCCTCCATGTGTTCCAGATCTCTTTGAAGCTCCGGAACCATAGTGGCAAGCATCAAGCATCCCACATCAACAGAGTCTTCCTTATGCTTCGCATAAGAATCTCTCTGAGCTCTAGGAGCATTGGCTGCTGGCTCCTCAGGAATGGGTTGATCTAGGACATATACCTTTCTTTCCTGCTTGAGAACAATTCTCAAGTTCCTGAACCAGTCAAGAAAGTTTGTCCCATTGAGTTTGTCCTTCTCAAGGACAGATCGCAACGATAATGTAGCAGTATTACTAGTCGTCATGATTCTACAATTAAAATATGCAATTTAATTAGCAATCTCCCACTGAATAAAACAACCCTCAATGTAATAATTAGTGGGCTAAGATCCATATTTGGCTTAAACTTGAGTCCGCTTTGGCAGGACGCTCAACTTTAAGTTATTTAGGTAGGTAACAACTTTACCAATTACATCAGATGTAATTCTTAGATATTTATGGGATTCCATCATCATATGATCCGGCATGTTTTAATCCCATCTAATGCCTTGAGACCCAAAACCGTTTTGATAATCTCAATTAAGTCAAACAATAACAAACATAAGAGCAGCACCATTACTCTTGCTTATCTCCCCAAGATAACTCAAATGCACCCACTTTGGTGGACCTACAAATGAGCGATCGAGGTTTTGACAAGTGTCCATTAATTGACGGCATATGACTTAAGATTTCTTTTAGAGGGTTTAATTAATTATCTGGTTTATAAGATGCATGTATCGCGGTTGTATCTCATACAAGTATTATGCATATAAAACATACATGCAGTGATCTAATCAAAAGATGCATAATCTTAAACGTGACACAATATGGCTCACCTATCCTAAGTCCCCTCAAGCCAATGAGAAATTTTTTTTTTGATAAATAATCAAGAATCTTAATTCTTTTTCCTTAGACCCCATCAATATTAATTGATCAAATCAATTGATATACACCACCGATTTCAGTTTCCTTTTAGATTCCGTATATGTCATACATAAACAGATTCCATATATGTCATACATATCACGCATGTTATCATATAATCAGCTAAGAAGTCTAACATACATCACATGTATCAACAATCAAACCTAACTTAAACACAAAATGGCATGGCTCTGATACCACTGTAGGGAATTGGAAGACACGCAGCGGAAATTAACTTTAAAAATTTTTCCATTCCCAGCCAGGATCTACCGAATGTGTTTAAGTCAAGGAGAAAGAAGTGTTACCTTCGGTTTCGAGCTTTGGTCGCGACCTCAGTGTCCACTAGTCGCGACTCCTCGCCTCGGGAACTTTCAGTCGCGACCTCCTCAGCTTTTAGTCGCGACCTCCTCTGCTTCTAGTCGCGATCTGTCGCCTCTGGAGTTGTTAGTCGCGACCTACTCTGCTTCTAGTCGCGACCTGTCGCCTCTGGAGCTTTTAGTCGTGACCTCTTCAACTTCACGTCGCGACCTGTCTCCTCTTTTCGGATTTCTGACGTTCAGATGCTCGTTTGGTCGCGACCTAAGTGTGTTCTGGTCGCAACCTTTCTTCGTGTCTGGCCGTATCGTAGAAGTCGACAGCTCAGATCGGCTTCCTCTACCGGTATCCACACGAACAGCGTTCCAATTGCGAACGACGTGCTAGCGCCTCTTGTCCCTCTAGGGCTTTCTGGAGATTCCGTCCTCACCGTATCTATTTCGGCAGTTTCTTATCTGCAAACCTTTTGCACTCTCCCTGCCCCCTTTTCTCACGACTGAATGTGTGTGAAGAGATCTATTGTGTATAGAACCCTAGCTCCTAATGTCAAATATATAGGAAGCTATCGGGCTTCTAATAGGGCCGGGCTTCAGAATTAATCTTATATTAATTCTGAATTAATACAATATCATATATTGCATAATTTAATAAGAAACTGATTAAATAAATATGGTTTATATTAAATCCGTCCCATAGATTTAATTCACCTATTTATTTAATTTAAAAGACAGAATTATATTTGATTTATTCTCATAAATCAAATTTGAGATATCTTATCAATTTGAATTTCAAATTCAAATAGATCATATCCATTTAAATTCAAATTCAAAAATGATAGAGATTTAATTTATCCTTATAAATTAAATCTTACAAATATCTCTTATATTATATATATAATATATATATAAACTAATTTATATATATATAAAATATATATCCACCCTAGATTATTCATTGAATCTAGACATCTCTTAGATTCAATGAATCTGGACATCATAGCTCGCATTGGGCTGTTTTGTGTGCGACCCTGTAGGCCCATATGAAGTTGGCAGTGGCCCAGTTACTATACTGACCCACAAGTCGTAAGCGGTCTCTAGCAAGACATTACGACTACCCAAAACATATGAGGATCGATAAACGATGTAACCTTTCATACAACCATATCACGTCCCTTTTGTCACATGATATTTCGGTCAAGGATGAGGCATGGTGAACGTCATCCTCCTGTTCCTGACCGTTACTTTCTCGATCCCTGAGTAGTCTGAATATAGAAATGGAACTACCCTTCCATTCCAGTATGGCCATACATTTCTCAAACTCACTCATCGAGGGGCCCAGTAATATCTCTCTACGAATGTGAGGGACAAATTCCATCTTGACCATTCACATTCCTCCGCATGAAAAACCACTAAGCCCGAGCATAGCCTTTATGATCACTCGGTCAAAAGTGACTTTTGACTAGGTCAAAGCTGAGCGTTTGTCATGTAGGAATCCATGATGATCTCAGGTCAAAGGGCATAGTGACATGGCTTGTATATGAGAGAAGCTTATGACTTGACCCATGCAGCTCTCTCATTGCGGGTCGGTCCAACACCCTGTACTCTTACATGTGCTTATGACTTTGATTTATATCTCTATATATCTTCAAAGTCATACTGGTCTTATTTCATCTCTGCTCCCACATAGATGACCGACCAGGGACATTTAGGATAAGATCATGAGTTATCCAAGGATGGTCATCACAGTAAACATGCAAATAATGTGATAGCCTGATACAATGATTGGCCCCTAGGGCATAATTTCCAACATCTAAGCCTTTGAACAAAAGGGACCCACACTCTCTTCCCTTCTAGCTTTCTTAACCAGTCGCAAATACATGCCATCAGGGGCTACACTTTATTCTGGGAGAAGGATGTCAGTTTCGTACCTATGCAATGTATAGCACCTGAAATCCCATCCGAGGAGCATTTAAGGGAAGGGACAGCCGGACGACAAAAAGCTTGTCGTCCATGTACCATATTCATGGTAGCAATAGATATCCTTGTTCCTTGAGGTCCGGAAATACGGTAATCTTGATTCCTAAGCAAAGGGCCCACATCAAAAGCGCCCCTACGCAAAGAGACTGACGAATGGAAAAGCGCCATGATGGCCAGACTACCGGGTTCCTACAGGAAAATTACTTTCTAGATTACGTGCCCCGGCTTCACACGGAGAACAAGCAGGTGAGGAGGAAGAAGGCGCTCGAGAGAAAGCATATTACATAATAGGCACAAGAATGTCACAGCCAAAGCTGTAACAACATTTTAATGTCTTTTCTCTTTTGCCGCTTCCTTCTTTTCATTTGCAGCGTAAGATATCTATTCTAATCACTCCCACCGCCCGGAAATTCTTTCCAAATTTCGTGCGAGATAAAAGGATATTCTCCGAACGAGACTCTTGGGGCAATTTGTCAGAGTATTATAGGTGGAAGCAAATGATTTCCAGTCCGATCAACGATATAGCCGAGAGTAAGAGAAAAACGAATCTCGATCAACACTTGGTGCGTGGTTGAGTGGCGAAAACTCGTCCCAGAGATGTGCAGTGGGTCATCCCTTTGGGCTTCGGGACAAATCGTGCACGAGCACTCCCTACACATGGTTTCATCAAACACGAGATGGACCACGAGAGATGCAGAGTTGAATTGTTCAGCAAATCAACCGAACAATGGGGGGGCACAAAGAGACATTCGAGCGACCAGAGTGTGGTGACGATGGCACCGGTAGACATCCGAACTTTCAACTGATCCGCTGCACGTGGCCAACCAGTCAACATATAGTAACACACCATCATAAATTCCTACGCGAATTCGAGATGCGTAAGTAGCTAGTGCTAGAGTTCTTTCTCAGGCAACTTGCCCGAGGATGTGAATCTAAGCCTTTGAACAAAAGGGACCCACACTCTCTTCCCTTTCTAGCTTTCTTAACCAGTCGCAAATACATGCCATCAGGGGCTACACTTTATTCTGGGAGAAGGATGTCCGTTTCGTACCTATGCAATGTATAGCACCTGAAATCCCATCCGCGGAGCATTTAAGGGAAGGGACAGCCGGACGACAAAAAGCTTGTCGTCCATGTACCATATTCATGGTAGCAATAGATATCCTTGTTCCTTGCGGTCCGGAAATGCGGTAATCTTGATTCCTAAGCAAAGGGCCCACGTCAAAAGCGCCCCTACGCAAGAGACTGACGAATGGAAAAGCGCCATGATGGCCAGACTACCGGGTTCCTACAGGAAAATTACTTTCTAGATTACGTGCCCCGGCTTCACACGGAGAACAAGCAGGTGAGGAGGAAGAAGGCGCTCGAGAGAAAGCATATTACATAATAGGCACAAGAATGTCACAGCCAAAGCTGTAACAACATTTTAATGTCTTTTCTCTTTTGCCGCTTCCTTCTTTTCATTTGCAGCGTAAGATATCTATTCTAAGCACTCCCACCGCCCGGAAATTCTTTCCAAATTTCGTGCGAGATAAAAGGATATTCTCCGAACGAGACTCTTGGGGCAATTTGTCAGAGTATTATAGGTGGAAGCAAATGATTTCCAGTCCGATCAACGATATAGCCGAGAGTAAGAGAAAAACGAATCTCGATCAACACTTGGTGCGTGGTTGAGTGGCGAAAACTCGTCCCAGAGATGTGCAGTGGGTCATCCCTTTGGGCTTCGGGACAAATCGTGCACGAGCACTCCCTACACATGGTTTCATCAAACACGAGATGGACCACGAGAGATGCAGAGTTGCATTGTTCAGCAAATCAACCGAACAATGGGGGGGCACAAAGAGACATTCGAGCGACCAGAGTGTGGTGATGATGGCACCGGTAGACATCCGAACTTTCAATTGATCCGCCGCACGTGGCCAACCGGTCAACATATACTAACACACCATCATAAATTCCTGCGCGAATTCGAGATGCGTAAGTAGCTAGTGCTAGAGTTCTTTCTCAGGCAACTTGCCCGAGGATGTGAATCTAAGCCTTTGAACAAAAGGGACCCACACTCTCTTCCCTTTCTAGCTTTCTTAACCAGTCGCAAATACATGCCATCAGGGGCTACACTTTATTCTGGGAGAAGGATGTCCGTTTCGTACCTATGCAATGTATAGCACCTGAAATCCCATCCGCGGAGCATTTAAGGGAAGGGACAGCCGGACGACAAAAAGCTTGTCGTCCATGTACCATATTCATGGTAGCAATAGATATCCTTGTTCCTTGCGGTCCGGAAATGCGGTAATCTTGATTCCTAAGCAAAGGGCCCACATCAAAAGCGCCCCTACGCAATGAGACTGACGAATGGAAAAGCGCCATGATGGCCAGACTACCGGGTTCCTACAGGAAAATTACTTTCTAGATTACGTGCCCCGGCTTCACACGGAGAACAAGCAGGTGAGGAGGAAGAAGGCGCTCGAGAGAAAGCATATTACATAATAGGCACAAGAATGTCACAGCCAAAGCTGTAACAACATTTTAATGTCTTTTCTCTTTTGCCGCTTCCTTCTTTTCATTTGCAGCGTAAGATATCTATTCTAAGCACTCCCACCGCCCGGAAATTCTTTCCAAATTTCGTGCGAGATAAAAGGATATTCTCCGAACGAGACTCTTGGGGCAATTTGTCAGAGTATTATAGGTGGAAGCAAATGATTTCCAGTCCGATCAACGATAAAGCCGAGAGTAAGAGAAAAACGAATCTCGATCAACACTTGGTGCGTGGTTGAGTGGCGAAAACTCATCCCAGAGATGTGCAGTGGGTCATCCCTTTGGGCTTCGGGACAAATCGTGCACGAGCACTCCCTACACATGGTTTCATCAAACACGAGATGGACCACGAGAGATGCAGAGTTGCATTGTTCAGCAAATCAACCGAACAATGGGGGGGCACAAAGAGACATTCGAGCGACCAGAGTGTGGTGATGATGGCACCGGTAGACATCCGAACTTTCAATTGATCCGCCGCACGTGGCCAACCGGTCAACATATAGTAACACACCATCATAAATTCCTGCGCGAATTCGAGATGCGTAAGTAGCTAGTGCTAGAGTTCTTTCTCAGGCAACTTGCCCGAGGATGTGAATCTAAGCCTTTGAACAAAAGGGACCCACACTCTCTTCCCTTTCTAGCTTTCTTAACCAGTCGCAAATACATGCCATCAGGGGCTACACTTTATTCTGGGAGAAGGATGTCCGTTTCGTACCTATGCAATGTATAGCACCTGAAATCCCATCCGCGGAGCATTTAAGGGAAGGGACAGCCGGACGACAAAAAGCTTGTCGTCCATGTACCATATTCATGGTAGCAATAGATATCCTTGTTCCTTGCGGTCCGGAAATGCGGTAATCTTGATTCCTAAGCAAAGGGCCCACATCAAAAGCGCCCCTACGCAATGAGACTGACGAATGGAAAAGCGCCATGATGGCCAGACTACCGGGTTCCTACAGGAAAATTACTTTCTAGATTACGTGCCCCGGCTTCACACGGAGAACAAGCAGGTGAGGAGGAAGAAGGCGCTCGAGAGAAAGCATATTACATAATAGGCACAAGAATGTCACAGCCAAAGCTGTAACAACATTTTAATGTCTTTTCTCTTTTGCCGCTTCCTTCTTTTCATTTGCAGCGTAAGATATCTATTCTAAGCACTCCCACCGCCCGGAAATTCTTTCCAAATTTCGTGCGAGATAAAAGGATATTCTCCGAACGAGACTCTTGGGGCAATTTGTCAGAGTATTATAGGTGGAAGCAAATGATTTCCAGTCCGATCAACGATATAGCCGAGAGTAAGAGAAAAACGAATCTCGATCAACACTTGGTGCGTGGTTGAGTGGCGAAAACTCATCCCAGAGATGTGCAGTGGGTCATCCCTTTGGGCTTCGGGACAAATCGTGCACGAGCACTCCCTACACATGGTTTCATCAAACACGAGATGGACCACGAGAGATGCAGAGATGCATTGTTCAGCAAATCAACCGAACAATGGGGGGCACAAAGAGACATTCGAGCGACCAGAGTGTGGTGATGATGGCACCGGTAGACATCCGAACTTTCAATTGATCCGCCGCACGTGGCCAACCGGTCAACATATAGTAAGACACCATCATAAATTCCTGCGCGAATTCGAGATGCGTAAGTAGCTAGTGCTAGAGTTCTTTCTCAGGCAACTTGCCCGAGGATGTGAATCTAAGCCTTTGAACAAAAGGGACCCACACTCTCTTCCCTTTCTAGCTTTCTTAACCAGTCGCAAATACATGCCATCAGGGGCTACACTTTATTCTGGGAGAAGGATGTCCGTTTCGTACCTATGCAATGTATAGCACCTGAAATCCCATCCGCGGAGCATTTAAGGGAAGGGACAGCCGGACGACAAAAAGCTTGTCGTCCATGTACCATATTCATGGTAGCAATAGATATCCTTGTTCCTTGCGGTCCGGAAATGCGGTAATCTTGATTCCTAAGCAAAGGGCCCACATCAAAAGCGCCCCTACGCAATGAGACTGACGAATGGAAAAGCGCCATGATGGCCAGACTACCGGGTTCCTACAGGAAAATTACTTTCTAGATTACGTGCCCCGGCTTCACACGGAGAACAAGCAGGTGAGGAGGAAGAAGGCGCTCGAGAGAAAGCATATTACATAATAGGCACAAGAATGTCACAGCCAAAGCTGTAACAACATTTTAATGTCTTTTCTCTTTTGCCGCTTCCTTCTTTTCATTTGCAGCGTAAGATATCTATTCTAAGCACTCCCACCGCCCGGAAATTCTTTCCAAATTTCGTGCGAGATAAAAGGATATTCTCCGAACGAGACTCTTGGGGCAATTTGTCAGAGTATTATAGGTGGAAGCAAATGATTTCCAGTCCGATCAACGATATAGCCGAGAGTAAGAGAAAAACGAATCTCGATCAACACTTGGTGCGTGGTTGAGTGGCGAAAACTCATCCCAGAGATGTGCAGTGGGTCATCCCTTTGGGCTTCGGGACAAATCGTGCACGAGCACTCCCTACACATGGTTTCATCAAACACGAGATGGACCACGAGAGATGCAGAGATGCATTGTTCAGCAAATCAACCGAACAATGGGGGGCACAAAGAGACATTCGAGCGACCAGAGTGTGGTGATGATGGCACCGGTAGACATCCGAACTTTCAATTGATCCGCCGCACGTGGCCAACCGGTCAACATATAGTAAGACACCATCATAAATTCCTGCGCGAATTCGAGATGCGTAAGTAGCTAGTGCTAGAGTTCTTTCTCAGGCAACTTGCCCGAGGATGTGAATCTAAGCCTTTGAACAAAAGGGACCCACACTCTCTTCCCTTTCTAGCTTTCTTAACCAGTCGCAAATACATGCCATCAGGGGCTACACTTTATTCTGGGAGAAGGATGTCCGTTTCGTACCTATGCAATGTATAGCACCTGAAATCCCATCCGCGGAGCATTTAAGGGAAGGGACAGCCGGACGACAAAAAGCTTGTCGTCCATGTACCATATTCATGGTAGCAATAGATATCCTTGTTCCTTGCGGTCCGGAAATGCGGTAATCTTGATTCCTAAGCAAAGGGCCCACATCAAAAGCGCCCCTACGCAATGAGACTGACGAATGGAAAAGCGCCATGATGGCCAGACTACCGGGTTCCTACAGGAAAATTACTTTCTAGATTACGTGCCCCGGCTTCACACGGAGAACAAGCAGGTGAGGAGGAAGAAGGCGCTCGAGAGAAAGCATATTACATAATAGGCACAAGAATTTCACAGCCAAAGCTGTAACAATATTTTAATGTCTTTTCTCTTTTGCCGCTTCCTTCTTTTCATTTGCAGCGTAAGATATCTATTCTAAGCACTCCCACCGCCCGGAAATTCTTTCCAAATTTCGTGCGAGATAAAAGGATATTCTCCGAACGAGACTCTTGGGGCAATTTGTCAGAGTATTATAGGTGGAAGCAAATGATTTCCAGTCCGATCAACCATATAGCCGAGAGTAAGAGAAAAACGAATCTCGATCAACACTTGGTGCGTGGTTGAGTGGCGAAAACTCGTCCCAGAGATGTGCAGTGGGTCATCCCTTTGGGCTTCGGGACAAATCGTGCACGAGCACTCCCTACACATGGTTTCATCAAACACGAGATGGACCACGAGAGATGCAGAGTTGCATTGTTCAGCAAATCAACCGAACAATGGGGGGGCACAAAGAGACATTCGAGCGACCAGAGTGTGGTGATGATGGCACCGGTAGACATCCGAACTTTCAATTGATCCGCCGCACGTGGCCAACCGGTCAACATATAGTAACACACCATCATAAATTCCTGCGCGAATTCGAGATGCGTAAGTAGCTAGTGCTAGAGTTCTTTCTCAGGCAACTTGCCCGAGGATGTGAATCTAAGCCTTTGAACAAAAGGGACCCACACTCTCTTCCCTTTCTAGCTTTCTTAACCAGTCGCAAATACATGCCATCAGGGGCTACACTTTATTCTGGGAGAAGGATGTCCGTTTCGTACCTATGCAATGTATAGCACCTGAAATCCCATCCGCGGAGCATTTAAGGGAAGGGACAGCCGGACGACAAAAAGCTTGTCGTCCATGTACCATATTCATGGTAGCAATAGATATCCTTGTTCCTTGCGGTCCGGAAATGCGGTAATCTTGATTCCTAAGCAAAGGGCCCACATCAAAAGCGCCCCTACGCAATGAGACTGACGAATGGAAAAGCGCCATGATGGCCAGACTACCGGGTTCCTACAGGAAAATTACTTTCTAGATTACGTGCCCCGGCTTCACACGGAGTACAAGCAGGTGAGGAGGAAGAAGGCGCTCGAGAGAAAGCATATTACATAATAGGCACAAGAATTTCACAGCCAAAGCTGTAACAACATTTTAATGTCTTTTCTCTTTTGCCGCTTCCTTCTTTTCATTTGCAGCGTAAGATATCTATTCTAAGCACTCCCACCGCCCGGAAATTCTTTCCAAATTTCGTGCGAGATAAAAGGATATTCTCCGAACGAGACTCTTGGGGCAATTTGTCAGAGTATTATAGGTGGAAGCAAATGATTTCCAGTCCGATCAACCATATAGCCGAGAGTAAGAGAAAAACGAATCTCGATCAACACTTGGTGCGTGGTTGAGTGGCGAAAACTCGTCCCAGAGATGTGCAGTGGGTCATCCCTTTGGGCTTCGGGACAAATCGTGCACGAGCACTCCCTACACATGGTTTCATCAAACACGAGATGGACCACGAGAGATGAAGAGTTGCATTGTTCAGCAAATCAACCGAACAATGGGGGGGCACAAAGAGACATTCGAGCGACCAGAGTGTGGTGATGATGGCACCGGTAGACATCCGAACTTTCAATTGATCCGCCGCACGTGGCCAACCGGTCAACATATAGTAACACACCATCATAAATTCCTGCGCGAATTCGAGATGCGTAAGTAGCTAGTGCTAGAGTTCTTTCTCAGGCAACTTGCCCGAGGATGTGAATCTAAGCCTTTGAACAAAAGGGACCCACACTCTCTTCCCTTTCTAGCTTTCTTAACCAGTCGCAAATACATGCCATCAGGGGCTACACTTTATTCTGGGAGAAGGATGTCCGTTTCGTACCTATGCAATGTATAGCACCTGAAATCCCATCCGAGGAGCATTTAAGGGAAGGGACAGCCGGACGACAAAAAGCTTGTCGTCCATGTACCATATTCATGGTAGCAATAGATATCCTTGTTCCTTGCGGTCCGGAAATGCGGTAATCTTGATTCCTAAGCAAAGGGCCCACATCAAAAGCACCCCTACGCAACGAGACTGCCGAATGGAAAAGCGCCATGATGGCCAGACTACCGGGTTCCTACAGGAAAATTACTTTCTAGATTACGTGCCCCGGCTTCACACGGAGAACAAGCAGGTGAGGAGGAAGAAGGCGCTCGAGAGAAAGCATATTACATAATTGGCACAAGAATGTCACAGCCAAAGCTGTAACAACATTTTAATGTCTTTTCTCTTTTGCCGCTTCCTTCTTTTCATTTGCAGCGTAAGATATCTATTCTAAGCACTCCCACAGCCCGGAAATTCTTTCCAAATTTCGTGCGAGATAAAAGGATATTCTCCGAACGAGACTCTTGGGGCAATTTGTCAGAGTATTATAGGTGGAAGCAAATGATTTCCAGTCCGATCAACGATATAGCCGAGAGTAAGAGAAAAACGAATCTCGATCAACACTTGGTGCGTGGTTGAGTGGCGAAAACTCGTCCCAGAGATGTGCAGTGGGTCATCCCTTTGGGCTTCGGGACAAATCGTGCACGAGCACTCCCTACACATGGTTTCATCAAACACGAGATGGACCACGAGAGATGCAGAGTTGCATTGTTCAGCAAATCAACCGAACAATGGGGGGCACAAAGAGACATTCGAGCGACCAGAGTGTGGTGATGATGGCACCGGTAGACATCCGAACTTTCAATTGATCCGCCGCACGTGGCCAACCGGTCAACATATAGTAACACACCATCATAAATTCCTGCGCGAATTCGAGATGATTCTTTCTCAGGCAACTTGCCCGAGGATGTGAATCTAAGCCTTTGAACAAAAGGGACCCACACTCTCTTCCCTTTCTAGCTTTCTTAACCAGTCGCAAATACATGCCATCAGGGGCTACACTTTATTCTGGGAGAAGGATGTCCGTTTCGTACCTATGCAATGTATAGCACCTGAAATCCCATCCGAGGAGCATTTAAGGGAAGGGACAGCCGGACGACAAAAAGCTTGTCGTCCATGTACCATATTCATGGTAGCAATAGATATCCTTGTTCCTTGCGGTCCGGAAATGCGGTAATCTTGATTCCTAAGCAAAGGGCCCACATCAAAAGCGCCCCTACGCAACGAGACTGCCGAATGTAAAAGCGCCATGATGGCCAGACTACCGGGTTCCTACAGGAAAATTACTTTCTAGATTACGTGCCCCGGCTTCACACGGAGAACAAGCAGTTGAGGAGGAAGAAGGCGCTCAAGAGAAAGCATATTACATAATAGGCACAAGAATGTCACAGCCAAAGCTGTAACAACATTTTAATGTCTTTTCTCTTTTGCCGCTTCCTTCTTTTCATTTGCAGCGTAAGATATCTATTCTAAGCACTCCCACCGCCCGGAAATTCTTTCCAAATTTCGTGCGAGATAAAAGGATATTCTCCGAACGAGACTCTTGGGGCAATTTGTCAGAGTATTATAGGTGGAAGCAAATGATTTCCAGTCCGATCAACGATATAGCCGAGAGTAAGAGAAAAACGAATCTCGATCAACACTTGGTGCGTGGTTGAGTGGCGAAAACTCGTCCCAGAGATGTGCAGTGGGTCATCCCTTTGGGCTTCGGGACAAATCGTGCACGAGCACTCCCTACACAGGGTTTCATCAAACACGAGATGGACCACGAGAGATGCAGAGTTGCATTGTTCAGCAAATCAACCGAACAATGGGGGGCACAAAGAGACATTCGAGCGACCAGAGTGTGGTGATGATGGCACCGGTAGACATCCGAACTTTCAATTGATCCGCCGCACGTGGCCAACCGGTCAACATATAGTAACACACCATCATAAATTCCTGCGCGAATTCGAGATGATTCTTTCTCAGGCAACTTGCCCGAGGATGTGAATCTAAGCCTTTGAACAAAAGGGACCCACACTCTCTTCCCTTTCTAGCTTTCTTAACCAGTCGCAAATACATGCCATCAGGGGCTACACTTTATTCTGGGAGAAGGATGTCCGTTTCGTACCTATGCAATGTATAGCACCTGAAATCCCATCCGAGGAGCATTTAAGGGAAGGGACAGCCGGACGACAAAAAGCTTGTCGTCCATGTACCATATTCATGGTAGCAATAGATATCCTTGTTCCTTGCGGTCCGGAAATGCGGTAATCTTGATTCCTAAGCAAAGGGCCCACATCAAAAGCGCCCCTACGCAACGAGACTGCCGAATGTAAAAGCGCCATGATGGCCAGACTACCGGGTTCCTACAGGAAAATTACTTTCTAGATTACGTGCCCCGGCTTCACACGGAGAACAAGCAGTTGAGGAGGAAGAAGGCGCTCGAGAGAAAGCATATTACATAATAGGCACAAGAATGTCACAGCCAAAGCTGTAACAACATTTTAATGTCTTTTCTCTTTTGCCGCTTCCTTCTTTTCATTTGCAGCGTAAGATATCTATTCTAAGCACTCCCACCGCCCGGAAATTCTTTCCAAATTTCGTGCGAGATAAAAGGATATTCTCCGAACGAGACTCTTGGGGCAATTTGTCAGAGTATTATAGGTGGAAGCAAATGATTTCCAGTCCGATCAACGATATAGCCGAGAGTAAGAGAAAAACGAATCTCGATCAACACTTGGTGCGTGGTTGAGTGGCGAAAACTCGTCCCAGAGATGTGCAGTGGGTCATCCCTTTGGGCTTCGGGACAAATCGTGCACGAGCACTCCCTACACAGGGTTTCATCAAACACGAGATGGACCACGAGAGATGCAGAGTTGCATTGTTCAGCAAATCAACCGAACAATGGGGGGCACAAAGAGACATTCGAGCGACCAGAGTGTGGTGATGATGGCACCGGTAGACATCCGAACTTTCAATTGATCCGCCGCACGTGGCCAACCGGTCAACATATAGTAACACACCATCATAAATTCCTGCGCGAATTCGAGATGATTCTTTCTCAGGCAACTTGCCCGAGGATGTGAATCTAAGCCTTTGAACAAAAGGGACCCACACTCTCTTCCCTTTCTAGCTTTCTTAACCAGTCGCAAATACATGCCATCAGGGGCTACACTTTATTCTGGGAGAAGGATGTCCGTTTCGTACCTATGCAATGTATAGCACCTGAAATCCCATCCGAGGAGCATTTAAGGGAAGGGACAGCCGGACGACAAAAAGCTTGTCGTCCATGTACCATATTCATGGTAGCAATAGATATCCTTGTTCCTTGCGGTCTAGAAATGCGGTAATCTTGATTCCTAAGCAAAGGGCCCACATCAAAAGCGCCCCTACGCAAGGAGACTGACGAATGGAAAAGCGCCATGATGGCCAGACTACCGGGTTCCTACAGGAAAATTACTTTCTAGATTACGTGCCCCGGCTTCACACGGAGAACAAGCAGGTGAGGAGGAAGAAGGCGCTCGAGAGAAAGCATATTACATAATAGGCACAAGAATGTCACAGCCAAAGCTGTAACAACATTTTAATGTCTTTTCTCTTTTGCCGCTTCCTTCTTTTCATTTGCAGCGTAAGATATCTATTCTAAGCACTCCCACCGCCCGGAAATTCTTTTCAAATTTCGTGCGAGATAAAAGGATATTCTCCGAACGAGACTCTTGGGGCAATTTGTCAGAGTATTATAGGTGGAAGCAAATGATTTCCAGTCCGATCAACGATATAGCCGAGAGTAAGAGAAAAACGAATCTCGATCAACACTTGGTGCGTGGTTGAGTGGCGACAACTCGTCCCAGAGATGTGCAGTGGGTCATCCCTTTGGGCTTCGGGACAAATCGTGCACGAGCACTCCCTACACATGGTTTCATCAAACACGAGATGGACCACGAGAGATGCAGAGTTGCATTGTTCAGCAAATCAACCGAACAATGGGGGGGCACAAAGAGACATTCGAGCGACCAGAGTGTGGTGATGATGGCACCGGTAGACATCCGAACTTTCAATTGATCCGCCGCACGTGGCCAACCGGTCAACATATAGTAACACACCATCATAAATTCCTGCGCGAATTCGAGATGCGTAAGTAGCTAGTGCTAGAGTTCTTTCTCAGGCAACTTGCCCGAGGATGTGAATCTAAGCCTTTGAACAAAAGGGACCCACACTCTCTTCCCTTTCTAGCTTTCTTAACCAGTCGCAAATACATGCCATCAGGGGCTACACTTTATTCTGGGAGAAGGATGTCCGTTTCATACCTATGCAATGTATAGCACCTGAAATCCCATCCGAGGAGCATTTAAGGGAAGGGACAGCCGGACGACAAAAAGCTTGTCGTCCATGTACCATATTCATGGTAGCAATAGATATCCTTGTTCCTTGCGGTCGAGAAATGCGGTAATCTTGATTCCTAAGCAAAGGGCCCACTTCAAAAGCGCCCCTACGCAAGGAGACTGACGAATGGAAAAGCGCCATGATGGCCAGACTACCGGGTTCCTACAGGAAAATTACTTTCTAGATTACGTGCCCCGGCTTCACACGGAGAACAAGCAGGTGAGGAGGAAGAAGGCGCTCGAGAGAAAGCATATTACATAATAGGCACAAGAATGTCACAGCCAAAGCTGTAACAACATTTTAATGTCTTTTCTCTTTTGCCGCTTCCTTCTTTTCATTTGCAGCGTAAGATATCTATTCTAAGCACTCCCACCGCCCGGAAATTCTTTCCAAATTTCGTGCGAGATAAAAGGATATTCTCCGAACGAGACTCTTGGGGCAATTTGTCAGAGTATTATAGGTGGAAGCAAATGATTTCCAGTCCGATCAACCATATAGCCGAGAGTAAGAGAAAAACGAATCTCGATCAACACTTGGTGCGTGGTTGAGTGGCGAAAACTCGTCCCAGAGATGTGCAGTGGGTCATCCCTTTGGGCTTCGGGACAAATCGTGCACGAGCACTCCCTACACATGGTTTCATCAAACACGAGATGGACCACGAGAGATGCAGAGTTGAATTGTTCAGCAAATCAACCGAACAATGGGGGCCCACAAAGAGACATTCGAGCGACCAGAGTGTGGTGATGATGGCACCGATAGACATCCGAACTTTCAATTGATCCGCCGCACGTGGCCAACCGGTCAACATATAGTAACACACCATCATAAATTCCTGCGCGAATTCGAGATGCGTAAGTAGCTAGTACTAGAGTTCTTTCTCAGACAACTTGCCCGAGGATGTGAATCTAAGCCTTTGAACAAAAGGGACCCACACTCTCTTCCCTTTCTAGCTTTCTTAACCAGTCGCAAATACATGCCATCAGGGGCTACACTTTATTCTGGGAGAAGGATGTCCGTTTCGTACCTATGCAATGTATAGCACCTGAAATCCCATCCGAGGAGCATTTAAGGGAAGGGACAGCCGGAAGACAAAAAGCTTGTCGTCCATGTACCATATTCATGGTAGCAATAGATATCCTTGTTCCTTGCGGTCCGGAAATGCGGTAATCTTGATTCCTAAGCAAAGAAATGAGACTGACAAATGGAAAAGCGCAATGATGGCCAGACTACCGGGTTCCTACAGGAAAATTACTTTCTAGATTACGTGCCCCGGCTTCACACGGAGAACAAGCAGGTGAGGAGGAAGAAGGCGCTCGAGAGAAAGCATATTACATAATTGGCACAAGAATGTCACAGCCAAAGCTGTAACAACATTTTAATGCCTTTTCTCTTTTGCCGCTTCCTTCTTTTCATTTGAAGCGTAAGATATCTATTCTAAGCACTCCCACCGCCCGGAAATTCTTTCCAAATTTCGTGCGAGATAAAAGGATATTCTCCGAACGAGACTCTTGGGGCAATTTGTCAGAGTATTATAGGTGGAAGCAAATGATTTCCAGTCCGATCAACGATATAGCCGAGAGTAAGAGAAAAATGAATCTCGATCAACACTTGGTGCGTGGTTGAGTGGCGAAAACTCGTCCCAGAGATGTGCAGTGGGTCATCCCTTTGGGCTTCAGGACAAATCGTGCACGAGCACTCCCTACACATGGTTTCATCAAACACGAGATGGACCACGAGAGATGCAGAGTTGAATTGTTCAGCAAATCAACCGAACAATGGGGGCCCACAAAGAGACATTCGAGCGACCAGAGTGTGGTGATGATGGCACCGGTAGACATCCGAACTTTCAATTGATCAGCCGCACGTGGCCAACCGGTCAACATATAGTAACACACCATCATAAATTCCTGCGCGAATTCGAGATGCGTAAGTAGCTAGTGCTAGAGTTCTTTCTCAGACAACTTGCCCGAGGATGTGAATCTAAGCCTTTGAACAAAAGGGACCCACACTCTCTTCCCTTTCTAGCTTTCTTAACCAGTCGCAAATACATGCTATCAGGGGCTACACTTTATTCTGGGAGAAGGATGTCCGTTTCGTACCTATGCAATGTATAGCACCTGAAATCCCATCCGAGGAGCATTTAAGGGAAGGGACAGCCGGACGATAAAACGCTTGTCGTCCATGTACCATATTCATGGTAGCAATAGATATCCTTGTTCCTTGCGGTCGAGAAATGCGGTAATCTTGATTCCTAAGCAAAGGGCCCACTTCAAAAGCGCCCCTACGCAAGGAGACTGACGAATGGAAAAGCGCCATGATGGCCAGACTACCGGGTTCCTACAGGAAAATTACTTTCTAGATTACGTGCCCCGGCTTCACACGGAAAACAAGCAGGTGGGGAGGAAGAAGGCGTTCGAGAGAAAGCATATTACATAATAGGCACAAGAATGTCACAGCCAAAGCTGTAACAACATTTTAATGCCTTTTCTCTTTTGCCGCTTCCTTCTTTTCATTTGAAGCGTAAGATATCTATTCTAAGCACTCTCACCGCCCGGAAATTCTTTCCAAATTTCGTGCGAGATAAAAGGATATTCTCCGAACGAGACTCTTGGGGCAATTTGTCAGAGTATTATAGGTGGAAGCAAATGATTTCCAGTCCGATCAACGATATAGCCGAGAGTAAGAGAAAAACGAATCTCGATCAACACTTGGTGCGTGGTTGAGTGGCGAAAACTCGTCCCCAAGATGTGCAGTGGGTCATCCCATTGGGCTTCGGGACAAATCGTGCACGAGCACTCCCTACACATGGTTTCATCAAACACGAGATGGACCACGAGAGATGCAGAGTTGAATTGTTCAGCAAATCAACCGAACAATGGGGGCCCACAAAGAGACATTCGAGCGACCAGAGTGTGGTGATGATGGCACCGGTAGACATCCGAACTTTCAATTGATCAGCCGCACGTGGCCAACCGGTCAACATATAGTAACACACCATCATAAATTCCTGCGCGAATTCGAGATGCGTAAGTAGCTAGTGCTAGAGTTCTTTCTCAGACAACTTGCCCGAGGATGTGAATCTAAGCCTTTGAACAAAAGGGAAACACACTCTCTTCCCTTTCTAGCTTTCTTAACCAGTCGCAAATACATGCCATCAGGGGCTACACTTTATTCTGGGAGAAGGATGTCCGTTTCGTACCTATGCAATGTATAGCACCTGAAATCCCATCCGAGGAGCATTTAAGGGAAGGGACAGCCGGATGAAAAAAAGCTTGTCGTCCATGTACCGTATTCATGGTAGCAATAGATATCCTTGTTCCTTGCGGTCCGGAAATGCGGTAATCTTGATTCCTAAGCAAAGAAATGAGACTGACGAATGGAAAAGCGCCATGATGGCCAGACTACCGGGTTCCTACAGGAAAATTACTTTCTAGATTACGTGCCCCGGCTTCACACGGAAAACAAGCAGGTGAGGAGGAAGAAGGTGCTCGAGAGAAAGCATATTACATAATAGGCACAAGAATGTCACAGCCAAAGCTGTAACAACATTTTAATGCCTTTTCTCTTTTGCCGCTTCCTTCTTTTCATTTGAAGCGTAAGATATCTATTCTAAGCACTCTCACCGCCCGGAAATTCTTTCCAAATTTCGTGCGAGATAAAAGGATATTCTCCGAGCGAGACTCTTGGGGCAATTTGTCAGAGTATTATAGGTGGAAGCAAATGATTTCCAGTCCGATCAACGATATAGCCGAGAGTAAGAGAAAAACGAATCTCGATCAACACTTGGTGCGTGGTTGAGTGGCGAAAACTCGTCCCAGAGATGTGCAGTGGGTCATCCCATTGGGCTTCGGGACAAATCGTGCACGAGCACTCCCTACACATGGTTTCATCAAACACGAGATGGACCACGAGAGATGCAGAGTTGAATTGTTCAGCAAATCAACCGAACAATGGGGGCCCACAAAGAGACATTCCAGCGACCAGAGTGTGGTGATGATGGCACCTGTAGACATCCGAACTTTCAATTGATCCGCCGCACGTGGCCAACCGGTCAACATATAGTAACACACCATCATAAATTCCTGCGCGAATTCGAGATGCGTAAGTAGCTAGTGCTAGAGTTCTTTCTCAGACAACTTGCCCGAGGATGTGAATCTAAACCTTTGAACAAAAGGGACCCACACTCTCTTCCCTTTCTAGCTTTCTGAACCAGTCGCAAATACATGCCATCAGGGGCTACACTTTATTCTGGGAGAAGGATGTCCGTTTCGTACCTATGCAATGTATAGCACCTGAAATCCCATCCGAGGAGCATTTAAGGGAAGGGACAACCGGATGACAAAAAGCTTGTCGTCCATGTACCGTATTCATGGTAGCAATAGATATCCTTGTTCCTTGCGGTCCGGAAATGCGGTAATCTTGATTCCTAAGCAAAGAAATGAGACTGACGAATGGAAAAGCGCCATGATGGCCAGACTACCGGGTCCCTACAGGAAAATTACTTTCTAGATTACGTGCCCCGGCTTCACACGGAAAACAAGCAGGTGAGGAGGAAGAAGGCGCTCGAGAGAAAGCATATTACATAATAGGCACAAGAATGTCACAGCCAAAGCTGTAACAACATTTTAATGCCATTTCTCTTTTGCCGCTTCCTTCTTTTCATTTGAAGCGTAAGATATCTATTCTAAGCACTCCCACCGCCCAGAAATTCTTTCCAAATTTCGTGCGAGATAAAAGGATATTCTCCGAACGAGACTCTTGGGGCAATTTGTCAGAGTATTATAGGTGGAAGCAAATGATTTCCAGTCCGATCAACGATATAGCCGAGAGTAAGAGAAAAACGAATCTCGATCAACACTTGGTGCGTGGTTGAGTGGCGAAAACTCGTCCCCCAGATGTGCAGTGGGTCATCCCATTGGGCTTCGGGACAAATCGTGCACGAGCACTCCCTACACATGGTTTCATCAAACACGAGATGGACCACGAGAGATGCAGAGTTGAATTGTTCAGCAAATCAACCGAACAATGGGGGCCCACAAAGAGACATTCGAGCGACCAGAGTGTGGTGATGATGGCACCGGTAGACATCCGAACTTTCAATTGATCCGCCGCACGTGGCCAACCGGTCAACATATAGTAACACACCATCATAAATTCCTGCGCGAATTCGAGATGCGTAAGTAGCTAGTGCTAGAGTTCTTTCTCAGACAACTTGCCCGAGGATGTGAATCTAAGCCTTTGAACAAAAGGGACCCACACTCTCTTCCCTTTCTAGCTTTCTTAACCAGTCGCAAATACATGCCATCAGGGGCTACACTTTATTCTGGGAGAAGGATGTCCGTTTCGTACCTATGCAATGTATAGCACCTGAAATCCCATCCGAGGAGCATTTAAGGGAAGGGACAGCCGGAAGACAAAAAGCTTGTCGTCCATGTACCATATTCATGGTAGCAATAGATATCCTTGTTCCTTGCGGTCCGGAAATGCGGTAATCTTGATTCCTAAGCAAAGAAATGAGACTGACGAATGGAAAAGCGCCATGATGGCCAGACTACCGGGTTCCTACAGGAAAATTACTTTCTAGATTACGTGCCCCGGCTTCACACGGAAAACAAGCAGGTGAGGAGGAAGAAGGCGCTCGAGAGAAAGCATATTACATAATAGGCACAAGAATGTCACAGCCAAAGCTGTAACAACATTTTAATGCCATTTCTCTTTTGCCGCTTCCTTCTTTTCATTTGAAGCGTAAGATATCTATTCTAAGCACTCCCACCGCCCGGAAATTCTTTCCAAATTTCGTGCGAGATAAAAGGATATTCTCCGAACGAGACTCTTGGGGCAATTTGTCAGAGTATTATAGGTGGAAGCAAATGATTTCCAGTCCGATCAACGATATAGCCGAGAGTAAGAGAAAAACGAATCTCGATCAACACTTGGTGCGTGGTTGAGTGGCGAAAACTCGTCCCCAAGATGTGCAGTGGGTCATCCCATTGGGCTTCGGAACAAATCGTGCACGAGCACTCCCTACACATGGTTTTATCAAACACGAGATGGACCACTAGAGATGCAGAGTTGAATTGTTCAGCAAATCAACCGAACAATGGGGGCACACAAAGAGACATTCGAGCGACCAGAGTGTGGTGATGATGGCACCGGTAGACATCCGAACTTTCAATTGATCCGCCCCACGTGGCCAACCGGTCAACATATAGTAACACACCATCATAAATTCCTGCGCGAATTTGAGATGCGTAAGTAGGTAGTGCTAGAGTTCTTTCTCAGACAACTTGCCCGAGGATGTGAATCTAAGCCTTTGAACAAAAGGGACCCACACTCTCTTCCCTTTCTAGATTTCTTAACCAGTCGCAAATACATGCCATCAGGGGCTACACTTTATTCTGGGAGAAGGATGTCCGTTTCGTACCTATGCAATGTATAGCACCTGAAATCCCATCCGAGGAGCATTTAAGGGAAGGGACAGCCGGACGACAAAAAGCTTGTCGTCCATGTACCATATTCATGGTAGCAATAGATATCCTTGTTCCTTGCGGTCCGGAAATGCGGTAATCTTGATTCCTAAGCAAAGGGCCCACATCAAAAGCACCTCTACGCAATGAGACTGGCGAATGGAAAAGCGCCATGATGGCCGGACTACCGGGTTCCTACAGGAAAATTACTTTCTAGTTTACGTGCCCCGGATTCACACGGAAAACAAGCAGGTGGGGAGGAAGAAGGCGTTCGAGAGAAAGCATATTACATAATAGGCACAAGAATGTCACAGCCAAAGCTGTAACAACATTTTAATGTCTTTTCTCTTTTGCCGCTTCCTTCTTTTCATTTGCAGCGTAAGATATCTATTCTAAGCACTCCCACCGCCCGGAAATTCTTTCCAAATTTCGTGCGAGATAAAAGGATATTCTCCGAACGAGACTCTTGGGGCAATTTGTCAGAGTATTATAGGTGGAAGCAAATGATTTCCAGTCCGATCAACGATATAGCCGAGAGTAAGAGAAAAATGAATCTCGATCAACACTTGGTGCGTGGTTGAGTGGCGAAAACTCGTCCCCAAGATGTGCAGTGGGTCATCCCATTGGGCTTCGGGACAAATCGTGCACGACCACTCCCTACACATGGTTTCATCAAACACGAGATGGACCAGGAGAGATGCGGAGTTGAATTGTTCAGCAAATCAACCGAACAATGGGGGCCCACAAAGAGACATTCGAGCGACCAGAGTGTGGTGATGATGGCACCGGTAGACATCCGAACTTTCAATTGATCCGCCGCACGTGGCCAACCGGTCAACATATAGTAACACACCATCATAAATTCCTGCGCGAATTCGAGATGCGTAAGTAGCTAGTGCTAGAGTTCTTTCTCAGACAACTTGCCCGAGGATGTGAATCTAAGCCTTTGAACAAAAGGGACCCACACTCTCTTCCCTTTCTAGCTTTCTTAACCAGTCGCAAATACATGCCATCAGGGGCTACACTTTATTCTGGGAGAAGGATGTCCGTTTCGTACCTATGCAATGTATAGCACCTGAAATCCCATCCGAGGAGCATTTAAGGGAAGGGACAGCCGGAGACAAAAAGCTTGTCGTCCATGTACCATATTCATGGTAGCAATAGATATCCTTGTTCCTTGCGGTCCGGAAATGCGGTAATCTTGATTCCTAAGCAAAGGGCCCACATCAAAAGCACCTCTACGCAATGAGACTGGCGAATGGAAAAGCGCCATGATGGCCAGACTACCGGGTTCCTACAGGAAAATTACTTTCTAGATTACGTGCCCCGGCTTCACACGGAAAACAAGCAGGTGGGGAGGAAGAAGGCGTTCGAGAGAAAGCATATTACATAATAGGCACAAGAATGTCACAGCCAAAGCTGTAACAACATTTTAATGCCTTTTCTCTTTTGCCGCTTCCTTCTTTTCATTTGAAGCGTAAGATATCTATTCTAAGCACTCTCACCGCCCGGAAATTCTTTCCAAATTTCGTGCGAGATAAAAGGATATTCTCCGAACGAGACTCTTGGGGCAATTTGTCAGAGTATTATAGGTGGAAGCAAATGATTTCCAGTCCGATCAACGATATAGCCGAGAGTAAGAGAAAAACGAATCTCGATCAACACTTGGTGCGTGGTTGAGTGGCGAAAACTCGTCCCCAAGATGTGCAGTGGGTCATCCCATTGGGCTTCGGGACAAATCGTGCACGAGCACTCCCTACACATGGTTTCATCAAACACGAGATGGACCATGAGAGATGCAGAGTTGAATTGTTCAGCAAATCAACCGAACAATGGGGGCCCACAAAGAGACATTCCAGCGACCAGAGTGTGGTGATGATGGCACTGGTAGACATCCGAACTTTCAATTGATCCGCCGCACGTGGCCAACCGGTCAACATATAGTAACACACCATCATAAATTCCTGCGCGAATTCGAGATGCGTAAGTAGCTAGTGCTAGAGTTCTTTCTCAGACAACTTGCCCGAGGATGTGAATCTAAGCCTTTGAACAAAAGGGACCCACACTCTCTTCCCTTTCTAGCTTTCTTAACCAGTCGCAAATACATGCCATCAGGGGCTACACTTTATTCTGGGAGAAGGATGTCCGTTTCGTACCTATGCAATGTATAGCACCTGAAATCCCATCCGAGGAGCATTTAAGGGAAGGGACAGCCGGAGACAAAAAGCTTGTCGTCCATGTACCATATTCATGGTAGCAATAGATATCCTTGTTCCTTGCGGTCCGGAAATGCGGTAATCTTGATTCCTAAGCAAAGAAATGAGACTGACGAATGGAAAAGCGCCATGATGGCCAGACTACCGGGTTCCTACAGGAAAATTACTTTCTAGATTACGTGCCCCGGCTTCACACGGAAAACAAGCAGGTGAGGAGGAAGAAGGCGTTCGAGAGAAAGCATATTACATAATAGGCACAAGAATGTCACAGCCAAAGCTGTAACAACATTTTAATGCCTTTTCTCTTTTGCCACTTCCTTCTTTTCATTTGCAGCGTAAGATATCTATTCTAAGCACTCCCACCGCCCGGAAATTCTTTCCAAATTTCGTGCGAGATAAAAGGATATTCTCCGAACGAGACTCTTGGGGCAATTTGTCAGAGTATTATAGGTGGAAGCAAATGATTTCCAGTCCGATCAACGATATAGCCGAGAGTAAGAGAAAAACGAATCTCGATCAACACTTGGTGCGTGGTTGAGTGGCGAAAACTGGTCCCCAAGATGTGCAGTGGGTCATCCCATTGGGCTTCGGGACAAATCGTGCACGAGCACTCCCTACACATGGTTTCATCAAACACGAGATGGACCAAGAGAGATGCGGAGTTGAATTGTTCAGCAAATCAACCGAACAATGGGGGGCACAAAGAGACATTCGAGCGACCAGAGTGTGGTGATGATGGCACCGGTAGACATCCGAACTTTCAATTGATCCGCCGCACGTGGCCAACCGGTCAACATATAGTAACACACCATCATAAATTCCTGCGCGAATTCGAGATGCGTAAGTAGCTAGTGCTAGAGTTCTTTCTCAGACAACTTGCCCGAGGATGTGAATCTAAGCCTTTGAACAAAAGGGACCCACACTCTCTTCCCTTTCTAGCTTTCTTAACCAGTCGCAAATACATGCCATCAGGGGCTACACTTTATTCTGGGAGAAGGATGTCCGTTTCGTACCTATGCAATGTATAGCACCTGAAATCCCATCCGAGGAGCATTTAAGGGAAGGGACAGCCGGAGACAAAAAGCTTGTCGTCCATGTACCATATTCATGGTAGCAATAGATATCCTTGTTCCTTGCGGTCCGGAAATGCGGTAATCTTGATTCCTAAGCAAAGAAATGAGACTGACGAATGGAAAAGCGCCATGATGGCCAGACTACCGGGTTCCTACAGGAAAATTACTTTCTAGATTACGTGCCCCGGCTTCACACGGAAAACAAGCAGGTGGGAGGAAGAAGGCGTTCGAGAGAAAGCATATTATATAATAGGCACAAGAATGTCACAGCCAAAGCTGTAACAACATTTTAATGCCTTTTCTCTTTTGCCGCTTCCTTCTTTTTATTTGAAGCGTAAGATATCTATTCTAAGCACTCCCACCGCCCGGAAATTCTTTCCAAATTTCGTGCGAGATAAAAGGATATTCTCCGAACGAGACTCTTGGGGCAATTTGTCTGAGTATTATAGGTGGAAGCAAATGATTTCCAGTCCGATCAACGATATAGCCGAGAGTAAGAGAAAAACGAATCTCGATCAACACTTGGTGCGTGGTTGAGTGGCGAAAACTCGTCCCCAAGATGTGCAGTGGGTCATCCCATTGGGCTTCGGGACAAATCGTGCACGACCACTCCCTACACATGGTTTCATCAAACAAGAGATGGACCACGAGAGATGCAGAGTTGAATTGTTCAGCAAATCAACCGAACAATGGGGGCCCACAAAGAGACATTCGAGCGACCAGAGTGTGGTGATGATGGCACCGGTAGACATCCGAACTTTCAATTGATCCGCCGCACGTGGCCAACCGGTCAACATATAGTAACACACCATCATAAATTCCTGCGCGAATTCGAGATGCGTAAGTAGCTAGTGCTAGAGTTCTTTCTCAGACAACTTGCCCGAGGATGTGAATCTAAGCCTTTGAACAAAAGGGACCCACACTCACTTCCCTTTCTAGCTTTCTTAACCAGTCGCAAATACATGCCATCAGGGGCTACACTTTATTCTGGGAGAAGGATGTCCGTTTCGTACCTATGCAATGTATAGCACCTGAAATCCCATCCGAGGAGCATTTAAGGGAAGGGACAACCGGACGACAAAAAGCTTGTCGTCCATGTACCATATTCATGGTAGCAATAGATATCCTTGTTCCTTGCGGTCCGGAAATGCGGTAATCTTGATTCCTAAGCAAAGGGCCCACATCAAAAGCACCTCTACGCAATGAGACTGGCGAATGGAAAAGCGCCATGATGGCCAGACTACCGGGTTCCTACAGGAAAATTACTTTCTAGATTACGTGCCCCGGCTTCACACGGAAAACAAGCAGGTGGGGAGGAAGAAGGCGTTCGAGAGAAAGCATATTACATAATAGGCACAAGAATGTCACAGCCAAAGCTGTAACAACATTTTAATGCCTTTTCTCTTTTGCCGCTTCCTTCTTTTCATTTGAAGCGTAAGATATCTATTCTAAGCACTCTCACCGCCCGGAAATTCTTTCCAAATTTCGTGCGAGATAAAAGGATATTCTCCGAACGAGACTCTTGGGGCAATTTGTCAGAGTATTATAGGTGGAAGCAAATGATTTCCAGTCCGATCAACGATATAGCCGAGAGTAAGAGAAAAACGAATCTCGATCAACACTTGGTGCGTGGTTGAGTGGCGAAAACTCGTCCCCAAGATGTGCAGTGGGTCATCCCATTGGGCTTCGGGACAAATCGTGCACGAGCACTCCCTACACATGGTTTCATCAAACACGAGATGGACCACGAGAGATGCGGAGTTGAATTGTTCAGCAAATCAACCGAACAATGGGGGGCACAAAGAGACATTCGAGCGACCAGAGTGTGGTGATGATGGCACCGGTAGACATCCGAACTTTCAATTGATCCGCCGCACGTGGCCAACCGGTCAACATATAGTAACACACCATCATAAATTCCTGCGCGAATTCGAGATGCGTAAGTAGCTAGTGCTAGAGTTCTTTCTCAGACAACTTGCCCGAGGATGTGAATCTAAGCCTTTGAACAAAAGGGACCCACACTCTCTTCCCTTTCTAGCTTTCTTAACCAGTCGCAAATACATGCCATCAGGGGCTACACTTTATTCTGGGAGAAGGATGTCCGTTTCGTACCTATGCAATGTATAGCACCTGAAATCCCATCCGAGGAGCATTTAAGGGAAGGGACAGCCGGAGACAAAAAGCTTGTCGTCCATGTACCATATTCATGGTAGCAATAGATATCCTTGTTCCTTGCGGTCCGGAAATGCGGTAATCTTGATTCCTAAGCAAAGAAATGAGACTGACGAATGGAAAAGCGCCATGATGGCCAGACTACCGGGTTCCTACAGGAAAATTACTTTCTAGATTACGTGCCCCGGCTTCACACGGAAAACAAGCAGGTGAGGAGGAAGAATTCGTTCGAGAGAAAGCATATTACATAATAGGCACAAGAATGTCACAGCCAAAGCTGTAACAACATTTTAATGCCTTTTCTCTTTTGCCGCTTCCTTCTTTTTATTTGAAGCGTAAGATATCTATTCTAAGCACTCCCACCGCCCGGAAATTCTTTCCAAATTTCGTGCGAGATAAAAGGATATTCTCCGAACGAGACTCTTGGGGCAATTTGTCAGAGTATTATAGGTGGAAGAAAATGATTTCCAGTCCGATCAACGATATAGCCGAGAGTAAGAGAAAAACGAATCTCGATCAACACTTGGTGCGTGGTTGAGTGGCGAAAACTCGTCCCCAAGATGTGCAGTGGGTCATCCCAGTGGGCTTCGGGACAAATCGTGCACGAGCACTCCCTACACATGGTTTAATCAAACACGAGATGGACCACGACAGATGCAGAGTTGAATTGTTCAGCAAATCAACCGAACAATGGGGGCACACAAAGAGACATTCGAGCGACCAGAGTGTGGTGATGATGGCACCGGTAGACATCCGAACTTTCAATTGATCCGCCGCACGTGGCCAACCGGTCAACATATAGTAACACACCATCATAAATTCCTGCGCGAATTCGAGATGCGTAAGTAGCTAGTGCTAGAGTTCTTTCTCAGACAACTTGCCCGAGGATGTGAATCTATGCCTTTGAACAAAAGGGACCCACACTCTCTTCCCTTTCTAGCTTTCTTAACCAGTCGCAAATACATGCCATCAGGGGCTACACTTTATTCTGGGAGAAGGATGTCCGTTTCGTAATTATGCAATGTATAGCACCTGAAATCCCATCCGAGGAGCATTTAAGGGAAGGGACAGCCGGACGACAAAAAGCTTGTCGTCCATGTACCATATTCATGGTAGCAATAGATATCCTTGTTCCTTGCGGTCCGGAAATGCGGTAATCTTGATTCCTAAGCAAAGGGCCCACATCAAAAGCACCCCTACGCAATGAGACTGGCGAATGGAAAAGCGCCATGATGGCCGGACTACCGGGTTCCTACAGGAAAATTACTTTCTAGATTACGTGCCCCCGCTGTAGGGAATTGGAAGACACGCAGCGGAAATTAACTTTAAAAATTTTTCCATTCCCAGCCAGGATCTACCGAATGTGTTTAAGTCAAGGAGAAAGAAGTGTTACCTTCGGTTTCAAGCTTTGGTCGCGACCTCAGTGTCCACTAGTCGCGACTCCTCGCCTCTGGAACTTTCAGTCGCGACCTCCTCAGCTTCTAGTCACGACCTGTCGCCTCTGGAGTTTGTAGTCACGACCTACTCTGCTTCTAGTCGCGACCTGTCGCCTCTGGAGCTTTTAGTCGCGACCTCTTCAACTTCACGTCGCGACCTGTCTCCTCTTTTCGGATTTCTGACGTTCAGATGCCCGTTTGGTCGCGACCTAAGTGTGTTCTGGTCGCGACCTTTCTTCGTGTCTGGCCGTATCGTAGAAGTCGACAGCTCAGATCGGCTTCCTCTACCGGTATCCACACGAACAGCGTTCCAATTGCGAACGACGTGCTAGCGCCTCTTGTCCCTCTAAGGCTTTCTGGAGATTCCGTCCTCACCGTCTCTATCTCGGCAGTTTCTTATCTGCAAACCTTTTGCACTCTCCCTGCCCCCTTTTCTCACGACTGAATGTGTGTGAAGAGATCTATTGTGTGTAGAACCCTAGCTCCTAATGTCAAATATATAGGAAGCTATCGGGCTTCTAATAGGGCCGGGCTTCAGAATTAATCTTATATTAATTCTGAATTAATACAATATCATATATTGCATAATTTAATAAGAAACTGATTAAATAAATATGGTTTATATTAAATCCGTCCCACAGATTTAATTCACCTATTTATTTAATTTAAAATAAAGATAAGACAGAATTATATTTGATTTATTCTCATAAATCAAAATTGAGATATCTTATCAATTTGAATTTCAAATTCAAATAGATCATATCCATTTAAATTCAAATTCAAAATGATAGAGATTTAATTTATCCTTATAAATTAAATCTTACAAATATCTCTTATATTATATATATAATATATATATAAACTAATTTATATATATATATATAAAATATATATCCACCCTAGATTATTCATTGAATTTAGACATCTCTTAGATTCAATGAATCTGGACATCATAGCTCGCATTGGGCTGTTTTGTGTGCGACCCTGTAGGCCCATATGAAGTTGGCAGTGGGCCAGTTACTATACTGACCCACAAGTCGTAAGCGGTCTCTAGCAAGGCATTACGATTACCCAAAACATATGAGGATCGATAAACGATGTAACCTTTCATACAACCATATCACGTCCCTTTTGTCACACGATATTTCGGTCAAGGATGAGGCATGGAGAACGTCATCCTCCTGTTCCTGACCGTTACTTTCTCGATCCCTGAGTAGTCTGAATATAGAAATGGAACTACCCTTCCATTCCAGTATGGCCATACATTTCTCAGACTCACTCATCGAGGGGCCCAGTAATATCTCTCTACGAATGTGAGGGACAAATTCCATCTTGACCATTCACATTCCTCCGCATGAAAACCACTAAGCCCGAGCATAGCCTTTATGATCACTCGGTCAAAAGTGACTTTTGACTAGGTCAAAGCTGAGCGTTTGTCATGTAGGAATCCATGATGATCTCAGGTCAAAGGGCATAGTGACATGGCTTGTATATGAGAGAAACTTATGACTTAACCCATGCAGCTCTCTCATAGCGGGTCGATCCAACACCCTGTACTCTTACATGTGCTTATGACTTTGATTTATATCTCTATATATCTTCAAAGTCATACTGGTCTTATTTCATCTCTGCTCCCGCATAGATGACCGACCAGGGATATTTAGGATAAAATCACTAGTTATCCAAGGATTGTCATCATAGTACACATGCAAATAATATAATAACATGATACAATGATTGGCCCCTAGGGCACAATTTCCAACACCGGCTTCACACGGAAAACAAGCAGGTGAGGAGGAAGAAGGCGTTCGAGAGAAAGCATATTACATAATAGGCACAAGAATGTCACAGCCAAAGCTGTAACAACATTTTAATGCCTTTTCTCTTTTGCCGCTTCCTTCTTTTCATTTGCAGCGTAAGATATCTGTTCTAAGCACTCCCACCGCCCGGAAATTCTTTCCAAATTTCGTGCGAGATAAAAGGATATTCTCCGAACGAGACTCTTGGGGCAATTTGTCAGAGTATTATAGGTGGAAGCAAATGATTTCCAGTCCGATCAACGATATAGCCGAGAGTAAGAGAAAAATGAATCTCGATCAACACTTGGTGCGTGGTTGAGTGGCGAAAACTCGTCCCAAGATGTGCAGTGGGTCATCCCATTGGGCTTCGGGACAAATCGTGCACGAGCACTCCCTACACATGGTTTCATCAAACACGAGATGGACCACGAGAGATGCAGAGTTGAATTGTTCAGCAAATCAATCGAACAATGGGGGCACACAAAGAGACATTCGAGCGACCAGAGTGTGGTGATGATGGCACTGGTAGACATCCGAACTTTCAATTGATCCGCCGCACGTGGCCAACCGGTCAACATATAGTAACACACCATCATAAATTCCTGCGCGAATTCGAGATGCGTAAGTAGCTAGTGCTAGAGTTCTTTCTCAGACAACTTGCCCGAGGATGTGAATCTAAGCCTTTGAACAAAAGGGACCCACACTCTCTTCCCTTTCTAGCTTTCTTAACCAGTCGCAAATACATGCCATCAGGGGCTACACTTTATTCTGGGAGAAGGATGTCCGTTTCGTACCTATGCAATGTATAGCACCTGAAATCCCATCCGAGGAGCATTTAAGGGAAGGGACAGCCGGACGACAAAAAGCTTGTCGTCCATGTACCATATTCATGGTAGCAATAGATATCCTTGTTCCTTGCGGTCCGGAAATGCGGTAATCTTGATTCCTAAGCAAAGAAATGAGACTGACGAATGGAAAAGCGCCATGATGGCCAGACTACCGGGTTCCTACAGGAAAATTACTTTCTAGATTACGTGCCCCGGCTTCACACGGAAAACAAGCAGGTGAGGAGGAAGAAGGCGTTCGAGAGAAAGCATATTACATAATAGGCACAAGAATGTCACAGCCAAAGCTGTAACAACATTTTAATGTCTTTTCTCTTTTGCCGCTTCCTTCTTTTCATTTGCAGCGTAAGATATCTATTATAAGCACTCCCACCGCCCGGAAATTCTTTCCAACTTTCGTGCGAGATAAAAGGATATTCTCCGAACGAGACTCTTGGGGCAATTTGTCAGAGTATTATAGGTGGAAGCAAATGATTTCCAGTCCGATCAACACTTGGTGCGTGGTTGAGTGGCGAAAACTCGTCCCAAGATGTGCAGTGGGTCATCCCATTGGGCTTCGGGACAAATCGTGCACGAGCACTCCCTACACATGGTTTCATCAAACACGAGATGGACCACGAGAGATGCAGAGTTGAATTGTTCAGCAAATCAACCGAACAATGGGGGCCCACAAAGAGACATTCGAGCGACAAGAGTGTGGTGATGATGGCACCGGTAGACATCCGAACTTTCAATTGATCCGCCGCACGTGGCCAACCGGTCAACATATAGTAACACACCATCATAAATTCCTGCGCGAATTCGAGATGCGTAAGTAGCTAGTGCTAGAGTTCTTTCTCAGACAACTTGCCCGAGGATGTGAATCTATGCCTTTGAACAAAAGGGACCCACACTCTCTTCCCTTTCTAGCTTTCTTAACCAGTCGCAAATACATGCCATCAGGGGCTACACTTTATTCTGGGAGAAGGATGTCCGTTTCGTACATATGCAATGTATAGCACCTGAAATCCCATCCGAGGAGCATTTAAGGGAAGGGACAGCCGGACGACAAAAAGCTTGTCGTCCATGTACCATATTCATGGTAGCAATAGATATCCTTGTTCCTTGCGGTCCGGAAATGCGGTAATCTTGATTCCTAAGCAAAGGGCCCACATCAAAAGCACCTCTACTCAATGAGACTGGCGAATGGAAAAGCGCCATGATGGCCGGACTACCGGGTTCCTACAGGAAAATTACTTTCTAGATTACGTGCCCCGGCTTCACACGGAAAACAAGCAGGTGAGGAGGAAGAAGGTGTTCGAGAGAAAGCATATTACATAATAGGCACAAGAATGTCACAGCCAAAGCTGTAACAACATTTTAATGCCTTTTCTCTTTTGCCGCTTCCTTCTTTTCATTTGCAGCGTAAGATATCTGTTCTAAGCACTCCCACCGCCCGGAAATTCTTTCCAAATTTTGTGCGAGATAAAAGGATATTCTCCGAACGAGACTCTTGGGGCAATTTGTCAGAGTATTATAGGTGGAAGCAAATGATTTCCAGTCCGATCAACGATATAGCCGAGAGTAAGAGAAAAAAGAATCTCGATCAACACTTGGTGCGTGGTTGAGTGGCGAAAACTCGTCCCAAGATGTGCAGTGGGTCATCCCATTGGGCTTCGGGACAAATCGTGCACGAGCACTCCCTACACATGGTTTCATCAAACACGAGATGGACCACGAGAGATGCAGAGTTGAATTGTTCAGCAAATCAACGAACAATGGGGGCACACAAAGAGACATTCGAGCGACCAGAGTGTGGTGATGATGGCACCGGTAGACATCCGAACTTTCAATTGATCCGCCGCACGTGGCCAACCGGTCAACATATAGTAACACACCATCATAAATTCCTGCGCGAATTCGAGATGCGTAAGTAGCTAGTGCTAGAGTTCTTTCTCAGACAACTTGCCCGAGGATGTGAATCTAAGCCTTTGAACAAAAGGGACCCACACTCTCTTCCCTTTCTAGCTTTCTTAACCAGTCGCAAATACATGCCATCAGGGGCTACACTTTATTCTGGGAGAAGGATGTCCGTTTCGTACCTATGCAATGTATAGCACCTGAAATCCCATCCGAGGAGCATTTAATTGAAGGGACAGCCGGATGACAAAAAGCTTGTCGTCCATGTACCATATTCATGGTAGCAATAGATATCCTTGTTCCTTGCGGTCCGGAAATGCGGTAATCTTGATTCCTAAGCAAAGAAATGAGACTGACGAATGGAAAAGCGCCATGATGGCCAGACTACCGGGTTCCTACAGGAAAATTACTTTCTAGATTACGTGCCCCGGCTTCACACGGAAAACAAGCAGGTGGGGAGGAAGAAGGCGTTCGAGAGAAAGCATATTACATAATAGGCACAAGAATGTCACAGCCAAAGCTGTAACAACATTTTAATGCCTTTTCTCTTTTGCCGCTTCCTTCTTTTCATTTGCAGCGTAAGATATCTATTCTAAGCACTCCCACCGCCCAGAAATTCTTTCCAACTTTCGTGCGAGATAAAAGGATATTCTCCGAACGAGACTCTTGGGGCAATTTGTCAGAGTATTATAGGTGGAAGCAAATGATTTCCAGTCCGATCAACGATATAGCCGAGAGTAAGAGAAAAACGAATCTCGATCAACACTTGGTGCGTGGTTGAGTGGCGAAAACTCGTCCCCAAGATGTGCAGTGGGTCATCCCATTGGGCTTCGGGACAAATCGTGCACCAGCACTCCCTACACATGGTTTCATCAAACACGAGATGGACCACGAGAGATGCAGAGTTGAATTGTTCAGCAAATCAACCGAACAATGGGGGCCCACAAAGAGACATTCGAGCGACCAGAGTGTGGTGATGATGGCACCGGTAGACATCCGAACTTTCAATTGATCCGTCGCACGTGGCCAACCGGTCAACATATAGTAACACACCATCATAAATTCCTGCGCGAATTCGAGATGCGTAAGTAGCTAGTGCTAGAGTTCTTTCTCAGACAACTTGCCCGAGGATGTGAATCTAAGCCTTTGAACAAAAGGGACCCACACTCTCTTCCCTTTCTAGCTTTCTTAACCAGTCGCAAATACATGCCATCAGGGGCTACACTTTATTCTGGGAGAAGGATGTCCGTTTCGTACCTATGCAATGTATAGCACCTGAAATCCCATCCGAGGAGCATTTAAGGGAAGGGACAGCCGGATGACAAAAAGCTTGTCGTCCATGTACCATATTCATGGTAGCAATAGATATCCTTGTTCCTTGCGGTCCGGAAATGCGGTAATCTTGATTCCTAAGCAAAGAAATGAGACTGACGAATGGAAAAGCGCCATGATGGCCAGACTACCGGGTTCCTACAGGAAAATTACTTTCTAGATTACGTGCCCCGGCTTCACACGGAAAACAAGCAGGTGAGGAGGAAGAAGGCGTTCGAGAGAAAGCATATTACATAATAGGCACAAGAATGTCACAGCCAAAGCTGTAACAACATTTTAATGCCTTTTCTCTTTTGCCGCTTCCTTCTTTTCATTTGCAGCGTAAGATATCTATTCTAAGCACTCCCACCGCCCGGAAATTCTTTCCAACTTTCGTGCGAGATAAAAGGATATTCTCCGAACGAGACTCTTGGGGCAATTTGTCAGAGTATTATAGGTGGAAGCAAATGATTTCCAGTCCGATCAACGATATAGCCGAGAGTAAGAGAAAAACGAATCTCGATCAACACTTGGTGCGTGGTTGAGTGGCAAAAACTCGTCCCAGAGATGTGCAGTGGGTCATCCCATTGGGCTTCGGGACAAATCGTGCACGAGCACTCCCTACACATGGTTTCATCAAACACGAGATGGACCACGAGAGATGCAGAGTTGAATTGTTCAGCAAATCAACCGAACAATGGGGGCCCACAAAGAGGCATTCGAGCGACCAGAGTGTGGTGATGATGGCACCGGTAGACATCCGAACTTTCAATTGATCCGCCGCACGTGGCCAACCGGTCAACAAATAGTAACACACCATCATAAATTCCTGCGCGAATTCGAGATGCGTAAGTAGCTAGTGTTAGAGTTCTTTCTCAGACAACTTGCCCGAGGATGTGAATCTAAGCCTTTGAACAAAAGGGACCCACACTCTCTTCCCTTTCTAGCTTTCTTAACCAGTCGCAAATACATGCCATCAGGGGCTACACTTTATTCTGGGAGAAGGATGTCCGTTTCGTACCTATGCAATGTATAGCACCTGAAATCCCATCCGAGGAGCATTTAAGGGAAGGGACAGCCGGATGACAAAAAGCTTGTCGTCCATGTACCATATTCATGGTAGCAATAGATATCCTTGTTCCTTGCGGTCCGGAAATGCGGTAATCTTGATTCCTAAGCAAAGAAATGAGACTGACGAATGGAAAAGCGCCATGATGGCCAGACTACCGGGTTCCTACAGGAAAATTACTTTCTAGATTACGTGCCCCGGCTTCACACGGAAAACAAGCAGGTGAGGAGGAAGAAGGCGTTCGAGAGAAAGCATATTACATAATAGGCACAAGAATGTCACAGCCAAAGCTGTAACAACATTTTAATGTCTTTTCTCTTTTGCCGCTTCCTTCTTTTCATTTGCAGCGTAAGATATCTATTCTAAGCACTCCCACCGCCCGGAAATTCTTTCCAACTTTCGTGCGAGATAAAAGGATATTCTCCGAACGAGACTCTTGGGGCAATTTGTCAGAGTATTATAGGTGGAAGCAAATGATTTCCAGTCCGATCAACGATATAGCCGAGAGTAAGAGAAAAACGAATCTCGATCAACACTTGGTGCGTGGTTGAGTGGCGAAAACTCGTCCCAGAGATGTGCAGTGGGTCATCCCTTTGGGCTTCGGGACAAATCGTGCACGAGCACTCCCTACACATGGTTTCATCAAACACGAGATGGACCACGAGAGATGCAGAGTTGAATTGTTCAGCAAATCAACCGAACAATGGGGGCACACAAAGAGACATTCGAGCGACCCGAGTGTGGTGATGATGGCACCGGTAGACATCCGAACTTTCAATTGATCCGCCGCACGTGCCAACCGATCAACATATAGTAACACACCATCATAAATTCCTGCGCGAATTCGAGATGCTTAAGTAGCTAGTGCTAGAGTTCTTTCTCAGACAACTTGCCCGAGGATGTGAATCTAAGCCTTTGAACAAAAGGGACCCACACTCTCTTCCCTTTCTAGCTTTCTTAACCAGTCGCAAATACATGCCATCAGGGGCTACACTTTATTCTGGGAGAAGGATGTCCGTTTCGTACCTATGCAATGTTATAGCACCTGAAATCCCATCCGAGGAGCATTTAAGGGAAGGGACAGCCGGATGACAAAAAGCTTGTCGTCCATGTACCATATTCATGGTAGCAATAGATATCCTTGTTCCTTGCGGTCCGGAAATGCGGTAATCTTGATTCCTAAGCAAAGGGCCCACATCAAAAGCACCCCTACGCAATGAGACTGACGAATGGAAAAGCGCCATGATGGCCAGACTACCGGGTTCCTACAGGAAAATTACTTTCTAGATTACGTGCCCCGGCTTCACAAAACAAGCAGGTGAGGAGGAAGAAGGCGCTCGAGAGAAAGCATATTACATAATAGGCACAAGAATGTCACAGCCAAAGCTGTAACAACATTTTAATGTCTTTTCTCTTTTGCCGCTTCCTTCTTTTCATTTGCAGCGTAAGATATCTATTCTAAGCACTCCCACCGCCCGGAAATTCTTTCCAAATTTCGTGCGAGATAAAAGGATATTCTCCGAACGAGACTCTTGGGGCAATTTGTCAGAGTATTATAGGTGGAAGCAAATGATTTCCAGTCCGATCAACGATATAGCCGAGAGTAAGAGAAAAACGAATCTCGATCAACACTTGGTGCCTGGTTGAGTGGCGAAAACTCGTCCCAGAGATGTGCAGTGGGTCATCCCTTTGGGCTTCGGGACAAATCGTGCACGAGCACTCCCTACACATGGTTTCATCAAACACGAGATGGACCACGAGAGATGCGGAGTTGAATTGTTCAGCAAATCAACCGAACAATGGGGGCACACAAAGAGACATTCGAGCGACCCGAGTGTGGTGATGATGGCACTGGTAGACATCCGAACTTTCAATTGATCCGCCGCACGTGGCCAACCGGTCAACATATAGTAACACACCATCATAAATTCCTGCGCGAATTCGAGATGCGTAAGTAGCTAGTGCTAGAGTTCTTTCTCAGACAACTTGCCCGAGGATGTGAATCTAAGCCTTTGAACAAAAGGGACCCACACTCTCTTCCCTTTCTAGCTTTCTTAACCAGTCGCAAATACATGCCATCAGGGGCTACACTTTATTCTGGGAGAAGGATGTCCGTTTCGTACCTATGCAATGTTATAGCACCTGAAATCCCATCCGAGGAGCATTTAAGGGAAGGGACAGCCGGATGACAAAAAGCTTGTCGTCCATGTACCATATTCATGGTAGCAATAGATATCCTTGTTCCTTGCGGTCCGGAAATGCGGTAATCTTGATTCCTAAGCAAAGGGCCCACATCAAAAGCACCCCTACGCAATGAGACTGACGAATGGAAAAACGCCATGATGGTACAGGAAAATTACTTTCTAGATTACGTGCCCCGGCTTCACACGGAAAACAAGCAGGTGAGGAGGAAGAAGGCGCTCGAGAGAAAGCATATTACATAATAGGCACAAGAATGTCACAGCCAAAGCTGTAACAACATTTTAATGTCTTTTCTCTTTTGCCGCTTCCTTCTTTTCATTTGCAGCGTAAGATATCTGTTCTAAGCACTCCCACCGCCCGGAAATTCTTTCCAAATTTCGTGCGAGATAAAAGGATATTCTCCGAACGAGACTCTTGGGGCAATTTGTCAGAGTATTATAGGTGGAAGCAAATGATTTCCAGTCCGATCAACGATATAGCCGAGAGTAAGAGAAAAATGAATCTCGATCAACACTTGGTGCGTGGTTGAGTGGCGAAAACTCGTCCCAGAGATGTGCAGTGGGTCATCCCTTTGGGCTTCGGGACAAATCGTGCACGAGCACTCCCTACACATGGTTTCATCAAACACGAGATGGACCACGAGAGATGCGGAGTTGAATTGTTCAGCAAATCAACCGAATAATGGGGGCACACAAAGAGACATTTGAGCGACCCGAGTGTGGTGATGATGGCACCGGTAGACATCCGAACTTTCAATTGATCCGCCGCACGTGGCCAACCGGTCAACATATAGTAACACACCATCATAAATTCCTGCGCGAATTCGAGATGCGTAAGTAGCTAGTGCTAGAGTTCTTTCTCAGACAACTTGCCCGAGGATGTGAATCTAAGCCTTTGAACAAAAGGGACCCACACTCTCTTCCCTTTCTAGCTTTCTTAACCAGTCGCAAATACATGCCATCAGGGGCTACACTTTATTCTGGGAGAAGGATGTCCGTTTCGTACCTATGCAATGTTATAGCACCTGAAATCCCATCCGAGGAGCATTTAAGGGAAGGGACAGCCGGATGACAAAAAGCTTGTCGTCCATGTACCATATTCATGGTAGCAATAGATATCCTTGTTCCTTGCGGTCCGGAAATGCGGTAATCTTGATTCCTAAGCAAAGGGCCCACATCAAAAGCACCCCTACGCAATGAGACTGACGAATGGAAAAACGCCATGATGGTACAGGAAAATTACTTTCTAGATTACGTGCCCCGGCTTCACACGGAAAACAAGCAGGTGAGGAGGAAGAAGGCGCTCGAGAGAAAGCATATTACATAATAGGCACAAGAATGTCACAGCCAAAGCTGTAACAACATTTTAATGTCTTTTCTCTTTTGCCGCTTCCTTCTTTTCATTTGCAGCGTAAGATATCTATTCTAAGCACTCCCACCGCCTGGAAATTCTTTCCAAATTTCGTGCGAGATAAAAGGATATTCTCCGAACGAGACTCTTAGGGCAATTTGTCAGAGTATTATAGGTGGAAGCAAATGATTTCCAGTCCGATCAACGATATAGCCGAGAGTAAGAGAAAAACGAATCTCGATCAACACTTGGTGCATGGTTGAGTGGCGAAAACTCGTCCCAGAGATGTGCAGTGGGTCATCCCTTTGGGCTTCGGGACAAATCGTGCACGAGCACTCCCTACACATGGTTTCATCAAACACGAGATGGACCACGAGAGATGCGGAGTTGAATTGTTCAGCAAATCAACCGAATAATGGGGGCACACAAAGAGACATTCGAGCGACCCGAGTGTGGTGATGATGGCACCGGTAGACATCCGAACTTTCAATTGATCCGCCGCACGTGGCCAACCGGTCAACATATAGTAACACACCATCATAAATTCCTGCGCGAATTCGAGATGCGTAAGTAGCTAGTGCTAGAGTTCTTTCTCAGACAACTTGCCCGAGGATGTGAATCTAAGCCTTTGAACAAAAGGGACCCACACTCTCTTCCCTTTCTAGCTTTCTTAACCAGTCGCAAATACATGCCATCAGGGGCTACACTTTATTCTGGGAGAAGGATGTCCGTTTCGTACCTATGCAATGTTATAGCACCTGAAATCCTATCCGAGGAGCATTTAAGGGAAGGGACAGCCGGATGACAAAAAGCTTGTCGTCCATGTACCATATTCATGGTAGCAATAGATATCCTTGTTCCTTGCGGTCCGGAAATGTGGTAATCTTGATTCCTAAGCAAAGGGCCCACATCAAAAGCACCCCTACGCAATGAGACTAACGAATGGAAAAGCGCCATGATGGCCGGACTACCGGGTTCCTACAGGAAAATTACTTTCTAGATTACGTGCCCCGGCTTCACAAAACAAGCAGGTGAGGAGGAAGAAGGCGCTCGAGAGAAAGCATATTACATAATAGGCACAAGAATGTCACAGCCAAAGCTGTAACAACATTTTAATGTCTTTTCTCTTTTGCCGCTTCCTTCTTTTCATTTGCAGCGTAAGATATCTATTCTAAGCACTCCCACCGCCCGGAAATTCTTTCCAAATTTCGTGCGAGATAAAAGGATATTCTCCGAACGAGACTCTTGGGGCAATTTGTCAGAGTATTATAGGTGGAAGCAAATGATTTCCAGTCCGATCAACGATATAGCCGAGAGTAAGAGAAAAACGAATCTCGATCAACACTTGGTGCGTGGTTGAGTGGCGAAAACTCGTCCCAGAGATGTGCAGTGGGTCATCCCTTTGGCCATCGGGACAAATCGTGCACGAGCACTCCCTACACATGGTTTCATCAAACACGAGATGGACCACGAGAGATGCGGAGTTGAATTGTTCAGCAAATCAACCGAACAATGGGGGCACACAAAGAGACATTCGAGCGACCCGAGTGTGGTGATGATGGCACCGGTAGACATCCGAACTTTCAATTGATCCGCCGCACGTGCCAACCGGTCAACATATAGTAACACACCATGATAAATTCATGCGCGAATTCGAGATGCGTAAGTAGCTAGTGCTAGAGTTCTTTCTCAGACAACTTGCCCGAGGATGTGAATCTAAGCCTTTGAACAAAAGGGACCCACACTCTCTTCCCTTTCTAGCTTTCTTAACCAGTCGCAAATACATGCCATCAGGGGCTACACTTTATTCTGGGAGAAGGATGTCCGTTTCGTACCTATGCAATGTTATAGCACCTGAAATCCCATCCGAGGAGCATTTAAGGGAAGGGATAGCCGGATGACAAAAAGCTTGTCGTCCATGTACCATATTCATGGTAGCAATAGATATCCTTGTTCCTTGCGGTCCGGAAATGCGGTAATCTTGATTCCTAAGCAAAGGGCCCACATCAAAAGCACCCCTACGCAATGAGACTGACGAATGGAAAAGCGCCATGATGGCCAGACTACCGGGTTCCTACAGGAAAATTACTTTCTAGATTACGTGCCCCGGCTTCACAAAACAAGCAGGTGAGGAGGAAGAAGGCGCTCGAGAGAAAGCATATTACATAATAGGCACAAGAATGTCACAGCCAAAGCTGTAACAACATTTTAATGTCTTTTCTCTTTTGCCGCTTCCTTCTTTTCATTTGCAGCGTAAGATATCTATTCTAAGCACTCCCACCGCCCGGAAATTCTTTCCAAATTTCGTGCGAGATAAAAGGATATTCTCCGAACGAGACTCTTGGGGCAATTTGTCAGAGTATTATAGGTGGAAGCAAATGATTTCCAGTCCGATCAACGATATAGCCGAGAGTAAGAGAAAAACGAATCTCGATCAACACTTGGTGCGTGGTTGAGTGGCGAAAACTCGTCCCAGAGATGTGCAGTGGGTCATCCCTTTGGGCTTCGGGACAAATCGTGCACGAGCACTCCCTACACATGGTTTCATCAAACACGAGATGGACCACGAGAGATGCGGAGTTGAATTGTTCAGCAAATCAACCGAACAATGGGGGCACACAAAGAGACATTCGAGCGACCCGAGTGTGGTGATGATGGCACCGGTAGACATCCGAACTTTCAATTGATCCGCCGCACGTGCCAACCGGTCAACATATAGTAACACACCATGATAAATTCATGCGCGAATTCGAGATGCGTAAGTAGCTAGTGCTAGAGTTCTTTCTCAGACAACTTGCCCGAGGATGTGAATCTAAGCCTTTGAACAAAAGGGACCCACACTCTCTTCCCTTTCTAGCTTTCTTAAACAGTCGCAAATACATGCCATCAGGGGCTACACTTTATTCTGGGAGAAGGATGTCCGTTTCGTACCTATGCAATGTTATAGCACCTGAAATCCCATCCGAGGAGCATTTAAGGGAAGGGATAGCCGGATGACAAAAAGCTTGTCGTCCATGTACCATATTCATGGTAGCAATAGATATCCTTGTTCCTTGCGGTCCGGAAATGCGGTAATCTTGATTCCTAAGCAAAGGGCCCACATCAAAAGCACCCCTACGCAATGAGACTGACGAATGGAAAAACGCCATGATGGCCAGACTACCGGGTTCCTACAGGAAAATTACTTTCTAGATTACGTGCCCCGGCTTCACAAAACAAGCAGGTGAGGAGGAAGAAGGCGCTCGAGAGAAAGCATATTACATAATAGGCACAAGAATGTCACAGCCAAAGCTGTAACAACATTTTAATGTCTTTTCTCTTTTGCCGCTTCCTTCTTTTCATTTGCAGCGTAAGATATCTATTCTAAGCACTCCCACCGCCCGGAAATTCTTTCCAAATTTCGTGCGAGATAAAAGGATATTCTCCGAACGAGACTCTTGGGGCCATTTGTCAGAGTATTATAGGTGGAAGCAAATGATTTCCAGTCCGATCAACGATATAGCCGAGAGTAAGAGAAAAACGAATCTCGATCAACACTTGGTGCGTGGTTGAGTGGCGAAAACTCGTCCCAGAGATGTGCAGTGGGTCATCCCTTTGGGCTTCGGGACAAATCGTGCACGAGCACTCCCTACACATGGTTTCATCAAACACGAGATGGACCACGAGAGATGCGGAGTTGAATTGTTCAGCAAATCAACCGAACAATGGGGGCACACAAAGAGACATTCGAGCGACCCGAGTGTGGTGATGATGGCACCGGTAGACATCCGAACTTTCAATTGATCCGCCGCACGTGGCCAACCGGTCAACATATAGTAACACACCATCATAAATTCCTGCGCGAATTCGAGATGCGTAAGTAGCTAGTGCTAGAGTTCTTTCTCAGACAACTTGCCCGAGGATGTGAATCTAAGCCTTTGAACAAAAGGGACCCACACTCTCTTCCCTTTCTAGCTTTCTTAACCAGTCGCAAATACATGCCATCAGGGGCTACACTTTATTCTGGGAGAAGGATGTCCGTTTCGTACCTATGCAATGTTATAGCACCTGAAATCCCATCCGAGGAGCATTTAAGGGAAGGGACAGCCGGATGACAAAAAGCTTGTCGTCCATGTACCATATTCATGGTAGCAATAGATATCCTTGTTCCTTGCGGTCCGGAAATGCGGTAATCTTGATTCCTAAGCAAAGGGCCCACATCAAAAGCACCCCTATGCAATGAGACTGACGAATGGAAAAGCGCCATGATGGCCAGACTACCGGGTTCCTACAGGAAAATTACTTTCTAGATTACGTGCCCCGGCTTCACAAAACAAGCAGGTGAGGAGGAAGAAGGCGCTCGAGAGAAAGCATATTACATAATAGGCACAAGAATGTCACAGCCAAAGCTGTAACAACATTTTAATGTCTTTTCTCTTTTGCCGCTTCCTTCTTTTCATTTGCAGCGTAAGATATCTATTCTAAGCACTCCCACCGCCCGGAAATTCTTTCCAAATTTCGTGCGAGATAAAAGGATATTCTCCGAACGAGACTCTTGGGGCAATTTGTCAGAGTATTATAGGTGGAAGCAAATGATTTCCAGTCCGATCAACGATATAGCCGAGAGTAAGAGAAAAACGAATCTCGATCAACACTTGGTGCGTGGTTGAGTGGCGAAAACTCGTCCCAGAGATGTGCAGTGGGTCATCCCTTTGGGCTTCGGGACAAATCGTGCACGAGCACTCCCTACACATGGTTTCATCAAACACGAGATGGACCACGAGAGATGCGGAGTTGAATTGTTCAGCAAATCAACCGAATAATGGGGGCACACAAAGAGACATTCGAGCGACCCGAGTGTGGTGATGATGGCACCGGTAGACATCCGAACTTTCAATTGATCCGCCGCACGTGGCCAACCGGTCAACATATAGTAACACACCATCATAAATTCCTGCGCGAATTCGAGATGCGTAAGTAGCTAGTGCTAGAGTTCTTTCTCAGACAACTTGCCCGAGGATGTGAATCTAAGCCTTTGAACAAAAGGGACCCACACTCTCTTCCCTTTCTAGCTTTCTTAACCAGTCGCAAATACATGCCATCAGGGGCTACACTTTATTCTGGGAGAAGGATGTCCGTTTCGTACCTATGCAATGTTATAGCACCTGAAATCCTATCCGAGGAGCATTTAAGGGAAGGGACAGCCGGATGACAAAAAGCTTGTCGTCCATGTACCATATTCATGGTAGCAATAGATATCCTTGTTCCTTGCGGTCCGGAAATGTGGTAATCTTGATTCCTAAGCAAAGGGCCCACATCAAAAGCACCCCTACGCAATGAGACTAACGAATGGAAAAGCGCCATGATGGCCAGACTACCGGGTTCCTACAGGAAAATTACTTTCTAGATTACGTGCCCCGGCTTCACAAAACAAGCAGGTGAGGAGGAAGAAGGCGCTCGAGAGAAAGCATATTACATAATAGGCACAAGAATGTCACAGCCAAAGCTGTAACAACATTTTAATGTCTTTTCTCTTTTGCCGCTTCCTTCTTTTCATTTGCAGCGTAAGATATCTATTCTAAGCACTCCCACCGCCCGGAAATTCTTTCCAAATTTCGTGCGAGATAAAAGGATATTCTCCGAACGAGACTCTTGGGGCAATTTGTCAGAGTATTATAGGTGGAAGCAAATGATTTCCAGTCCGATCAACGATATAGCCGAGAGTAAGAGAAAAACGAATCTCGATCAACACTTGGTGCGTGGTTGAGTGGCGAAAACTCGTCCCAGAGATGTGCAGTGGGTCATCCCTTTGGGCTTCGGGACAAATCGTGCACGAGCACTCCCTACACATGGTTTCATCAAACACGAGATGGACCACGAGAGATGCGGAGTTGAATTGTTCAGCAAATCAACCGAACAATGGGGGCACACAAAGAGACATTCGAGCGACCCGAGTGTGGTGATGATGGCACCGGTAGACATCCGAACTTTCAATTGATCCGCCGCACGTGCCAACCGGTCAACATATAGTAACACACCATGATAAATTCATGCGCGAATTCGAGATGCGTAAGTAGCTAGTGCTAGAGTTCTTTCTCAGACAACTTGCCCGAGGATGTGAATCTAAGCCTTTGAACAAAAGGGACCCACACTCTCTTCCCTTTCTAGCTTTCTTAAACAGTCGCAAATACATGCCATCAGGGGCTACACTTTATTCTGGGAGAAGGATGTCCGTTTCGTACCTATGCAATGTTATAGCACCTGAAATCCCATCCGAGGAGCATTTAAGGGAAGGGACAGCCGGATGACAAAAAGCTTGTCGTCCATGTACCATATTCATGGTAGCAATAGATATCCTTGTTCCTTGCGGTCCGGAAATGCGGTAATCTTGATTCCTAAGCAAAGGGCCCACATCAAAAGCACCCCTACGCAATGAGACTGACGAATGGAAAAACGCCATGATGGCCAGACTACCGGGTTCCTACAGGAAAATTACTTTCTAGATTACGTGCCCCGGCTTCACAAAACAAGCAGGTGAGGAGGAAGAAGGCGCTCGAGAGAAAGCATATTACATAATAGGCACAAGAATGTCACAGCCAAAGCTGTAACAACATTTTAATGTCTTTTCTCTTTTGCCGCTTCCTTCTTTTCATTTGCAGCGTAAGATATCTATTCTAAGCACTCCCACCGCCCGGAAATTCTTTCCAAATTTCGTGCGAGATAAAAGGATATTCTCCGAACGAGACTCTTGGGGCCATTTGTCAGAGTATTATAGGTGGAAGCAAATGATTTCCAGTCCGATCAACGATATAGCCGAGAGTAAGAGAAAAACGAATCTCGATCAACACTTGGTGCGTGGTTGAGTGGCGAAAACTCGTCCCAGAGATGTGCAGTGGGTCATCCCTTTGGGCTTCGGGACAAATCGTGCACGAGCACTCCCTACACATGGTTTCATCAAACACGAGATGGACCACGAGAGATGCGGAGTTGAATTGTTCAGCAAATCAACCGAACAATGGGGGCACACAAAGAGACATTCGAGCGACCCGAGTGTGGTGATGATGGCACCGGTAGACATCCGAACTTTCAATTGATCCGCCGCACGTGGCCAACCGGTCAACATATAGTAACACACCATCATAAATTCTTGCGCGAATTCGAGATGCGTAAGTAGCTAGTGCTAGAGTTCTTTCTCAGACAACTTGCCCGAGGATGTGAATCTAAGCCTTTGAACAAAAGGGACCCACACTCTCTTCCCTTTCTAGCTTTCTTAACCAGTCGCAAATACATGCCATCAGGGGCTACACTTTATTCTGGGAGAAGGATGTCCGTTTCGTACCTATGCAATGTTATAGCACCTGAAATCCCATCCGAGGAGCATTTAAGGGAAGGGACAGCCGGATGACAAAAAGCTTGTCGTCCATGTACCATATTCATGGTAGCAATAGATATCCTTGTTCCTTGCGGTCCGGAAATGCGGTAATCTTGATTCCTAAGCAAAGGGCCCACATCAAAAGCACCCCTATGCAATGAGACTGACGAATGGAAAAGCGCCATGATGGCCAGACTACCGGGTTCCTACAGGAAAATTACTTTCTAGATTACGTGCCCCGGCTTCACAAAACAAGCAGGTGAGGAGGAAGAAGGCGCTCGAGAGAAAGCATATTACATAATAGGCACAAGAATGTCACAGCCAAAGCTGTAACAACATTTTAATGTCTTTTCTCTTTTGCCGCTTCCTTCTTTTCATTTGCAGCGTAAGATATCTATTCTAAGCACTCCCACCGCCCGGAAATTCTTTCCAAATTTCGTGCGAGATAAAAGGATATTCTCCGAACGAGACTCTTGGGGCAATTTGTCAGAGTATTATAGGTGGAAGCAAATGATTTCCAGTCCGATCAACGATATAGCCGAGAGTAAGAGAAAAACGAATCTCGATCAACACTTGGTGCGTGGTTGAGTGGCGAAAACTCGTCCCAGAGATGTGCAGTGGGTCATCCCTTTGGGCTTCGGGACAAATCGTGCACGAGCACTCCCTACACATGGTTTCATCAAACACGAGATGGACCACGAGAGATGCGGAGTTGAATTGTTCAGCAAATCAACCGAATAATGGGGGCACACAAAGAGACATTCGAGCGACCCGAGTGTGGTGATGATGGCACCGGTAGACATCCGAACTTTCAATTGATCCGCCGCACGTGGCCAACCGGTCAACATATAGTAACACACCATCATAAATTCCTGCGCGAATTCGAGATGCGTAAGTAGCTAGTGCTAGAGTTCTTTCTCAGACAACTTGCCCGAGGATGTGAATCTAAGCCTTTGAACAAAAGGGACCCACACTCTCTTCCCTTTCTAGCTTTCTTAACCAGTCGCAAATACATGCCATCAGGGGCTACACTTTATTCTGGGAGAAGGATGTCCGTTTCGTACCTATGCAATGTTATAGCACCTGAAATCCTATCCGAGGAGCATTTAAGGGAAGGGACAGCCGGATGACAAAAAGCTTGTCGTCCATGTACCATATTCATGGTAGCAATAGATATCCTTGTTCCTTGCGGTCCGGAAATGTGGTAATCTTGATTCCTAAGCAAAGGGCCCACATCAAAAGCACCCCTACGCAATGAGACTGACGAATGGAAAAGCGCCATGATGGCCAGACTACCGGGTTCCTACAGGAAAATTACTTTCTAGATTACGTGCCCCGGCTTCACAAAACAAGCAGGTGAGGAGGAAGAAGGCGCTCGAGAGAAAGCATATTACATAATAGGCACAAGAATGTCACAGCCAAAGCTGTAACAACATTTTAATGTCTTTTCTCTTTTGCCGCTTCCTTCTTTTCATTTGCAGCGTAAGATATCTATTCTAAGCACTCCCACCGCCCGGAAATTCTTTCCAAATTTCGTGCGAGATAAAAGGATATTCTCCGAACGAGACTCTTGGGGCAATTTGTCAGAGTATTATAGGTGGAAGCAAATGATTTCCAGTCCGATCAACGATATAGCCGAGAGTAAGAGAAAAACGAATCTCGATCAACACTTGGTGCGTGGTTGAGTGGCGAAAACTCGTCCCAGAGATGTGCAGTGGGTCATCCCTTTGGGCTTCGGGACAAATCGTGCACGAGCACTCCCTACACATGGTTTCATCAAACACGAGATGGACCACGAGAGATGCGGAGTTGAATTGTTCAGCAAATCAACCGAACAATGGGGGCACACAAAGAGACATTCGAGCGACCCGAGTGTGGTGATGATGGCACCGGTAGACATCCGAACTTTCAATTGATCCGCCGCACGTGGCCAACCGGTCAACATATAGTAACACACCATCATAAATTCCTGCGCGAATTCGAGATGCGTAAGTAGCTAGTGCTAGAGTTCTTTCTCAGACAACTTGCCCGAGGATGTGAATCTAAGCCTTTGAACAAAAGGGACCCACACTCTCTTCCCTTTCTAGCTTTCTTAACCAGTCGCAAATACATGCCATCAGGGGCTACACTTTATTCTGGGAGAAGGATGTCCGTTTCGTACCTATGCAATGTTATAGCACCTGAAATCCCATCCGAGGAGCATTTAAGGGAAGGGACAGCCGGATGACAAAAAGCTTGTCGTCCATGTACCATATTCATGGTAGCAATAGATATCCTTGTTCCTTGCGGTCCAGAAATGCGGTAATCTTGATTCCTAAGCAAAGGGCCCACATCAAAAGCACCCCTACGCAATGAGACTGACGAATGGAAAAGCGCCATGATGGCCAGACTACCGGGTTCCTACAGGAAAATTACTTTCTAGATTACGTGCCCCGGCTTCACAAAACAAGCAGGTGAGGAGGAAGAAGGCGCTCGAGAGAAAGCATATTACATAATAGGCACAAGAATGTCACAGCCAAAGCTGTAACAACATTTTAATGTCTTTTCTCTTTTGCCGCTTCCTTCTTTTCATTTGCAGCGTAAGATATCTATTCTAAGCACTCCCACCGCCCGGAAATTCTTTCCAAATTTCGTGCGAGATAAAAGGATATTCTCCGAACGAGACTCTTGGGGCAATTTGTCAGAGTATTATAGGTGGAAGCAAATGATTTCCAGTCCGATCAACGATATAGCCGAGAGTAAGAGAAAAACGAATCTCGATCAACACTTGGTGCGTGGTTGAGTGGCGAAAACTCGTCCCAGAGATGTGCAGTGGGTCATCCCTTTGGGCTTCGGGACAAATCGTGCACGAGCACTCCCTACACATGGTTTCATCAAACACGAGATGGACCACGAGAGATGCGGAGTTGAATTGTTCAGCAAATCAACCGAACAATGGGGGCACACAAAGAGACATTCGAGCGACCCGAGTGTGGTGATGATGGCACCGGTAGACATCCGAACTTTCAATTGATCCGCCGCACGTGGCCAACCGGTCAACATATAGTAACACACCATCATAAATTCCTGCGCGAATTCGAGATGCGTAAGTAGCTAGTGCTAGAGTTCTTTCTCAGACAACTTGCCCGAGGATGTGAATCTAAGCCTTTGAACAAAAGGGACCCACACTCTCTTCCCTTTCTAGCTTTCTTAACCAGTCGCAAATACATGCCATCAGGGGCTACACTTTATTCTGGGAGAAGGATGTCCGTTTCGTACCTATGCAATGTTATAGCACCTGAAATCCCATCCGAGGAGCATTTAAGGGAAGGGACAGCCGGATGACAAAAAGCTTGTCGTCCATGTACCATATTCATGGTAGCAATAGATATCCTTGTTCCTTGCGGTCCGGAAATGCGGTAATCTTGATTCCTAAGCAAAGGGCCCACATCAAAAGCACCCCTATGCAATGAGACTGACGAATGGAAAAGCGCCATGATGGCCAGACTACCGGGTTCCTACAGGAAAATTACTTTCTAGATTACGTGCCCCGGCTTCACAAAACAAGCAGGTGAGGAGGAAGAAGGCGCTCGAGAGAAAGCATATTACATAATAGGCACAAGAATGTCACAGCCAAAGCTGTAACAACATTTTAATGTCTTTTCTCTTTTGCCGCTTCCTTCTTTTCATTTGCAGCGTAAGATATCTATTCTAAGCACTCCCACCGCCCGGAAATTCTTTCCAAATTTCGTGCGAGATAAAAGGATATTCTCCGAACGAGACTCTTGGGGCAATTTGTCAGAGTATTATAGGTGGAAGCAAATGATTTCCAGTCCGATCAACGATATAGCCGAGAGTAAGAGAAAAACGAATCTCGATCAACACTTGGTGCGTGGTTGAGTGGCGAAAACTCGTCCCAGAGATGTGCAGTGGGTCATCCCTTTGGGCTTCGGGACAAATCGTGCACGAGCACTCCCTACACATGGTTTCATCAAACACGAGATGGACCACGAGAGATGCGGAGTTGAATTGTTCAGCAAATCAACCGAATAATGGGGGCACACAAAGAGACATTCGAGCGACCCGAGTGTGGTGATGATGGCACCGGTAGACATCCGAACTTTCAATTGATCCGCCGCACGTGGCCAACCGGTCAACATATAGTAACACACCATCATAAATTCCTGCGCGAATTCGAGATGCGTAAGTAGCTAGTGCTAGAGTTCTTTCTCAGACAACTTGCCCGAGGATGTGAATCTAAGCCTTTGAACAAAAGGGACCCACACTCTCTTCCCTTTCTAGCTTTCTTAACCAGTCGCAAATACATGCCATCAGGGGCTACACTTTATTCTGGGAGAAGGATGTCCGTTTCGTACCTATGCAATGTTATAGCACCTGAAATCCTATCCGAGGAGCATTTAAGGGAAGGGACAGCCGGATGACAAAAAGCTTGTCGTCCATGTACCATATTCATGGTAGCAATAGATATCCTTGTTCCTTGCGGTCCGGAAATGTGGTAATCTTGATTCCTAAGCAAAGGGCCCACATCAAAAGCACCCCTACGCAATGAGACTGACGAATGGAAAAGCGCCATGATGGCCAGACTACCGGGTTCCTACAGGAAAATTACTTTCTAGATTACGTGCCCCGGCTTCACAAAACAAGCAGGTGAGGAGGAAGAAGGCGCTCGAGAGAAAGCATATTACATAATAGGCACAAGAATGTCACAGCCAAAGCTGTAACAACATTTTAATGTCTTTTCTCTTTTGCCGCTTCCTTCTTTTCATTTGCAGCGTAAGATATCTATTCTAAGCACTCCCACCGCCCGGAAATTCTTTCCAAATTTCGTGCGAGATAAAAGGATATTCTCCGAACGAGACTCTTGGGGCAATTTGTCAGAGTATTATAGGTGGAAGCAAATGATTTCCAGTCCGATCAACGATATAGCCGAGAGTAAGAGAAAAACGAATCTCGATCAACACTTGGTGCGTGGTTGAGTGGCGAAAACTCGTCCCAGAGATGTGCAGTGGGTCATCCCTTTGGGCTTCGGGACAAATCGTGCACGAGCACTCCCTACACATGGTTTCATCAAACACGAGATGGACCACGAGAGATGCGGAGTTGAATTGTTCAGCAAATCAACCGAACAATGGGGGCACACAAAGAGACATTCGAGCGACCCGAGTGTGGTGATGATGGCACCGGTAGACATCCGAACTTTCAATTGATCCGCCGCACGTGGCCAACCGGTCAACATATAGTAACACACCATCATAAATTCCTGCGCGAATTCGAGATGCGTAAGTAGCTAGTGCTAGAGTTCTTTCTCAGACAACTTGCCCGAGGATGTGAATCTAAGCCTTTGAACAAAAGGGACCCACACTCTCTTCCCTTTCTAGCTTTCTTAACCAGTCGCAAATACATGCCATCAGGGGCTACACTTTATTCTGGGAGAAGGATGTCCGTTTCGTACCTATGCAATGTTATAGCACCTGAAATCCCATCCGAGGAGCATTTAAGGGAAGGGACAGCCGGATGACAAAAAGCTTGTCGTCCATGTACCATATTCATGGTAGCAATAGATATCCTTGTTCCTTGCGGTCCAGAAATGCGGTAATCTTGATTCCTAAGCAAAGGGCCCACATCAAAAGCACCCCTACGCAATGAGACTGACGAATGGAAAAGCGCCATGATGGCCAGACTACCGGGTTCCTACAGGAAAATTACTTTCTAGATTACGTGCCCCGGCTTCACAAAACAAGCAGGTGAGGAGGAAGAAGGCGCTCGAGAGAAAGCATATTACATAATAGGCACAAGAATGTCACAGCCAAAGCTGTAACAACATTTTAATGTCTTTTCTCTTTTGCCGCTTCCTTCTTTTCATTTGCAGCGTAAGATATCTATTCTAAGCACTCCCACCGCCCGGAAATTCTTTCCAAATTTCGTGCGAGATAAAAGGATATTCTCCGAACGAGACTCTTGGGGCAATTTGTCAGAGTATTATAGGTGGAAGCAAATGATTTCCAGTCCGATCAACGATATAGCCGAGAGTAAGAGAAAAACGAATCTCGATCAACACTTGGTGCGTGGTTGAGTGGCGAAAACTCGTCCCAGAGATGTGCAGTGGGTCATCCCTTTGGGCTTCGGGACAAATCGTGCACGAGCACTCCCTACACATGGTTTCATCAAACACGAGATGGACCACGAGAGATGCGGAGTTGAATTGTTCAGCAAATCAACCGAACAATGGGGGCACACAAAGAGACATTCGAGCGACCCGAGTGTGGTGATGATGGCACCGGTAGACATCCGAACTTTCAATTGATCCGCCGCACGTGGCCAACCGGTCAACATATAGTAACACACCATCATAAATTCCTGCGCGAACTCGAGATGCGTAAGTAGCTAGTGCTAGAGTTCTTTCTCAGACAACTTGCCCGAGGATGTGAATCTAAGCCTTTGAACAAAAGGGACCACACTCTCTTCCCTTTCTAGCTTTCTTAACCAGTCGCAAATACATGCCATCAGGGGCTACACTTTATTCTGGGAGAAGGATGTCCGTTTCGTACCTATGCAATGTTATAGCACCTGAAATCCCATCCGAGGAGCATTTAAGGGAAGGGACAGCCGGATGACAAAAAGCTTGTCGTCCATGTACCATATTCATGGTAGCAATAGATATCCTTGTTCCTTGCGGTCCGGAAATACGGTAATCTTGATTCCTAAGCAAAGGGCCCACATCAAAAGCACCCCTACGCAATGAGACTGACGAATGGAAAAACGCCATGATGGTACAGGAAAATTACTTTCTAGATTACGTGCCCCGGCTTCACACGGAAAACAAGCAGGTGAGGAGGAAGAAGGCGCTCGAGAGAAAGCATATTACATAATAGGCACAAGAATGTCACAGCCAAAGCTGTAACAACATTTTAATGTCTTTTCTCTTTTGCCGCTTCCTTCTTTTCATTTGCAGCGTAAGATATCTATTCTAAGCACTCCCACCGCCCGGAAATTCTTTCCAAATTTCGTGCGAGATAAAAGGATATTCTCCGAACGAGACTCTTGGGGCAATTTGTCAGAGTATTATAGGTGGAAGCAAATGATTTCCAGTCCGATCAACGATATAGCCGAGAGTAAGAGAAAAACGAATCTCGATCAACACTTGGTGCGTGGTTGAGTGGCGAAAACTCGTCCCAGAGATGTGCAGTGGGTCATCCCTTTGGGCTTCGGGACAAATCGTGCACGAGCACTCCCTACACATGGTTTCATCAAACACGAGATGGACCACGAGAGATGCGGAGTTGAATTGTTCAGCAAATCAACCGAACAATGGGGGCACACAAAGAGACATTCGAGCGACCCGAGTGTGGTGATGATGGCACCGGTAGACATCCGAACTTTCAATTGATCCGCCGCACGTGGCCAACCGGTCAACATATAGTAACACACCATCATAAATTCCTGCGCGAATTCGAGATGCGTAAGTAGCTAGTGCTAGAGTTCTTTCTCAGACAACTTGCCCGAGGATGTGAATCTAAGCCTTTGAACAAAAGGGACCCACACTCTCTTCCCTTTCTAGCTTTCTTAACCAGTCGCAAATACATGCCATCAGGGGCTACACTTTATTCTGGGAGAAGGATGTCCGTTTCGTACCTATGCAATGTTATAGCACCTGAAATCCCATCCGAGGAGCATTTAAGGGAAGGGACAGCCGGATGACAAAAAGCTTGTCGTCCATGTACCATATTCATGGTAGCAATAGATATCCTTGTTCCTTGCGGTCCAGAAATGCGGTAATCTTGATTCCTAAGCAAAGGGCCCACATCAAAAGCACCCCTACGCAATGAGACTGACGAATGGAAAAGCGCCATGATGGCCAGACTACCGGGTTCCTACAGGAAAATTACTTTCTAGATTACGTGCCCCGGCTTCACAAAACAAGCAGGTGAGGAGGAAGAAGGCGCTCGAGAGAAAGCATATTACATAATAGGCACAAGAATGTCACAGCCAAAGCTGTAACAACATTTTAATGTCTTTTCTCTTTTGCCGCTTCCTTCTTTTCATTTGCAGCGTAAGATATCTATTCTAAGCACTCCCACCGCCCGGAAATTCTTTCCAAATTTCGTGCGAGATAAAAGGATATTCTCCGAACGAGACTCTTGGGGCAATTTGTCAGAGTATTATAGGTGGAAGCAAATGATTTCCAGTCCGATCAACGATATAGCCGAGAGTAAGAGAAAAACGAATCTCGATCAACACTTGGTGCGTGGTTGAGTGGCGAAAACTCGTCCCAGAGATGTGCAGTGGGTCATCCCTTTGGGCTTCGGGACAAATCGTGCACGAGCACTCCCTACACATGGTTTCATCAAACACGAGATGGACCACGAGAGATGCGGAGTTGAATTGTTCAGCAAATCAACCGAACAATGGGGGCACACAAAGAGACATTCGAGCGACCCGAGTGTGGTGATGATGGCACCGGTAGACATCCGAACTTTCAATTGATCCGCCGCACGTGGCCAACCGGTCAACATATAGTAACACACCATCATAAATTCCTGCGCGAATTCGAGATGCGTAAGTAGCTAGTGCTAGAGTTCTTTCTCAGACAACTTGCCCGAGGATGTGAATCTAAGCCTTTGAACAAAAGGGACCCACACTCTCTTCCCTTTCTAGCTTTCTTAACCAGTCGCAAATACATGCCATCAGGGGCTACACTTTATTCTGGGAGAAGGATGTCCGTTTCGTACCTATGCAATGTTATAGCACCTGAAATCCCATCCGAGGAGCATTTAAGGGAAGGGACAGCCGGATGACAAAAAGCTTGTCGTCCATGTACCATATTCATGGTAGCAATAGATATCCTTGTTCCTTGCGGTCCAGAAATGCGGTAATCTTGATTCCTAAGCAAAGGGCCCACATCAAAAGCACCCCTACGCAATGAGACTGACGAATGGAAAAGCGCCATGATGGCCAGACTACCGGGTTCCTACAGGAAAATTACTTTCTAGATTACGTGCCCCGGCTTCACAAAACAAGCAGGTGAGGAGGAAGAAGGCGCTCGAGAGAAAGCATATTACATAATAGGCACAAGAATGTCACAGCCAAAGCTGTAACAACATTTTAATGTCTTTTCTCTTTTGCCGCTTCCTTCTTTTCATTTGCAGCGTAAGATATCTATTCTAAGCACTCCCACCGCCCGGAAATTCTTTCCAAATTTCGTGCGAGATAAAAGGATATTCTCCGAACGAGACTCTTGGGGCAATTTGTCAGAGTATTATAGGTGGAAGCAAATGATTTCCAGTCCGATCAACGATATAGCCGAGAGTAAGAGAAAAACGAATCTCGATCAACACTTGGTGCGTGGTTGAGTGGCGAAAACTCGTCCCAGAGATGTGCAGTGGGTCATCCCTTTGGGCTTCGGGACAAATCGTGCACGAGCACTCCCTACACATGGTTTCATCAAACACGAGATGGACCACGAGAGATGCGGAGTTGAATTGTTCAGCAAATCAACCGAACAATGGGGGCACACAAAGAGACATTCGAGCGACCCGAGTGTGGTGATGATGGCACCGGTAGACATCCGAACTTTCAATTGATCCGCCGCACGTGGCCAACCGGTCAACATATAGTAACACACCATCATAAATTCCTGCGCGAATTCGAGATGCGTAAGTAGCTAGTGCTAGAGTTCTTTCTCAGACAACTTGCCCGAGGATGTGAATCTAAGCCTTTGAACAAAAGGGACCCACACTCTCTTCCCTTTCTAGCTTTCTTAACCAGTCGCAAATACATGCCATCAGGGGCTACACTTTATTCTGGGAGAAGGATGTCCGTTTCGTACCTATGCAATGTTATAGCACCTGAAATCCCATCCGAGGAGCATTTAAGGGAAGGGACAGCCGGATGACAAAAAGCTTGTCGTCCATGTACCATATTCATGGTAGCAATAGATATCCTTGTTCCTTGCGGTCCGGAAATGCGGAAATCTTGATTCCTAAGCAAAGGGCCCACATCAAAAGCACCCCTACGCAATGACACTGACGAATGGAAAAACGCCATGATGGTACAGGAAAATTACTTTCTAGATTACGTGCCCCGGCTTCACACGGAAAACAAGCAGGTGAGGAGGAAGAAGGCGCTCGAGAGAAAGCATATTACATAATAGGCACAAGAATGTCACAGCCAAAGCTGTAACAACATTTTAATGTCTTTTCTCTTTTGCCGCTTCCTTCTTTTCATTTGCAGCGTAAGATATCTATTCTAAGCACTCCCACCGCCCGGAAATTCTTTCCAAATTTTGTGCGAGATAAAAGGATATTCTCCGAACGAGACTCTTGGGGCAATTTGTCAGAGTATTATAGGTGGAAGCAAATGATTTCCAGTCCGATCAACGATATAGCCGAGAGTAAGAGAAAAACGAATCTCGATCAACACTTGGTGCGTGGTTGAGTGGCGAAAACTCGTCCCAGAGATGTGCAGTGGGTCATCCCTTTGGGCTTCGGGACAAATTGTGCACGAGCACTCCCTACACATGGTTTCATCAAACACGAGATGGACCACGAGAGATGCGGAGTTGAATTGTTCAGCAAATCAACCGAACAATGGGGGCACACAAAGAGACATTCGAGCGACCCGAGTGTGGTGATGATGGCACCGGTAGACATCCGAACTTTCAATTGATCCGCCGCACGTGGCCAACCGGTCAACATATAGTAACACACCATCATAAATTCCTGCGCGAATTCGAGATGCGTAAGTAGCTAGTGCTAGAGTTCTTTCTCAGACAACTTGCCCGAGGATGTGAATCTAAGCCTTTGAACAAAAGGGACCCACACTCTCTTCCCTTTCTAGCTTTCTTAACCAGTCGCAAATACATGCCATCAGGGGCTACACTTTATTCTGGGAGAAGGATGTCCGTTTCGTACCTATGCAATGTTATAGCACCTGAAATCCCATCCGAGGAGCATTTAAGGGAAGGGACAGCCGGATGACAAAAAGCTTGTCGTCCATGTACCATATTCATGGTAGCAATAGATATCCTTGTTCCTTGCGGTCCGGAAATGCGGTAATCTTGATTCCTAAGCAAAGGGCCCACATCAAAAGCACCCCTACGCAATGAGACTGACGAATGGAAAAGTGCCATGATGGCCAGACTACCGGGTTCCTACAGGAAAATTACTTTCTAGATTACGTGCCCCGGCTTCACAAAACAAGCAGGTGAGGAGGAAGAAGGCGCTCGAGAGAAAGCATATTACATAATAGGCACAAGAATGTCACAGCCAAAGCTGTAACAACATTTTAATGTCTTTTCTCTTTTGCCGCTTCCTTCTTTTCATTTGCAGCGTAAGATATCTATTCTAAGCACTCCCACCGCCCGGAAATTCTTTCCAAATTTCGTGCGAGATAAAAGGATATTCTCCGAACGAGACTCTTGGGGCAATTTGTCAGAGTATTATAGGTGGAAGCAAATGATTTCCAGTCCGATCAACGATATAGCCGAGAGTAAGAGAAAAACGAATCTCGATCAACACTTGGTGCGTGGTTGAGTGGCGAAAACTCGTCCCAGAGATGTGCAGTGGGTCATCCCTTTGGGCTTCGGGACAAATCGTGCACGAGCACTCCCTACACATGGTTTCATCAAACACGAGATGGACCACGAGAGATGCGGAGTTGAATTGTTCAGCAAATCAACCGAACAATGGGGGCACACAAAGAGACATTCGAGCGACCCGAGTGTGGTGATGATGGCACCGGTAGACATCCGAACTTTCAATTGATCCGCCGCACGTGCCAACCGGTCAACATATAGTAACACACCATTATAAATTCATGCGCGAATTCGAGATGCGTAAGTAGCTAGTGCTAGAGTTCTTTCTCAGACAACTTGCCTGAGGATGTGAATCTAAGCCTTTGAACAAAAGGGACCCACACTCTCTTCCCTTTCTAGCTTTCTTAACCAGTCGCAAATACATGCCATCAGGGGCTACACTTTATTCTGGGAGAAGGATGTCCGTTTCGTACCTATGCAATGTTATAGCACCTGAAATCCCATCCGAGGAGCATTTAAGGGAAGGGACAGCCGGATGACAAAAAGCTTGTCGTCCATGTACCATATTCATGGTAGCAATAGATATCCTTGTTCCTTGCGGTCCGGAAATGCGGTAATCTTGATTCCTAAGCAAAGGGCCCACATCAAAAGCACCCCTACGCAATGAGACTGACGAATGGAAAAGAGCCATGATGGCCAGACTACCGGGTTCCTACAGGAAAATTACTTTCTAGATTACGTGCCCCGGCTTCACAAAACAAGCAGGTGAGGAGGAAGAAGGCGCTCGAGAGAAAGCATATTACATAATAGGCACAAGAATGTCACAGCCAAAGCTGTAACAACATTTTAATGTCTTTTCTCTTTTGCCGCTTCCTTCTTTTCATTTGCAGCGTAAGATATCTATTCTAAGCACTCCCACCGCCCGGAAATTCTTTCCAAATTTCGTGCGAGATAAAAGGATATTCTCCGAACGAGACTCTTGGGGCAATTTGTCAGAGTATTATAGGTGGAAGCAAATGATTTCCAGTCCGATCAACGATATAGCCGAGAGTAAGAGAAAAACGAATCTCGATCAACACTTGGTGCGTGGTTGAGTGGCGAAAACTCATCCCAGAGATGTGCAGTGGGTCATCCCATTGGGCTTCGGGACAAATCGTGCACGAGCACTCCCTACACATGGTTTTATCAAACACGAGATGGACCACGAGAGACGCGGAGTTGAATTGTTCAGCAAATCAACCGAACAATGGGGGCACACAAAGAGACATTCGAGCGACCCGAGTGTGGTGATGATGGCACCGGTAGACATCCGAACTTTCAATTGATCCGCCGCACGTGGCCAACCGGTCAACATATAGTAACACACCATCATAAATTCCTGCGCGAATTCGAGATGCGTAAGTAGCTAGTGCTAGAGTTCTTTCTCAGACAACTTGCCCGAGGATGTGAATCTAAGCCTTTGAACAAAAGGGACCCACACTCTCTTCCCTTTCTAGCTTTCTTAACCAGTCGCAAATACATGCCATCAGGGGCTACACTTTATTCTGGGAGAAGGATGTCCGTTTCGTACCTATGCAATGTTATAGCACCTGAAATCCCATCCGAGGAGCATTTAAGGGAAGGGACAGCCGGATGACAAAAAGCTTGTCGTCCATGTACCATATTCATGGTAGCAATAGATATCCTTGTTCCTTGCGGTCCGGAAATGCGGAAATCTTGATTCCTAAGCAAAGGGCCCACATCAAAAGCACCCCTACGCAATGAGACTGACGAATGGAAAAACGCCATGATGGTACAGGAAAATTACTTTCTAGATTACGTGCCCCGGCTTCACACGGAAAACAAGCAGGTGAGGAGGAAGAAGGCGCTCGAGAGAAAGCATATTACATAATAGGCACAAGAATGTCACAGCCAAAGCTGTAACAACATTTTAATGTCTTTTCTCTTTTGCCGCTTCCTTCTTTTCATTTGCAGCGTAAGATATCTATTCTAAGCACTCCCACCGCCCGGAAATTCTTTCCAAATTTCGTGCGAGATAAAAGGATATTCTCCGAACGAGACTCTTGGGGCAATTTGTCAGAGTATTATAGGTGGAAGCAAATGATTTCCAGTCCGATCAACGATATAGCCGAGAGTAAGAGAAAAACGAATGTCGATCAACACTTGGTGCGTGGTTGAGTGGCGAAAACTCGTCCCAGAGATGTGCAGTGGGTCATCCCTTTGGGCTTCGGGACAAATTGTGCACGAGCACTCCCTACACATGGTTTCATCAAACACGAGATGGACCACGAGAGATGCGGAGTTGAATTGTTCAGCAAATCAACCGAACAATGGGGGCACACAAAGAGACATTCGAGCGACCCGAGTGTGGTGATGATGGCACCGGTAGACATCCGAACTTTCAATTGATCCGCCGCACGTGGCCAACCGGTCAACATATAGTAACACACCATCATAAATTCCTGCGCGAATTCGAGATGCGTAAGTAGCTAGTGCTAGAGTTCTTTCTCAGACAACTTGCCCGAGGATGTGAATCTAAGCCTTTGAACAAAATGGACCCACACTCTCTTCCCTTTCTAGCTTTCTTAACCAGTCGCAAATACATGCCATCAGGGGCTACACTTTATTCTGGGAGAAGGATGTCCGTTTCGTACCTATGCAATGTTATAGCACCTGAAATCCCATCCGAGGAGCATTTAAGGGAAGGGACAGCCGGATGACAAAAAGCTTGTCGTCCATGTACCATATTCATGGTAGCAATAGATATCCTTGTTCCTTGCGGTCCGGAAATGCGGTAATCTTGATTCCTAAGCAAAGGGCCCACATCAAAAGCACCCCTACGCAATGAGACTGACGAATGGAAAAGCGCCATGATGGCCAGACTACCGGGTTCCTACAGGAAAATTACTTTCTAGATTACGTGCCCCGGCTTAACAAAACAAGCAGGTGAGGAGGAAGAAGGCGCTCGAGAGAAAGCATATTACATAATAGGCACAAGAATGTCACAGCCAAAGCTGTAACAACATTTTAATGTCTTTTCTCTTTTGCCGCTTCCTTCTTTTCATTTGCAGCGTAAGATATCTATTCTAAGCACTCCCACCGCCCGGAAATTCTTTCCAAATTTCGTGCGAGATAAAAGGATATTCTCCGAACGAGACTCTCGGGGCAATTTGTCAGAGTATTATAGGTGGAAGCAAATGATTTCCAGTCCGATCAACGATATAGCCGAGAGTAAGAGAAAAACGAATCTCGATCAACACTTGGTGCATGGTTGAGTGGCGAAAACTCATCCCAGAGATGTGCAGTGGGTCATCCCATTGGGCTTCGGGACAAATCGTGCACGAGCACTCCCTACACATGGTTTTATCAAACACGAGATGGACCACGAGAGACGCGGAGTTGAATTGTTCAGCAAATCAACCGAACAATGGGGGCACACAAAGAGACATTCGAGCGACCCGAGTGTGGTGATGATGGCACCGGTAGACATCCGAACTTTCAATTGATCCGCCGCACGTGGCCAACCGGTCAACATATAGTAACACACCATCATAAATTCCTGCGCGAATTCGAGATGCGTAAGTAGCTAGTGCTAGAGTTCTTTCTCAGACAACTTGCCCGAGGATGTGAATCTAAGCCTTTGAACAAAATGGACCCACACTCTCTTCCCTTTCTAGCTTTCTTAACCAGTCGCAAATACATGCCATCAGGGGCTACACTTTATTCTGGGAGAAGGATGTCCGTTTCGTACCTATGCAATGTTATAGCACCTGAAATCCCATCCGAGGAGCATTTAAGGGAAGGGACAGCCGGATGACAAAAAGCTTGTCGTCCATGTACCATATTCATGGTAGCAATAGATATCCTTGTTCCTTGCGGTCCGGAAATGCGGAAATCTTGATTCCTAAGCAAAGGGCCCACATCAAAAGCACCCCTACGCAATGAGACTGACGAATGGAAAAACGCCATGATGGTACAGGAAAATTACTTTCTAGATTACGTGCCCCGGCTTCACACGGAAAACAAGCAGGTGAGGAGGAAGAAGGCGCTCGAGAGAAAGCATATTACATAATAGGCACAAGAATGTCACAGCCAAAGCTGTAACAACATTTTAATGTCTTTTCTCTTTTGCCGCTTCCTTCTTTTCATTTGCAGCGTAAGATATCTATTCTAAGCACTCCCACCGCCCGGAAATTCTTTCCAAATTTCGTGCGAGATAAAAGGATATTCTCCGAACGAGACTCTTGGGGCAATTTGTCAGAGTATTATAGGTGGAAGCAAATGATTTCCAGTCCGATCAACGATATAGCCGAGAGTAAGAGAAAAACGAATGTCGATCAACACTTGGTGCGTGGTTGAGTGGCGAAAACTCGTCCCAGAGATGGGCAGTGGGTCATCCCATTGGGCTTCGGGACAAATCGTGCACGAGCACTCCCTACACATGGTTTCATCAAACACGAGATGGACCACGAGAGACGCGGAGTTGAATTGTTCAGCAAATCAACCGAACAATGGGGGCACACAAAGAGACATTCGAGCGACCCGAGTGTGGTGATGATGGCACCGGTAGACATCCGAACTTTCAATTGATCCGCCGCACGTGGCCAACCGGTCAACATATAGTAACACACCATCATAAATTCCTGCGCGAATTCGAGATGCGTAAGTAGCTAGTGCTAGAGTTCTTTCTCAGACAACTTGCCCGAGGATGTGAATCTAAGCCTTTGAACAAAAGGGACCCACACTCTCTTCCCTTTCTAGCTTTCTTAACCAGTCGCAAATACATGCCATCAGGGGCTACACTTTATTCTGGGAGAAGGATGTCCGTTTCGTACCTATGCAATGTTATAGCACCTGAAATCCCATCCGAGGAGCATTTAAGGGAAGGGACAGCCGGATGACAAAAAGCTTGTCGTCCATGTACCATATTCATGGTAGCAATAGATATCCTTGTTCCTTGCGGTCCGGAAATGCGGAAATCTTGATTCCTAAGCAAAGGGCCCACATCAAAAGCACCCCTACGCAATGAGACTGACGAATGGAAAAACGCCATGATGGTACAGGAAAATTACTTTCTAGATTACGTGCCCCGGCTTCACACGGAAAACAAGCAGGTGAGGAGGAAGAAGGCGCTCGAGAGAAAGCATATTACATAATAGGCACAAGAATGTCACAGCCAAAGCTGTAACAACATTTTAATGTCTTTTCTCTTTTGCCGCTTCCTTCTTTTCATTTGCAGCGTAAGATATCTATTCTAAGCACTCCCACCGCCCGGAAATTCTTTCCAAATTTCGTGCGAGATAAAAGGATATTCTCCGAACGAGACTCTTGGGGCAATTTGTCAGAGTATTATAGGTGGAAGCAAATGATTTCCAGTCCGATCAACGATATAGCCGAGAGTAAGAGAAAAACGAATGTCGATCAACACTTGGTGCGTGGTTGAGTGGCGAAAACTCGTCCCAGAGATGTGCAGTGGGTCATCCCATTGGGCTTCGGGACAAATCGTGCACGAGCACTCCCTACACATGGTTTCATCAAACACGAGATGGACCACGAGAGACGCGGAGTTGAATTGTTCAGCAAATCAACCGAACAATGGGGGCACACAAAGAGACATTCGAGCGACCCGAGTGTGGTGATGATGGCACCGGTAGACATCCGAACTTTCAATTGATCCGCCGCACGTGGCCAACCGGTCAACATATAGTAACACACCATCATAAATTCCTGCGCGAATTCGAGATGCGTAAGTAGCTAGTGCTAGAGTTCTTTCTCAGACAACTTGCCCGAGGATGTGAATCTAAGCCTTTGAACAAAAGGGACCCACACTCTCTTCCCTTTCTAGCTTTCTTAACCAGTCGCAAATACATGCCATCAGGGGCTACACTTTATTCTGGGAGAAGGATGTCCGTTTCGTACCTATGCAATGTTATAGCACCTGAAATCCCATCCGAGGAGCATTTAAGGGAAGGGACAGCCGGATGACAAAAAGCTTGTCGTCCATGTACCATATTCATGGTAGCAATAGATATCCTTGTTCCTTGCGGTCCGGAAATGCGGAAATCTTGATTCCTAAGCAAAGGGCCCACATCAAAAGCACCCCTACAAAATGAGACTGACGAATGGAAAAACGCCATGATGGTACAGGAAAATTACTTTCTAGATTACGTGCCCCGGCTTCACACGGAAAACAAGCAGGTGAGGAGGAAGAAGGCGCTCGAGAGAAAGCATATTACATAATAGGCACAAGAATGTCACAGCCAAAGCTGTAACAACATTTTAATGTCTTTTCTCTTTTGCCGCTTCCTTCTTTTCATTTGCAGCGTAAGATATCTATTCTAAGCACTCCCACCGCCCGGAAATTCTTTCCAAATTTCGTGCGAGATAAAAGGATATTCTCCGAACGAGACTCTTGGGGCAATTTGTCAGAGTATTATAGGTGGAAGCAAATGATTTCCAGTCCGATCAACGATATAGCCGAGAGTAAGAGAAAAACGAATGTCGATCAACACTTGGTGCGTGGTTGAGTGGCGAAAACTCGTCCCAGAGATGGGCAGTGGGTCATCCCATTGGGCTTCGGGACAAATCGTGCACGAGCACTCCCTACACATGGTTTCATCAAACACGAGATGGACCACGAGAGACGCGGAGTTGAATTGTTCAGCAAATCAACCGAACAATGGGGGCACACAAAGAGACATTCGAGCGACCCGAGTGTGGTGATGATGGCACCGGTAGACATCCGAACTTTCAATTGATCCGCCGCACGTGGCCAACCGGTCAACATATAGTAACACACCATCATAAATTCCTGCGCGAATTCGAGATGCGTAAGTAGCTAGTGCTAGAGTTCTTTCTCAGACAACTTGCCCGAGGATGTGAATCTAAGCCTTTGAACAAAAGGGACCCACACTCTCTTCCCTTTCTAGCTTTCTTAACCAGTCGCAAATACATGCCATCAGGGGCTACACTTTATTCTGGGAGAAGGATGTCCGTTTCGTACCTATGCAATGTTATAGCACCTGAAATCCCATCCGAGGAGCATTTAAGGGAAGGGACAGCCGGATGACAAAAAGCTTGTCGTCCATGTACCATATTCATGGTAGCAATAGATATCCTTGTTCCTTGCGGTCCGAAAATGCGGTAATCTTGATTCCTAAGCAAAGGGCCCACATCAAAAGCACCCCTACGCAATGAGACTGACGAATGGAAAAGCGCCATGATGGCCAGACTACCGGGTTCCTACAGGAAAATTACTTTCTAGATTACGTGCCCCGGCTTCACAAAACAAGCAGGTGAGGAGGAAGAAGGCGCTCGAGAGAAAGCATATTACATAATAGGCACAAGAATGTCACAGCCAAAGCTGTAACAACATTTTAATGTCTTTTCTCTTTTGCCGCTTCCTTCTTTTCATTTGCAGCGTAATATATCTATTCTAAGCACTCCCACCGCCCGGAAATTCTTTCCAAATTTCGTGCGAGATAAAAGGATATTCTCCGAACGAGACTCTTGGGGCAATTTGTCAGAGTATTATAGGTGGAAGCAAATGATTTCCAGTCCGATCAACGATATAGCCGAGAGTAAGAGAAAAACGAATCTCGATCAACACTTGGTGCGTGGTTGAGTGGCGAAAACTCGTCCCAGAGATGTGCAGTGGGTCATCCCTTTGGGCTTCGGGACAAATCGTGCACGAGCACTCCCTACACATGGTTTCATCAAACACGAGATGGACCACGAGAGATGCGGAGTTGAATTGTTCAGCAAATCAACCGAACAATGGGGGCACACAAAGAGACACTCGAGCGACCCGAGTGTGGTGATGATGGCACCGGTAGACATCCGAACTTTCAATTGATCCGCCGCACGTGCCAACCGGTCAACATATAGTAACACACCATCATAAATTCCTGCGCGAATTCGAGATGCGTAAGTAGCTAGTGCTAGAGTTCTTTCTCAGACAACTTGCCCGAGGATGTGAATCTAAGCCTTTGAACAAAAGGGACCCACACTCTCTTCCCTTTCTAGCTTTCTTAACCAGTCGCAAATACATGCCATCAGGGGCTACACTTTATTCTGGGAGAAGGATGTCCGTTTCGTACCTATGCAATGTTATAGCACCTGAAATCCCATCCGAGGAGCATTTAAGGGAAGGGACAGCCGGATGACAAAAAGCTTGTCGTCCATGTACCATATTCATGGTAGCAATAGATATCCTTGTTCCTTGCGGTCCGGAAATGCGGTAATCTTGATTCCTAAGCAAAGGGCCCACATCAAAAGCACCCCTACGCAATGAGACTGACGAATGGAAAAGAGCCATGATGGCCAGACTACCGGGTTCCTACAGGAAAATTACTTTCTAGATTACGTGCCCCGGCTTCACAAAACAAGCAGGTGAGGAGGAAGAAGGCGCTCGAGAGAAAGCATATTACATAATAGGCACAAGAATGTCACAGCCAAAGCTGTAACAACATTTTAATGTCTTTTCTCTTTTGCCGCTTCCTTCTTTTCATTTGCAGCGTAAGATATCTATTCTAAGCACTCCCACCGCCCGGAAATTCTTTCCAAATTTCGTGCGAGATAAAAGGATATTCTCCGAACGAGACTCTTGGGGCAATTTGTCAGAGTATTATAGGTGGAAGCAAATGATTTCCAGTCCGATCAACGATATAGCCGAGAGTAAGAGAAAAACGAATCTCGATCAACACTTGGTGCGTGGTTGAGTGGCGAAAACTCATCCCAGAGATGTGCAGTGGGTCATCCCATTGGGCTTCGGGACAAATCGTGCACGAGCACTCCCTACACATGGTTTTATCAAACACGAGATGGACCACGAGAGACGCGGAGTTGAATTGTTCAGCAAATCAACCGAACAATGGGGGCACACAAAGAGACATTCGAGCGACCCGAGTGTGGTGATGATGGCACCGGTAGACATCCGAACTTTCAATTGATCCGCCGCACGTGGCCAACCGGTCAACATATAGTAACACACCATCATAAATTCCTGCGCGAATTCGAGATGCGTAAGTAGCTAGTGCTAGAGTTCTTTCTCAGACAACTTGCCCGAGGATGTGAATCTAAGCCTTTGAACAAAAGGGACCCACACTCTCTTCCCTTTCTAGCTTTCTTAACCAGTCGCAAATACATGCCATCAGGGGCTACACTTTATTCTGGGAGAAGGATGTCCGTTTCGTACCTATGCAATGTTATAGCACCTGAAATCCCATCCGAGGAGCATTTAAGGGAAGGGACAGCCGGATGACAAAAAGCTTGTCGTCCATGTACCATATTCATGGTAGCAATAGATATCCTTGTTCCTTGCGGTCCGGAAATGCGGAAATCTTGATTCCTAAGCAAAGGGCCCACATCAAAAGCACCCCTACGCAATGAGACTGACGAATGGAAAAACGCCATGATGGTACAGGAAAATTACTTTCTAGATTACGTGCCCCGGCTTCACACGGAAAACAAGCAGGTGAGGAGGAAGAAGGCGCTCGAGAGAAAGCATATTACATAATAGGCACAAGAATGTCACAGCCAAAGCTGTAACAACATTTTAATGTCTTTTCTCTTTTGCCGCTTCCTTCTTTTCATTTGCAGCGTAAGATATCTATTCTAAGCACTCCCACCGCCCGGAAATTCTTTCCAAATTTCGTGCGAGATAAAAGGATATTCTCCGAACGAGACTCTTGGGGCAATTTGTCAGAGTATTATAGGTGGAAGCAAATGATTTCCAGTCCGATCAACGATATAGCCGAGAGTAAGAGAAAAACGAATCTCGATCAACACTTGGTGCGTGGTTGAGTGGCGAAAACTCGTCCCAGAGATGTGCAGTGGGTCATCCCTTTGGGCTTCGGGACAAATTGTGCACGAGCACTCCCTACACATGGTTTCATCAAACACGAGATGGACCACGAGAGATGCGGAGTTGAATTGTTCAGCAAATCAACCGAACAATGGGGGCACACAAAGAGACATTCGAGCGACCCGAGTGTGGTGATGATGGCACCGGTAGACATCCGAACTTTCAATTGATCCGCCGCACGTGGCCAACCGGTCAACATATAGTAACACACCATCATAAATTCCTGCGCGAATTCGAGATGCGTAAGTAGCTAGTGCTAGAGTTCTTTCTCAGACAACTTGCCCGAGGATGTGAATCTAAGCCTTTGAACAAAAGGGACCCACACTCTCTTCCCTTTCTAGCTTTCTTAACCAGTCGCAAATACGTGCCATCAGGGGCTACACTTTATTCTGGGAGAAGGATGTCCGTTTCGTACCTATGCAATGTTATAGCACCTGAAATCCCATCCGAGGAGCATTTAAGGGAAGGGACAGCCGGATGACAAAAAGCTTGTCGTCCATGTACCATATTCATGGTAGCAATAGATATCCTTGTTCCTTGCGGTCCGGAAATGCGGTAATCTTGATTCCTAAGCAAAGGGCCCACATCAAAAGCACCCCTACGCAATGAGACTGACGAATGGAAAAACGCCATGATGGTACAGGAAAATTACTTTCTAGATTACGTGCCCCGGCTTCACACGGAAAACAAGCAGGTGAGGAGGAAGAAGGCGCTCGAGAGAAAGCATATTACATAATAGGCACAAGAATGTCACAGCCAAAGCTGTAACAACATTTTAACGTCTTTTCTCTTTTGCCGCTTCCTTCTTTTCATTTGCAGCGTAAGATATCTATTCTAAGCACTCCCACCGCCCGGAAATTCTTTCCAAATTTCGTGCGAGATAAAAGGATATTCTCTGAACGAGACTCTTGGGGCAATTTGTCAGAGTATTATAGGTGGAAGCAAATGATTTCCAGTCCGATCAACGATATAGCCGAGAGTAAGAGAAAAACGAATCTCGATCAACACTTGGGGCGTGGTTGAGTGGCGAAAACTCATCCCAGAGATGTGCAGTGGGTCATCCCATTGGGCTTCGGGACAAATCGTGCACGAGCACTCCCTACACATGGTTTTATCAAACACGAGATGGACCACGAGAGACGCGGAGTTGAATTGTTCAGCAAATCAACCGAACAATGGGGGCACACAAAGAGACATTCGAGCGACCCGAGTGTGGTGATGATGGCACCGGTAGACATCCGAACTTTCAATTGATCCGCCGCACGTGGCCAACCGGTCAACATATAGTAACACACCATCATAAATTCCTGCGCGAATTCGAGATGCGTAAGTAGCTAGTGCTAGAGTTCTTTCTCAGACAACTTGCCCGAGGATGTGAATCTAAGCCTTTGAACAAAAGGGACCCACACTCTCTTCCCTTTCTAGCTTTCTTAACCAGTCGCAAATACCTGCCATCAGGGGCTACACTTTATTCTGGGAGAAGGATGTCCGTTTCGTACCTATGCAATGTTATAGCACCTGAAATCCCATCCGAGGAGCATTTAAGGGAAGGGACAGCCGGATGACAAAAAGCTTGTCGTCCATGTACCATATTCATGGTAGCAATAGATATCCTTGTTCCTTGCGGTCCGGAAATGCGGAAATCTTGATTCCTAAGCAAAGGGCCCACATCAAAAGCACCCCTACGCAATGAGACTGACGAATGGAAAAACGCCATGATGGTACAGGAAAATTACTTTCTAGATTACGTGCCCCGGCTTCACACGGAAAACAAGCAGGTGAGGAGGAAGAAGGCGCTCGAGAGAAAGCATATTACATAATAGGCACAAGAATGTCACAGCCAAAGCTGTAACAACATTTTAATGTCTTTTCTCTTTTGCCGCTTCCTTCTTTTCATTTGCAGCGTAAGATATCTATTCTAAGCACTCCCACCGCCCGGAAATTCTTTCCAAATTTCGTGCGAGATAAAAGGATATTCTTCGAACGAGACTCTTGGGGCAATTTGTCAGAGTATTATAGGTGGAAGCAAATGATTTCCAGTCCGATCAACGATATAGCCGAGAGTAAGAGAAAAACGAATCTCGATCAACACTTGGTGCGTGGTTGAGTGGCGAAAACTCGTCCCAGAGATGTGCAGTGGGTCATCCCTTTGGGCTTCGGGACAAATCGTGCACGAGCACTCCCTACACATGGTTTCATCAAACACGAGATGGACCACGAGAGACGCAGAGTTGAATTGTTCAGCAAATCAACCGAACAATGGGGGCCCACAAAGAGACATTCGAGCGACCCGAGTGTGGTGATGATGGCACCGGTAGACATCCGAACTTTCAATTGATCCGCCGCACGTGGCCAACCGGTCAACATATAGTAACACACCATCATAAATTCCTGCGCGAATTCGAGATGCGTAAGTAGCTAGTGCTAGAGTTCTTTCTCAGACAACTTGCCCGAGGATGTGAATCTAAGCCTTTGAACAAAAGGGACCCACACTCTCTTCCCTTTCTAGCTTTCTTAACCAGTCGCAAATACATGCCATCAGGGGCTACACTTTATTCTGGGAGAAGGATGTCCGTTTCGTACCTATGCAATGTTATAGCACCTGAAATCCCATCCGAGGAGCATTTAAGGGAAGGGACAGCCGGATGACAAAAAGCTTGTCGTCCATGTACCATATTCATGGTAGCAATAGATATCCTTGTTCCTTGCGGTCCGGAAATGCGGAAATCTTGATTCCTAAGCAAAGGGCCCACATCAAAAGCACCCCTACGCAATGAGACTGACGAATGGAAAAACGCCATGATGGTACAGGAAAATTACTTTCTAGATTACGTGCCCCGGCTTCACACGGAAAACAAGCAGGTGAGGAGGAAGAAGGCGCTCGAGAGAAAGCATATTACATAATAGGCACAAGAATGTCACAGCCAAAGCTGTAACAACATTTTAATGTCTTTTCTCTTTTGCCGCTTCCTTCTTTTCATTTGCAGCGCAAGATATCTATTCTAAGCACTCCCACCGCCCGGAAACTCTTTCCAAATTTCGTGCGAGATAAAAGGATATTCTCCGAACGAGACTCTTGGGGCAATTTGTCAGAGTATTATAGGTGGAAGCAAATGATTTCCAGTCCGATCAACGATATAGCCGAGAGTAAGAGAAAAACGAATCTCGATCAACACTTGGTGCGTGGTTGAGTGGCGAAAACTCGTCCCAGAGATGGGCAGTGCGTCATCCCATTGGGCTTCGGGACAAATCGTGCACGAGCACTCCCTACACATGGTTTCATCAAACACGAGATGGACCACGAGAGACGCGGAGTTGAATTGTTCAGCAAATCAACCGAACAATGGGGGCACACAAAGAGACATTCGAGCGACCCGAGTGTGGTGATGATGGCACCGGTAGGCATCCGAACTTTCAATTGATCCGCCGCACGTGGCCAACCGGTCAACATATAGTAACACACCATCATAAATTCCTGCGCGAACTCGAGATGCGTAAGTAGCTAGTGCTAGAGTTCTTTCTCAGACAACTTGCCCGAGGATGTGAATCTAAGCCTTTGAACAAAAGGGACCCACACTCTCTTCCCTTTCTAGCTTTCTTAACCAGTCGCAAATACGTGCCATCAGGGGCTACACTTTATTCTGGGAGAAGGATGTCCGTTTCGTACCTATGCAATGTTATAGCACCTGAAATCCCATCCGAGGAGCATTTAAGGGAAGGGACAGCCGGATGACAAAAAGCTTGTCGTCCATGTACCATATTCATGGTAGCAATAGATATCCTTGTTCCTTGCGGTCCGGAAATGCGGTAATCTTGATTCCTAAGCAAAGGGCCCACATCAAAAGCACCCCTACGCAATGAGACTGACGAATGGAAAAGCGCCATGATGGCCAGACTACCGGGTTCCTACAGGAAAATTACTTTCTAGATTACGTGCCCCGGCTTCACACGGAAAACAAGCAGGTGAGGAGGAAGAAGGCGCTCGAGAGAAAGCATATTACATAATAGGCACAAGAATGTCACAGCCAAAGCTGTAACAACATTTTAATGTCTTTTCTCTTTTGCCGCTTCCTTCTTTTCATTTGCAGCGCAAGATATCTATTCTAAGCACTCCCACCGCCCGGAAACTCTTTCCAAATTTCGTGCGAGATAAAAGGATATTCTCCGAACGAGACTCTTGGGGCAATTTGTCAGAGTATTATAGGTGGAAGCAAATGATTTCCAGTCCGATCAACGATATAGCCGAGAGTAAGAGAAAAACGAATCTCGATCAACACTTGGTGCGTGGTTGAGTGGCGAAAACTCGTCCCAGAGATGGGCAGTGCGTCATCCCATTGGGCTTCGGGACAAATCGTGCACGAGCACTCCCTACACATGGTTTCATCAAACACGAGATGGACCACGAGAGACGCGGAGTTGAATTGTTCAGCAAATCAACCGAACAATGGGGGCACACAAAGAGACATTCGAGCGACCCGAGTGTGGTGATGATGGCACCGGTAGGCATCCGAACTTTCAATTGATCCGCCGCACGTGGCCAACCGGTCAACATATAGTAACACACCATCATAAATTCCTGCGCGAACTCGAGATGCGTAAGTAGCTAGTGCTAGAGTTCTTTCTCAGACAACTTGCCCGAGGATGTGAATCTAAGCCTTTGAACAAAAGGGACCCACACTCTCTTCCCTTTCTAGCTTTCTTAACCAGTCGCAAATACGTGCCATCAGGGGCTACACTTTATTCTGGGAGAAGGATGTCCGTTTCGTACCTATGCAATGTTATAGCACCTGAAATCCCATCCGAGGAGCATTTAAGGGAAGGGACAGCCGGATGACAAAAAGCTTGTCGTCCATGTACCATATTCATGGTAGCAATAGATATCCTTGTTCCTTGCGGTCCGGAAATGCGGTAATCTTGATTCCTAAGCAAAGGGCCCACATCAAAAGCTCCCCTACGCAATGAGACTGACGAATGGAAAAGCGCCATGATGGCCAGACTACCGGGTTCCTACAGGAAAATTACTTTCTAGATTACGTGCCCCGGCTTCACACGGAAAACAAGCAGGTGAGGAGGAAGAAGGCGCTCGAGAGAAAGCATATTACATAATAGGCACAAGAATGTCACAGCCAAAGCTGTAACAACATTTTAATGTCTTTTCTCTTTTGCCGCTTCCTTCTTTTCATTTGCAGCGCAAGATATCTATTCTAAGCACTCCCACCGCCCGGAAACTCTTTCCAAATTTCGTGCGAGATAAAAGGATATTCTCCGAACGAGACTCTTGGGGCAATTTGTCAGAGTATTATAGGTGGAAGCAAATGATTTCCAGTCCGATCAACGATATAGCCGAGAGTAAGAGAAAAACGAATCTCGATCAACACTTGGTGCGTGGTTGAGTGGCGAAAACTCGTCCCAGAGATGGGCAGTGCGTCATCCCATTGGGCTTCGGGACAAATCGTGCACGAGCACTCCCTACACATGGTTTCATCAAACACGAGATGGACCACGAGAGACGCGGAGTTGAATTGTTCAGCAAATCAACCGAACAATGGGGGCACACAAAGAGACATTCGAGCGACCCGAGTGTGGTGATGATGGCACCGGTAGGCATCCGAACTTTCAATTGATCCGCCGCACGTGGCCAACCGGTCAACATATAGTAACACACCATCATAAATTCCTGCGCGAACTCGAGATGCGTAAGTAGCTAGTGCTAGAGTTCTTTCTCAGACAACTTGCCCGAGGATGTGAATCTAAGCCTTTGAACAAAAGGGACCCACACTCTCTTCCCTTTCTAGCTTTCTTAACCAGTCGCAAATACGTGCCATCAGGGGCTACACTTTATTCTGGGAGAAGGATGTCCGTTTCGTACCTATGCAATGTTATAGCACCTGAAATCCCATCCGAGGAGCATTTAAGGGAAGGGACAGCCGGATGACAAAAAGCTTGTCGTCCATGTACCATATTCATGGTAGCAATAGATATCCTTGTTCCTTGCGGTCCGGAAATGCGGTAATCTTGATTCCTAAGCAAAGGGCCCACATCAAAAGCACCCCTACGCAATGAGACTGACGAATGGAAAAGCGCCATGATGGCCAGACTACCGGGTTCCTACAGGAAAATTACTTTCTAGATTACGTGCCCCGGCTTCACACGGAAAACAAGCAGGTGAGGAGGAAGAAGGCGCTCGAGAGAAAGCATATTACATAATAGGCACAAGAATGTCACAGCCAAAGCTGTAACAACATTTTAATGTCTTTTCTCTTTTGCCGCTTCCTTCTTTTCATTTGCAGCGCAAGATATCTATTCTAAGCACTCCCACCGCCCGGAAACTCTTTCCAAATTTCGTGCGAGATAAAAGGATATTCTCCGAACGAGACTCTTGGGGCAATTTGTCAGAGTATTATAGGTGGAAGCAAATGATTTCCAGTCCGATCAACGATATAGCCGAGAGTAAGAGAAAAACGAATCTCGATCAACACTTGGTGCGTGGTTGAGTGGCGAAAACTCGTCCCAGAGATGGGCAGTGCGTCATCCCATTGGGCTTCGGGACAAATCGTGCACGAGCACTCCCTACACATGGTTTCATCAAACACGAGATGGACCACGAGAGACGCGGAGTTGAATTGTTCAGCAAATCAACCGAACAATGGGGGCACACAAAGAGACATTCGAGCGACCCGAGTGTGGTGATGATGGCACCGGTAGGCATCCGAACTTTCAATTGATCCGCCGCACGTGGCCAACCGGTCAACATATAGTAACACACCATCATAAATTCCTGCGCGAACTCGAGATGCGTAAGTAGCTAGTGCTAGAGTTCTTTCTCAGACAACTTGCCCGAGGATGTGAATCTAAGCCTTTGAACAAAAGGGACCCACACTCTCTTCCCTTTCTAGCTTTCTTAACCAGTCGCAAATACGTGCCATCAGGGGCTACACTTTATTCTGGGAGAAGGATGTCCGTTTCGTACCTATGCAATGTTATAGCACCTGAAATCCCATCCGAGGAGCATTTAAGGGAAGGGACAGCCGGATGACAAAAAGCTTGTCGTCCATGTACCATATTCATGGTAGCAATAGATATCCTTGTTCCTTGCGGTCCGGAAATGCGGTAATCTTGATTCCTAAGCAAAGGGCCCACATCAAAAGCACCCCTACGCAATGAGACTGACGAATGGAAAAGCGCCATGATGGCCAGACTACCGGGTTCCTACAGGAAAATTACTTTCTAGATTACGTGCCCCGGCTTCACACGGAAAACAAGCAGGTGAGGAGGAAGAAGGCGCTCGAGAGAAAGCATATTACATAATAGGCACAAGAATGTCACAGCCAAAGCTGTAACAACATTTTAATGTCTTTTCTCTTTTGCCGCTTCCTTCTTTTCATTTGCAGCGCAAGATATCTATTCTAAGCACTCCCACCGCCCGGAAACTCTTTCCAAATTTCGTGCGAGATAAAAGGATATTCTCCGAACGAGACTCTTGGGGCAATTTGTCAGAGTATTATAGGTGGAAGCAAATGATTTCCAGTCCGATCAACGATATAGCCGAGAGTAAGAGAAAAACGAATCTCGATCAACACTTGGTGCGTGGTTGAGTGGCGAAAACTCGTCCCAGAGATGGGCAGTGGGTCATCCCATTGGGCTTCGGGACAAATCGTGCACGAGCACTCCCTACACATGGTTTCATCAAACACGAGATGGACCACGAGAGACGCGGAGTTGAATTGTTCAGCAAATCAACCGAACAATGGGGGCACACAAAGAGACATTCGAGCGACCCGAGTGTGGTGATGATGGCACCGGTAGGCATCCGAACTTTCAATTGATCCGCCGCACGTGGCCAACCGGTCAACATATAGTAACACACCATCATAAATTCCTGCGCGAACTCGAGATGCGTAAGTAGCTAGTGCTAGAGTTCTTTCTCAGACAACTTGCCCGAGGATGTGAATCTAAGCCTTTGAACAAAAGGGACCCACACTCTCTTCCCTTTCTAGCTTTCTTAACCAGTCGCAAATACGTGCCATCAGGGGCTACACTTTATTCTGGGAGAAGGATGTCCGTTTCGTACCTATGCAATGTTATAGCACCTGAAATCCCATCCGAGGAGCATTTAAGGGAAGGGACAGCCGGATGACAAAAAGCTTGTCGTCCATGTACCATATTCATGGTAGCAATAGATATCCTTGTTCCTTGCGGTCCGGAAATGCGGTAATCTTGATTCCTAAGCAAAGGGCCCACATCAAAAGCACCCCTACGCAATGAGACTGACGAATGGAAAAGCGCCATGATGGCCAGACTACCGGGTTCCTACAGGAAAATTACTTTCTAGATTTCGTGCCCCGGCTTCACACGGAAAACAAGCAGGTGAGGAGGAAGAAGGCGCTCGAGAGAAAGCATATTACATAATAGGCACAAGAATGTCACAGCCAAAGCTGTAACAACATTTTAATGTCTTTTCTCTTTTGCCGCTTCCTTCTTTTCATTTGCAGCGCAAGTTATCTATTCTAAGCACTCCCACCGCCCGGAAACTCTTTCCAAATTTCGTGCGAGATAAAAGGATATTCTCCGAACGAGACTCTTGGGGCAATTTGTCAGAGTATTATAGGTGGAAGCAAATGATTTCCAGTCCGATCAACGATATAGCCGAGAGTAAGAGAAAAACGAATCTCGATCAACACTTGGTGCGTGGTTGAGTGGCGAAAACTCGTCCCAGAGATGGGCAGTGCGTCATCCCATTGGGCTTCGGGACAAATCGTGCACGAGCACTCCCTACACATGGTTTCATCAAACACGAGATGGACCACGAGAGACGCGGAGTTGAATTGTTCAGCAAATCAACCGAACAATGGGGGCACACAAAGAGACATTCGAGCGACCCGAGTGTGGTGATGATGGCACCGGTAGGCATCCGAACTTTCAATTGATCCGCCGCACGTGGCCAACCGGTCAACATATAGTAACACACCATCATAAATTCCTGCGCGAACTCGAGATGCGTAAGTAGCTAGTGCTAGAGTTCTTTCTCAGACAACTTGCCCGAGGATGTGAATCTAAGCCTTTGAACAAAAGGGACCCACACTCTCTTCCCTTTCTAGCTTTCTTAACCAGTCGCAAATACGTGCCATCAGGGGCTACACTTTATTCTGGGAGAAGGATGTCCGTTTCGTACCTATGCAATGTTATAGCACCTGAAATCCCATCCGAGGAGCATTTAAGGGAAGGGACAGCCGGATGACAAAAAGCTTGTCGTCCATGTACCATATTCATGGTAGCAATAGATATCCTTGTTCCTTGCGGTCCGGAAATGCGGTAATCTTGATTCCTAAGCAAAGGGCCCACATCAAAAGCACCCCTACGCAATGAGACTGACGAATGGAAAAGCGCCATGATGGCCAGACTACCGGGTTCCTACAGGAAAATTACTTTCTAGATTTCGTGCCCCGGCTTCACACGGAAAACAAGCAGGTGAGGAGGAAGAAGGCGCTCGAGAGAAAGCATATTACATAATAGGCACAAGAATGTCACAGCCAAAGCTGTAACAACATTTTAATGTCTTTTCTCTTTTGCCGCTTCCTTCTTTTCATTTGCAGCGCAAGTTATCTATTCTAAGCACTCCCACCGCCCGGAAACTCTTTCCAAATTTCGTGCGAGATAAAAGGATATTCTCCGAACGAGACTCTTGGGGCAATTTGTCAGAGTATTATAGGTGGAAGCAAATGATTTCCAGTCCGATCAACGATATAGCCGAGAGTAAGAGAAAAACGAATCTCGATCAACACTTGGTGCGTGGTTGAGTGGCGAAAACTCGTCCCAGAGATGGGCAGTGCGTCATCCCATTGGGCTTCGGGACAAATCGTGCACGAGCACTCCCTACACATGGTTTCATCAAACACGAGATGGACCACGAGAGACGCGGAGTTGAATTGTTCAGCAAATCAACCGAACAATGGGGGCACACAAAGAGACATTCGAGCGACCCGAGTGTGGTGATGATGGCACCGGTAGGCATCCGAACTTTCAATTGATCCGCCGCACGTGGCCAACCGGTCAACATATAGTAACACACCATCATAAATTCCTGCGCGAACTCGAGATGCGTAAGTAGCTAGTGCTAGAGTTCTTTCTCAGACAACTTGCCCGAGGATGTGAATCTAAGCCTTTGAACAAAAGGGACCCACACTCTCTTCCCTTTCTAGCTTTCTTAACCAGTCGCAAATACGTGCCATCAGGGGCTACACTTTATTCTGGGAGAAGGATGTCCGTTTCGTACCTATGCAATGTTATAGCACCTGAAATCCCATCCGAGGAGCATTTAAGGGAAGGGACAGCCGGATGACAAAAAGCTTGTCGTCCATGTACCATATTCATGGTAGCAATAGATATCCTTGTTCCTTGCGGTCCGGAAATGCGGTAATCTTGATTCCTAAGCAAAGGGCCCACATCAAAAGCACCCCTACGCAATGAGACTGACGAATGGAAAAGCGCCATGATGGCCAGACTACCGGGTTCCTACAGGAAAATTACTTTCTAGATTACGTGCCCCGGCTTCACACGGAAAACAAGCAGGTGAGGAGGAAGAAGGCGCTCGAGAGAAAGCATATTACATAATAGGCACAAGAATGTCACAGCCAAAGCTGTAACAACATTTTAATGTCTTTTCTCTTTTGCCGCTTCCTTCTTTTCATTTGCAGCGCAAGTTATCTAGTCTAAGCACTCCCACCGCCCGGAAACTCTTTCCAAATTTCGTGCGAGATAAAAGGATATTCTCCGAACGAGACTCTTGGGGCAATTTGTCAGAGTATTATAGGTGGAAGCAAATGATTTCCAGTCCGATCAACGATATAGCCGAGAGTAAGAGAAAAACGAATCTCGATCAACACTTGGTGCGTGGTTGAGTGGCGAAAACTCGTCCCAGAGATGGGCAGTGCGTCATCCCATTGGGCTTCGGGACAAATCGTGCACGAGCACTCCCTACACATGGTTTCATCAAACACGAGATGGACCACGAGAGACGCGGAGTTGAATTGTTCAGCAAATCAACCGAACAATGGGGGCACACAAAGAGACATTCGAGCGACCCGAGTGTGGTGATGATGGCACCGGTAGGCATCCGAACTTTCAATTGATCCGCCGCACGTGGCCAACCGGTCAACATATAGTAACACACCATCATAAATTCCTGCGCGAACTCGAGATGCGTAAGTAGCTAGTGCTAGAGTTCTTTCTCAGACAACTTGCCCGAGGATGTGAATCTAAGCCTTTGAACAAAAGGGACCCACACTCTCTTCCCTTTCTAGCTTTCTTAACCAGTCGCAAATACGTGCCATCAGGGGCTACACTTTATTCTGGGAGAAGGATGTCCGTTTCGTACCTATGCAATGTTATAGCACCTGAAATCCCATCCGAGGAGCATTTAAGGGAAGGGACAGCCGGATGACAAAAAGCTTGTCGTCCATGTACCATATTCATGGTAGCAATAGATATCCTTGTTCCTTGCGGTCCGGAAATGCGGTAATCTTGATTCCTAAGCAAAGGGCCCACATCAAAAGCACCCCTACGCAATGAGACTGACGAATGGAAAAGCGCCATGATGGCCAGACTACCGGGTTCCTACAGGAAAATTACTTTCTAGATTACGTGCCCCGGCTTCACACGGAAAACAAGCAGGTGAGGAGGAAGAAGGCGCTCGAGAGAAAGCATATTACATAATAGGCACAAGAATGTCACAGCCAAAGCTGTAACAACATTTTAATGTCTTTTCTCTTTTGCCGCTTCCTTCTTTTCATTTGCAGCGCAAGATATCTAGTCTAAGCACTCCCACCGCCCGGAAACTCTTTCCAAATTTCGTGCGAGATAAAAGGATATTCTCCGAACGAGACTCTTGGGGCAATTTGTCAGAGTATTATAGGTGGAAGCAAATGATTTCCAGTCCGATCAACGATATAGCCGAGAGTAAGAGAAAAACGAATCTCGATCAACACTTGGTGCGTGGTTGAGTGGCGAAAACTCGTCCCAGAGATGGGCAGTGCGTCATCCCATTGGGCTTCGGGACAAATCGTGCACGAGCACTCCCTACACATGGTTTCATCAAACACGAGATGGACCACGAGAGACGCGGAGTTGAATTGTTCAGCAAATCAACCGAACAATGGGGGCACACAAAGAGACATTCGAGCGACCCGAGTGTGGTGATGATGGCACCGGTAGGCATCCGAACTTTCAATTGATCCGCCGCACGTGGCCAACCGGTCAACATATAGTAACACACCATCATAAATTCCTGCGCGAACTCGAGATGCGTAAGTAGCTAGTGCTAGAGTTCTTTCTCAGACAACTTGCCCGAGGATGTGAATCTAAGCCTTTGAACAAAAGGGACCCACACTCTCTTCCCTTTCTAGCTTTCTTAACCAGTCGCAAATACGTGCCATCAGGGGCTACACTTTATTCTGGGAGAAGGATGTCCGTTTCGTACCTATGCAATGTTATAGCACCTGAAATCCCATCCGAGGAGCATTTAAGGGAAGGGACAGCCGGATGACAAAAAGCTTGTCGTCCATGTACCATATTCATGGTAGCAATAGATATCCTTGTTCCTTGCGGTCCGGAAATGCGGTAATCTTGATTCCTAAGCAAAGGGCCCACATCAAAAGCACCCCTACGCAATGAGACTGACGAATGGAAAAGCGCCATGATGGCCAGACTACCGGGTTCCTACAGGAAAATTACTTTCTAGATTACGTGCCCCGGCTTCACACGGAAAACAAGCAGGTGAGGAGGAAGAAGGCGCTCGAGAGAAAGCATATTACATAATAGGCACAAGAATGTCACAGCCAAAGCTGTAACAACATTTTAATGTCTTTTCTCTTTTGCCGCTTCCTTCTTTTCATTTGCAGCGCAAGATATCTAGTCTAAGCACTCCCACCGCCCGGAAACTCTTTCCAAATTTCGTGCGAGATAAAAGGATATTCTCCGAACGAGACTCTTGGGGCAATTTGTCAGAGTATTATAGGTGGAAGCAAATGATTTCCAGTCCGATCAACGATATAGCCGAGAGTAAGAGAAAAACGAATCTCGATCAACACTTGGTGCGTGGTTGAGTGGCGAAAACTCGTCCCAGAGATGGGCAGTGCGTCATCCCATTGGGCTTCGGGACAAATCGTGCACGAGCACTCCCTACACATGGTTTCATCAAACACGAGATGGACCACGAGAGACGCGGAGTTGAATTGTTCAGCAAATCAACCGAACAATGGGGGCACACAAAGAGACATTCGAGCGACCCGAGTGTGGTGATGATGGCACCGGTAGGCATCCGAACTTTCAATTGATCCGCCGCACGTGGCCAACCGGTCAACATATAGTAACACACCATCATAAATTCCTGCGCGAACTCGAGATGCGTAAGTAGCTAGTGCTAGAGTTCTTTCTCAGACAACTTGCCCGAGGATGTGAATCTAAGCCTTTGAACAAAAGGGACCCACACTCTCTTCCCTTTCTAGCTTTCTTAACCAGTCGCAAATACGTGCCATCAGGGGCTACACTTTATTCTGGGAGAAGGATGTCCGTTTCGTACCTATGCAATGTTATAGCACCTGAAATCCCATCCGAGGAGCATTTAAGGGAAGGGACAGCCGGATGACAAAAAGCTTGTCGTCCATGTACCATATTCATGGTAGCAATAGATATCCTTGTTCCTTGCGGTCCGGAAATGCGGTAATCTTGATTCCTAAGCAAAGGGCCCACATCAAAAGCACCCCTACGCAATGAGACTGACGAATGGAAAAGCGCCATGATGGCCAGACTACCGGGTTCCTACAGGAAAATTACTTTCTAGATTTCGTGCCCCGGCTTCACACGGAAAACAAGCAGGTGAGGAGGAAGAAGGCGCTCGAGAGAAAGCATATTACATAATAGGCACAAGAATGTCACAGCCAAAGCTGTAACAACATTTTAATGTCTTTTCTCTTTTGCCGCTTCCTTCTTTTCATTTGCAGCGCAAGTTATCTATTCTAAGCACTCCCACCGCCCGGAAACTCTTTCCAAATTTCGTGCGAGATAAAAGGATATTCTCCGAACGAGACTCTTGGGGCAATTTGTCAGAGTATTATAGGTGGAAGCAAATGATTTCCAGTCCGATCAACGATATAGCCGAGAGTAAGAGAAAAACGAATCTCGATCAACACTTGGTGCGTGGTTGAGTGGCGAAAACTCGTCCCAGAGATGGGCAGTGCGTCATCCCATTGGGCTTCGGGACAAATCGTGCACGAGCACTCCCTACACATGGTTTCATCAAACACGAGATGGACCACGAGAGACGCGGAGTTGAATTGTTCAGCAAATCAACCGAACAATGGGGGCACACAAAGAGACATTCGAGCGACCCGAGTGTGGTGATGATGGCACCGGTAGGCATCCGAACTTTCAATTGATCCGCCGCACGTGGCCAACCGGTCAACATATAGTAACACACCATCATAAATTCCTGCGCGAACTCGAGATGCGTAAGTAGCTAGTGCTAGAGTTCTTTCTCAGACAACTTGCCCGAGGATGTGAATCTAAGCCTTTGAACAAAAGGGACCCACACTCTCTTCCCTTTCTAGCTTTCTTAACCAGTCGCAAATACGTGCCATCAGGGGCTACACTTTATTCTGGGAGAAGGATGTCCGTTTCGTACCTATGCAATGTTATAGCACCTGAAATCCCATCCGAGGAGCATTTAAGGGAAGGGACAGCCGGATGACAAAAAGCTTGTCGTCCATGTACCATATTCATGGTAGCAATAGATATCCTTGTTCCTTGCGGTCCGGAAATGCGGTAATCTTGATTCCTAAGCAAAGGGCCCACATCAAAAGCACCCCTACGCAATGAGACTGACGAATGGAAAAGCGCCATGATGGCCAGACTACCGGGTTCCTACAGGAAAATTACTTTCTAGATTTCGTGCCCCGGCTTCACACGGAAAACAAGCAGGTGAGGAGGAAGAAGGCGCTCGAGAGAAAGCATATTACATAATAGGCACAAGAATGTCACAGCCAAAGCTGTAACAACATTTTAATGTCTTTTCTCTTTTGCCGCTTCCTTCTTTTCATTTGCAGCGCAAGTTATCTATTCTAAGCACTCCCACCGCCCGGAAACTCTTTCCAAATTTCGTGCGAGATAAAAGGATATTCTCCGAACGAGACTCTTGGGGCAATTTGTCAGAGTATTATAGGTGGAAGCAAATGATTTCCAGTCCGATCAACGATATAGCCGAGAGTAAGAGAAAAACGAATCTCGATCAACACTTGGTGCGTGGTTGAGTGGCGAAAACTCGTCCCAGAGATGGGCAGTGCGTCATCCCATTGGGCTTCGGGACAAATCGTGCACGAGCACTCCCTACACATGGTTTCATCAAACACGAGATGGACCACGAGAGACGCGGAGTTGAATTGTTCAGCAAATCAACCGAACAATGGGGGCACACAAAGAGACATTCGAGCGACCCGAGTGTGGTGATGATGGCACCGGTAGGCATCCGAACTTTCAATTGATCCGCCGCACGTGGCCAACCGGTCAACATATAGTAACACACCATCATAAATTCCTGCGCGAACTCGAGATGCGTAAGTAGCTAGTGCTAGAGTTCTTTCTCAGACAACTTGCCCGAGGATGTGAATCTAAGCCTTTGAACAAAAGGGACCCACACTCTCTTCCCTTTCTAGCTTTCTTAACCAGTCGCAAATACGTGCCATCAGGGGCTACACTTTATTCTGGGAGAAGGATGTCCGTTTCGTACCTATGCAATGTTATAGCACCTGAAATCCCATCCGAGGAGCATTTAAGGGAAGGGACAGCCGGATGACAAAAAGCTTGTCGTCCATGTACCATATTCATGGTAGCAATAGATATCCTTGTTCCTTGCGGTCCGGAAATGCGGTAATCTTGATTCCTAAGCAAAGGGCCCACATCAAAAGCACCCCTACGCAATGAGACTGACGAATGGAAAAGCGCCATGATGGCCAGACTACCGGGTTCCTACAGGAAAATTACTTTCTAGATTACGTGCCCCGGCTTCACACGGAAAACAAGCAGGTGAGGAGGAAGAAGGCGCTCGAGAGAAAGCATATTACATAATAGGCACAAGAATGTCACAGCCAAAGCTGTAACAACATTTTAATGTCTTTTCTCTTTTGCCGCTTCCTTCTTTTCATTTGCAGCGCAAGTTATCTATTCTAAGCACTCCCACCGCCCGGAAACTCTTTCCAAATTTCGTGCGAGATAAAAGGATATTCTCCGAACGAGACTCTTGGGGCAATTTGTCAGAGTATTATAGGTGGAAGCAAATGATTTCCAGTCCGATCAACGATATAGCCGAGAGTAAGAGAAAAACGAATCTCGATCAACACTTGGTGCGTGGTTGAGTGGCGAAAACTCGTCCCAGAGATGGGCAGTGCGTCATCCCATTGGGCTTCGGGACAAATCGTGCACGAGCACTCCCTACACATGGTTTCATCAAACACGAGATGGACCACGAGAGACGCGGAGTTGAATTGTTCAGCAAATCAACCGAACAATGGGGGCACACAAAGAGACATTCGAGCGACCCGAGTGTGGTGATGATGGCACCGGTAGGCATCCGAACTTTCAATTGATCCGCCGCACGTGGCCAACCGGTCAACATATAGTAACACACCATCATAAATTCCTGCGCGAACTCGAGATGCGTAAGTAGCTAGTGCTAGAGTTCTTTCTCAGACAACTTGCCCGAGGATGTGAATCTAAGCCTTTGAACAAAAGGGACCCACACTCTCTTCCCTTTCTAGCTTTCTTAACCAGTCGCAAATACGTGCCATCAGGGGCTACACTTTATTCTGGGAGAAGGATGTCCGTTTCGTACCTATGCAATGTTATAGCACCTGAAATCCCATCCGAGGAGCATTTAAGGGAAGGGACAGCCGGATGACAAAAAGCTTGTCGTCCATGTACCATATTCATGGTAGCAATAGATATCCTTGTTCCTTGCGGTCCGGAAATGCGGTAATCTTGATTCCTAAGCAAAGGGCCCACATCAAAAGCACCCCTACGCAATGAGACTGACGAATGGAAAAGCGCCATGATGGCCAGACTACCGGGTTCCTACAGGAAAATTACTTTCTAGATTACGTGCCCCGGCTTCACACGGAAAACAAGCAGGTGAGGAGGAAGAAGGCGCTCGAGAGAAAGCATATTACATAATAGGCACAAGAATGTCACAGCCAAAGCTGTAACAACATTTTAATGTCTTTTCTCTTTTGCCGCTTCCTTCTTTTCATTTGCAGCGCAAGTTATCTATTCTAAGCACTCCCACCGCCCGGAAACTCTTTCCAAATTTCGTGCGAGATAAAAGGATATTCTCCGAACGAGACTCTTGGGGCAATTTGTCAGAGTATTATAGGTGGAAGCAAATGATTTCCAGTCCGATCAACGATATAGCCGAGAGTAAGAGAAAAACGAATCTCGATCAACACTTGGTGCGTGGTTGAGTGGCGAAAACTCGTCCCAGAGATGGGCAGTGCGTCATCCCATTGGGCTTCGGGACAAATCGTGCACGAGCACTCCCTACACATGGTTTCATCAAACACGAGATGGACCACGAGAGACGCGGAGTTGAATTGTTCAGCAAATCAACCGAACAATGGGGGCACACAAAGAGACATTCGAGCGACCCGAGTGTGGTGATGATGGCACCGGTAGGCATCCGAACTTTCAATTGATCCGCCGCACGTGGCCAACCGGTCAACATATAGTAACACACCATCATAAATTCCTGCGCGAACTCGAGATGCGTAAGTAGCTAGTGCTAGAGTTCTTTCTCAGACAACTTGCCCGAGGATGTGAATCTAAGCCTTTGAACAAAAGGGACCCACACTCTCTTCCCTTTCTAGCTTTCTTAACCAGTCGCAAATACGTGCCATCAGGGGCTACACTTTATTCTGGGAGAAGGATGTCCGTTTCGTACCTATGCAATGTTATAGCACCTGAAATCCCATCCGAGGAGCATTTAAGGGAAGGGACAGCCGGATGACAAAAAGCTTGTCGTCCATGTACCATATTCATGGTAGCAATAGATATCCTTGTTCCTTGCGGTCCGGAAATGCGGTAATCTTGATTCCTAAGCAAAGGGCCCACATCAAAAGCACCCCTACGCAATGAGACTGACGAATGGAAAAGCGCCATGATGGCCAGACTACCGGGTTCCTACAGGAAAATTACTTTCTAGATTTCGTGCCCCGGCTTCACACGGAAAACAAGCAGGTGAGGAGGAAGAAGGCGCTCGAGAGAAAGCATATTACATAATAGGCACAAGAATGTCACAGCCAAAGCTGTAACAACATTTTAATGTCTTTTCTCTTTTGCCGCTTCCTTCTTTTCATTTGCAGCGCAAGTTATCTATTCTAAGCACTCCCACCGCCCGGAAACTCTTTCCAAATTTCGTGCGAGATAAAAGGATATTCTCCGAACGAGACTCTTGGGGCAATTTGTCAGAGTATTATAGGTGGAAGCAAATGATTTCCAGTCCGATCAACGATATAGCCGAGAGTAAGAGAAAAACGAATCTCGATCAACACTTGGTGCGTGGTTGAGTGGCGAAAACTCGTCCCAGAGATGGGCAGTGCGTCATCCCATTGGGCTTCGGGACAAATCGTGCACGAGCACTCCCTACACATGGTTTCATCAAACACGAGATGGACCACGAGAGACGCGGAGTTGAATTGTTCAGCAAATCAACCGAACAATGGGGGCACACAAAGAGACATTCGAGCGACCCGAGTGTGGTGATGATGGCACCGGTAGGCATCCGAACTTTCAATTGATCCGCCGCACGTGGCCAACCGGTCAACATATAGTAACACACCATCATAAATTCCTGCGCGAACTCGAGATGCGTAAGTAGCTAGTGCTAGAGTTCTTTCTCAGACAACTTGCCCGAGGATGTGAATCTAAGCCTTTGAACAAAAGGGACCCACACTCTCTTCCCTTTCTAGCTTTCTTAACCAGTCGCAAATACGTGCCATCAGGGGCTACACTTTATTCTGGGAGAAGGATGTCCGTTTCGTACCTATGCAATGTTATAGCACCTGAAATCCCATCCGAGGAGCATTTAAGGGAAGGGACAGCCGGATGACAAAAAGCTTGTCGTCCATGTACCATATTCATGGTAGCAATAGATATCCTTGTTCCTTGCGGTCCGGAAATGCGGTAATCTTGATTCCTAAGCAAAGGGCCCACATCAAAAGCACCCCTACGCAATGAGACTGACGAATGGAAAAGCGCCATGATGGCCAGACTACCGGGTTCCTACAGGAAAATTACTTTCTAGATTTCGTGCCCCGGCTTCACACGGAAAACAAGCAGGTGAGGAGGAAGAAGGCGCTCGAGAGAAAGCATATTACATAATAGGCACAAGAATGTCACAGCCAAAGCTGTAACAACATTTTAATGTCTTTTCTCTTTTGCCGCTTCCTTCTTTTCATTTGCAGCGCAAGTTATCTATTCTAAGCACTCCCACCGCCCGGAAACTCTTTCCAAATTTCGTGCGAGATAAAAGGATATTCTCCGAACGAGACTCTTGGGGCAATTTGTCAGAGTATTATAGGTGGAAGCAAATGATTTCCAGTCCGATCAACGATATAGCCGAGAGTAAGAGAAAAACGAATCTCGATCAACACTTGGTGCGTGGTTGAGTGGCGAAAACTCGTCCCAGAGATGGGCAGTGCGTCATCCCATTGGGCTTCGGGACAAATCGTGCACGAGCACTCCCTACACATGGTTTCATCAAACACGAGATGGACCACGAGAGACGCGGAGTTGAATTGTTCAGCAAATCAACCGAACAATGGGGGCACACAAAGAGACATTCGAGCGACCCGAGTGTGGTGATGATGGCACCGGTAGGCATCCGAACTTTCAATTGATCCGCCGCACGTGGCCAACCGGTCAACATATAGTAACACACCATCATAAATTCCTGCGCGAACTCGAGATGCGTAAGTAGCTAGTGCTAGAGTTCTTTCTCAGACAACTTGCCCGAGGATGTGAATCTAAGCCTTTGAACAAAAGGGACCCACACTCTCTTCCCTTTCTAGCTTTCTTAACCAGTCGCAAATACGTGCCATCAGGGGCTACACTTTATTCTGGGAGAAGGATGTCCGTTTCGTACCTATGCAATGTTATAGCACCTGAAATCCCATCCGAGGAGCATTTAAGGGAAGGGACAGCCGGATGACAAAAAGCTTGTCGTCCATGTACCATATTCATGGTAGCAATAGATATCCTTGTTCCTTGCGGTCCGGAAATGCGGTAATCTTGATTCCTAAGCAAAGGGCCCACATCAAAAGCACCCCTACGCAATGAGACTGACGAATGGAAAAGCGCCATGATGGCCAGACTACCGGGTTCCTACAGGAAAATTACTTTCTAGATTTCGTGCCCCGGCTTCACACGGAAAACAAGCAGGTGAGGAGGAAGAAGGCGCTCGAGAGAAAGCATATTACATAATAGGCACAAGAATGTCACAGCCAAAGCTGTAACAACATTTTAATGTCTTTTCTCTTTTGCCGCTTCCTTCTTTTCATTTGCAGCGCAAGTTATCTATTCTAAGCACTCCCACCGCCCGGAAACTCTTTCCAAATTTCGTGCGAGATAAAAGGATATTCTCCGAACGAGACTCTTGGGGCAATTTGTCAGAGTATTATAGGTGGAAGCAAATGATTTCCAGTCCGATCAACGATATAGCCGAGAGTAAGAGAAAAACGAATCTCGATCAACACTTGGTGCGTGGTTGAGTGGCGAAAACTCGTCCCAGAGATGGGCAGTGCGTCATCCCATTGGGCTTCGGGACAAGTCGTGACGAGCACTCCCTACACATGGTTTCATCAAACACGAGATGGACCACGAGAGACGCGGAGTTGAATTGTTCAGCAAATCAACCGAACAATGGGGGCACACAAAGAGACATTCGAGCGACCCGAGTGTGGTGATGATGGCACCGGTAGGCATCCGAACTTTCAATTGATCCGCCGCACGTGGCCAACCGGTCAACATATAGTAACACACCATCATAAATTCCTGCGCGAACTCGAGATGCGTAAGTAGCTAGTGCTAGAGTTCTTTCTCAGACAACTTGCCCGAGGATGTGAATCTAAGCCTTTGAACAAAAGGGACCCACACTCTCTTCCCTTTCTAGCTTTCTTAACCAGTCGCAAATACGTGCCATCAGGGGCTACACTTTATTCTGGGAGAAGGATGTCCGTTTCGTACCTATGCAATGTTATAGCACCTGAAATCCCATCCGAGGAGCATTTAAGGGAAGGGACAGCCGGATGACAAAAAGCTTGTCGTCCATGTACCATATTCATGGTAGCAATAGATATCCTTGTTCCTTGCGGTCCGGAAATGCGGTAATCTTGATTCCTAAGCAAAGGGCCCACATCAAAAGCACCCCTACGCAATGAGACTGACGAATGGAAAAGCGCCATGATGGCCAGACTACCGGGTTCCTACAGGAAAATTACTTTCTAGATTACGTGCCCCGGCTTCACACGGAAAACAAGCAGGTGAGGAGGAAGAAGGCGCTCGAGAGAAAGCATATTACATAATAGGCACAAGAATGTCACAGCCAAAGCTGTAACAACATTTTAATGTCTTTTCTCTTTTGCCGCTTCCTTCTTTTCATTTGCAGCGCAAGATATCTAGTCTAAGCACTCCCACCGCCCGGAAATTCTTTCCAAATTTCGTGCGAGATAAAAGGATATTCTCCGAACGAGACTCTTGGGGCAATTTGTCAGAGTATTATAGGTGGAAGCAAATGATTTCCAGTCCGATCAACGATATAGCCGAGAGTAAGAGAAAAACGAATCTCGATCAACACTTGGTGCGTGGTTGAGTGGCGAAAACTCGTCCCAGAGATGGGCAGTGGGTCATCCCATTGGGCTTCGGGACAAGTCGTGCACGAGCACTCCCTACACATGGTTTCATCAAACACGAGATGGACCACGAGAGACGCGGAGTTGAATTGTTCAGCAAATCAACCGAACAATGGGGGCACACAAAGAGACATTCGAGCGACCCGAGTGTGGTGATGATGGCACCGGTAGGCATCCGAACTTTCAATTGATCCGCCGCACGTGGCCAACCGGTCAACATATAGTAACACACCATCATAAATTCCTGCGCGAACTCGAGATGCGTAAGTAGCTAGTGCTAGAGTTCTTTCTCAGACAACTTGCCCGAGGATGTGAATCTAAGCCTTTGAACAAAAGGGACCCACACTCTCTTCCCTTTCTAGCTTTCTTAACCAGTCGCAAATACGTGCCATCAGGGGCTACACTTTATTCTGGGAGAAGGATGTCCGTTTCGTACCTATGCAATGTTATAGCACCTGAAATCCCATCCGAGGAGCATTTAAGGGAAGGGACAGCCGGATGACAAAAAGCTTGTCGTCCATGTACCATATTCATGGTAGCAATAGATATCCTTGTTCCTTGCGGTCCGGAAATGCGGTAATCTTGATTCCTAAGCAAAGGGCCCACATCAAAAGCACCCCTACGCAATGAGACTGACGAATGGAAAAGCGCCATGATGGCCAGACTACCGGGTTCCTACAGGAAAATTACTTTCTAGATTACGTGCCCCGGCTTCACACGGAAAACAAGCAGGTGAGGAGGAAGAAGGCGCTCGAGAGAAAGCATATTACATAATAGGCACAAGAATGTCACAGCCAAAGCTGTAACAACATTTTAATGTCTTTTCTCTTTTGCCGCTTCCTTCTTTTCATTTGCAGCGCAAGATATCTAGTCTAAGCACTCCCACCGCCCGGAAATTCTTTCCAAATTTCGTGCGAGATAAAAGGATATTCTCCGAACGAGACTCTTGGGGCAATTTGTCAGAGTATTATAGGTGGAAGCAAATGATTTCCAGTCCGATCAACGATATAGCCGAGAGTAAGAGAAAAACGAATCTCGATCAACACTTGGTGCGTGGTTGAGTGGCGAAAACTCGTCCCAGAGATGGGCAGTGGGTCATCCCATTGGGCTTCGGGACAAGTCGTGCACGAGCACTCCCTACACATGGTTTCATCAAACACGAGATGGACCACGAGAGACGCGGAGTTGAATTGTTCAGCAAATCAACCGAACAATGGGGGCACACAAAGAGACATTCGAGCGACCCGAGTGTGGTGATGATGGCACCGGTAGGCATCCGAACTTTCAATTGATCCGCCGCACGTGGCCAACCGGTCAACATATAGTAACACACCATCATAAATTCCTGCGCGAACTCGAGATGCGTAAGTAGCTAGTGCTAGAGTTCTTTCTCAGACAACTTGCCCGAGGATGTGAATCTAAGCCTTTGAACAAAAGGGACCCACACTCTCTTCCCTTTCTAGCTTTCTTAACCAGTCGCAAATACGTGCCATCAGGGGCTACACTTTATTCTGGGAGAAGGATGTCCGTTTCGTACCTATGCAATGTTATAGCACCTGAAATCCCATCCGAGGAGCATTTAAGGGAAGGGACAGCCGGATGACAAAAAGCTTGTCGTCCATGTACCATATTCATGGTAGCAATAGATATCCTTGTTCCTTGCGGTCCGGAAATGCGGTAATCTTGATTCCTAAGCAAAGGGCCCACATCAAAAGCACCCCTACGCAATGAGACTGACGAATGGAAAAGCGCCATGATGGCCAGACTACCGGGTTCCTACAGGAAAATTACTTTCTAGATTTCGTGCCCCGGCTTCACACGGAAAACAAGCAGGTGAGGAGGAAGAAGGCGCTCGAGAGAAAGCATATTACATAATAGGCACAAGAATGTCACAGCCAAAGCTGTAACAACATTTTAATGTCTTTTCTCTTTTGCCGCTTCCTTCTTTTCATTTGCAGCGCAAGATATCTAGTCTAAGCACTCCCACCGCCCGGAAATTCTTTCCAAATTTCGTGCGAGATAAAAGGATATTCTCCGAACGAGACTCTTGGGGCAATTTGTCAGAGTATTATAGGTGGAAGCAAATGATTTCCAGTCCGATCAACGATATAGCCGAGAGTAAGAGAAAAACGAATCTCGATCAACACTTGGTGCGTGGTTGAGTGGCGAAAACTCGTCCCAGAGATGGGCAGTGGGTCATCCCATTGGGCTTCGGGACAAGTCGTGCACGAGCACTCCCTACACATGGTTTCATCAAACACGAGATGGACCACGAGAGACGCGGAGTTGAATTGTTCAGCAAATCAACCGAACAATGGGGGCACACAAAGAGACATTCGAGCGACCCGAGTGTGGTGATGATGGCACCGGTAGGCATCCGAACTTTCAATTGATCCGCCGCACGTGGCCAACCGGTCAACATATAGTAACACACCATCATAAATTCCTGCGCGAACTCGAGATGCGTAAGTAGCTAGTGCTAGAGTTCTTTCTCAGACAACTTGCCCGAGGATGTGAATCTAAGCCTTTGAACAAAAGGGACCCACACTCTCTTCCCTTTCTAGCTTTCTTAACCAGTCGCAAATACGTGCCATCAGGGGCTACACTTTATTCTGGGAGAAGGATGTCCGTTTCGTACCTATGCAATGTTATAGCACCTGAAATCCCATCCGAGGAGCATTTAAGGGAAGGGACAGCCGGATGACAAAAAGCTTGTCGTCCATGTACCATATTCATGGTAGCAATAGATATCCTTGTTCCTTGCGGTCCGGAAATGCGGTAATCTTGATTCCTAAGCAAAGGGCCCACATCAAAAGCACCCCTACGCAATGAGACTGACGAATGGAAAAGCGCCATGATGGCCAGACTACCGGGTTCCTACAGGAAAATTACTTTCTAGATTTCGTGCCCCGGCTTCACACGGAAAACAAGCAGGTGAGGAGGAAGAAGGCGCTCGAGAGAAAGCATATTACATAATAGGCACAAGAATGTCACAGCCAAAGCTGTAACAACATTTTAATGTCTTTTCTCTTTTGCCGCTTCCTTCTTTTCATTTGCAGCGCAAGATATCTAGTCTAAGCACTCCCACCGCCCGGAAATTCTTTCCAAATTTCGTGCGAGATAAAAGGATATTCTCCGAACGAGACTCTTGGGGCAATTTGTCAGAGTATTATAGGTGGAAGCAAATGATTTCCAGTCCGATCAACGATATAGCCGAGAGTAAGAGAAAAACGAATCTCGATCAACACTTGGTGCGTGGTTGAGTGGCGAAAACTCGTCCCAGAGATGGGCAGTGGGTCATCCCATTGGGCTTCGGGACAAGTCGTGCACGAGCACTCCCTACACATGGTTTCATCAAACACGAGATGGACCACGAGAGACGCGGAGTTGAATTGTTCAGCAAATCAACCGAACAATGGGGGCACACAAAGAGACATTCGAGTGACCCGAGTGTGGTGATGATGGCACCGGTAGGCATCCGAACTTTCAATTGATCCGCCGCACGTGGCCAACCGGTCAACATATAGTAACACACCATCATAAATTCCTGCGCGAACTCGAGATGCGTAAGTAGCTAGTGCTAGAGTTCTTTCTCAGACAACTTGCCCGAGGATGTGAATCTAAGCCTTTGAACAAAAGGGACCCACACTCTCTTCCCTTTCTAGCTTTCTTAACCAGTCGCAAATACGTGCCATCAGGGGCTACACTTTATTCTGGGAGAAGGATGTCCGTTTCGTACCTATGCAATGTTATAGCACCTGAAATCCCATCCGAGGAGCATTTAAGGGAAGGGACAGCCGGATGACAAAAAGCTTGTCGTCCATGTACCATATTCATGGTAGCAATAGATATCCTTGTTCCTTGCGGTCCGGAAATGCGGTAATCTTGATTCCTAAGCAAAGGGCCCACATCAAAAGCACCCCTACGCAATGAGACTGACGAATGGAAAAGCGCCATGATGGCCAGACTACCGGGTTCCTACAGGAAAATTACTTTCTAGATTTCGTGCCCCGGCTTCACACGGAAAACAAGCAGGTGAGGAGGAAGAAGGCGCTCGAGAGAAAGCATATTACATAATAGGCACAAGAATGTCACAGCCAAAGCTGTAACAACATTTTAATGTCTTTTCTCTTTTGCCGCTTCCTTCTTTTCATTTGCAGCGCAAGATATCTAGTCTAAGCACTCCCACCGCCCGGAAATTCTTTCCAAATTTCGTGCGAGATAAAAGGATATTCTCCGAACGAGACTCTTGGGGCAATTTGTCAGAGTATTATAGGTGGAAGCAAATGATTTCCAGTCCGATCAACGATATAGCCGAGAGTAAGAGAAAAACGAATCTCGATCAACACTTGGTGCGTGGTTGAGTGGCGAAAACTCGTCCCAGAGATGGGCAGTGGGTCATCCCATTGGGCTTCGGGACAAGTCGTGCACGAGCACTCCCTACACATGGTTTCATCAAACACGAGATGGACCACGAGAGACGCGGAGTTGAATTGTTCAGCAAATCAACCGAACAATGGGGGCACACAAAGAGACATTCGAGCGACCCGAGTGTGGTGATGATGGCACCGGTAGGCATCCGAACTTTCAATTGATCCGCCGCACGTGGCCAACCGGTCAACATATAGTAACACACCATCATAAATTCCTGCGCGAACTCGAGATGCGTAAGTAGCTAGTGCTAGAGTTCTTTCTCAGACAACTTGCCCGAGGATGTGAATCTAAGCCTTTGAACAAAAGGGACCCACACTCTCTTCCCTTTCTAGCTTTCTTAACCAGTCGCAAATACGTGCCATCAGGGGCTACACTTTATTCTGGGAGAAGGATGTCCGTTTCGTACCTATGCAATGTTATAGCACCTGAAATCCCATCCGAGGAGCATTTAAGGGAAGGGACAGCCGGATGACAAAAAGCTTGTCGTCCATGTACCATATTCATGGTAGCAATAGATATCCTTGTTCCTTGCGGTCCGGAAATGCGGTAATCTTGATTCCTAAGCAAAGGGCCCACATCAAAAGCACCCCTACGCAATGAGACTGACGAATGGAAAAGCGCCATGATGGCCAGACTACCGGGTTCCTACAGGAAAATTACTTTCTAGATTTCGTGCCCCGGCTTCACACGGAAAACAAGCAGGTGAGGAGGAAGAAGGCGCTCGAGAGAAAGCATATTACATAATAGGCACAAGAATGTCACAGCCAAAGCTGTAACAACATTTTAATGTCTTTTCTCTTTTGCCGCTTCCTTCTTTTCATTTGCAGCGCAAGATATCTAGTCTAAGCACTCCCACCGCCCGGAAATTCTTTCCAAATTTCGTGCGAGATAAAAGGATATTCTCCGAACGAGACTCTTGGGGCAATTTGTCAGAGTATTATAGGTGGAAGCAAATGATTTCCAGTCCGATCAACGATATAGCCGAGAGTAAGAGAAAAACGAATCTCGATCAACACTTGGTGCGTGGTTGAGTGGCGAAAACTCGTCCCAGAGATGGGCAGTGGGTCATCCCATTGGGCTTCGGGACAAGTCGTGCACGAGCACTCCCTACACATGGTTTCATCAAACACGAGATGGACCACGAGAGACGCGGAGTTGAATTGTTCAGCAAATCAACCGAACAATGGGGGCACACAAAGAGACATTCGAGCGACCCGAGTGTGGTGATGATGGCACCGGTAGGCATCCGAACTTTCAATTGATCCGCCGCACGTGGCCAACCGGTCAACATATAGTAACACACCATCATAAATTCCTGCGCGAACTCGAGATGCGTAAGTAGCTAGTGCTAGAGTTCTTTCTCAGACAACTTGCCCGAGGATGTGAATCTAAGCCTTTGAACAAAAGGGACCCACACTCTCTTCCCTTTCTAGCTTTCTTAACCAGTCGCAAATACGTGCCATCAGGGGCTACACTTTATTCTGGGAGAAGGATGTCCGTTTCGTACCTATGCAATGTTATAGCACCTGAAATCCCATCCGAGGAGCATTTAAGGGAAGGGACAGCCGGATGACAAAAAGCTTGTCGTCCATGTACCATATTCATGGTAGCAATAGATATCCTTGTTCCTTGCGGTCCGGAAATGCGGTAATCTTGATTCCTAAGCAAAGGGCCCACATCAAAAGCACCCCTACGCAATGAGACTGACGAATGGAAAAGCGCCATGATGGCCAGACTACCGGGTTCCTACAGGAAAATTACTTTCTAGATTTCGTGCCCCGGCTTCACACGGAAAACAAGCAGGTGAGGAGGAGGAAGGCGCTCGAGAGAAAGCATATTACATAATAGGCACAAGAATGTCACAGCCAAAGCTGTAACAACATTTTAATGTCTTTTCTCTTTTGCCGCTTCCTTCTTTTCATTTGCAGCGCAAGATATCTAGTCTAAGCACTCCCACCGCCCGGAAATTCTTTCCAAATTTCGTGCGAGATAAAAGGATATTCTCCGAACGAGACTCTTGGGGCAATTTGTCAGAGTATTATAGGTGGAAGCAAATGATTTCCAGTCCGATCAACGATATAGCCGAGAGTAAGAGAAAAACGAATCTCGATCAACACTTGGTGCGTGGTTGAGTGGCGAAAACTCGTCCCAGAGATGGGCAGTGGGTCATCCCATTGGGCTTCGGGACAAGTCGTGCACGAGCACTCCCTACACATGGTTTCATCAAACACGAGATGGACCACGAGAGACGCGGAGTTGAATTGTTCAGCAAATCAACCGAACAATGGGGGCACACAAAGAGACATTCGAGCGACCCGAGTGTGGTGATGATGGCACCGGTAGGCATCCGAACTTTCAATTGATCCGCCGCACGTGGCCAACCGGTCAACATATAGTAACACACCATCATAAATTCCTGCGCGAACTCGAGATGCGTAAGTAGCTAGTGCTAGAGTTCTTTCTCAGACAACTTGCCCGAGGATGTGAATCTAAGCCTTTGAACAAAAGGGACCCACACTCTCTTCCCTTTCTAGCTTTCTTAACCAGTCGCAAATACGTGCCATCAGGGGCTACACTTTATTCTGGGAGAAGGATGTCCGTTTCGTACCTATGCAATGTTATAGCACCTGAAATCCCATCCGAGGAGCATTTAAGGGAAGGGACAGCCGGATGACAAAAAGCTTGTCGTCCATGTACCATATTCATGGTAGCAATAGATATCCTTGTTCCTTGCGGTCCGGAAATGCGGTAATCTTGATTCCTAAGCAAAGGGCCCACATCAAAAGCACCCCTACGCAATGAGACTGACGAATGGAAAAGCGCCATGATGGCCAGACTACCGGGTTCCTACAGGAAAATTACTTTCTAGATTTCGTGCCCCGGCTTCACACGGAAAACAAGCAGGTGAGGAGGAGGAAGGCGCTCGAGAGAAAGCATATTACATAATAGGCACAAGAATGTCACAGCCAAAGCTGTAACAACATTTTAATGTCTTTTCTCTTTTGCCGCTTCCTTCTTTTCATTTGCAGCGCAAGATATCTAGTCTAAGCACTCCCACCGCCCGGAAATTCTTTCCAAATTTCGTGCGAGATAAAAGGATATTCTCCGAACGAGACTCTTGGGGCAATTTGTCAGAGTATTATAGGTGGAAGCAAATGATTTCCAGTCCGATCAACGATATAGCCGAGAGTAAGAGAAAAACGAATCTCGATCAACACTTGGTGCGTGGTTGAGTGGCGAAAACTCGTCCCAGAGATGGGCAGTGGGTCATCCCATTGGGCTTCGGGACAAGTCGTGCACGAGCACTCCCTACACATGGTTTCATCAAACACGAGATGGACCACGAGAGACGCGGAGTTGAATTGTTCAGCAAATCAACCGAACAATGGGGGCACACAAAGAGACATTCGAGCGACCCGAGTGTGGTGATGATGGCACCGGTAGGCATCCGAACTTTCAATTGATCCGCCGCACGTGGCCAACCGGTCAACATATAGTAACACACCATCATAAATTCCTGCGCGAATTCGAGATGCGTAAGTAGCTAGTGCTAGAGTTCTTTCTCAGACAACTTGCCCGAGGATGTGAATCTAAGCCTTTGAACAAAAGGGACCCACACTCTCTTCCCTTTCTAGCTTTCTTAACCAGTCGCAAATACGTGCCATCAGGGGCTACACTTTATTCTGGGAGAAGGATGTCCGTTTCGTACCTATGCAATGTTATAGCACCTGAAATCCCATCCGAGGAGCATTTAAGGGAAGGGACAGCCGGATGACAAAAAGCTTGTCGTCCATGTACCATATTCATGGTAGCAATAGATATCCTTGTTCCTTGCGGTCCGGAAATGCGGTAATCTTGATTCCTAAGCAAAGGGCCCACATCAAAAGCACCCCTACGCAATGAGACTGACGAATGGAAAAGCGCCATGATGGCCAGACTACCGGGTTCCTACAGGAAAATTACTTTCTAGATTTCGTGCCCCGGCTTCACACGGAAAACAAGCAGGTGAGGAGGAGGAAGGCGCTCGAGAGAAAGCATATTACATAATAGGCACAAGAATGTCACAGCCAAAGCTGTAACAACATTTTAATGTCTTTTCTCTTTTGCCGCTTCCTTCTTTTCATTTGCAGCGCAAGATATCTAGTCTAAGCACTCCCACCGCCCGGAAATTCTTTCCAAATTTCGTGCGAGATAAAAGGATATTCTCCGAACGAGACTCTTGGGGCAATTTGTCAGAGTATTATAGGTGGAAGCAAATGATTTCCAGTCCGATCAACGATATAGCCGAGAGTAAGAGAAAAACGAATCTCGATCAACACTTGGTGCGTGGTTGAGTGGCGAAAACTCGTCCCAGAGATGGGCAGTGGGTCATCCCATTGGGCTTCGGGACAAGTCGTGCACGAGCACTCCCTACACATGGTTTCATCAAACACGAGATGGACCACGAGAGACGCGGAGTTGAATTGTTCAGCAAATCAACCGAACAATGGGGGCACACAAAAAGACATTCGAGCGACCCGAGTGTGGTGATGATGGCACCGGTAGGCATCCGAACTTTCAATTGATCCGCCGCACGTGGCCAACCGGTCAACATATAGTAACACACCATCATAAATTCCTGCGCGAATTCGAGATGCGTAAGTAGCTAGTGCTAGAGTTCTTTCTCAGACAACTTGCCCGAGGATGTGAATCTAAGCCTTTGAACAAAAGGGACCCACACTCTCTTCCCTTTCTAGCTTTCTTAACCAGTCGCAAATACGTGCCATCAGGGGCTACACTTTATTCTGGGAGAAGGATGTCCGTTTCGTACCTATGCAATGTTATAGCACCTGAAATCCCATCCGAGGAGCATTTAAGGGAAGGGACAGCCGGATGACAAAAAGCTTGTCGTCCATGTACCATATTCATGGTAGCAATAGATATCCTTGTTCCTTGCGGTCCGGAAATGCGGTAATCTTGATTCCTAAGCAAAGGGCCCACATCAAAAGCACCCCTACGCAATGAGACTGACGAATGGAAAAGCGCCATGATGGCCAGACTACCGGGTTCCTACAGGAAAATTACTTTCTAGATTTCGTGCCCCGGCTTCACACGGAAAACAAGCAGGTGAGGAGGAGGAAGGCGCTCGAGAGAAAGCATATTACATAATAGGCACAAGAATGTCACAGCCAAAGCTGTAACAACATTTTAATGTCTTTTCTCTTTTGCCGCTTCCTTCTTTTCATTTGCAGCGCAAGATATCTAGTCTAAGCACTCCCACCGCCCGGAAATTCTTTCCAAATTTCGTGCGAGATAAAAGGATATTCTCCGAACGAGACTCTTGGGGCAATTTGTCAGAGTATTATAGGTGGAAGCAAATGATTTCCAGTCCGATCAACGATATAGCCGAGAGTAAGAGAAAAACGAATCTCGATCAACACTTGGTGCGTGGTTGAGTGGCGAAAACTCGTCCCAGAGATGGGCAGTGGGTCATCCCATTGGGCTTCGGGACAAGTCGTGCACGAGCACTCCCTACACATGGTTTCATCAAACACGAGATGGACCACGAGAGACGCGGAGTTGAATTGTTCAGCAAATCAACCGAACAATGGGGGCACACAAAGAGACATTCGAGCGACCCGAGTGTGGTGATGATGGCACCGGTAGGCATCCGAACTTTCAATTGATCCGCCGCACGTGGCCAACCGGTCAACATATAGTAACACACCATCATAAATTCCTGCGCGAATTCGAGATGCGTAAGTAGCTAGTGCTAGAGTTCTTTCTCAGACAACTTGCCCGAGGATGTGAATCTAAGCCTTTGAACAAAAGGGACCCACACTCTCTTCCCTTTCTAGCTTTCTTAACCAGTCGCAAATACGTGCCATCAGGGGCTACACTTTATTCTGGGAGAAGGATGTCCGTTTCGTACCTATGCAATGTTATAGCACCTGAAATCCCATCCGAGGAGCATTTAAGGGAAGGGACAGCCGGATGACAAAAAGCTTGTCGTCCATGTACCATATTCATGGTAGCAATAGATATCCTTGTTCCTTGCGGTCCGGAAATGCGGTAATCTTGATTCCTAAGCAAAGGGCCCACATCAAAAGCACCCCTACGCAATGAGACTGACGAATGGAAAAGCGCCATGATGGCCAGACTACCGGGTTCCTACAGGAAAATTACTTTCTAGATTTCGTGCCCCGGCTTCACACGGAAAACAAGCAGGTGAGGAGGAGGAAGGCGCTCGAGAGAAAGCATATTACATAATAGGCACAAGAATGTCACAGCCAAAGCTGTAACAACATTTTAATGTCTTTTCTCTTTTGCCGCTTCCTTCTTTTCATTTGCAGCGCAAGATATCTAGTCTAAGCACTCCCACCGCCCGGAAATTCTTTCCAAATTTCGTGCGAGATAAAAGGATATTCTCCGAACGAGACTCTTGGGGCAATTTGTCAGAGTATTATAGGTGGAAGCAAATGATTTCCAGTCCGATCAACGATATAGCCGAGAGTAAGAGAAAAACGAATCTCGATCAACACTTGGTGCGTGGTTGAGTGGCGAAAACTCGTCCCAGAGATGGGCAGTGGGTCATCCCATTGGGCTTCGGGACAAGTCGTGCACGAGCACTCCCTACACATGGTTTCATCAAACACGAGATGGACCACGAGAGACGCGGAGTTGAATTGTTCAGCAAATCAACCGAACAATGGGGGCACACAAAGAGACATTCGAGCGACCCGAGTGTGGTGATGATGGCACCGGTAGGCATCCGAACTTTCAATTGATCCGCCGCACGTGGCCAACCGGTCAACATATAGTAACACACCATCATAAATTCCTGCGCGAATTCGAGATGCGTAAGTAGCTAGTGCTAGAGTTCTTTCTCAGACAACTTGCCCGAGGATGTGAATCTAAGCCTTTGAACAAAAGGGACCCACACTCTCTTCCCTTTCTAGCTTTCTTAACCAGTCGCAAATACGTGCCATCAGGGGCTACACTTTATTCTGGGAGAAGGATGTCCGTTTCGTACCTATGCAATGTTATAGCACCTGAAATCCCATCCGAGGAGCATTTAAGGGAAGGGACAGCCGGATGACAAAAAGCTTGTCGTCCATGTACCATATTCATGGTAGCAATAGATATCCTTGTTCCTTGCGGTCCGGAAATGCGGTAATCTTGATTCCTAAGCAAAGGGCCCACATCAAAAGCACCCCTACGCAATGAGACTGACGAATGGAAAAGCGCCATGATGGCCAGACTACCGGGTTCCTACAGGAAAATTACTTTCTAGATTTCGTGCCCCGGCTTCACACGGAAAACAAGCAGGTGAGGAGGAGGAAGGCGCTCGAGAGAAAGCATATTACATAATAGGCACAAGAATGTCACAGCCAAAGCTGTAACAACATTTTAATGTCTTTTCTCTTTTGCCGCTTCCTTCTTTTCATTTGCAGCGCAAGATATCTAGTCTAAGCACTCCCACCGCCCGGAAATTCTTTCCAAATTTCGTGCGAGATAAAAGGATATTCTCCGAACGAGACTCTTGGGGCAATTTGTCAGAGTATTATAGGTGGAAGCAAATGATTTCCAGTCCGATCAACGATATAGCCGAGAGTAAGAGAAAAACGAATCTCGATCAACACTTGGTGCGTGGTTGAGTGGCGAAAACTCGTCCCAGAGATGGGCAGTGGGTCATCCCATTGGGCTTCGGGACAAGTCGTGCACGAGCACTCCCTACACATGGTTTCATCAAACACGAGATGGACCACGAGAGACGCGGAGTTGAATTGTTCAGCAAATCAACCGAACAATGGGGGCACACAAAGAGACATTCGAGCGACCCGAGTGTGGTGATGATGGCACCGGTAGGCATCCGAACTTTCAATTGATCCGCCGCACGTGGCCAACCGGTCAACATATAGTAACACACCATCATAAATTCCTGCGCGAATTCGAGATGCGTAAGTAGCTAGTGCTAGAGTTCTTTCTCAGACAACTTGCCCGAGGATGTGAATCTAAGCCTTTGAACAAAAGGGACCCACACTCTCTTCCCTTTCTAGCTTTCTTAACCAGTCGCAAATACGTGCCATCAGGGGCTACACTTTATTCTGGGAGAAGGATGTCCGTTTCGTACCTATGCAATGTTATAGCACCTGAAATCCCATCCGAGGAGCATTTAAGGGAAGGGACAGCCGGATGACAAAAAGCTTGTCGTCCATGTACCATATTCATGGTAGCAATAGATATCCTTGTTCCTTGCGGTCCGGAAATGCGGTAATCTTGATTCCTAAGCAAAGGGCCCACATCAAAAGCACCCCTACGCAATGAGACTGACGAATGGAAAAGCGCCATGATGGCCAGACTACCGGGTTCCTACAGGAAAATTACTTTCTAGATTTCGTGCCCCGGCTTCACACGGAAAACAAGCAGGTGAGGAGGAGGAAGGCGCTCGAGAGAAAGCATATTACATAATAGGCACAAGAATGTCACAGCCAAAGCTGTAACAACATTTTAATGTCTTTTCTCTTTTGCCGCTTCCTTCTTTTCATTTGCAGCGCAAGATATCTAGTCTAAGCACTCCCACCGCCCGGAAATTCTTTCCAAATTTCGTGCGAGATAAAAGGATATTCTCCGAACGAGACTCTTGGGGCAATTTGTCAGAGTATTATAGGTGGAAGCAAATGATTTCCAGTCCGATCAACGATATAGCCGAGAGTAAGAGAAAAACGAATCTCGATCAACACTTGGTGCGTGGTTGAGTGGCGAAAACTCGTCCCAGAGATGGGCAGTGGGTCATCCCATTGGGCTTCGGGACAAGTCGTGCACGAGCACTCCCTACACATGGTTTCATCAAACACGAGATGGACCACGAGAGACGCGGAGTTGAATTGTTCAGCAAATCAACCGAACAATGGGGGCACACAAAGAGACATTCGAGCGACCCGAGTGTGGTGATGATGGCACCGGTAGGCATCCGAACTTTCAATTGATCCGCCGCACGTGGCCAACCGGTCAACATATAGTAACACACCATCATAAATTCCTGCGCGAATTCGAGATGCGTAAGTAGCTAGTGCTAGAGTTCTTTCTCAGACAACTTGCCCGAGGATGTGAATCTAAGCCTTTGAACAAAAGGGACCCACACTCTCTTCCCTTTCTAGCTTTCTTAACCAGTCGCAAATACGTGCCATCAGGGGCTACACTTTATTCTGGGAGAAGGATGTCCGTTTCGTACCTATGCAATGTTATAGCACCTGAAATCCCATCCGAGGAGCATTTAAGGGAAGGGACAGCCGGATGACAAAAAGCTTGTCGTCCATGTACCATATTCATGGTAGCAATAGATATCCTTGTTCCTTGCGGTCCGGAAATGCGGTAATCTTGATTCCTAAGCAAAGGGCCCACATCAAAAGCACCCCTACGCAATGAGACTGACGAATGGAAAAGCGCCATGATGGCCAGACTACCGGGTTCCTACAGGAAAATTACTTTCTAGATTTCGTGCCCCGGCTTCACACGGAAAACAAGCAGGTGAGGAGGAGGAAGGCGCTCGAGAGAAAGCATATTACATAATAGGCACAAGAATGTCACAGCCAAAGCTGTAACAACATTTTAATGTCTTTTCTCTTTTGCCGCTTCCTTCTTTTCATTTGCAGCGCAAGATATCTAGTCTAAGCACTCCCACCGCCCGGAAATTCTTTCCAAATTTCGTGCGAGATAAAAGGATATTCTCCGAACGAGACTCTTGGGGCAATTTGTCAGAGTATTATAGGTGGAAGCAAATGATTTCCAGTCCGATCAACGATATAGCCGAGAGTAAGAGAAAAACGAATCTCGATCAACACTTGGTGCGTGGTTGAGTGGCGAAAACTCGTCCCAGAGATGGGCAGTGGGTCATCCCATTGGGCTTCGGGACAAGTCGTGCACGAGCACTCCCTACACATGGTTTCATCAAACACGAGATGGACCACGAGAGACGCGGAGTTGAATTGTTCAGCAAATCAACCGAACAATGGGGGCACACAAAGAGACATTCGAGCGACCCGAGTGTGGTGATGATGGCACCGGTAGGCATCCGAACTTTCAATTGATCCGCCGCACGTGGCCAACCGGTCAACATATAGTAACACACCATCATAAATTCCTGCGCGAATTCGAGATGCGTAAGTAGCTAGTGCTAGAGTTCTTTCTCAGACAACTTGCCCGAGGATGTGAATCTAAGCCTTTGAACAAAAGGGACCCACACTCTCTTCCCTTTCTAGCTTTCTTAACCAGTCGCAAATACGTGCCATCAGGGGCTACACTTTATTCTGGGAGAAGGATGTCCGTTTCGTACCTATGCAATGTTATAGCACCTGAAATCCCATCCGAGGAGCATTTAAGGGAAGGGACAGCCGGATGACAAAAAGCTTGTCGTCCATGTACCATATTCATGGTAGCAATAGATATCCTTGTTCCTTGCGGTCCGGAAATGCGGTAATCTTGATTCCTAAGCAAAGGGCCCACATCAAAAGCACCCCTACGCAATGAGACTGACGAATGGAAAAGCGCCATGATGGCCAGACTACCGGGTTCCTACAGGAAAATTACTTTCTAGATTTCGTGCCCCGGCTTCACACGGAAAACAAGCAGGTGAGGAGGAGGAAGGCGCTCGAGAGAAAGCATATTACATAATAGGCACAAGAATGTCACAGCCAAAGCTGTAACAACATTTTAATGTCTTTTCTCTTTTGCCGCTTCCTTCTTTTCATTTGCAGCGCAAGATATCTAGTCTAAGCACTCCCACCGCCCGGAAATTCTTTCCAAATTTCGTGCGAGATAAAAGGATATTCTCCGAACGAGACTCTTGGGGCAATTTGTCAGAGTATTATAGGTGGAAGCAAATGATTTCCAGTCCGATCAACGATATAGCCGAGAGTAAGAGAAAAACGAATCTCGATCAACACTTGGTGCGTGGTTGAGTGGCGAAAACTCGTCCCAGAGATGGGCAGTGGGTCATCCCATTGGGCTTCGGGACAAGTCGTGCACGAGCACTCCCTACACATGGTTTCATCAAACACGAGATGGACCACGAGAGACGCGGAGTTGAATTGTTCAGCAAATCAACCGAACAATGGGGGCACACAAAGAGACATTCGAGCGACCCGAGTGTGGTGATGATGGCACCGGTAGGCATCCGAACTTTCAATTGATCCGCCGCACGTGGCCAACCGGTCAACATATAGTAACACACCATCATAAATTCCTGCGCGAATTCGAGATGCGTAAGTAGCTAGTGCTAGAGTTCTTTCTCAGACAACTTGCCCGAGGATGTGAATCTAAGCCTTTGAACAAAAGGGACCCACACTCTCTTCCCTTTCTAGCTTTCTTAACCAGTCGCAAATACGTGCCATCAGGGGCTACACTTTATTCTGGGAGAAGGATGTCCGTTTCGTACCTATGCAATGTTATAGCACCTGAAATCCCATCCGAGGAGCATTTAAGGGAAGGGACAGCCGGATGACAAAAAGCTTGTCGTCCATGTACCATATTCATGGTAGCAATAGATATCCTTGTTCCTTGCGGTCCGGAAATGCGGTAATCTTGATTCCTAAGCAAAGGGCCCACATCAAAAGCACCCCTACGCAATGAGACTGACGAATGGAAAAGCGCCATGATGGCCAGACTACCGGGTTCCTACAGGAAAATTACTTTCTAGATTTCGTGCCCCGGCTTCACACGGAAAACAAGCAGGTGAGGAGGAGGAAGGCGCTCGAGAGAAAGCATATTACATAATAGGCACAAGAATGTCACAGCCAAAGCTGTAACAACATTTTAATGTCTTTTCTCTTTTGCCGCTTCCTTCTTTTCATTTGCAGCGCAAGATATCTAGTCTAAGCACTCCCACCGCCCGGAAATTCTTTCCAAATTTCGTGCGAGATAAAAGGATATTCTCCGAACGAGACTCTTGGGGCAATTTGTCAGAGTATTATAGGTGGAAGCAAATGATTTCCAGTCCGATCAACGATATAGCCGAGAGTAAGAGAAAAACGAATCTCGATCAACACTTGGTGCGTGGTTGAGTGGCGAAAACTCGTCCCAGAGATGGGCAGTGGGTCATCCCATTGGGCTTCGGGACAAGTCGTGCACGAGCACTCCCTACACATGGTTTCATCAAACACGAGATGGACCACGAGAGACGCGGAGTTGAATTGTTCAGCAAATCAACCGAACAATGGGGGCACACAAAGAGACATTCGAGCGACCCGAGTGTGGTGATGATGGCACCGGTAGGCATCCGAACTTTCAATTGATCCGCCGCACGTGGCCAACCGGTCAACATATAGTAACACACCATCATAAATTCCTGCGCGAATTCGAGATGCGTAAGTAGCTAGTGCTAGAGTTCTTTCTCAGACAACTTGCCCGAGGATGTGAATCTAAGCCTTTGAACAAAAGGGACCCACACTCTCTTCCCTTTCTAGCTTTCTTAACCAGTCGCAAATACGTGCCATCAGGGGCTACACTTTATTCTGGGAGAAGGATGTCCGTTTCGTACCTATGCAATGTTATAGCACCTGAAATCCCATCCGAGGAGCATTTAAGGGAAGGGACAGCCGGATGACAAAAAGCTTGTCGTCCATGTACCATATTCATGGTAGCAATAGATATCCTTGTTCCTTGCGGTCCGGAAATGCGGTAATCTTGATTCCTAAGCAAAGGGCCCACATCAAAAGCACCCCTACGCAATGAGACTGACGAATGGAAAAGCGCCATGATGGCCAGACTACCGGGTTCCTACAGGAAAATTACTTTCTAGATTTCGTGCCCCGGCTTCACACGGAAAACAAGCAGGTGAGGAGGAGGAAGGCGCTCGAGAGAAAGCATATTACATAATAGGCACAAGAATGTCACAGCCAAAGCTGTAACAACATTTTAATGTCTTTTCTCTTTTGCCGCTTCCTTCTTTTCATTTGCAGCGCAAGATATCTAGTCTAAGCACTCCCACCGCCCGGAAATTCTTTCCAAATTTCGTGCGAGATAAAAGGATATTCTCCGAACGAGACTCTTGGGGCAATTTGTCAGAGTATTATAGGTGGAAGCAAATGATTTCCAGTCCGATCAACGATATAGCCGAGAGTAAGAGAAAAACGAATCTCGATCAACACTTGGTGCGTGGTTGAGTGGCGAAAACTCGTCCCAGAGATGGGCAGTGGGTCATCCCATTGGGCTTCGGGACAAGTCGTGCACGAGCACTCCCTACACATGGTTTCATCAAACACGAGATGGACCACGAGAGACGCGGAGTTGAATTGTTCCGCAAATCAACCGAACAATGGGGGCACACAAAGAGACATTCGAGCGACCCGAGTGTGGTGATGATGGCACCGGTAGGCATCCGAACTTTCAATTGATCCGCCGCACGTGGCCAACCGGTCAACATATAGTAACACACCATCATAAATTCCTGCGCGAATTCGAGATGCGTAAGTAGCTAGTGCTAGAGTTCTTTCTCAGACAACTTGCCCGAGGATGTGAATCTAAGCCTTTGAACAAAAGGGACCCACACTCTCTTCCCTTTCTAGCTTTCTTAACCAGTCGCAAATACGTGCCATCAGGGGCTACACTTTATTCTGGGAGAAGGATGTCCGTTTCGTACCTATGCAATGTTATAGCACCTGAAATCCCATCCGAGGAGCATTTAAGGGAAGGGACAGCCGGATGACAAAAAGCTTGTCGTCCATGTACCATATTCATGGTAGCAATAGATATCCTTGTTCCTTGCGGTCCGGAAATGCGGTAATCTTGATTCCTAAGCAAAGGGCCCACATCAAAAGCACCCCTACGCAATGAGACTGACGAATGGAAAAGCGCCATGATGGCCAGACTACCGGGTTCCTACAGGAAAATTACTTTCTAGATTTCGTGCCCCGGCTTCACACGGAAAACAAGCAGGTGAGGAGGAGGAAGGCGCTCGAGAGAAAGCATATTACATAATAGGCACAAGAATGTCACAGCCAAAGCTGTAACAACATTTTAATGTCTTTTCTCTTTTGCCGCTTCCTTCTTTTCATTTGCAGCGCAAGATATCTAGTCTAAGCACTCCCACCGCCCGGAAATTCTTTCCAAATTTCGTGCGAGATAAAAGGATATTCTCCGAACGAGACTCTTGGGGCAATTTGTCAGAGTATTATAGGTGGAAGCAAATGATTTCCAGTCCGATCAACGATATAGCCGAGAGTAAGAGAAAAACGAATCTCGATCAACACTTGGTGCGTGGTTGAGTGGCGAAAACTCGTCCCAGAGATGGGCAGTGGGTCATCCCATTGGGCTTCGGGACAAGTCGTGCACGAGCACTCCCTACACATGGTTTCATCAAACACGAGATGGACCACGAGAGATGCGGAGTTGAATTGTTCAGCAAATCAACCGAACAATGGGGGCACACAAAGAGACATTCGAGCGACCCGAGTGTGGTGATGATGGCACCGGTAGGCATCCGAACTTTCAATTGATCCGCCGCACGTGGCCAACCGGTCAACATATAGTAACACACCATCATAAATTCCTGCGCGAATTCGAGATGCGTAAGTAGCTAGTGCTAGAGTTCTTTCTCAGACAACTTGCCCGAGGATGTGAATCTAAGCCTTTGAACAAAAGGGACCCACACTCTCTTCCCTTTCTAGCTTTCTTAACCAGTCGCAAATACGTGCCATCAGGGGCTACACTTTATTCTGGGAGAAGGATGTCCGTTTCGTACCTATGCAATGTTATAGCACCTGAAATCCCATCCGAGGAGCATTTAAGGGAAGGGACAGCCGGATGACAAAAAGCTTGTCGTCCATGTACCATATTCATGGTAGCAATAGATATCCTTGTTCCTTGCGGTCCGGAAATGCGGTAATCTTGATTCCTAAGCAAAGGGCCCACATCAAAAGCACCCCTACGCAATGAGACTGACGAATGGAAAAGCGCCATGATGGCCAGACTACCGGGTTCCTACAGGAAAATTACTTTCTAGATTTCGTGCCCCGGCTTCACACGGAAAACAAGCAGGTGAGGAGGAGGAAGGCGCTCGAGAGAAAGCATATTACATAATAGGCACAAGAATGTCACAGCCAAAGCTGTAACAACATTTTAATGTCTTTTCTCTTTTGCCGCTTCCTTCTTTTCATTTGCAGCGCAAGATATCTAGTCTAAGCACTCCCACCGCCCGGAAATTCTTTCCAAATTTCGTGCGAGATAAAAGGATATTCTCCGAACGAGACTCTTGGGGCAATTTGTCAGAGTATTATAGGTGGAAGCAAATGATTTCCAGTCCGATCAACGATATAGCCGAGAGTAAGAGAAAAACGAATCTCGATCAACACTTGGTGCGTGGTTGAGTGGCGAAAACTCGTCCCAGAGATGGGCAGTGGGTCATCCCATTGGGCTTCGGGACAAGTCGTGCACGAGCACTCCCTACACATGGTTTCATCAAACACGAGATGGACCACGAGAGATGCGGAGTTGAATTGTTCAGCAAATCAACCGAACAATGGGGGCACACAAAGAGACATTCGAGCGACCCGAGTGTGGTGATGATGGCACCGGTAGGCATCCGAACTTTCAATTGATCCGCCGCACGTGGCCAACCGGTCAACATATAGTAACACACCATCATAAATTCCTGCGCGAATTCGAGATGCGTAAGTAGCTAGTGCTAGAGTTCTTTCTCAGACAACTTGCCCGAGGATGTGAATCTAAGCCTTTGAACAAAAGGGACCCACACTCTCTTCCCTTTCTAGCTTTCTTAACCAGTCGCAAATACGTGCCATCAGGGGCTACACTTTATTCTGGGAGAAGGATGTCCGTTTCGTACCTATGCAATGTTATAGCACCTGAAATCCCATCCGAGGAGCATTTAAGGGAAGGGACAGCCGGATGACAAAAAGCTTGTCGTCCATGTACCATATTCATGGTAGCAATAGATATCCTTGTTCCTTGCGGTCCGGAAATGCGGTAATCTTGATTCCTAAGCAAAGGGCCCACATCAAAAGCACCCCTACGCAATGAGACTGACGAATGGAAAAGCGCCATGATGGCCAGACTACCGGGTTCCTACAGGAAAATTACTTTCTAGATTTCGTGCCCCGGCTTCACACGGAAAACAAGCAGGTGAGGAGGAGGAAGGCGCTCGAGAGAAAGCATATTACATAATAGGCACAAGAATGTCACAGCCAAAGCTGTAACAACATTTTAATGTCTTTTCTCTTTTGCCGCTTCCTTCTTTTCATTTGCAGCGCAAGATATCTAGTCTAAGCACTCCCACCGCCCGGAAATTCTTTCCAAATTTCGTGCGAGATAAAAGGATATTCTCCGAACGAGACTCTTGGGGCAATTTGTCAGAGTATTATAGGTGGAAGCAAATGATTTCCAGTCCGATCAACGATATAGCCGAGAGTAAGAGAAAAACGAATCTCGATCAACACTTGGTGCGTGGTTGAGTGGCGAAAACTCGTCCCAGAGATGGGCAGTGGGTCATCCCATTGGGCTTCGGGACAAGTCGTGCACGAGCACTCCCTACACATGGTTTCATCAAACACGAGATGGACCACGAGAGATGCGGAGTTGAATTGCTCAGCAAATCAACCGAACAATGGGGGCACACAAAGAGACATTCGAGCGACCCGAGTGTGGTGATGATGGCACCGGTAGGCATCCGAACTTTCAATTGATCCGCCGCACGTGGCCAACCGGTCAACATATAGTAACACACCATCATAAATTCCTGCGCGAATTCGAGATGCGTAAGTAGCTAGTGCTAGAGTTCTTTCTCAGACAACTTGCCCGAGGATGTGAATCTAAGCCTTTGAACAAAAGGGACCCACACTCTCTTCCCTTTCTAGCTTTCTTAACCAGTCGCAAATACGTGCCATCAGGGGCTACACTTTATTCTGGGAGAAGGATGTCCGTTTCGTACCTATGCAATGTTATAGCACCTGAAATCCCATCCGAGGAGCATTTAAGGGAAGGGACAGCCGGATGACAAAAAGCTTGTCGTCCATGTACCATATTCATGGTAGCAATAGATATCCTTGTTCCTTGCGGTCCGGAAATGCGGTAATCTTGATTCCTAAGCAAAGGGCCCACATCAAAAGCACCCCTACGCAATGAGACTGACGAATGGAAAAGCGCCATGATGGCCAGACTACCGGGTTCCTACAGGAAAATTACTTTCTAGATTTCGTGCCCCGGCTTCACACGGAAAACAAGCAGGTGAGGAGGAGGAAGGCGCTCGAGAGAAAGCATATTACATAATAGGCACAAGAATGTCACAGCCAAAGCTGTAACAACATTTTAATGTCTTTTCTCTTTTGCCGCTTCCTTCTTTTCATTTGCAGCGCAAGATATCTAGTCTAAGCACTCCCACCGCCCGGAAATTCTTTCCAAATTTCGTGCGAGATAAAAGGATATTCTCCGAACGAGACTCTTGGGGCAATTTGTCAGAGTATTATAGGTGGAAGCAAATGATTTCCAGTCCGATCAACGATATAGCCGAGAGTAAGAGAAAAACGAATCTCGATCAACACTTGGTGCGTGGTTGAGTGGCGAAAACTCGTCCCAGAGATGGGCAGTGGGTCATCCCATTGGGCTTCGGGACAAGTCGTGCACGAGCACTCCCTACACATGGTTTCATCAAACACGAGATGGACCACGAGAGATGCGGAGTTGAATTGCTCAGCAAATCAACCGAACAATGGGGGCACACAAAGAGACATTCGAGCGACCCGAGTGTGGTGATGATGGCACCGGTAGGCATCCGAACTTTCAATTGATCCGCCGCACGTGGCCAACCGGTCAACATATAGTAACACACCATCATAAATTCCTGCGCGAATTCGAGATGCGTAAGTAGCTAGTGCTAGAGTTCTTTCTCAGACAACTTGCCCGAGGATGTGAATCTAAGCCTTTGAACAAAAGGGACCCACACTCTCTTCCCTTTCTAGCTTTCTTAACCAGTCGCAAATACGTGCCATCAGGGGCTACACTTTATTCTGGGAGAAGGATGTCCGTTTCGTACCTATGCAATGTTATAGCACCTGAAATCCCATCCGAGGAGCATTTAAGGGAAGGGACAGCCGGATGACAAAAAGCTTGTCGTCCATGTACCATATTCATGGTAGCAATAGATATCCTTGTTCCTTGCGGTCCGGAAATGCGGTAATCTTGATTCCTAAGCAAAGGGCCCACATCAAAAGCACCCCTACGCAATGAGACTGACGAATGGAAAAGCGCCATGATGGCCAGACTACCGGGTTCCTACAGGAAAATTACTTTCTAGATTTCGTGCCCCGGCTTCACACGGAAAACAAGCAGGTGAGGAGGAGGAAGGCGCTCGAGAGAAAGCATATTACATAATAGGCACAAGAATGTCACAGCCAAAGCTGTAACAACATTTTAATGTCTTTTCTCTTTTGCCGCTTCCTTCTTTTCATTTGCAGCGCAAGATATCTAGTCTAAGCACTCCCACCGCCCGGAAATTCTTTCCAAATTTCGTGCGAGATAAAAGGATATTCTCCGAACGAGACTCTTGGGGCAATTTGTCAGAGTATTATAGGTGGAAGCAAATGATTTCCAGTCCGATCAACGATATAGCCGAGAGTAAGAGAAAAACGAATCTCGATCAACACTTGGTGCGTGGTTGAGTGGCGAAAACTCGTCCCAGAGATGGGCAGTGGGTCATCCCATTGGGCTTCGGGACAAGTCGTGCACGAGCACTCCCTACACATGGTTTCATCAAACACGAGATGGACCACGAGAGATGCGGAGTTGAATTGCTCAGCAAATCAACCGAACAATGGGGGCACACAAAGAGACATTCGAGCGACCCGAGTGTGGTGATGATGGCACCGGTAGGCATCCGAACTTTCAATTGATCCGCCGCACGTGGCCAACCGGTCAACATATAGTAACACACCATCATAAATTCCTGCGCGAATTCGAGATGCGTAAGTAGCTAGTGCTAGAGTTCTTTCTCAGACAACTTGCCCGAGGATGTGAATCTAAGCCTTTGAACAAAAGGGACCCACACTCTCTTCCCTTTCTAGCTTTCTTAACCAGTCGCAAATACGTGCCATCAGGGGCTACACTTTATTCTGGGAGAAGGATGTCCGTTTCGTACCTATGCAATGTTATAGCACCTGAAATCCCATCCGAGGAGCATTTAAGGGAAGGGACAGCCGGATGACAAAAAGCTTGTCGTCCATGTACCATATTCATGGTAGCAATAGATATCCTTGTTCCTTGCGGTCCGGAAATGCGGTAATCTTGATTCCTAAGCAAAGGGCCCACATCAAAAGCACCCCTACGCAATGAGACTGACGAATGGAAAAGCGCCATGATGGCCAGACTACCGGGTTCCTACAGGAAAATTACTTTCTAGATTTCGTGCCCCGGCTTCACACGGAAAACAAGCAGGTGAGGAGGAGGAAGGCGCTCGAGAGAAAGCATATTACATAATAGGCACAAGAATGTCACAGCCAAAGCTGTAACAACATTTTAATGTCTTTTCTCTTTTGCCGCTTCCTTCTTTTCATTTGCAGCGCAAGATATCTAGTCTAAGCACTCCCACCGCCCGGAAATTCTTTCCAAATTTCGTGCGAGATAAAAGGATATTCTCCGAACGAGACTCTTGGGGCAATTTGTCAGAGTATTATAGGTGGAAGCAAATGATTTCCAGTCCGATCAACGATATAGCCGAGAGTAAGAGAAAAACGAATCTCGATCAACACTTGGTGCGTGGTTGAGTGGCGAAAACTCGTCCCAGAGATGGGCAGTGGGTCATCCCATTGGGCTTCGGGACAAGTCGTGCACGAGCACTCCCTACACATGGTTTCATCAAACACGAGATGGACCACGAGAGATGCGGAGTTGAATTGCTCAGCAAATCAACCGAACAATGGGGGCACACAAAGAGACATTCGAGCGACCCGAGTGTGGTGATGATGGCACCGGTAGGCATCCGAACTTTCAATTGATCCGCCGCACGTGGCCAACCGGTCAACATATAGTAACACACCATCATAAATTCCTGCGCGAATTCGAGATGCGTAAGTAGCTAGTGCTAGAGTTCTTTCTCAGACAACTTGCCCGAGGATGTGAATCTAAGCCTTTGAACAAAAGGGACCCACACTCTCTTCCCTTTCTAGCTTTCTTAACCAGTCGCAAATACGTGCCATCAGGGGCTACACTTTATTCTGGGAGAAGGATGTCCGTTTCGTACCTATGCAATGTTATAGCACCTGAAATCCCATCCGAGGAGCATTTAAGGGAAGGGACAGCCGGATGACAAAAAGCTTGTCGTCCATGTACCATATTCATGGTAGCAATAGATATCCTTGTTCCTTGCGGTCCGGAAATGCGGTAATCTTGATTCCTAAGCAAAGGGCCCACATCAAAAGCACCCCTACGCAATGAGACTGACGAATGGAAAAGCGCCATGATGGCCAGACTACCGGGTTCCTACAGGAAAATTACTTTCTAGATTTCGTGCCCCGGCTTCACACGGAAAACAAGCAGGTGAGGAGGAGGAAGGCGCTCGAGAGAAAGCATATTACATAATAGGCACAAGAATGTCACAGCCAAAGCTGTAACAACATTTTAATGTCTTTTCTCTTTTGCCGCTTCCTTCTTTTCATTTGCAGCGCAAGATATCTAGTCTAAGCACTCCCACCGCCCGGAAATTCTTTCCAAATTTCGTGCGAGATAAAAGGATATTCTCCGAACGAGACTCTTGGGGCAATTTGTCAGAGTATTATAGGTGGAAGCAAATGATTTCCAGTCCGATCAACGATATAGCCGAGAGTAAGAGAAAAACGAATCTCGATCAACACTTGGTGCGTGGTTGAGTGGCGAAAACTCGTCCCAGAGATGGGCAGTGGGTCATCCCATTGGGCTTCGGGACAAGTCGTGCACGAGCACTCCCTACACATGGTTTCATCAAACACGAGATGGACCACGAGAGATGCGGAGTTGAATTGCTCAGCAAATCAACCGAACAATGGGGGCACACAAAGAGACATTCGAGCGACCCGAGTGTGGTGATGATGGCACCGGTAGGCATCCGAACTTTCAATTGATCCGCCGCACGTGGCCAACCGGTCAACATATAGTAACACACCATCATAAATTCCTGCGCGAATTCGAGATGCGTAAGTAGCTAGTGCTAGAGTTCTTTCTCAGACAACTTGCCCGAGGATGTGAATCTAAGCCTTTGAACAAAAGGGACCCACACTCTCTTCCCTTTCTAGCTTTCTTAACCAGTCGCAAATACGTGCCATCAGGGGCTACACTTTATTCTGGGAGAAGGATGTCCGTTTCGTACCTATGCAATGTTATAGCACCTGAAATCCCATCCGAGGAGCATTTAAGGGAAGGGACAGCCGGATGACAAAAAGCTTGTCGTCCATGTACCATATTCATGGTAGCAATAGATATCCTTGTTCCTTGCGGTCCGGAAATGCGGTAATCTTGATTCCTAAGCAAAGGGCCCACATCAAAAGCACCCCTACGCAATGAGACTGACGAATGGAAAAGCGCCATGATGGCCAGACTACCGGGTTCCTACAGGAAAATTACTTTCTAGATTTCGTGCCCCGGCTTCACACGGAAAACAAGCAGGTGAGGAGGAGGAAGGCGCTCGAGAGAAAGCATATTACATAATAGGCACAAGAATGTCACAGCCAAAGCTGTAACAACATTTTAATGTCTTTTCTCTTTTGCCGCTTCCTTCTTTTCATTTGCAGCGCAAGATATCTAGTCTAAGCACTCCCACCGCCCGGAAATTCTTTCCAAATTTCGTGCGAGATAAAAGGATATTCTCCGAACGAGACTCTTGGGGCAATTTGTCAGAGTATTATAGGTGGAAGCAAATGATTTCCAGTCCGATCAACGATATAGCCGAGAGTAAGAGAAAAACGAATCTCGATCAACACTTGGTGCGTGGTTGAGTGGCGAAAACTCGTCCCAGAGATGGGCAGTGGGTCATCCCATTGGGCTTCGGGACAAGTCGTGCACGAGCACTCCCTACACATGGTTTCATCAAACACGAGATGGACCACGAGAGATGCGGAGTTGAATTGCTCAGCAAATCAACCGAACAATGGGGGCACACAAAGAGACATTCGAGCGACCCGAGTGTGGTGATGATGGCACCGGTAGGCATCCGAACTTTCAATTGATCCGCCGCACGTGGCCAACCGGTCAACATATAGTAACACACCATCATAAATTCCTGCGCGAATTCGAGATGCGTAAGTAGCTAGTGCTAGAGTTCTTTCTCAGACAACTTGCCCGAGGATGTGAATCTAAGCCTTTGAACAAAAGGGACCCACACTCTCTTCCCTTTCTAGCTTTCTTAACCAGTCGCAAATACGTGCCATCAGGGGCTACACTTTATTCTGGGAGAAGGATGTCCGTTTCGTACCTATGCAATGTTATAGCACCTGAAATCCCATCCGAGGAGCATTTAAGGGAAGGGACAGCCGGATGACAAAAAGCTTGTCGTCCATGTACCATATTCATGGTAGCAATAGATATCCTTGTTCCTTGCGGTCCGGAAATGCGGTAATCTTGATTCCTAAGCAAAGGGCCCACATCAAAAGCACCCCTACGCAATGAGACTGACGAATGGAAAAGCGCCATGATGGCCAGACTACCGGGTTCCTACAGGAAAATTACTTTCTAGATTTCGTGCCCCGGCTTCACACGGAAAACAAGCAGGTGAGGAGGAGGAAGGCGCTCGAGAGAAAGCATATTACATAATAGGCACAAGAATGTCACAGCCAAAGCTGTAACAACATTTTAATGTCTTTTCTCTTTTGCCGCTTCCTTCTTTTCATTTGCAGCGCAAGATATCTAGTCTAAGCACTCCCACCGCCCGGAAATTCTTTCCAAATTTCGTGCGAGATAAAAGGATATTCTCCGAACGAGACTCTTGGGGCAATTTGTCAGAGTATTATAGGTGGAAGCAAATGATTTCCAGTCCGATCAACGATATAGCCGAGAGTAAGAGAAAAACGAATCTCGATCAACACTTGGTGCGTGGTTGAGTGGCGAAAACTCGTCCCAGAGATGGGCAGTGGGTCATCCCATTGGGCTTCGGGACAAGTCGTGCACGAGCACTCCCTACACATGGTTTCATCAAACACGAGATGGACCACGAGAGATGCGGAGTTGAATTGCTCAGCAAATCAACCGAACAATGGGGGCACACAAAGAGACATTCGAGCGACCCGAGTGTGGTGATGATGGCACCGGTAGGCATCCGAACTTTCAATTGATCCGCCGCACGTGGCCAACCGGTCAACATATAGTAACACACCATCATAAATTCCTGCGCGAATTCGAGATGCGTAAGTAGCTAGTGCTAGAGTTCTTTCTCAGACAACTTGCCCGAGGATGTGAATCTAAGCCTTTGAACAAAAGGGACCCACACTCTCTTCCCTTTCTAGCTTTCTTAACCAGTCGCAAATACGTGCCATCAGGGGCTACACTTTATTCTGGGAGAAGGATGTCCGTTTCGTACCTATGCAATGTTATAGCACCTGAAATCCCATCCGAGGAGCATTTAAGGGAAGGGACAGCCGGATGACAAAAAGCTTGTCGTCCATGTACCATATTCATGGTAGCAATAGATATCCTTGTTCCTTGCGGTCCGGAAATGCGGTAATCTTGATTCCTAAGCAAAGGGCCCACATCAAAAGCACCCCTACGCAATGAGACTGACGAATGGAAAAGCGCCATGATGGCCAGACTACCGGGTTCCTACAGGAAAATTACTTTCTAGATTTCGTGCCCCGGCTTCACACGGAAAACAAGCAGGTGAGGAGGAGGAAGGCGCTCGAGAGAAAGCATATTACATAATAGGCACAAGAATGTCACAGCCAAAGCTGTAACAACATTTTAATGTCTTTTCTCTTTTGCCGCTTCCTTCTTTTCATTTGCAGCGCAAGATATCTAGTCTAAGCACTCCCACCGCCCGGAAATTCTTTCCAAATTTCGTGCGAGATAAAAGGATATTCTCCGAACGAGACTCTTGGGGCAATTTGTCAGAGTATTATAGGTGGAAGCAAATGATTTCCAGTCCGATCAACGATATAGCCGAGAGTAAGAGAAAAACGAATCTCGATCAACACTTGGTGCGTGGTTGAGTGGCGAAAACTCGTCCCAGAGATGGGCAGTGGGTCATCCCATTGGGCTTCGGGACAAGTCGTGCACGAGCACTCCCTACACATGGTTTCATCAAACACGAGATGGACCACGAGAGATGCGGAGTTGAATTGCTCAGCAAATCAACCGAACAATGGGGGCACACAAAGAGACATTCGAGCGACCCGAGTGTGGTGATGATGGCACCGGTAGGCATCCGAACTTTCAATTGATCCGCCGCACGTGGCCAACCGGTCAACATATAGTAACACACCATCATAAATTCCTGCGCGAATTCGAGATGCGTAAGTAGCTAGTGCTAGAGTTCTTTCTCAGACAACTTGCCCGAGGATGTGAATCTAAGCCTTTGAACAAAAGGGACCCACACTCTCTTCCCTTTCTAGCTTTCTTAACCAGTCGCAAATACGTGCCATCAGGGGCTACACTTTATTCTGGGAGAAGGATGTCCGTTTCGTACCTATGCAATGTTATAGCACCTGAAATCCCATCCGAGGAGCATTTAAGGGAAGGGACAGCCGGATGACAAAAAGCTTGTCGTCCATGTACCATATTCATGGTAGCAATAGATATCCTTGTTCCTTGCGGTCCGGAAATGCGGTAATCTTGATTCCTAAGCAAAGGGCCCACATCAAAAGCACCCCTACGCAATGAGACTGACGAATGGAAAAGCGCCATGATGGCCAGACTACCGGGTTCCTACAGGAAAATTACTTTCTAGATTTCGTGCCCCGGCTTCACACGGAAAACAAGCAGGTGAGGAGGAGGAAGGCGCTCGAGAGAAAGCATATTACATAATAGGCACAAGAATGTCACAGCCAAAGCTGTAACAACATTTTAATGTCTTTTCTCTTTTGCCGCTTCCTTCTTTTCATTTGCAGCGCAAGATATCTAGTCTAAGCACTCCCACCGCCCGGAAATTCTTTCCAAATTTCGTGCGAGATAAAAGGATATTCTCCGAACGAGACTCTTGGGGCAATTTGTCAGAGTATTATAGGTGGAAGCAAATGATTTCCAGTCCGATCAACGATATAGCCGAGAGTAAGAGAAAAACGAATCTCGATCAACACTTGGTGCGTGGTTGAGTGGCGAAAACTCGTCCCAGAGATGGGCAGTGGGTCATCCCATTGGGCTTCGGGACAAGTCGTGCACGAGCACTCCCTACACATGGTTTCATCAAACACGAGATGGACCACGAGAGATGCGGAGTTGAATTGCTCAGCAAATCAACCGAACAATGGGGGCACACAAAGAGACATTCGAGCGACCCGAGTGTGGTGATGATGGCACCGGTAGGCATCCGAACTTTCAATTGATCCGCCGCACGTGGCCAACCGGTCAACATATAGTAACACACCATCATAAATTCCTGCGCGAATTCGAGATGCGTAAGTAGCTAGTGCTAGAGTTCTTTCTCAGACAACTTGCCCGAGGATGTGAATCTAAGCCTTTGAACAAAAGGGACCCACACTCTCTTCCCTTTCTAGCTTTCTTAACCAGTCGCAAATACGTGCCATCAGGGGCTACACTTTATTCTGGGAGAAGGATGTCCGTTTCGTACCTATGCAATGTTATAGCACCTGAAATCCCATCCGAGGAGCATTTAAGGGAAGGGACAGCCGGATGACAAAAAGCTTGTCGTCCATGTACCATATTCATGGTAGCAATAGATATCCTTGTTCCTTGCGGTCCGGAAATGCGGTAATCTTGATTCCTAAGCAAAGGGCCCACATCAAAAGCACCCCTACGCAATGAGACTGACGAATGGAAAAGCGCCATGATGGCCAGACTACCGGGTTCCTACAGGAAAATTACTTTCTAGATTTCGTGCCCCGGCTTCACACGGAAAACAAGCAGGTGAGGAGGAGGAAGGCGCTCGAGAGAAAGCATATTACATAATAGGCACAAGAATGTCACAGCCAAAGCTGTAACAACATTTTAATGTCTTTTCTCTTTTGCCGCTTCCTTCTTTTCATTTGCAGCGCAAGATATCTAGTCTAAGCACTCCCACCGCCCGGAAATTCTTTCCAAATTTCGTGCGAGATAAAAGGATATTCTCCGAACGAGACTCTTGGGGCAATTTGTCAGAGTATTATAGGTGGAAGCAAATGATTTCCAGTCCGATCAACGATATAGCCGAGAGTAAGAGAAAAACGAATCTCGATCAACACTTGGTGCGTGGTTGAGTGGCGAAAACTCGTCCCAGAGATGGGCAGTGGGTCATCCCATTGGGCTTCGGGACAAGTCGTGCACGAGCACTCCCTACACATGGTTTCATCAAACACGAGATGGACCACGAGAGATGCGGAGTTGAATTGCTCAGCAAATCAACCGAACAATGGGGGCACACAAAGAGACATTCGAGCGACCCGAGTGTGGTGATGATGGCACCGGTAGGCATCCGAACTTTCAATTGATCCGCCGCACGTGGCCAACCGGTCAACATATAGTAACACACCATCATAAATTCCTGCGCGAATTCGAGATGCGTAAGTAGCTAGTGCTAGAGTTCTTTCTCAGACAACTTGCCCGAGGATGTGAATCTAAGCCTTTGAACAAAAGGGACCCACACTCTCTTCCCTTTCTAGCTTTCTTAACCAGTCGCAAATACGTGCCATCAGGGGCTACACTTTATTCTGGGAGAAGGATGTCCGTTTCGTACCTATGCAATGTTATAGCACCTGAAATCCCATCCGAGGAGCATTTAAGGGAAGGGACAGCCGGATGACAAAAAGCTTGTCGTCCATGTACCATATTCATGGTAGCAATAGATATCCTTGTTCCTTGCGGTCCGGAAATGCGGTAATCTTGATTCCTAAGCAAAGGGCCCACATCAAAAGCACCCCTACGCAATGAGACTGACGAATGGAAAAGCGCCATGATGGCCAGACTACCGGGTTCCTACAGGAAAATTACTTTCTAGATTTCGTGCCCCGGCTTCACACGGAAAACAAGCAGGTGAGGAGGAGGAAGGCGCTCGAGAGAAAGCATATTACATAATAGGCACAAGAATGTCACAGCCAAAGCTGTAACAACATTTTAATGTCTTTTCTCTTTTGCCGCTTCCTTCTTTTCATTTGCAGCGCAAGATATCTAGTCTAAGCACTCCCACCGCCCGGAAATTCTTTCCAAATTTCGTGCGAGATAAAAGGATATTCTCCGAACGAGACTCTTGGGGCAATTTGTCAGAGTATTATAGGTGGAAGCAAATGATTTCCAGTCCGATCAACGATATAGCCGAGAGTAAGAGAAAAACGAATCTCGATCAACACTTGGTGCGTGGTTGAGTGGCGAAAACTCGTCCCAGAGATGGGCAGTGGGTCATCCCATTGGGCTTCGGGACAAGTCGTGCACGAGCACTCCCTACACATGGTTTCATCAAACACGAGATGGACCACGAGAGATGCGGAGTTGAATTGCTCAGCAAATCAACCGAACAATGGGGGCACACAAAGAGACATTCGAGCGACCCGAGTGTGGTGATGATGGCACCGGTAGGCATCCGAACTTTCAATTGATCCGCCGCACGTGGCCAACCGGTCAACATATAGTAACACACCATCATAAATTCCTGCGCGAATTCGAGATGCGTAAGTAGCTAGTGCTAGAGTTCTTTCTCAGACAACTTGCCCGAGGATGTGAATCTAAGCCTTTGAACAAAAGGGACCCACACTCTCTTCCCTTTCTAGCTTTCTTAACCAGTCGCAAATACGTGCCATCAGGGGCTACACTTTATTCTGGGAGAAGGATGTCCGTTTCGTACCTATGCAATGTTATAGCACCTGAAATCCCATCCGAGGAGCATTTAAGGGAAGGGACAGCCGGATGACAAAAAGCTTGTCGTCCATGTACCATATTCATGGTAGCAATAGATATCCTTGTTCCTTGCGGTCCGGAAATGCGGTAATCTTGATTCCTAAGCAAAGGGCCCACATCAAAAGCACCCCTACGCAATGAGACTGACGAATGGAAAAGCGCCATGATGGCCAGACTACCGGGTTCCTACAGGAAAATTACTTTCTAGATTTCGTGCCCCGGCTTCACACGGAAAACAAGCAGGTGAGGAGGAGGAAGGCGCTCGAGAGAAAGCATATTACATAATAGGCACAAGAATGTCACAGCCAAAGCTGTAACAACATTTTAATGTCTTTTCTCTTTTGCCGCTTCCTTCTTTTCATTTGCAGCGCAAGATATCTAGTCTAAGCACTCCCACCGCCCGGAAATTCTTTCCAAATTTCGTGCGAGATAAAAGGATATTCTCCGAACGAGACTCTTGGGGCAATTTGTCAGAGTATTATAGGTGGAAGCAAATGATTTCCAGTCCGATCAACGATATAGCCGAGAGTAAGAGAAAAACGAATCTCGATCAACACTTGGTGCGTGGTTGAGTGGCGAAAACTCGTCCCAGAGATGGGCAGTGGGTCATCCCATTGGGCTTCGGGACAAGTCGTGCACGAGCACTCCCTACACATGGTTTCATCAAACACGAGATGGACCACGAGAGATGCGGAGTTGAATTGTTCAGCAAATCAACCGAACAATGGGGGCACACAAAGAGACATTCGAGCGACCCGAGTGTGGTGATGATGGCACCGGTAGGCATCCGAACTTTCAATTGATCCGCCGCACGTGGCCAACCGGTCAACATATAGTAACACACCATCATAAATTCCTGCGCGAATTCGAGATGCGTAAGTAGCTAGTGCTAGAGTTCTTTCTCAGACAACTTGCCCGAGGATGTGAATCTAAGCCTTTGAACAAAAGGGACCCACACTCTCTTCCCTTTCTAGCTTTCTTAACCAGTCGCAAATACGTGCCATCAGGGGCTACACTTTATTCTGGGAGAAGGATGTCCGTTTCGTACCTATGCAATGTTATAGCACCTGAAATCCCATCCGAGGAGCATTTAAGGGAAGGGACAGCCGGATGACAAAAAGCTTGTCGTCCATGTACCATATTCATGGTAGCAATAGATATCCTTGTTCCTTGCGGTCCGGAAATGCGGTAATCTTGATTCCTAAGCAAAGGGCCCACATCAAAAGCACCCCTACGCAATGAGACTGACGAATGGAAAAGCGCCATGATGGCCAGACTACCGGGTTCCTACAGGAAAATTACTTTCTAGATTTCGTGCCCCGGCTTCACACGGAAAACAAGCAGGTGAGGAGGAGGAAGGCGCTCGAGAGAAAGCATATTACATAATAGGCACAAGAATGTCACAGCCAAAGCTGTAACAACATTTTAATGTCTTTTCTCTTTTGCCGCTTCCTTCTTTTCATTTGCAGCGCAAGATATCTAGTCTAAGCACTCCCACCGCCCGGAAATTCTTTCCAAATTTCGTGCGAGATAAAAGGATATTCTCCGAACGAGACTCTTGGGGCAATTTGTCAGAGTATTATAGGTGGAAGCAAATGATTTCCAGTCCGATCAACGATATAGCCGAGAGTAAGAGAAAAACGAATCTCGATCAACACTTGGTGCGTGGTTGAGTGGCGAAAACTCGTCCCAGAGATGGGCAGTGGGTCATCCCATTGGGCTTCGGGACAAGTCGTGCACGAGCACTCCCTACACATGGTTTCATCAAACACGAGATGGACCACGAGAGATGCGGAGTTGAATTGTTCAGCAAATCAACCGAACAATGGGGGCACACAAAGAGACATTCGAGCGACCCGAGTGTGGTGATGATGGCACCGGTAGGCATCCGAACTTTCAATTGATCCGCCGCACGTGGCCAACCGGTCAACATATAGTAACACACCATCATAAATTCCTGCGCGAATTCGAGATGCGTAAGTAGCTAGTGCTAGAGTTCTTTCTCAGACAACTTGCCCGAGGATGTGAATCTAAGCCTTTGAACAAAAGGGACCCACACTCTCTTCCCTTTCTAGCTTTCTTAACCAGTCGCAAATACGTGCCATCAGGGGCTACACTTTATTCTGGGAGAAGGATGTCCGTTTCGTACCTATGCAATGTTATAGCACCTGAAATCCCATCCGAGGAGCATTTAAGGGAAGGGACAGCCGGATGACAAAAAGCTTGTCGTCCATGTACCATATTCATGGTAGCAATAGATATCCTTGTTCCTTGCGGTCCGGAAATGCGGTAATCTTGATTCCTAAGCAAAGGGCCCACATCAAAAGCACCCCTACGCAATGAGACTGACGAATGGAAAAGCGCCATGATGGCCAGACTACCGGGTTCCTACAGGAAAATTACTTTCTAGATTTCGTGCCCCGGCTTCACACGGAAAACAAGCAGGTGAGGAGGAGGAAGGCGCTCGAGAGAAAGCATATTACATAATAGGCACAAGAATGTCACAGCCAAAGCTGTAACAACATTTTAATGTCTTTTCTCTTTTGCCGCTTCCTTCTTTTCATTTGCAGCGCAAGATATCTAGTCTAAGCACTCCCACCGCCCGGAAATTCTTTCCAAATTTCGTGCGAGATAAAAGGATATTCTCCGAACGAGACTCTTGGGGCAATTTGTCAGAGTATTATAGGTGGAAGCAAATGATTTCCAGTCCGATCAACGATATAGCCGAGAGTAAGAGAAAAACGAATCTCGATCAACACTTGGTGCGTGGTTGAGTGGCGAAAACTCGTCCCAGAGATGGGCAGTGGGTCATCCCATTGGGCTTCGGGACAAGTCGTGCACGAGCACTCCCTACACATGGTTTCATCAAACACGAGATGGACCACGAGAGATGCGGAGTTGAATTGTTCAGCAAATCAACCGAACAATGGGGGCACACAAAGAGACATTCGAGCGACCCGAGTGTGGTGATGATGGCACCGGTAGGCATCCGAACTTTCAATTGATCCGCCGCACGTGGCCAACCGGTCAACATATAGTAACACACCATCATAAATTCCTGCGCGAATTCGAGATGCGTAAGTAGCTAGTGCTAGAGTTCTTTCTCAGACAACTTGCCCGAGGATGTGAATCTAAGCCTTTGAACAAAAGGGACCCACACTCTCTTCCCTTTCTAGCTTTCTTAACCAGTCGCAAATACGTGCCATCAGGGGCTACACTTTATTCTGGGAGAAGGATGTCCGTTTCGTACCTATGCAATGTTATAGCACCTGAAATCCCATCCGAGGAGCATTTAAGGGAAGGGACAGCCGGATGACAAAAAGCTTGTCGTCCATGTACCATATTCATGGTAGCAATAGATATCCTTGTTCCTTGCGGTCCGGAAATGCGGTAATCTTGATTCCTAAGCAAAGGGCCCACATCAAAAGCACCCCTACGCAATGAGACTGACGAATGGAAAAGCGCCATGATGGCCAGACTACCGGGTTCCTACAGGAAAATTACTTTCTAGATTTCGTGCCCCGGCTTCACACGGAAAACAAGCAGGTGAGGAGGAGGAAGGCGCTCGAGAGAAAGCATATTACATAATAGGCACAAGAATGTCACAGCCAAAGCTGTAACAACATTTTAATGTCTTTTCTCTTTTGCCGCTTCCTTCTTTTCATTTGCAGCGCAAGATATCTAGTCTAAGCACTCCCACCGCCCGGAAATTCTTTCCAAATTTCGTGCGAGATAAAAGGATATTCTCCGAACGAGACTCTTGGGGCAATTTGTCAGAGTATTATAGGTGGAAGCAAATGATTTCCAGTCCGATCAACGATATAGCCGAGAGTAAGAGAAAAACGAATCTCGATCAACACTTGGTGCGTGGTTGAGTGGCGAAAACTCGTCCCAGAGATGGGCAGTGGGTCATCCCATTGGGCTTCGGGACAAGTCGTGCACGAGCACTCCCTACACATGGTTTCATCAAACACGAGATGGACCACGAGAGATGCGGAGTTGAATTGTTCAGCAAATCAACCGAACAATGGGGGCACACAAAGAGACATTCGAGCGACCCGAGTGTGGTGATGATGGCACCGGTAGGCATCCGAACTTTCAATTGATCCGCCGCACGTGGCCAACCGGTCAACATATAGTAACACACCATCATAAATTCCTGCGCGAATTCGAGATGCGTAAGTAGCTAGTGCTAGAGTTCTTTCTCAGACAACTTGCCCGAGGATGTGAATCTAAGCCTTTGAACAAAAGGGACCCACACTCTCTTCCCTTTCTAGCTTTCTTAACCAGTCGCAAATACGTGCCATCAGGGGCTACACTTTATTCTGGGAGAAGGATGTCCGTTTCGTACCTATGCAATGTTATAGCACCTGAAATCCCATCCGAGGAGCATTTAAGGGAAGGGACAGCCGGATGACAAAAAGCTTGTCGTCCATGTACCATATTCATGGTAGCAATAGATATCCTTGTTCCTTGCGGTCCGGAAATGCGGTAATCTTGATTCCTAAGCAAAGGGCCCACATCAAAAGCACCCCTACGCAATGAGACTGACGAATGGAAAAGCGCCATGATGGCCAGACTACCGGGTTCCTACAGGAAAATTACTTTCTAGATTTCGTGCCCCGGCTTCACACGGAAAACAAGCAGGTGAGGAGGAGGAAGGCGCTCGAGAGAAAGCATATTACATAATAGGCACAAGAATGTCACAGCCAAAGCTGTAACAACATTTTAATGTCTTTTCTCTTTTGCCGCTTCCTTCTTTTCATTTGCAGCGCAAGATATCTAGTCTAAGCACTCCCACCGCCCGGAAATTCTTTCCAAATTTCGTGCGAGATAAAAGGATATTCTCCGAACGAGACTCTTGGGGCAATTTGTCAGAGTATTATAGGTGGAAGCAAATGATTTCCAGTCCGATCAACGATATAGCCGAGAGTAAGAGAAAAACGAATCTCGATCAACACTTGGTGCGTGGTTGAGTGGCGAAAACTCGTCCCAGAGATGGGCAGTGGGTCATCCCATTGGGCTTCGGGACAAGTCGTGCACGAGCACTCCCTACACATGGTTTCATCAAACACGAGATGGACCACGAGAGATGCGGAGTTGAATTGTTCAGCAAATCAACCGAACAATGGGGGCACACAAAGAGACATTCGAGCGACCCGAGTGTGGTGATGATGGCACCGGTAGGCATCCGAACTTTCAATTGATCCGCCGCACGTGGCCAACCGGTCAACATATAGTAACACACCATCATAAATTCCTGCGCGAATTCGAGATGCGTAAGTAGCTAGTGCTAGAGTTCTTTCTCAGACAACTTGCCCGAGGATGTGAATCTAAGCCTTTGAACAAAAGGGACCCACACTCTCTTCCCTTTCTAGCTTTCTTAACCAGTCGCAAATACGTGCCATCAGGGGCTACACTTTATTCTGGGAGAAGGATGTCCGTTTCGTACCTATGCAATGTTATAGCACCTGAAATCCCATCCGAGGAGCATTTAAGGGAAGGGACAGCCGGATGACAAAAAGCTTGTCGTCCATGTACCATATTCATGGTAGCAATAGATATCCTTGTTCCTTGCGGTCCGGAAATGCGGTAATCTTGATTCCTAAGCAAAGGGCCCACATCAAAAGCACCCCTACGCAATGAGACTGACGAATGGAAAAGCGCCATGATGGCCAGACTACCGGGTTCCTACAGGAAAATTACTTTCTAGATTTCGTGCCCCGGCTTCACACGGAAAACAAGCAGGTGAGGAGGAGGAAGGCGCTCGAGAGAAAGCATATTACATAATAGGCACAAGAATGTCACAGCCAAAGCTGTAACAACATTTTAATGTCTTTTCTCTTTTGCCGCTTCCTTCTTTTCATTTGCAGCGCAAGATATCTAGTCTAAGCACTCCCACCGCCCGGAAATTCTTTCCAAATTTCGTGCGAGATAAAAGGATATTCTCCGAACGAGACTCTTGGGGCAATTTGTCAGAGTATTATAGGTGGAAGCAAATGATTTCCAGTCCGATCAACGATATAGCCGAGAGTAAGAGAAAAACGAATCTCGATCAACACTTGGTGCGTGGTTGAGTGGCGAAAACTCGTCCCAGAGATGGGCAGTGGGTCATCCCATTGGGCTTCGGGACAAGTCGTGCACGAGCACTCCCTACACATGGTTTCATCAAACACGAGATGGACCACGAGAGATGCGGAGTTGAATTGTTCAGCAAATCAACCGAACAATGGGGGCACACAAAGAGACATTCGAGCGACCCGAGTGTGGTGATGATGGCACCGGTAGGCATCCGAACTTTCAATTGATCCGCCGCACGTGGCCAACCGGTCAACATATAGTAACACACCATCATAAATTCCTGCGCGAATTCGAGATGCGTAAGTAGCTAGTGCTAGAGTTCTTTCTCAGACAACTTGCCCGAGGATGTGAATCTAAGCCTTTGAACAAAAGGGACCCACACTCTCTTCCCTTTCTAGCTTTCTTAACCAGTCGCAAATACGTGCCATCAGGGGCTACACTTTATTCTGGGAGAAGGATGTCCGTTTCGTACCTATGCAATGTTATAGCACCTGAAATCCCATCCGAGGAGCATTTAAGGGAAGGGACAGCCGGATGACAAAAAGCTTGTCGTCCATGTACCATATTCATGGTAGCAATAGATATCCTTGTTCCTTGCGGTCCGGAAATGCGGTAATCTTGATTCCTAAGCAAAGGGCCCACATCAAAAGCACCCCTACGCAATGAGACTGACGAATGGAAAAGCGCCATGATGGCCAGACTACCGGGTTCCTACAGGAAAATTACTTTCTAGATTTCGTGCCCCGGCTTCACACGGAAAACAAGCAGGTGAGGAGGAGGAAGGCGCTCGAGAGAAAGCATATTACATAATAGGCACAAGAATGTCACAGCCAAAGCTGTAACAACATTTTAATGTCTTTTCTCTTTTGCCGCTTCCTTCTTTTCATTTGCAGCGCAAGATATCTAGTCTAAGCACTCCCACCGCCCGGAAATTCTTTCCAAATTTCGTGCGAGATAAAAGGATATTCTCCGAACGAGACTCTTGGGGCAATTTGTCAGAGTATTATAGGTGGAAGCAAATGATTTCCAGTCCGATCAACGATATAGCCGAGAGTAAGAGAAAAACGAATCTCGATCAACACTTGGTGCGTGGTTGAGTGGCGAAAACTCGTCCCAGAGATGGGCAGTGGGTCATCCCATTGGGCTTCGGGACAAGTCGTGCACGAGCACTCCCTACACATGGTTTCATCAAACACGAGATGGACCACGAGAGATGCGGAGTTGAATTGTTCAGCAAATCAACCGAACAATGGGGGCACACAAAGAGACATTCGAGCGACCCGAGTGTGGTGATGATGGCACCGGTAGGCATCCGAACTTTCAATTGATCCGCCGCACGTGGCCAACCGGTCAACATATAGTAACACACCATCATAAATTCCTGCGCGAATTCGAGATGCGTAAGTAGCTAGTGCTAGAGTTCTTTCTCAGACAACTTGCCCGAGGATGTGAATCTAAGCCTTTGAACAAAAGGGACCCACACTCTCTTCCCTTTCTAGCTTTCTTAACCAGTCGCAAATACGTGCCATCAGGGGCTACACTTTATTCTGGGAGAAGGATGTCCGTTTCGTACCTATGCAATGTTATAGCACCTGAAATCCCATCCGAGGAGCATTTAAGGGAAGGGACAGCCGGATGACAAAAAGCTTGTCGTCCATGTACCATATTCATGGTAGCAATAGATATCCTTGTTCCTTGCGGTCCGGAAATGCGGTAATCTTGATTCCTAAGCAAAGGGCCCACATCAAAAGCACCCCTACGCAATGAGACTGACGAATGGAAAAGCGCCATGATGGCCAGACTACCGGGTTCCTACAGGAAAATTACTTTCTAGATTTCGTGCCCCGGCTTCACACGGAAAACAAGCAGGTGAGGAGGAGGAAGGCGCTCGAGAGAAAGCATATTACATAATAGGCACAAGAATGTCACAGCCAAAGCTGTAACAACATTTTAATGTCTTTTCTCTTTTGCCGCTTCCTTCTTTTCATTTGCAGCGCAAGATATCTAGTCTAAGCACTCCCACCGCCCGGAAATTCTTTCCAAATTTCGTGCGAGATAAAAGGATATTCTCCGAACGAGACTCTTGGGGCAATTTGTCAGAGTATTATAGGTGGAAGCAAATGATTTCCAGTCCGATCAACGATATAGCCGAGAGTAAGAGAAAAACGAATCTCGATCAACACTTGGTGCGTGGTTGAGTGGCGAAAACTCGTCCCAGAGATGGGCAGTGGGTCATCCCATTGGGCTTCGGGACAAGTCGTGCACGAGCACTCCCTACACATGGTTTCATCAAACACGAGATGGACCACGAGAGATGCGGAGTTGAATTGTTCAGCAAATCAACCGAACAATGGGGGCACACAAAGAGACATTCGAGCGACCCGAGTGTGGTGATGATGGCACCGGTAGGCATCCGAACTTTCAATTGATCCGCCGCACGTGGCCAACCGGTCAACATATAGTAACACACCATCATAAATTCCTGCGCGAATTCGAGATGCGTAAGTAGCTAGTGCTAGAGTTCTTTCTCAGACAACTTGCCCGAGGATGTGAATCTAAGCCTTTGAACAAAAGGGACCCACACTCTCTTCCCTTTCTAGCTTTCTTAACCAGTCGCAAATACGTGCCATCAGGGGCTACACTTTATTCTGGGAGAAGGATGTCCGTTTCGTACCTATGCAATGTTATAGCACCTGAAATCCCATCCGAGGAGCATTTAAGGGAAGGGACAGCCGGATGACAAAAAGCTTGTCGTCCATGTACCATATTCATGGTAGCAATAGATATCCTTGTTCCTTGCGGTCCGGAAATGCGGTAATCTTGATTCCTAAGCAAAGGGCCCACATCAAAAGCACCCCTACGCAATGAGACTGACGAATGGAAAAGCGCCATGATGGCCAGACTACCGGGTTCCTACAGGAAAATTACTTTCTAGATTTCGTGCCCCGGCTTCACACGGAAAACAAGCAGGTGAGGAGGAGGAAGGCGCTCGAGAGAAAGCATATTACATAATAGGCACAAGAATGTCACAGCCAAAGCTGTAACAACATTTTAATGTCTTTTCTCTTTTGCCGCTTCCTTCTTTTCATTTGCAGCGCAAGATATCTAGTCTAAGCACTCCCACCGCCCGGAAATTCTTTCCAAATTTCGTGCGAGATAAAAGGATATTCTCCGAACGAGACTCTTGGGGCAATTTGTCAGAGTATTATAGGTGGAAGCAAATGATTTCCAGTCCGATCAACGATATAGCCGAGAGTAAGAGAAAAACGAATCTCGATCAACACTTGGTGCGTGGTTGAGTGGCGAAAACTCGTCCCAGAGATGGGCAGTGGGTCATCCCATTGGGCTTCGGGACAAGTCGTGCACGAGCACTCCCTACACATGGTTTCATCAAACACGAGATGGACCACGAGAGATGCGGAGTTGAATTGCTCAGCAAATCAACCGAACAATGGGGGCACACAAAGAGACATTCGAGCGACCCGAGTGTGGTGATGATGGCACCGGTAGGCATCCGAACTTTCAATTGATCCGCCGCACGTGGCCAACCGGTCAACATATAGTAACACACCATCATAAATTCCTGCGCGAATTCGAGATGCGTAAGTAGCTAGTGCTAGAGTTCTTTCTCAGACAACTTGCCCGAGGATGTGAATCTAAGCCTTTGAACAAAAGGGACCCACACTCTCTTCCCTTTCTAGCTTTCTTAACCAGTCGCAAATACGTGCCATCAGGGGCTACACTTTATTCTGGGAGAAGGATGTCCGTTTCGTACCTATGCAATGTTATAGCACCTGAAATCCCATCCGAGGAGCATTTAAGGGAAGGGACAGCCGGATGACAAAAAGCTTGTCGTCCATGTACCATATTCATGGTAGCAATAGATATCCTTGTTCCTTGCGGTCCGGAAATGCGGTAATCTTGATTCCTAAGCAAAGGGCCCACATCAAAAGCACCCCTACGCAATGAGACTGACGAATGGAAAAGCGCCATGATGGCCAGACTACCGGGTTCCTACAGGAAAATTACTTTCTAGATTTCGTGCCCCGGCTTCACACGGAAAACAAGCAGGTGAGGAGGAGGAAGGCGCTCGAGAGAAAGCATATTACATAATAGGCACAAGAATGTCACAGCCAAAGCTGTAACAACATTTTAATGTCTTTTCTCTTTTGCCGCTTCCTTCTTTTCATTTGCAGCGCAAGATATCTAGTCTAAGCACTCCCACCGCCCGGAAATTCTTTCCAAATTTCGTGCGAGATAAAAGGATATTCTCCGAACGAGACTCTTGGGGCAATTTGTCAGAGTATTATAGGTGGAAGCAAATGATTTCCAGTCCGATCAACGATATAGCCGAGAGTAAGAGAAAAACGAATCTCGATCAACACTTGGTGCGTGGTTGAGTGGCGAAAACTCGTCCCAGAGATGGGCAGTGGGTCATCCCATTGGGCTTCGGGACAAGTCGTGCACGAGCACTCCCTACACATGGTTTCATCAAACACGAGATGGACCACGAGAGATGCGGAGTTGAATTGCTCAGCAAATCAACCGAACAATGGGGGCACACAAAGAGACATTCGAGCGACCCGAGTGTGGTGATGATGGCACCGGTAGGCATCCGAACTTTCAATTGATCCGCCGCACGTGGCCAACCGGTCAACATATAGTAACACACCATCATAAATTCCTGCGCGAATTCGAGATGCGTAAGTAGCTAGTGCTAGAGTTCTTTCTCAGACAACTTGCCCGAGGATGTGAATCTAAGCCTTTGAACAAAAGGGACCCACACTCTCTTCCCTTTCTAGCTTTCTTAACCAGTCGCAAATACGTGCCATCAGGGGCTACACTTTATTCTGGGAGAAGGATGTCCGTTTCGTACCTATGCAATGTTATAGCACCTGAAATCCCATCCGAGGAGCATTTAAGGGAAGGGACAGCCGGATGACAAAAAGCTTGTCGTCCATGTACCATATTCATGGTAGCAATAGATATCCTTGTTCCTTGCGGTCCGGAAATGCGGTAATCTTGATTCCTAAGCAAAGGGCCCACATCAAAAGCACCCCTACGCAATGAGACTGACGAATGGAAAAGCGCCATGATGGCCAGACTACCGGGTTCCTACAGGAAAATTACTTTCTAGATTTCGTGCCCCGGCTTCACACGGAAAACAAGCAGGTGAGGAGGAGGAAGGCGCTCGAGAGAAAGCATATTACATAATAGGCACAAGAATGTCACAGCCAAAGCTGTAACAACATTTTAATGTCTTTTCTCTTTTGCCGCTTCCTTCTTTTCATTTGCAGCGCAAGATATCTAGTCTAAGCACTCCCACCGCCCGGAAATTCTTTCCAAATTTCGTGCGAGATAAAAGGATATTCTCCGAACGAGACTCTTGGGGCAATTTGTCAGAGTATTATAGGTGGAAGCAAATGATTTCCAGTCCGATCAACGATATAGCCGAGAGTAAGAGAAAAACGAATCTCGATCAACACTTGGTGCGTGGTTGAGTGGCGAAAACTCGTCCCAGAGATGGGCAGTGGGTCATCCCATTGGGCTTCGGGACAAGTCGTGCACGAGCACTCCCTACACATGGTTTCATCAAACACGAGATGGACCACGAGAGATGCGGAGTTGAATTGCTCAGCAAATCAACCGAACAATGGGGGCACACAAAGAGACATTCGAGCGACCCGAGTGTGGTGATGATGGCACCGGTAGGCATCCGAACTTTCAATTGATCCGCCGCACGTGGCCAACCGGTCAACATATAGTAACACACCATCATAAATTCCTGCGCGAATTCGAGATGCGTAAGTAGCTAGTGCTAGAGTTCTTTCTCAGACAACTTGCCCGAGGATGTGAATCTAAGCCTTTGAACAAAAGGGACCCACACTCTCTTCCCTTTCTAGCTTTCTTAACCAGTCGCAAATACGTGCCATCAGGGGCTACACTTTATTCTGGGAGAAGGATGTCCGTTTCGTACCTATGCAATGTTATAGCACCTGAAATCCCATCCGAGGAGCATTTAAGGGAAGGGACAGCCGGATGACAAAAAGCTTGTCGTCCATGTACCATATTCATGGTAGCAATAGATATCCTTGTTCCTTGCGGTCCGGAAATGCGGTAATCTTGATTCCTAAGCAAAGGGCCCACATCAAAAGCACCCCTACGCAATGAGACTGACGAATGGAAAAGCGCCATGATGGCCAGACTACCGGGTTCCTACAGGAAAATTACTTTCTAGATTTCGTGCCCCGGCTTCACACGGAAAACAAGCAGGTGAGGAGGAGGAAGGCGCTCGAGAGAAAGCATATTACATAATAGGCACAAGAATGTCACAGCCAAAGCTGTAACAACATTTTAATGTCTTTTCTCTTTTGCCGCTTCCTTCTTTTCATTTGCAGCGCAAGATATCTAGTCTAAGCACTCCCACCGCCCGGAAATTCTTTCCAAATTTCGTGCGAGATAAAAGGATATTCTCCGAACGAGACTCTTGGGGCAATTTGTCAGAGTATTATAGGTGGAAGCAAATGATTTCCAGTCCGATCAACGATATAGCCGAGAGTAAGAGAAAAACGAATCTCGATCAACACTTGGTGCGTGGTTGAGTGGCGAAAACTCGTCCCAGAGATGGGCAGTGGGTCATCCCATTGGGCTTCGGGACAAGTCGTGCACGAGCACTCCCTACACATGGTTTCATCAAACACGAGATGGACCACGAGAGATGCGGAGTTGAATTGCTCAGCAAATCAACCGAACAATGGGGGCACACAAAGAGACATTCGAGCGACCCGAGTGTGGTGATGATGGCACCGGTAGGCATCCGAACTTTCAATTGATCCGCCGCACGTGGCCAACCGGTCAACATATAGTAACACACCATCATAAATTCCTGCGCGAATTCGAGATGCGTAAGTAGCTAGTGCTAGAGTTCTTTCTCAGACAACTTGCCCGAGGATGTGAATCTAAGCCTTTGAACAAAAGGGACCCACACTCTCTTCCCTTTCTAGCTTTCTTAACCAGTCGCAAATACGTGCCATCAGGGGCTACACTTTATTCTGGGAGAAGGATGTCCGTTTCGTACCTATGCAATGTTATAGCACCTGAAATCCCATCCGAGGAGCATTTAAGGGAAGGGACAGCCGGATGACAAAAAGCTTGTCGTCCATGTACCATATTCATGGTAGCAATAGATATCCTTGTTCCTTGCGGTCCGGAAATGCGGTAATCTTGATTCCTAAGCAAAGGGCCCACATCAAAAGCACCCCTACGCAATGAGACTGACGAATGGAAAAGCGCCATGATGGCCAGACTACCGGGTTCCTACAGGAAAATTACTTTCTAGATTTCGTGCCCCGGCTTCACACGGAAAACAAGCAGGTGAGGAGGAGGAAGGCGCTCGAGAGAAAGCATATTACATAATAGGCACAAGAATGTCACAGCCAAAGCTGTAACAACATTTTAATGTCTTTTCTCTTTTGCCGCTTCCTTCTTTTCATTTGCAGCGCAAGATATCTAGTCTAAGCACTCCCACCGCCCGGAAATTCTTTCCAAATTTCGTGCGAGATAAAAGGATATTCTCCGAACGAGACTCTTGGGGCAATTTGTCAGAGTATTATAGGTGGAAGCAAATGATTTCCAGTCCGATCAACGATATAGCCGAGAGTAAGAGAAAAACGAATCTCGATCAACACTTGGTGCGTGGTTGAGTGGCGAAAACTCGTCCCAGAGATGGGCAGTGGGTCATCCCATTGGGCTTCGGGACAAGTCGTGCACGAGCACTCCCTACACATGGTTTCATCAAACACGAGATGGACCACGAGAGATGCGGAGTTGAATTGCTCAGCAAATCAACCGAACAATGGGGGCACACAAAGAGACATTCGAGCGACCCGAGTGTGGTGATGATGGCACCGGTAGGCATCCGAACTTTCAATTGATCCGCCGCACGTGGCCAACCGGTCAACATATAGTAACACACCATCATAAATTCCTGCGCGAATTCGAGATGCGTAAGTAGCTAGTGCTAGAGTTCTTTCTCAGACAACTTGCCCGAGGATGTGAATCTAAGCCTTTGAACAAAAGGGACCCACACTCTCTTCCCTTTCTAGCTTTCTTAACCAGTCGCAAATACGTGCCATCAGGGGCTACACTTTATTCTGGGAGAAGGATGTCCGTTTCGTACCTATGCAATGTTATAGCACCTGAAATCCCATCCGAGGAGCATTTAAGGGAAGGGACAGCCGGATGACAAAAAGCTTGTCGTCCATGTACCATATTCATGGTAGCAATAGATATCCTTGTTCCTTGCGGTCCGGAAATGCGGTAATCTTGATTCCTAAGCAAAGGGCCCACATCAAAAGCACCCCTACGCAATGAGACTGACGAATGGAAAAGCGCCATGATGGCCAGACTACCGGGTTCCTACAGGAAAATTACTTTCTAGATTTCGTGCCCCGGCTTCACACGGAAAACAAGCAGGTGAGGAGGAGGAAGGCGCTCGAGAGAAAGCATATTACATAATAGGCACAAGAATGTCACAGCCAAAGCTGTAACAACATTTTAATGTCTTTTCTCTTTTGCCGCTTCCTTCTTTTCATTTGCAGCGCAAGATATCTAGTCTAAGCACTCCCACCGCCCGGAAATTCTTTCCAAATTTCGTGCGAGATAAAAGGATATTCTCCGAACGAGACTCTTGGGGCAATTTGTCAGAGTATTATAGGTGGAAGCAAATGATTTCCAGTCCGATCAACGATATAGCCGAGAGTAAGAGAAAAACGAATCTCGATCAACACTTGGTGCGTGGTTGAGTGGCGAAAACTCGTCCCAGAGATGGGCAGTGGGTCATCCCATTGGGCTTCGGGACAAGTCGTGCACGAGCACTCCCTACACATGGTTTCATCAAACACGAGATGGACCACGAGAGATGCGGAGTTGAATTGCTCAGCAAATCAACCGAACAATGGGGGCACACAAAGAGACATTCGAGCGACCCGAGTGTGGTGATGATGGCACCGGTAGGCATCCGAACTTTCAATTGATCCGCCGCACGTGGCCAACCGGTCAACATATAGTAACACACCATCATAAATTCCTGCGCGAATTCGAGATGCGTAAGTAGCTAGTGCTAGAGTTCTTTCTCAGACAACTTGCCCGAGGATGTGAATCTAAGCCTTTGAACAAAAGGGACCCACACTCTCTTCCCTTTCTAGCTTTCTTAACCAGTCGCAAATACGTGCCATCAGGGGCTACACTTTATTCTGGGAGAAGGATGTCCGTTTCGTACCTATGCAATGTTATAGCACCTGAAATCCCATCCGAGGAGCATTTAAGGGAAGGGACAGCCGGATGACAAAAAGCTTGTCGTCCATGTACCATATTCATGGTAGCAATAGATATCCTTGTTCCTTGCGGTCCGGAAATGCGGTAATCTTGATTCCTAAGCAAAGGGCCCACATCAAAAGCACCCCTACGCAATGAGACTGACGAATGGAAAAGCGCCATGATGGCCAGACTACCGGGTTCCTACAGGAAAATTACTTTCTAGATTTCGTGCCCCGGCTTCACACGGAAAACAAGCAGGTGAGGAGGAGGAAGGCGCTCGAGAGAAAGCATATTACATAATAGGCACAAGAATGTCACAGCCAAAGCTGTAACAACATTTTAATGTCTTTTCTCTTTTGCCGCTTCCTTCTTTTCATTTGCAGCGCAAGATATCTAGTCTAAGCACTCCCACCGCCCGGAAATTCTTTCCAAATTTCGTGCGAGATAAAAGGATATTCTCCGAACGAGACTCTTGGGGCAATTTGTCAGAGTATTATAGGTGGAAGCAAATGATTTCCAGTCCGATCAACGATATAGCCGAGAGTAAGAGAAAAACGAATCTCGATCAACACTTGGTGCGTGGTTGAGTGGCGAAAACTCGTCCCAGAGATGGGCAGTGGGTCATCCCATTGGGCTTCGGGACAAGTCGTGCACGAGCACTCCCTACACATGGTTTCATCAAACACGAGATGGACCACGAGAGATGCGGAGTTGAATTGTTCAGCAAATCAACCGAACAATGGGGGCACACAAAGAGACATTCGAGCGACCCGAGTGTGGTGATGATGGCACCGGTAGGCATCCGAACTTTCAATTGATCCGCCGCACGTGGCCAACCGGTCAACATATAGTAACACACCATCATAAATTCCTGCGCGAATTCGAGATGCGTAAGTAGCTAGTGCTAGAGTTCTTTCTCAGACAACTTGCCCGAGGATGTGAATCTAAGCCTTTGAACAAAAGGGACCCACACTCTCTTCCCTTTCTAGCTTTCTTAACCAGTCGCAAATACGTGCCATCAGGGGCTACACTTTATTCTGGGAGAAGGATGTCCGTTTCGTACCTATGCAATGTTATAGCACCTGAAATCCCATCCGAGGAGCATTTAAGGGAAGGGACAGCCGGATGACAAAAAGCTTGTCGTCCATGTACCATATTCATGGTAGCAATAGATATCCTTGTTCCTTGCGGTCCGGAAATGCGGTAATCTTGATTCCTAAGCAAAGGGCCCACATCAAAAGCACCCCTACGCAATGAGACTGACGAATGGAAAAGCGCCATGATGGCCAGACTACCGGGTTCCTACAGGAAAATTACTTTCTAGATTTCGTGCCCCGGCTTCACACGGAAAACAAGCAGGTGAGGAGGAGGAAGGCGCTCGAGAGAAAGCATATTACATAATAGGCACAAGAATGTCACAGCCAAAGCTGTAACAACATTTTAATGTCTTTTCTCTTTTGCCGCTTCCTTCTTTTCATTTGCAGCGCAAGATATCTAGTCTAAGCACTCCCACCGCCCGGAAATTCTTTCCAAATTTCGTGCGAGATAAAAGGATATTCTCCGAACGAGACTCTTGGGGCAATTTGTCAGAGTATTATAGGTGGAAGCAAATGATTTCCAGTCCGATCAACGATATAGCCGAGAGTAAGAGAAAAACGAATCTCGATCAACACTTGGTGCGTGGTTGAGTGGCGAAAACTCGTCCCAGAGATGGGCAGTGGGTCATCCCATTGGGCTTCGGGACAAGTCGTGCACGAGCACTCCCTACACATGGTTTCATCAAACACGAGATGGACCACGAGAGATGCGGAGTTGAATTGTTCAGCAAATCAACCGAACAATGGGGGCACACAAAGAGACATTCGAGCGACCCGAGTGTGGTGATGATGGCACCGGTAGGCATCCGAACTTTCAATTGATCCGCCGCACGTGGCCAACCGGTCAACATATAGTAACACACCATCATAAATTCCTGCGCGAATTCGAGATGCGTAAGTAGCTAGTGCTAGAGTTCTTTCTCAGACAACTTGCCCGAGGATGTGAATCTAAGCCTTTGAACAAAAGGGACCCACACTCTCTTCCCTTTCTAGCTTTCTTAACCAGTCGCAAATACGTGCCATCAGGGGCTACACTTTATTCTGGGAGAAGGATGTCCGTTTCGTACCTATGCAATGTTATAGCACCTGAAATCCCATCCGAGGAGCATTTAAGGGAAGGGACAGCCGGATGACAAAAAGCTTGTCGTCCATGTACCATATTCATGGTAGCAATAGATATCCTTGTTCCTTGCGGTCCGGAAATGCGGTAATCTTGATTCCTAAGCAAAGGGCCCACATCAAAAGCACCCCTACGCAATGAGACTGACGAATGGAAAAGCGCCATGATGGCCAGACTACCGGGTTCCTACAGGAAAATTACTTTCTAGATTTCGTGCCCCGGCTTCACACGGAAAACAAGCAGGTGAGGAGGAGGAAGGCGCTCGAGAGAAAGCATATTACATAATAGGCACAAGAATGTCACAGCCAAAGCTGTAACAACATTTTAATGTCTTTTCTCTTTTGCCGCTTCCTTCTTTTCATTTGCAGCGCAAGATATCTAGTCTAAGCACTCCCACCGCCCGGAAATTCTTTCCAAATTTCGTGCGAGATAAAAGGATATTCTCCGAACGAGACTCTTGGGGCAATTTGTCAGAGTATTATAGGTGGAAGCAAATGATTTCCAGTCCGATCAACGATATAGCCGAGAGTAAGAGAAAAACGAATCTCGATCAACACTTGGTGCGTGGTTGAGTGGCGAAAACTCGTCCCAGAGATGGGCAGTGGGTCATCCCATTGGGCTTCGGGACAAGTCGTGCACGAGCACTCCCTACACATGGTTTCATCAAACACGAGATGGACCACGAGAGATGCGGAGTTGAATTGTTCAGCAAATCAACCGAACAATGGGGGCACACAAAGAGACATTCGAGCGACCCGAGTGTGGTGATGATGGCACCGGTAGGCATCCGAACTTTCAATTGATCCGCCGCACGTGGCCAACCGGTCAACATATAGTAACACACCATCATAAATTCCTGCGCGAACTCGAGATGCGTAAGTAGCTAGTGCTAGAGTTCTTTCTCAGACAACTTGCCCGAGGATGTGAATCTAAGCCTTTGAACAAAAGGGACCCACACTCTCTTCCCTTTCTAGCTTTCTTAACCAGTCGCAAATACGTGCCATCAGGGGCTACACTTTATTCTGGGAGAAGGATGTCCGTTTCGTACCTATGCAATGTTATAGCACCTGAAATCCCATCCGAGGAGCATTTAAGGGAAGGGACAGCCGGATGACAAAAAGCTTGTCGTCCATGTACCATATTCATGGTAGCAATAGATATCCTTGTTCCTTGCGGTCCGGAAATGCGGTAATCTTGATTCCTAAGCAAAGGGCCCACATCAAAAGCACCCCTACGCAATGAGACTGACGAATGGAAAAGCGCCATGATGGCCAGACTACCGGGTTCCTACAGGAAAATTACTTTCTAGATTTCGTGCCCCGGCTTCACACGGAAAACAAGCAGGTGAGGAGGAGGAAGGCGCTCGAGAGAAAGCATATTACATAATAGGCACAAGAATGTCACAGCCAAAGCTGTAACAACATTTTAATGTCTTTTCTCTTTTGCCGCTTCCTTCTTTTCATTTGCAGCGCAAGATATCTAGTCTAAGCACTCCCACCGCCCGGAAATTCTTTCCAAATTTCGTGCGAGATAAAAGGATATTCTCCGAACGAGACTCTTGGGGCAATTTGTCAGAGTATTATAGGTGGAAGCAAATGATTTCCAGTCCGATCAACGATATAGCCGAGAGTAAGAGAAAAACGAATCTCGATCAACACTTGGTGCGTGGTTGAGTGGCGAAAACTCGTCCCAGAGATGGGCAGTGGGTCATCCCATTGGGCTTCGGGACAAGTCGTGCACGAGCACTCCCTACACATGGTTTCATCAAACACGAGATGGACCACGAGAGATGCGGAGTTGAATTGTTCAGCAAATCAACCGAACAATGGGGGCACACAAAGAGACATTCGAGCGACCCGAGTGTGGTGATGATGGCACCGGTAGGCATCCGAACTTTCAATTGATCCGCCGCACGTGGCCAACCGGTCAACATATAGTAACACACCATCATAAATTCCTGCGCGAACTCGAGATGCGTAAGTAGCTAGTGCTAGAGTTCTTTCTCAGACAACTTGCCCGAGGATGTGAATCTAAGCCTTTGAACAAAAGGGACCCACACTCTCTTCCCTTTCTAGCTTTCTTAACCAGTCGCAAATACGTGCCATCAGGGGCTACACTTTATTCTGGGAGAAGGATGTCCGTTTCGTACCTATGCAACGTTATAGCACCTGAAATCCCATCCGAGGAGCATTTAAGGGAAGGGACAGCCGGATGACAAAAAGCTTGTCGTCCATGTACCATATTCATGGTAGCAATAGATATCCTTGTTCCTTGCGGTCCGGAAATGCGGTAATCTTGATTCCTAAGCAAAGGGCCCACATCAAAAGCACCCCTACGCAATGAGACTGACGAATGGAAAAGCGCCATGATGGCCAGACTACCGGGTTCCTACAGGAAAATTACTTTCTAGATTACGTGCCCCGGCTTCACACGGAAAACAAGCAGGTGAGGAGGAGGAAGGCGCTCGAGAGAAAGCATATTACATAATAGGCACAAGAATGTCACAGCCAAAGCTGTAACAACATTTTAATGTCTTTTCTCTTTTGCCGCTTCCTTCTTTTCATTTGCAGCGCAAGATATCTAGTCTAAGCACTCCCACCGCCCGGAAATTCTTTCCAAATTTCGTGCGAGATAAAAGGATATTCTCCGAACGAGACTCTTGGGGCAATTTGTCAGAGTATTATAGGTGGAAGCAAATGATTTCCAGTCCGATCAACGATATAGCCGAGAGTAAGAGAAAAACGAATCTCGATCAACACTTGGTGCGTGGTTGAGTGGCGAAAACTCGTCCCAGAGATGGGCAGTGGGTCATCCCATTGGGCTTCGGGACAAGTCGTGCACGAGCACTCCCTACACATGGTTTCATCAAACACGAGATGGACCACGAGAGATGCGGAGTTGAATTGTTCAGCAAATCAACCGAACAATGGGGGCACACAAAGAGACATTCGAGCGACCCGAGTGTGGTGATGATGGCACCGGTAGGCATCCGAACTTTCAATTGATCCGCCGCACGTGGCCAACCGGTCAACATATAGTAACACACCATCATAAATTCCTGCGCGAACTCGAGATGCGTAAGTAGCTAGTGCTAGAGTTCTTTCTCAGACAACTTGCCCGAGGATGTGAATCTAAGCCTTTGAACAAAAGGGACCCACACTCTCTTCCCTTTCTAGCTTTCTTAACCAGTCGCAAATACGTGCCATCAGGGGCTACACTTTATTCTGGGAGAAGGATGTCCGTTTCGTACCTATGCAACGTTATAGCACCTGAAATCCCATCCGAGGAGCATTTAAGGGAAGGGACAGCCGGATGACAAAAAGCTTGTCGTCCATGTACCATATTCATGGTAGCAATAGATATCCTTGTTCCTTGCGGTCCGGAAATGCGGTAATCTTGATTCCTAAGCAAAGGGCCCACATCAAAAGCACCCCTACGCAATGAGACTGACGAATGGAAAAGCGCCATGATGGCCAGACTACCGGGTTCCTACAGGAAAATTACTTTCTAGATTTCGTGCCCCGGCTTCACACGGAAAACAAGCAGGTGAGGAGGAGGAAGGCGCTCGAGAGAAAGCATATTACATAATAGGCACAAGAATGTCACAGCCAAAGCTGTAACAACATTTTAATGTCTTTTCTCTTTTGCCGCTTCCTTCTTTTCATTTGCAGCGCAAGATATCTAGTCTAAGCACTCCCACCGCCCGGAAATTCTTTCCAAATTTCGTGCGAGATAAAAGGATATTCTCCGAACGAGACTCTTGGGGCAATTTGTCAGAGTATTATAGGTGGAAGCAAATGATTTCCAGTCCGATCAACGATATAGCCGAGAGTAAGAGAAAAACGAATCTCGATCAACACTTGGTGCGTGGTTGAGTGGCGAAAACTCGTCCCAGAGATGGGCAGTGGGTCATCCCATTGGGCTTCGGGACAAGTCGTGCACGAGCACTCCCTACACATGGTTTCATCAAACACGAGATGGACCACGAGAGATGCGGAGTTGAATTGTTCAGCAAATCAACCGAACAATGGGGGCACACAAAGAGACATTCGAGCGACCCGAGTGTGGTGATGATGGCACCGGTAGGCATCCGAACTTTCAATTGATCCGCCGCACGTGGCCAACCGGTCAACATATAGTAACACACCATCATAAATTCCTGCGCGAACTCGAGATGCGTAAGTAGCTAGTGCTAGAGTTCTTTCTCAGACAACTTGCCCGAGGATGTGAATCTAAGCCTTTGAACAAAAGGGACCCACACTCTCTTCCCTTTCTAGCTTTCTTAACCAGTCGCAAATACGTGCCATCAGGGGCTACACTTTATTCTGGGAGAAGGATGTCCGTTTCGTACCTATGCAACGTTATAGCACCTGAAATCCCATCCGAGGAGCATTTAAGGGAAGGGACAGCCGGATGACAAAAAGCTTGTCGTCCATGTACCATATTCATGGTAGCAATAGATATCCTTGTTCCTTGCGGTCCGGAAATGCGGTAATCTTGATTCCTAAGCAAAGGGCCCACATCAAAAGCACCCCTACGCAATGAGACTGACGAATGGAAAAGCGCCATGATGGCCAGACTACCGGGTTCCTACAGGAAAATTACTTTCTAGATTACGTGCCCCGGCTTCACACGGAAAACAAGCAGGTGAGGAGGAGGAAGGCGCTCGAGAGAAAGCATATTACATAATAGGCACAAGAATGTCACAGCCAAAGCTGTAACAACATTTTAATGTCTTTTCTCTTTTGCCGCTTCCTTCTTTTCATTTGCAGCGCAAGATATCTAGTCTAAGCACTCCCACCGCCCGGAAATTCTTTCCAAATTTCGTGCGAGATAAAAGGATATTCTCCGAACGAGACTCTTGGGGCAATTTGTCAGAGTATTATAGGTGGAAGCAAATGATTTCCAGTCCGATCAACGATATAGCCGAGAGTAAGAGAAAAACGAATCTCGATCAACACTTGGTGCGTGGTTGAGTGGCGAAAACTCGTCCCAGAGATGGGCAGTGGGTCATCCCATTGGGCTTCGGGACAAGTCGTGCACGAGCACTCCCTACACATGGTTTCATCAAACACGAGATGGACCACGAGAGATGCGGAGTTGAATTGTTCAGCAAATCAACCGAACAATGGGGGCACACAAAGAGACATTCGAGCGACCCGAGTGTGGTGATGATGGCACCGGTAGGCATCCGAACTTTCAATTGATCCGCCGCACGTGGCCAACCGGTCAACATATAGTAACACACCATCATAAATTCCTGCGCGAATTCGAGATGCGTAAGTAGCTAGTGCTAGAGTTCTTTCTCAGACAACTTGCCCGAGGATGTGAATCTAAGCCTTTGAACAAAAGGGACCCACACTCTCTTCCCTTTCTAGCTTTCTTAACCAGTCGCAAATACGTGCCATCAGGGGCTACACTTTATTCTGGGAGAAGGATGTCCGTTTCGTACCTATGCAACGTTATAGCACCTGAAATCCCATCCGAGGAGCATTTAAGGGAAGGGACAGCCGGATGACAAAAAGCTTGTCGTCCATGTACCATATTCATGGTAGCAATAGATATCCTTGTTCCTTGCGGTCCGGAAATGCGGTAATCTTGATTCCTAAGCAAAGGGCCCACATCAAAAGCACCCCTACGCAATGAGACTGACGAATGGAAAAGCGCCATGATGGCCAGACTACCGGGTTCCTACAGGAAAATTACTTTCTAGATTTCGTGCCCCGGCTTCACACGGAAAACAAGCAGGTGAGGAGGAGGAAGGCGCTCGAGAGAAAGCATATTACATAATAGGCACAAGAATGTCACAGCCAAAGCTGTAACAACATTTTAATGTCTTTTCTCTTTTGCCGCTTCCTTCTTTTCATTTGCAGCGCAAGATATCTAGTCTAAGCACTCCCACCGCCCGGAAATTCTTTCCAAATTTCGTGCGAGATAAAAGGATATTCTCCGAACGAGACTCTTGGGGCAATTTGTCAGAGTATTATAGGTGGAAGCAAATGATTTCCAGTCCGATCAACGATATAGCCGAGAGTAAGAGAAAAACGAATCTCGATCAACACTTGGTGCGTGGTTGAGTGGCGAAAACTCGTCCCAGAGATGGGCAGTGGGTCATCCCATTGGGCTTCGGGACAAGTCGTGCACGAGCACTCCCTACACATGGTTTCATCAAACACGAGATGGACCACGAGAGATGCGGAGTTGAATTGTTCAGCAAATCAACCGAACAATGGGGGCACACAAAGAGACATTCGAGCGACCCGAGTGTGGTGATGATGGCACCGGTAGGCATCCGAACTTTCAATTGATCCGCCGCACGTGGCCAACCGGTCAACATATAGTAACACACCATCATAAATTCCTGCGCGAACTCGAGATGCGTAAGTAGCTAGTGCTAGAGTTCTTTCTCAGACAACTTGCCCGAGGATGTGAATCTAAGCCTTTGAACAAAAGGGACCCACACTCTCTTCCCTTTCTAGCTTTCTTAACCAGTCGCAAATACGTGCCATCAGGGGCTACACTTTATTCTGGGAGAAGGATGTCCGTTTCGTACCTATGCAATGTTATAGCACCTGAAATCCCATCCGAGGAGCATTTAAGGGAAGGGACAGCCGGATGACAAAAAGCTTGTCGTCCATGTACCATATTCATGGTAGCAATAGATATCCTTGTTCCTTGCGGTCCGGAAATGCGGTAATCTTGATTCCTAAGCAAAGGGCCCACATCAAAAGCACCCCTACGCAATGAGACTGACGAATGGAAAAGCGCCATGATGGCCAGACTACCGGGTTCCTACAGGAAAATTACTTTCTAGATTACGTGCCCCGGCTTCACACGGAAAACAAGCAGGTGAGGAGGAGGAAGGCGCTCGAGAGAAAGCATATTACATAATAGGCACAAGAATGTCACAGCCAAAGCTGTAACAACATTTTAATGTCTTTTCTCTTTTGCCGCTTCCTTCTTTTCATTTGCAGCGCAAGATATCTAGTCTAAGCACTCCCACCGCCCGGAAATTCTTTCCAAATTTCGTGCGAGATAAAAGGATATTCTCCGAACGAGACTCTTGGGGCAATTTGTCAGAGTATTATAGGTGGAAGCAAATGATTTCCAGTCCGATCAACGATATAGCCGAGAGTAAGAGAAAAACGAATCTCGATCAACACTTGGTGCGTGGTTGAGTGGCGAAAACTCGTCCCAGAGATGGGCAGTGGGTCATCCCATTGGGCTTCGGGACAAGTCGTGCACGAGCACTCCCTACACATGGTTTCATCAAACACGAGATGGACCACGAGAGATGCGGAGTTGAATTGTTCAGCAAATCAACCGAACAATGGGGGCACACAAAGAGACATTCGAGCGACCCGAGTGTGGTGATGATGGCACCGGTAGGCATCCGAACTTTCAATTGATCCGCCGCACGTGGCCAACCGGTCAACATATAGTAACACACCATCATAAATTCCTGCGCGAACTCGAGATGCGTAAGTAGCTAGTGCTAGAGTTCTTTCTCAGACAACTTGCCCGAGGATGTGAATCTAAGCCTTTGAACAAAAGGGACCCACACTCTCTTCCCTTTCTAGCTTTCTTAACCAGTCGCAAATACGTGCCATCAGGGGCTACACTTTATTCTGGGAGAAGGATGTCCGTTTCGTACCTATGCAATGTTATAGCACCTGAAATCCCATCCGAGGAGCATTTAAGGGAAGGGACAGCCGGATGACAAAAAGCTTGTCGTCCATGTACCATATTCATGGTAGCAATAGATATCCTTGTTCCTTGCGGTCCGGAAATGCGGTAATCTTGATTCCTAAGCAAAGGGCCCACATCAAAAGCACCCCTACGCAATGAGACTGACGAATGGAAAAGCGCCATGATGGCCAGACTACCGGGTTCCTACAGGAAAATTACTTTCTAGATTTCGTGCCCCGGCTTCACACGGAAAACAAGCAGGTGAGGAGGAGGAAGGCGCTCGAGAGAAAGCATATTACATAATAGGCACAAGAATGTCACAGCCAAAGCTGTAACAACATTTTAATGTCTTTTCTCTTTTGCCGCTTCCTTCTTTTCATTTGCAGCGCAAGATATCTAGTCTAAGCACTCCCACCGCCCGGAAATTCTTTCCAAATTTCGTGCGAGATAAAAGGATATTCTCCGAACGAGACTCTTGGGGCAATTTGTCAGAGTATTATAGGTGGAAGCAAATGATTTCCAGTCCGATCAACGATATAGCCGAGAGTAAGAGAAAAACGAATCTCGATCAACACTTGGTGCGTGGTTGAGTGGCGAAAACTCGTCCCAGAGATGGGCAGTGGGTCATCCCATTGGGCTTCGGGACAAGTCGTGCACGAGCACTCCCTACACATGGTTTCATCAAACACGAGATGGACCACGAGAGATGCGGAGTTGAATTGTTCAGCAAATCAACCGAACAATGGGGGCACACAAAGAGACATTCGAGCGACCCGAGTGTGGTGATGATGGCACCGGTAGGCATCCGAACTTTCAATTGATCCGCCGCACGTGGCCAACCGGTCAACATATAGTAACACACCATCATAAATTCCCGCGCGAACTCGAGATGCGTAAGTAGCTAGTGCTAGAGTTCTTTCTCAGACAACTTGCCCGAGGATGTGAATCTAAGCCTTTGAACAAAAGGGACCCACACTCTCTTCCCTTTCTAGCTTTCTTAACCAGTCGCAAATACGTGCCATCAGGGGCTACACTTTATTCTGGGAGAAGGATGTCCGTTTCGTACCTATGCAACGTTATAGCACCTGAAATCCCATCCGAGGAGCATTTAAGGGAAGGGACAGCCGGATGACAAAAAGCTTGTCGTCCATGTACCATATTCATGGTAGCAATAGATATCCTTGTTCCTTGCGGTCCGGAAATGCGGTAATCTTGATTCCTAAGCAAAGGGCCCACATCAAAAGCACCCCTACGCAATGAGACTGACGAATGGAAAAGCGCCATGATGGCCAGACTACCGGGTTCCTACAGGAAAATTACTTTCTAGATTACGTGCCCCGGCTTCACACGGAAAACAAGCAGGTGAGGAGGAGGAAGGCGCTCGAGAGAAAGCATATTCCATAATAGGCACAAGAATGTCACAGCCAAAGCTGTAACAACATTTTAATGTCTTTTCTCTTTTGCCGCTTCCTTCTTTTCATTTGCAGCGCAAGATATCTAGTCTAAGCACTCCCACCGCCCGGAAATTCTTTCCAAATTTCGTGCGAGATAAAAGGATATTCTCCGAACGAGACTCTTGGGGCAATTTGTCAGAGTATTATAGGTGGAAGCAAATGATTTCCAGTCCGATCAACGATATAGCCGAGAGTAAGAGAAAAACGAATCTCGATCAACACTTGGTGCGTGGTTGAGTGGCGAAAACTCGTCCCAGAGATGGGCAGTGGGTCATCCCATTGGGCTTCGGGACAAGTCGTGCACGAGCACTCCCTACACATGGTTTCATCAAACACGAGATGGACCACGAGAGATGCGGAGTTGAATTGTTCAGCAAATCAACCGAACAATGGGGGCACACAAAGAGACATTCGAGCGACCCGAGTGTGGTGATGATGGCACCGGTAGGCATCCGAACTTTCAATTGATCCGCCGCACGTGGCCAACCGGTCAACATATAGTAACACACCATCATAAATTCCTGCGCGAACTCGAGATGCGTAAGTAGCTAGTGCTAGAGTTCTTTCTCAGACAACTTGCCCGAGGATGTGAATCTAAGCCTTTGAACAAAAGGGACCCACACTCTCTTCCCTTTCTAGCTTTCTTAACCAGTCGCAAATACGTGCCATCAGGGGCTACACTTTATTCTGGGAGAAGGATGTCCGTTTCGTACCTATGCAATGTTATAGCACCTGAAATCCCATCCGAGGAGCATTTAAGGGAAGGGACAGCCGGATGACAAAAAGCTTGTCGTCCATGTACCATATTCATGGTAGCAATAGATATCCTTGTTCCTTGCGGTCCGGAAATGCGGTAATCTTGATTCCTAAGCAAAGGGCCCACATCAAAAGCACCCCTACGCAATGAGACTGACGAATGGAAAAGCGCCATGATGGCCAGACTACCGGGTTCCTACAGGAAAATTACTTTCTAGATTACGTGCCCCGGCTTCACACGGAAAACAAGCAGGTGAGGAGGAGGAAGGCGCTCGAGAGAAAGCATATTACATAATAGGCACAAGAATGTCACAGCCAAAGCTGTAACAACATTTTAATGTCTTTTCTCTTTTGCCGCTTCCTTCTTTTCATTTGCAGCGCAAGATATCTAGTCTAAGCACTCCCACCGCCCGGAAATTCTTTCCAAATTTCGTGCGAGATAAAAGGATATTCTCCGAACGAGACTCTTGGGGCAATTTGTCAGAGTATTATAGGTGGAAGCAAATGATTTCCAGTCCGATCAACGATATAGCCGAGAGTAAGAGAAAAACGAATCTCGATCAACACTTGGTGCGTGGTTGAGTGGCGAAAACTCGTCCCAGAGATGGGCAGTGGGTCATCCCATTGGGCTTCGGGACAAGTCGTGCACGAGCACTCCCTACACATGGTTTCATCAAACACGAGATGGACCACGAGAGATGCGGAGTTGAATTGTTCAGCAAATCAACCGAACAATGGGGGCACACAAAGAGACATTCGAGCGACCCGAGTGTGGTGATGATGGCACCGGTAGGCATCCGAACTTTCAATTGATCCGCCGCACGTGGCCAACCGGTCAACATATAGTAACACACCATCATAAATTCCTGCGCGAACTCGAGATGCGTAAGTAGCTAGTGCTAGAGTTCTTTCTCAGACAACTTGCCCGAGGATGTGAATCTAAGCCTTTGAACAAAAGGGACCCACACTCTCTTCCCTTTCTAGCTTTCTTAACCAGTCGCAAATACGTGCCATCAGGGGCTACACTTTATTCTGGGAGAAGGATGTCCGTTTCGTACCTATGCAATGTTATAGCACCTGAAATCCCATCCGAGGAGCATTTAAGGGAAGGGACAGCCGGATGACAAAAAGCTTGTCGTCCATGTACCATATTCATGGTAGCAATAGATATCCTTGTTCCTTGCGGTCCGGAAATGCGGTAATCTTGATTCCTAAGCAAAGGGCCCACATCAAAAGCACCCCTACGCAATGAGACTGACGAATGGAAAAGCGCCATGATGGCCAGACTACCGGGTTCCTACAGGAAAATTACTTTCTAGATTTCGTGCCCCGGCTTCACACGGAAAACAAGCAGGTGAGGAGGAGGAAGGCGCTCGAGAGAAAGCATATTACATAATAGGCACAAGAATGTCACAGCCAAAGCTGTAACAACATTTTAATGTCTTTTCTCTTTTGCCGCTTCCTTCTTTTCATTTGCAGCGCAAGATATCTAGTCTAAGCACTCCCACCGCCCGGAAATTCTTTCCAAATTTCGTGCGAGATAAAAGGATATTCTCCGAACGAGACTCTTGGGGCAATTTGTCAGAGTATTATAGGTGGAAGCAAATGATTTCCAGTCCGATCAACGATATAGCCGAGAGTAAGAGAAAAACGAATCTCGATCAACACTTGGTGCGTGGTTGAGTGGCGAAAACTCGTCCCAGAGATGGGCAGTGGGTCATCCCATTGGGCTTCGGGACAAGTCGTGCACGAGCACTCCCTACACATGGTTTCATCAAACACGAGATGGACCACGAGAGATGCGGAGTTGAATTGTTCAGCAAATCAACCGAACAATGGGGGCACACAAAGAGACATTCGAGCGACCCGAGTGTGGTGATGATGGCACCGGTAGGCATCCGAACTTTCAATTGATCCGCCGCACGTGGCCAACCGGTCAACATATAGTAACACACCATCATAAATTCCTGCGCGAATTCGAGATGCGTAAGTAGCTAGTGCTAGAGTTCTTTCTCAGACAACTTGCCCGAGGATGTGAATCTAAGCCTTTGAACAAAAGGGACCCACACTCTCTTCCCTTTCTAGCTTTCTTAACCAGTCGCAAATACGTGCCATCAGGGGCTACACTTTATTCTGGGAGAAGGATGTCCGTTTCGTACCTATGCAACGTTATAGCACCTGAAATCCCATCCGAGGAGCATTTAAGGGAAGGGACAGCCGGATGACAAAAAGCTTGTCGTCCATGTACCATATTCATGGTAGCAATAGATATCCTTGTTCCTTGCGGTCCGAAAATGCGGTAATCTTGATTCCTAAGCAAAGGGCCCACATCAAAAGCACCCCTACGCAATGAGACTGACGAATGGAAAAGCGCCATGATGGCCAGACTACCGGGTTCCTACAGGAAAATTACTTTCTAGATTACGTGCCCCGGCTTCACACGGAAAACAAGCAGGTGAGGAGGAGGAAGGCGCTCGAGAGAAAGCATATTACATAATAGGCACAAGAATGTCACAGCCAAAGCTGTAACAACATTTTAATGTCTTTTCTCTTTTGCCGCTTCCTTCTTTTCATTTGCAGCGCAAGATATCTAGTCTAAGCACTCCCACCGCCCGGAAATTCTTTCCAAATTTCGTGCGAGATAAAAGGATATTCTCCGAACGAGACTCTTGGGGCAATTTGTCAGAGTATTATAGGTGGAAGCAAATGATTTCCAGTCCGATCAACGATATAGCCGAGAGTAAGAGAAAAACGAATCTCGATCAACACTTGGTGCGTGGTTGAGTGGCGAAAACTCGTCCCAGAGATGGGCAGTGGGTCATCCCATTGGGCTTCGGGACAAGTCGTGCACGAGCACTCCCTACACATGGTTTCATCAAACACGAGATGGACCACGAGAGATGCGGAGTTGAATTGTTCAGCAAATCAACCGAACAATGGGGGCACACAAAGAGACATTCGAGCGACCCGAGTGTGGTGATGATGGCACCGGTAGGCATCCGAACTTTCAATTGATCCGCCGCACGTGGCCAACCGGTCAACATATAGTAACACACCATCATAAATTCCTGCGCGAATTCGAGATGCGTAAGTAGCTAGTGCTAGAGTTCTTTCTCAGACAACTTGCCCGAGGATGTGAATCTAAGCCTTTGAACAAAAGGGACCCACACTCTCTTCCCTTTCTAGCTTTCTTAACCAGTCGCAAATACGTGCCATCAGGGGCTACACTTTATTCTGGGAGAAGGATGTCCGTTTCGTACCTATGCAACGTTATAGCACCTGAAATCCCATCCGAGGAGCATTTAAGGGAAGGGACAGCCGGATGACAAAAAGCTTGTCGTCCATGTACCATATTCATGGTAGCAATAGATATCCTTGTTCCTTGCGGTCCGGAAATGCGGTAATCTTGATTCCTAAGCAAAGGGCCCACATCAAAAGCACCCCTACGCAATGAGACTGACGAATGGAAAAGCGCCATGATGGCCAGACTACCGGGTTCCTACAGGAAAATTACTTTCTAGATTACGTGCCCCGGCTTCACACGGAAAACAAGCAGGTGAGGAGGAGGAAGGCGCTCGAGAGAAAGCATATTACATAATAGGCACAAGAATGTCACAGCCAAAGCTGTAACAACATTTTAATGTCTTTTCTCTTTTGCCGCTTCCTTCTTTTCATTTGCAGCGCAAGATATCTAGTCTAAGCACTCCCACCGCCCGGAAATTCTTTCCAAATTTCGTGCGAGATAAAAGGATATTCTCCGAACGAGACTCTTGGGGCAATTTGTCAGAGTATTATAGGTGGAAGCAAATGATTTCCAGTCCGATCAACGATATAGCCGAGAGTAAGAGAAAAACGAATCTCGATCAACACTTGGTGCGTGGTTGAGTGGCGAAAACTCGTCCCAGAGATGGGCAGTGGGTCATCCCATTGGGCTTCGGGACAAGTCGTGCACGAGCACTCCCTACACATGGTTTCATCAAACACGAGATGGACCACGAGAGATGCGGAGTTGAATTGTTCAGCAAATCAACCGAACAATGGGGGCACACAAAGAGACATTCGAGCGACCCGAGTGTGGTGATGATGGCACCGGTAGGCATCCGAACTTTCAATTGATCCGCCGCACGTGGCCAACCGGTCAACATATAGTAACACACCATCATAAATTCCTGCGCGAATTCGAGATGCGTAAGTAGCTAGTGCTAGAGTTCTTTCTCAGACAACTTGCCCGAGGATGTGAATCTAAGCCTTTGAACAAAAGGGACCCACACTCTCTTCCCTTTCTAGCTTTCTTAACCAGTCGCAAATACGTGCCATCAGGGGCTACACTTTATTCTGGGAGAAGGATGTCCGTTTCGTACCTATGCAACGTTATAGCACCTGAAATCCCATCCGAGGAGCATTTAAGGGAAGGGACAGCCGGATGACAAAAAGCTTGTCGTCCATGTACCATATTCATGGTAGCAATAGATATCCTTGTTCCTTGCGGTCCGGAAATGCGGTAATCTTGATTCCTAAGCAAAGGGCCCACATCAAAAGCACCCCTACGCAATGAGACTGACGAATGGAAAAGCGCCATGATGGCCAGACTACCGGGTTCCTACAGGAAAATTACTTTCTAGATTACGTGCCCCGGCTTCACACGGAAAACAAGCAGGTGAGGAGGAGGAAGGCGCTCGAGAGAAAGCATATTACATAATAGGCACAAGAATGTCACAGCCAAAGCTGTAACAACATTTTAATGTCTTTTCTCTTTTGCCGCTTCCTTCTTTTCATTTGCAGCGCAAGATATCTAGTCTAAGCACTCCCACCGCCCGGAAATTCTTTCCAAATTTCGTGCGAGATAAAAGGATATTCTCCGAACGAGACTCTTGGGGCAATTTGTCAGAGTATTATAGGTGGAAGCAAATGATTTCCAGTCCGATCAACGATATAGCCGAGAGTAAGAGAAAAACGAATCTCGATCAACACTTGGTGCGTGGTTGAGTGGCGAAAACTCGTCCCAGAGATGGGCAGTGGGTCATCCCATTGGGCTTCGGGACAAGTCGTGCACGAGCACTCCCTACACATGGTTTCATCAAACACGAGATGGACCACGAGAGATGCGGAGTTGAATTGTTCAGCAAATCAACCGAACAATGGGGGCACACAAAGAGACATTCGAGCGACCCGAGTGTGGTGATGATGGCACCGGTAGGCATCCGAACTTTCAATTGATCCGCCGCACGTGGCCAACCGGTCAACATATAGTAACACACCATCATAAATTCCTGCGCGAATTCGAGATGCGTAAGTAGCTAGTGCTAGAGTTCTTTCTCAGACAACTTGCCCGAGGATGTGAATCTAAGCCTTTGAACAAAAGGGACCCACACTCTCTTCCCTTTCTAGCTTTCTTAACCAGTCGCAAATACGTGCCATCAGGGGCTACACTTTATTCTGGGAGAAGGATGTCCGTTTCGTACCTATGCAACGTTATAGCACCTGAAATCCCATCCGAGGAGCATTTAAGGGAAGGGACAGCCGGATGACAAAAAGCTTGTCGTCCATGTACCATATTCATGGTAGCAATAGATATCCTTGTTCCTTGCGGTCCGGAAATGCGGTAATCTTGATTCCTAAGCAAAGGGCCCACATCAAAAGCACCCCTACGCAATGAGACTGACGAATGGAAAAGCGCCATGATGGCCAGACTACCGGGTTCCTACAGGAAAATTACTTTCTAGATTACGTGCCCCGGCTTCACACGGAAAACAAGCAGGTGAGGAGGAGGAAGGCGCTCGAGAGAAAGCATATTACATAATAGGCACAAGAATGTCACAGCCAAAGCTGTAACAACATTTTAATGTCTTTTCTCTTTTGCCGCTTCCTTCTTTTCATTTGCAGCGCAAGATATCTAGTCTAAGCACTCCCACCGCCCGGAAATTCTTTCCAAATTTCGTGCGAGATAAAAGGATATTCTCCGAACGAGACTCTTGGGGCAATTTGTCAGAGTATTATAGGTGGAAGCAAATGATTTCCAGTCCGATCAACGATATAGCCGAGAGTAAGAGAAAAACGAATCTCGATCAACACTTGGTGCGTGGTTGAGTGGCGAAAACTCGTCCCAGAGATGGGCAGTGGGTCATCCCATTGGGCTTCGGGACAAGTCGTGCACGAGCACTCCCTACACATGGTTTCATCAAACACGAGATGGACCACGAGAGATGCGGAGTTGAATTGTTCAGCAAATCAACCGAACAATGGGGGCACACAAAGAGACATTCGAGCGACCCGAGTGTGGTGATGATGGCACCGGTAGGCATCCGAACTTTCAATTGATCCGCCGCACGTGGCCAACCGGTCAACATATAGTAACACACCATCATAAATTCCTGCGCGAACTCGAGATGCGTAAGTAGCTAGTGCTAGAGTTCTTTCTCAGACAACTTGCCCGAGGATGTGAATCTAAGCCTTTGAACAAAAGGGACCCACACTCTCTTCCCTTTCTAGCTTTCTTAACCAGTCGCAAATACGTGCCATCAGGGGCTACACTTTATTCTGGGAGAAGGATGTCCGTTTCGTACCTATGCAACGTTATAGCACCTGAAATCCCATCCGAGGAGCATTTAAGGGAAGGGACAGCCGGATGACAAAAAGCTTGTCGTCCATGTACCATATTCATGGTAGCAATAGATATCCTTGTTCCTTGCGGTCCGGAAATGCGGTAATCTTGATTCCTAAGCAAAGGGCCCACATCAAAAGCACCCCTACGCAATGAGACTGACGAATGGAAAAGCGCCATGATGGCCAGACTACCGGGTTCCTACAGGAAAATTACTTTCTAGATTACGTGCCCCGGCTTCACACGGAAAACAAGCAGGTGAGGAGGAGGAAGGCGCTCGAGAGAAAGCATATTACATAATAGGCACAAGAATGTCACAGCCAAAGCTGTAACAACATTTTAATGTCTTTTCTCTTTTGCCGCTTCCTTCTTTTCATTTGCAGCGCAAGATATCTAGTCTAAGCACTCCCACCGCCCGGAAATTCTTTCCAAATTTCGTGCGAGATAAAAGGATATTCTCCGAACGAGACTCTTGGGGCAATTTGTCAGAGTATTATAGGTGGAAGCAAATGATTTCCAGTCCGATCAACGATATAGCCGAGAGTAAGAGAAAAACGAATCTCGATCAACACTTGGTGCGTGGTTGAGTGGCGAAAACTCGTCCCAGAGATGGGCAGTGGGTCATCCCATTGGGCTTCGGGACAAGTCGTGCACGAGCACTCCCTACACATGGTTTCATCAAACACGAGATGGACCACGAGAGATGCGGAGTTGAATTGTTCAGCAAATCAACCGAACAATGGGGGCACACAAAGAGACATTCGAGCGACCCGAGTGTGGTGATGATGGCACCGGTAGGCATCCGAACTTTCAATTGATCCGCCGCACGTGGCCAACCGGTCAACATATAGTAACACACCATCATAAATTCCCGCGCGAACTCGAGATGCGTAAGTAGCTAGTGCTAGAGTTCTTTCTCAGACAACTTGCCCGAGGATGTGAATCTAAGCCTTTGAACAAAAGGGACCCACACTCTCTTCCCTTTCTAGCTTTCTTAACCAGTTGCAAATACGTGCCATCAGGGGCTACACTTTATTCTGGGAGAAGGATGTCCGTTTCGTACCTATGCAACGTTATAGCACCTGAAATCCCATCCGAGGAGCATTTAAGGGAAGGGACAGCCGGATGACAAAAAGCTTGTCGTCCATGTACCATATTCATGGTAGCAATAGATATCCTTGTTCCTTGCGGTCCGGAAATGCGGTAATCTTGATTCCTAAGCAAAGGGCCCACATCAAAAGCACCCCTACGCAATGAGACTGACGAATGGAAAAGCGCCATGATGGCCAGACTACCGGGTTCCTACAGGAAAATTACTTTCTAGATTACGTGCCCCGGCTTCACACGGAAAACAAGCAGGTGAGGAGGAGGAAGGCGCTCGAGAGAAAGCATATTACATAATAGGCACAAGAATGTCACAGCCAAAGCTGTAACAACATTTTAATGTCTTTTCTCTTTTGCCGCTTCCTTCTTTTCATTTGCAGCGCAAGATATCTAGTCTAAGCACTCCCACCGCCCGGAAATTCTTTCCAAATTTCGTGCGAGATAAAAGGATATTCTCCGAACGAGACTCTTGGGGCAATTTGTCAGAGTATTATAGGTGGAAGCAAATGATTTCCAGTCCGATCAACGATATAGCCGAGAGTAAGAGAAAAACGAATCTCGATCAACACTTGGTGCGTGGTTGAGTGGCGAAAACTCGTCCCAGAGATGGGCAGTGGGTCATCCCATTGGGCTTCGGGACAAGTCGTGCACGAGCACTCCCTACACATGGTTTCATCAAACACGAGATGGACCACGAGAGATGCGGAGTTGAATTGTTCAGCAAATCAACCGAACAATGGGGGCACACAAAGAGACATTCGAGCGACCCGAGTGTGGTGATGATGGCACCGGTAGGCATCCGAACTTTCAATTGATCCGCCGCACGTGGCCAACCGGTCAACATATAGTAACACACCATCATAAATTCCCGCGCGAACTCGAGATGCGTAAGTAGCTAGTGCTAGAGTTCTTTCTCAGACAACTTGCCCGAGGATGTGAATCTAAGCCTTTGAACAAAAGGGACCCACACTCTCTTCCCTTTCTAGCTTTCTTAACCAGTTGCAAATACGTGCCATCAGGGGCTACACTTTATTCTGGGAGAAGGATGTCCGTTTCGTACCTATGCAACGTTATAGCACCTGAAATCCCATCCGAGGAGCATTTAAGGGAAGGGACAGCCGGATGACAAAAAGCTTGTCGTCCATGTACCATATTCATGGTAGCAATAGATATCCTTGTTCCTTGCGGTCCGGAAATGCGGTAATCTTGATTCCTAAGCAAAGGGCCCACATCAAAAGCACCCCTACGCAATGAGACTGACGAATGGAAAAGCGCCATGATGGCCAGACTACCGGGTTCCTACAGGAAAATTACTTTCTAGATTACGTGCCCCGGCTTCACACGGAAAACAAGCAGGTGAGGAGGAAGAAGGCGCTCGAGAGAAAGCATATTACATAATAGGCACAAGAATGTCACAGCCAAAGCTGTAACAACATTTTAATGTCTTTTCTCTTTTGCCGCTTCCTTCTTTTCATTTGCAGCGCAAGATATCTAGTCTAAGCACTCCCACCGCCCGGAAATTCTTTCCAAATTTCGTGCGAGATAAAAGGATATTCTCCGAACGAGACTCCTGGGGCAATTTGTCAGAGTATTATAGGTGGAAGCAAATGATTTCCAGTCCGATCAACGATATAGCCGAGAGTAAGAGAAAAACGAATCTCGATCAACACTTGGTGCGTGGTTGAGTGGCGAAAACTCGTCCCAGAGATGGGCAGTGGGTCATCCCATTGGGCTTCGGGACAAATCGTGCACGAGCACTCCCTACACATGGTTTCATCAAACACGAGATGGACCACGAGAGATGCGGAGTTGAATTGTTCAGCAAATCAACCGAACAATGGGGGCACACAAAGAGACATTCGAGCGACCCGAGTGTGGTGATGATGGCACCGGTAGGCATCCGAACTTTCAATTGATCCGCCGCACGTGGCCAACCGGTCAACATATAGTAACACACCATCATAAATTCCCGCGCGAACTCGAGATGCGTAAGTAGCTAGTGCTAGAGTTCTTTCTCAGACAACTTGCCCGAGGATGTGAATCTAAGCCTTTGAACAAAAGGGACCCACACTCTCTTCCCTTTCTAGCTTTCTTAACCAGTCGCAAATACGTGCCATCAGGGGCTACACTTTATTCTGGGAGAAGGATGTCCGTTTCGTACCTATGCAACGTTATAGCACCTGAAATCCCATCCGAGGAGCATTTAAGGGAAGGGACAGCCGGATGACAAAAAGCTTGTCGTCCATGTACCATATTCATGGTAGCAATAGATATCCTTGTTCCTTGCGGTCCGGAAATGCGGTAATCTTGATTCCTAAGCAAAGGGCCCACATCAAAAGCACCCCTACGCAATGAGACTGACGAATGGAAAAGCGCCATGATGGCCAGACTACCGGGTTCCTACAGGAAAATTACTTTCTAGATTACGTGCCCCGGCTTCACACGGAAAACAAGCAGGTGAGGAGGAAGAAGGCGCTCGAGAGAAAGCATATTACATAATAGGCACAAGAATGTCACAGCCAAAGCTGTAACAACATTTTAATGTCTTTTCTCTTTTGCCGCTTCCTTCTTTTCATTTGCAGCGCAAGATATCTAGTCTAAGCACTCCCACCGCCCGGAAATTCTTTCCAAATTTCGTGCGAGATAAAAGGATATTCTCCGAACGAGACTCCTGGGGCAATTTGTCAGAGTATTATAGGTGGAAGCAAATGATTTCCAGTCCGATCAACGATATAGCCGAGAGTAAGAGAAAAACGAATCTCGATCAACACTTGGTGCGTGGTTGAGTGGCGAAAACTCGTCCCAGAGATGGGCAGTGCGTCATCCCATTGGGCTTCGGGACAAATCGTGCACGAGCACTCCCTACACATGGTTTCATCAAACACGAGATGGACCACGAGAGATGCGGAGTTGAATTGTTCAGCAAATCAACCGAACAATGGGGGCACACAAAGAGACATTCGAGCGACCCGAGTGTGGTGATGATGGCACCGGTAGGCATCCGAACTTTCAATTGATCCGCCGCACGTGGCCAACCGGTCAACATATAGTAACACACCATCATAAATTCCCGCGCGAACTCGAGATGCGTAAGTAGCTAGTGCTAGAGTTCTTTCTCAGACAACTTGCCCGAGGATGTGAATCTAAGCCTTTGAACAAAAGGGACCCACACTCTCTTCCCTTTCTAGCTTTCTTAACCAGTCGCAAATACGTGCCATCAGGGGCTACACTTTATTCTGGGAGAAGGATGTCCGTTTCGTACCTATGCAACGTTATAGCACCTGAAATCCCATCCGAGGAGCATTTAAGGGAAGGGACAGCCGGATGACAAAAAGCTTGTCGTCCATGTACCATATTCATGGTAGCAATAGATATCCTTGTTCCTTGCGGTCCGGAAATGCGGTAATCTTGATTCCTAAGCAAAGGGCCCACATCAAAAGCACCCCTACGCAATGAGACTGACGAATGGAAAAGCGCCATGATGGCCAGACTACCGGGTTCCTACAGGAAAATTACTTTCTAGATTACGTGCCCCGGCTTCACACGGAAAACAAGCAGGTGAGGAGGAAGAAGGCGCTCGAGAGAAAGCATATTCCATAATAGGCACAAGAATGTCACAGCCAAAGCTGTAACAACATTTTAATGTCTTTTCTCTTTTGCCGCTTCCTTCTTTTCATTTGCAGCGCAAGATATCTAGTCTAAGCACTCCCACCGCCCGGAAATTCTTTCCAAATTTCGTGCGAGATAAAAGGATATTCTCCGAACGAGACTCCTGGGGCAATTTGTCAGAGTATTATAGGTGGAAGCAAATGATTTCCAGTCCGATCAACGATATAGCCGAGAGTAAGAGAAAAACGAATCTCGATCAACACTTGGTGCGTGGTTGAGTGGCGAAAACTCGTCCCAGAGATGGGCAGTGGGTCATCCCATTGGGCTTCGGGACAAGTCGTGCACGAGCACTCCCTACACATGGTTTCATCAAACACGAGATGGACCACGAGAGATGCGGAGTTGAATTGTTCAGCAAATCAACCGAACAATGGGGGCACACAAAGAGACATTCGAGCGACCCGAGTGTGGTGATGATGGCACCGGTAGGCATCCGAACTTTCAATTGATCCGCCGCACGTGGCCAACCGGTCAACATATAGTAACACACCATCATAAATTCCCGCGCGAACTCGAGATGCGTAAGTAGCTAGTGCTAGAGTTCTTTCTCAGACAACTTGCCCGAGGATGTGAATCTAAGCCTTTGAACAAAAGGGACCCACACTCTCTTCCCTTTCTAGCTTTCTTAACCAGTCGCAAATACGTGCCATCAGGGGCTACACTTTATTCTGGGAGAAGGATGTCCGTTTCGTACCTATGCAATGTTATAGCACCTGAAATCCCATCCGAGGAGCATTTAAGGGAAGGGACAGCCGGATGACAAAAAGCTTGTCGTCCATGTACCATATTCATGGTAGCAATAGATATCCTTGTTCCTTGCGGTCCGGAAATGCGGTAATCTTGATTCCTAAGCAAAGGGCCCACATCAAAAGCACCCCTACGCAATGAGACTGACGAATGGAAAAGCGCCATGATGGCCAGACTACCGGGTTCCTACAGGAAAATTACTTTCTAGATTACGTGCCCCGGCTTCACACGGAAAACAAGCAGGTGAGGAGGAAGAAGGCGCTCGAGAGAAAGCATATTGCATAATAGGCACAAGAATGTCACAGCCAAAGCTGTAACAACGTTTTAATGTCTTTTCTCTTTTGCCGCTTCCTTCTTTTCATTTGCAGCGCAAGATATCTAGTCTAAGCACTCCCACCGCCCGGAAATTCTTTCCAAATTTCGTGCGAGATAAAAGGATATTCTCCGAACGAGACTCCTGGGGCAATTTGTCAGAGTATTATAGGTGGAAGCAAATGATTTCCAGTCCGATCAACGATATAGCCGAGAGTAAGAGAAAAACGAATCTCGATCAACACTTGGTGCGTGGTTGAGTGGCGAAAACTCGTCCCAGAGATGGGCAGTGCGTCATCCCATTGGGCTTCGGGACAAGTCGTGCACGAGCACTCCCTACACATGGTTTCATCAAACACGAGATGGACCACGAGAGATGCGGAGTTGAATTGTTCAGCAAATCAACCGAACAATGGGGGCACACAAAGAGACATTCGAGCGACCCGAGTGTGGTGATGATGGCACCGGTAGGCATCCGAACTTTCAATTGATCCGCCGCACGTGGCCAACCGGTCAACATATAGTAACACACCATCATAAATTCCCGCGCGAACTCGAGATGCGTAAGTAGCTAGTGCTAGAGTTCTTTCTCAGACAACTTGCCCGAGGATGTGAATCTAAGCCTTTGAACAAAAGGGACCCACACTCTCTTCCCTTTCTAGCTTTCTTAACCAGTCGCAAATACGTGCCATCAGGGGCTACACTTTATTCTGGGAGAAGGATGTCCGTTTCGTACCTATGCAATGTTATAGCACCTGAAATCCCATCCGAGGAGCATTTAAGGGAAGGGACAGCCGGATGACAAAAAGCTTGTCGTCCATGTACCATATTCATGGTAGCAATAGATATCCTTGTTCCTTGCGGTCCGGAAATGCGGTAATCTTGATTCCTAAGCAAAGGGCCCACATCAAAAGCACCCCTACGCAATGAGACTGACGAATGGAAAAGCGCCATGATGGCCAGACTACCGGGTTCCTACAGGAAAATTACTTTCTAGATTACGTGCCCCGGCTTCACACGGAAAACAAGCAGGTGAGGAGGAAGAAGGCGCTCGAGAGAAAGCATATTGCATAATAGGCACAAGAATGTCACAGCCAAAGCTGTAACAACGTTTTAATGTCTTTTCTCTTTTGCCGCTTCCTTCTTTTCATTTGCAGCGCAAGATATCTAGTCTAAGCACTCCCACCGCCCGGAAATTCTTTCCAAATTTCGTGCGAGATAAAAGGATATTCTCCGAACGAGACTCTTGGGGCAATTTGTCAGAGTATTATAGGTGGAAGCAAATGATTTCCAGTCCGATCAACGATATAGCCGAGAGTAAGAGAAAAACGAATCTCGATCAACACTTGGTGCGTGGTTGAGTGGCGAAAACTCGTCCCAGAGATGGGCAGTGGGTCATCCCATTGGGCTTCGGGACAAGTCGTGCACGAGCACTCCCTACACATGGTTTCATCAAACACGAGATGGACCACGAGAGATGCGGAGTTGAATTGTTCAGCAAATCAACCGAACAATGGGGGCACACAAAGAGACATTCGAGCGACCCGAGTGTGGTGATGATGGCACCGGTAGGCATCCGAACTTTCAATTGATCCGCCGCACGTGGCCAACCGGTCAACATATAGTAACACACCATCATAAATTCCCGCGCGAACTCGAGATGCGTAAGTAGCTAGTGCTAGAGTTCTTTCTCAGACAACTTGCCCGAGGATGTGAATCTAAGCCTTTGAACAAAAGGGACCCACACTCTCTTCCCTTTCTAGCTTTCTTAACCAGTCGCAAATACGTGCCATCAGGGGCTACACTTTATTCTGGGAGAAGGATGTCCGTTTCGTACCTATGCAATGTTATAGCACCTGAAATCCCATCCGAGGAGCATTTAAGGGAAGGGACAGCCGGATGACAAAAAGCTTGTCGTCCATGTACCATATTCATGGTAGCAATAGATATCCTTGTTCCTTGCGGTCCGGAAATGCGGTAATCTTGATTCCTAAGCAAAGGGCCCACATCAAAAGCACCCCTACGCAATGAGACTGACGAATGGAAAAGCGCCATGATGGCCAGACTACCGGGTTCCTACAGGAAAATTACTTTCTAGATTACGTGCCCCGGCTTCACACGGAAAACAAGCAGGTGAGGAGGAAGAAGGCGCTCGAGAGAAAGCATATTGCATAATAGGCACAAGAATGTCACAGCCAAAGCTGTAACAACGTTTTAATGTCTTTTCTCTTTTGCCGCTTCCTTCTTTTCATTTGCAGCGCAAGATATCTAGTCTAAGCACTCCCACCGCCCGGAAATTCTTTCCAAATTTCGTGCGAGATAAAAGGATATTCTCCGAACGAGACTCTTGGGGCAATTTGTCAGAGTATTATAGGTGGAAGCAAATGATTTCCAGTCCGATCAACGATATAGCCGAGAGTAAGAGAAAAACGAATCTCGATCAACACTTGGTGCGTGGTTGAGTGGCGAAAACTCGTCCCAGAGATGGGCAGTGGGTCATCCCATTGGGCTTCGGGACAAGTCGTGCACGAGCACTCCCTACACATGGTTTCATCAAACACGAGATGGACCACGAGAGATGCGGAGTTGAATTGTTCAGCAAATCAACCGAACAATGGGGGCACACAAAGAGACATTCGAGCGACCCGAGTGTGGTGATGATGGCACCGGTAGGCATCCGAACTTTCAATTGATCCGCCGCACGTGGCCAACCGGTCAACATATAGTAACACACCATCATAAATTCCCGCGCGAACTCGAGATGCGTAAGTAGCTAGTGCTAGAGTTCTTTCTCAGACAACTTGCCCGAGGATGTGAATCTAAGCCTTTGAACAAAAGGGACCCACACTCTCTTCCCTTTCTAGCTTTCTTAACCAGTCGCAAATACGTGCCATCAGGGGCTACACTTTATTCTGGGAGAAGGATGTCCGTTTCGTACCTATGCAATGTTATAGCACCTGAAATCCCATCCGAGGAGCATTTAAGGGAAGGGACAGCCGGATGACAAAAAGCTTGTCGTCCATGTACCATATTCATGGTAGCAATAGATATCCTTGTTCCTTGCGGTCCGGAAATGCGGTAATCTTGATTCCTAAGCAAAGGGCCCACATCAAAAGCACCCCTACGCAATGAGACTGACGAATGGAAAAGCGCCATGATGGCCAGACTACCGGGTTCCTACAGGAAAATTACTTTCTAGATTACGTGCCCCGGCTTCACACGGAAAACAAGCAGGTGAGGAGGAAGAAGGCGCTCGAGAGAAAGCATATTGCATAATAGGCACAAGAATGTCACAGCCAAAGCTGTAACAACGTTTTAATGTCTTTTCTCTTTTGCCGCTTCCTTCTTTTCATTTGCAGCGCAAGATATCTAGTCTAAGCACTCCCACCGCCCGGAAATTCTTTCCAAATTTCGTGCGAGATAAAAGGATATTCTCCGAACGAGACTCTTGGGGCAATTTGTCAGAGTATTATAGGTGGAAGCAAATGATTTCCAGTCCGATCAACGATATAGCCGAGAGTAAGAGAAAAACGAATCTCGATCAACACTTGGTGCGTGGTTGAGTGGCGAAAACTCGTCCCAGAGATGGGCAGTGGGTCATCCCATTGGGCTTCGGGACAAGTCGTGCACGAGCACTCCCTACACATGGTTTCATCAAACACGAGATGGACCACGAGAGATGCGGAGTTGAATTGTTCAGCAAATCAACCGAACAATGGGGGCACACAAAGAGACATTCGAGCGACCCGAGTGTGGTGATGATGGCACCGGTAGGCATCCGAACTTTCAATTGATCCGCCGCACGTGGCCAACCGGTCAACATATAGTAACACACCATCATAAATTCCCGCGCGAACTCGAGATGCGTAAGTAGCTAGTGCTAGAGTTCTTTCTCAGACAACTTGCCCGAGGATGTGAATCTAAGCCTTTGAACAAAAGGGACCCACACTCTCTTCCCTTTCTAGCTTTCTTAACCAGTCGCAAATACGTGCCATCAGGGGCTACACTTTATTCTGGGAGAAGGATGTCCGTTTCGTACCTATGCAATGTTATAGCACCTGAAATCCCATCCGAGGAGCATTTAAGGGAAGGGACAGCCGGATGACAAAAAGCTTGTCGTCCATGTACCATATTCATGGTAGCAATAGATATCCTTGTTCCTTGCGGTCCGGAAATGCGGTAATCTTGATTCCTAAGCAAAGGGCCCACATCAAAAGCACCCCTACGCAATGAGACTGACGAATGGAAAAGCGCCATGATGGCCAGACTACCGGGTTCCTACAGGAAAATTACTTTCTAGATTACGTGCCCCGGCTTCACACGGAAAACAAGCAGGTGAGGAGGAAGAAGGCGCTCGAGAGAAAGCATATTGCATAATAGGCACAAGAATGTCACAGCCAAAGCTGTAACAACGTTTTAATGTCTTTTCTCTTTTGCCGCTTCCTTCTTTTCATTTGCAGCGCAAGATATCTAGTCTAAGCACTCCCACCGCCCGGAAATTCTTTCCAAATTTCGTGCGAGATAAAAGGATATTCTCCGAACGAGACTCTTGGGGCAATTTGTCAGAGTATTATAGGTGGAAGCAAATGATTTCCAGTCCGATCAACGATATAGCCGAGAGTAAGAGAAAAACGAATCTCGATCAACACTTGGTGCGTGGTTGAGTGGCGAAAACTCGTCCCAGAGATGGGCAGTGGGTCATCCCATTGGGCTTCGGGACAAGTCGTGCACGAGCACTCCCTACACATGGTTTCATCAAACACGAGATGGACCACGAGAGATGCGGAGTTGAATTGTTCAGCAAATCAACCGAACAATGGGGGCACACAAAGAGACATTCGAGCGACCCGAGTGTGGTGATGATGGCACCGGTAGGCATCCGAACTTTCAATTGATCCGCCGCACGTGGCCAACCGGTCAACATATAGTAACACACCATCATAAATTCCCGCGCGAACTCGAGATGCGTAAGTAGCTAGTGCTAGAGTTCTTTCTCAGACAACTTGCCCGAGGATGTGAATCTAAGCCTTTGAACAAAAGGGACCCACACTCTCTTCCCTTTCTAGCTTTCTTAACCAGTCGCAAATACGTGCCATCAGGGGCTACACTTTATTCTGGGAGAAGGATGTCCGTTTCGTACCTATGCAATGTTATAGCACCTGAAATCCCATCCGAGGAGCATTTAAGGGAAGGGACAGCCGGATGACAAAAAGCTTGTCGTCCATGTACCATATTCATGGTAGCAATAGATATCCTTGTTCCTTGCGGTCCGGAAATGCGGTAATCTTGATTCCTAAGCAAAGGGCCCACATCAAAAGCACCCCTACGCAATGAGACTGACGAATGGAAAAGCGCCATGATGGCCAGACTACCGGGTTCCTACAGGAAAATTACTTTCTAGATTACGTGCCCCGGCTTCACACGGAAAACAAGCAGGTGAGGAGGAAGAAGGCGCTCGAGAGAAAGCATATTGCATAATAGGCACAAGAATGTCACAGCCAAAGCTGTAACAACGTTTTAATGTCTTTTCTCTTTTGCCGCTTCCTTCTTTTCATTTGCAGCGCAAGATATCTAGTCTAAGCACTCCCACCGCCCGGAAATTCTTTCCAAATTTCGTGCGAGATAAAAGGATATTCTCCGAACGAGACTCTTGGGGCAATTTGTCAGAGTATTATAGGTGGAAGCAAATGATTTCCAGTCCGATCAACGATATAGCCGAGAGTAAGAGAAAAACGAATCTCGATCAACACTTGGTGCGTGGTTGAGTGGCGAAAACTCGTCCCAGAGATGGGCAGTGGGTCATCCCATTGGGCTTCGGGACAAGTCGTGCACGAGCACTCCCTACACATGGTTTCATCAAACACGAGATGGACCACGAGAGATGCGGAGTTGAATTGTTCAGCAAATCAACCGAACAATGGGGGCACACAAAGAGACATTCGAGCGACCCGAGTGTGGTGATGATGGCACCGGTAGGCATCCGAACTTTCAATTGATCCGCCGCACGTGGCCAACCGGTCAACATATAGTAACACACCATCATAAATTCCCGCGCGAACTCGAGATGCGTAAGTAGCTAGTGCTAGAGTTCTTTCTCAGACAACTTGCCCGAGGATGTGAATCTAAGCCTTTGAACAAAAGGGACCCACACTCTCTTCCCTTTCTAGCTTTCTTAACCAGTCGCAAATACGTGCCATCAGGGGCTACACTTTATTCTGGGAGAAGGATGTCCGTTTCGTACCTATGCAATGTTATAGCACCTGAAATCCCATCCGAGGAGCATTTAAGGGAAGGGACAGCCGGATGACAAAAAGCTTGTCGTCCATGTACCATATTCATGGTAGCAATAGATATCCTTGTTCCTTGCGGTCCGGAAATGCGGTAATCTTGATTCCTAAGCAAAGGGCCCACATCAAAAGCACCCCTACGCAATGAGACTGACGAATGGAAAAGCGCCATGATGGCCAGACTACCGGGTTCCTACAGGAAAATTACTTTCTAGATTACGTGCCCCGGCTTCACACGGAAAACAAGCAGGTGAGGAGGAAGAAGGCGCTCGAGAGAAAGCATATTGCATAATAGGCACAAGAATGTCACAGCCAAAGCTGTAACAACGTTTTAATGTCTTTTCTCTTTTGCCGCTTCCTTCTTTTCATTTGCAGCGCAAGATATCTAGTCTAAGCACTCCCACCGCCCGGAAATTCTTTCCAAATTTCGTGCGAGATAAAAGGATATTCTCCGAACGAGACTCCTGGGGCAATTTGTCAGAGTATTATAGGTGGAAGCAAATGATTTCCAGTCCGATCAACGATATAGCCGAGAGTAAGAGAAAAACGAATCTCGATCAACACTTGGTGCGTGGTTGAGTGGCGAAAACTCGTCCCAGAGATGGGCAGTGCGTCATCCCATTGGGCTTCGGGACAAGTCGTGCACGAGCACTCCCTACACATGGTTTCATCAAACACGAGATGGACCACGAGAGATGCGGAGTTGAATTGTTCAGCAAATCAACCGAACAATGGGGGCACACAAAGAGACATTCGAGCGACCCGAGTGTGGTGATGATGGCACCGGTAGGCATCCGAACTTTCAATTGATCCGCCGCACGTGGCCAACCGGTCAACATATAGTAACACACCATCATAAATTCCCGCGCGAACTCGAGATGCGTAAGTAGCTAGTGCTAGAGTTCTTTCTCAGACAACTTGCCCGAGGATGTGAATCTAAGCCTTTGAACAAAAGGGACCCACACTCTCTTCCCTTTCTAGCTTTCTTAACCAGTCGCAAATACGTGCCATCAGGGGCTACACTTTATTCTGGGAGAAGGATGTCCGTTTCGTACCTATGCAATGTTATAGCACCTGAAATCCCATCCGAGGAGCATTTAAGGGAAGGGACAGCCGGATGACAAAAAGCTTGTCGTCCATGTACCATATTCATGGTAGCAATAGATATCCTTGTTCCTTGCGGTCCGGAAATGCGGTAATCTTGATTCCTAAGCAAAGGGCCCACATCAAAAGCACCCCTACGCAATGAGACTGACGAATGGAAAAGCGCCATGATGGCCAGACTACCGGGTTCCTACAGGAAAATTACTTTCTAGATTACGTGCCCCGGCTTCACACGGAAAACAAGCAGGTGAGGAGGAAGAAGGCGCTCGAGAGAAAGCATATTGCATAATAGGCACAAGAATGTCACAGCCAAAGCTGTAACAACATTTTAATGTCTTTTCTCTTTTGCCGCTTCCTTCTTTTCATTTGCAGCGCAAGATATCTAGTCTAAGCACTCCCACCGCCCGGAAATTCTTTCCAAATTTCGTGCGAGATAAAAGGATATTCTCCGAACGAGACTCTTGGGGCAATTTGTCAGAGTATTATAGGTGGAAGCAAATGATTTCCAGTCCGATCAACGATATAGCCGAGAGTAAGAGAAAAACGAATCTCGATCAACACTTGGTGCGTGGTTGAGTGGCGAAAACTCGTCCCAGAGATGGGCAGTGGGTCATCCCATTGGGCTTCGGGACAAGTCGTGCACGAGCACTCCCTACACATGGTTTCATCAAACACGAGATGGACCACGAGAGATGCGGAGTTGAATTGTTCAGCAAATCAACCGAACAATGGGGGCACACAAAGAGACATTCGAGCGACCCGAGTGTGGTGATGATGGCACCGGTAGGCATCCGAACTTTCAATTGATCCGCCGCACGTGGCCAACCGGTCAACATATAGTAACACACCATCATAAATTCCCGCGCGAACTCGAGATGCGTAAGTAGCTAGTGCTAGAGTTCTTTCTCAGACAACTTGCCCGAGGATGTGAATCTAAGCCTTTGAACAAAAGGGACCCACACTCTCTTCCCTTTCTAGCTTTCTTAACCAGTCGCAAATACGTGCCATCAGGGGCTACACTTTATTCTGGGAGAAGGATGTCCGTTTCGTACCTATGCAATGTTATAGCACCTGAAATCCCATCCGAGGAGCATTTAAGGGAAGGGACAGCCGGATGACAAAAAGCTTGTCGTCCATGTACCATATTCATGGTAGCAATAGATATCCTTGTTCCTTGCGGTCCGGAAATGCGGTAATCTTGATTCCTAAGCAAAGGGCCCACATCAAAAGCACCCCTACGCAATGAGACTGACGAATGGAAAAGCGCCATGATGGCCAGACTACCGGGTTCCTACAGGAAAATTACTTTCTAGATTACGTGCCCCGGCTTCACACGGAAAACAAGCAGGTGAGGAGGAAGAAGGCGCTCGAGAGAAAGCATATTGCATAATAGGCACAAGAATGTCACAGCCAAAGCTGTAACAACGTTTTAATGTCTTTTCTCTTTTGCCGCTTCCTTCTTTTCATTTGCAGCGCAAGATATCTAGTCTAAGCACTCCCACCGCCCGGAAATTCTTTCCAAATTTCGTGCGAGATAAAAGGATATTCTCCGAACGAGACTCTTGGGGCAATTTGTCAGAGTATTATAGGTGGAAGCAAATGATTTCCAGTCCGATCAACGATATAGCCGAGAGTAAGAGAAAAACGAATCTCGATCAACACTTGGTGCGTGGTTGAGTGGCGAAAACTCGTCCCAGAGATGGGCAGTGCGTCATCCCATTGGGCTTCGGGACAAGTCGTGCACGAGCACTCCCTACACATGGTTTCATCAAACACGAGATGGACCACGAGAGATGCGGAGTTGAATTGTTCAGCAAATCAACCGTACAATGGGGGCACACAAAGAGACATTCGAGCGACCCGAGTGTGGTGATGATGGCACCGGTAGGCATCCGAACTTTCAATTGATCCGCCGCACGTGGCCAACCGGTCAACATATAGTAACACACCATCATAAATTCCCGCGCGAACTCGAGATGCGTAAGTAGCTAGTGCTAGAGTTCTTTCTCAGACAACTTGCCCGAGGATGTGAATCTAAGCCTTTGAACAAAAGGGACCCACACTCTCTTCCCTTTCTAGCTTTCTTAACCAGTCGCAAATACGTGCCATCAGGGGCTACACTTTATTCTGGGAGAAGGATGTCCGTTTCGTACCTATGCAATGTTATAGCACCTGAAATCCCATCCGAGGAGCATTTAAGGGAAGGGACAGCCGGATGACAAAAAGCTTGTCGTCCATGTACCATATTCATGGTAGCAATAGATATCCTTGTTCCTTGCGGTCTGGAAATGCGGTAATCTTGATTCCTAAGCAAAGGGCCCACATCAAAAGCACCCCTACGCAAAGACACTGACGAATGGAAAAGCGCCATGATGGCCAGACTACCGGGTTCCTACAGGAAAATTACTTTCTAGATTACGTGCCCCGGCTTCACACGGAAAACAAGCAGGTGAGGAGGAAGAAGGCGCTCGAGAGAAAGCATATTGCATAATAGGCACAAGAATGTCACAGCCAAAGCTGTAACAACATTTTAATGTCTTTTCTCTTTTGCCGCTTCCTTCTTTTCATTTGCAGCGCAAGATATCTAGTCTAAGCACTCCCACCGCCCGGAAATTCTTTCCAAATTTCGTGCGAGATAAAAGGATATTCTCCGAACGAGACTCTTGGGGCAATTTGTCAGAGTATTATAGGTGGAAGCAAATGATTTCCAGTCCGATCAACGATATAGCCGAGAGTAAGAGAAAAACGAATGTCGATCAACACTTGGTGCGTGGTTGAGTGGCGAAAACTCGTCCCAGAGATGGGCAGTGCGTCATCCCATTGGGCTTCGGGACAAGTCGTGCACGAGCACTCCCTACACATGGTTTCATCAAACACGAGATGGACCACGAGAGATGCGGAGTTGAATTGTTCAGCAAATCAACCGAACAATGGGGGCACACAAAGAGACATTCGAGCGACCCGAGTGTGGTGATGATGGCACCGGTAGGCATCCGAACTTTCAATTGATCCGCCGCACGTGGCCAACCGGTCAACATATAGTAACACACCATCATAAATTCCCGCGCGAACTCGAGATGCGTAAGTAGCTAGTGCTAGAGTTCTTTCTCAGACAACTTGCCCGAGGATGTGAATCTAAGCCTTTGAACAAAAGGGACCCACACTCTCTTCCCTTTCTAGCTTTCTTAACCAGTCGCAAATACGTGCCATCAGGGGCTACACTTTATTCTGGGAGAAGGATGTCCGTTTCGTACCTATGCAATGTTATAGCACCTGAAATCCCATCCGAGGAGCATTTAAGGGAAGGGACAGCCGGATGACAAAAAGCTTGTCGTCCATGTACCATATTCATGGTAGCAATAGATATCCTTGTTCCTTGCGGTCCGGAAATGCGGTAATCTTGATTCCTAAGCAAAGGGCCCACATCAAAAGCACCCCTACGCAAAGACACTGACGAATGGAAAAGCGCCATGATGGCCAGACTACCGGGTTCCTACAGGAAAATTACTTTCTAGATTACGTGCCCCGGCTTCACACGGAAAACAAGCAGGTGAGGAGGAAGAAGGCGCTCGAGAGAAAGCATATTACATAATAGGCACAAGAATGTCACAGCCAAAGCTGTAACAACGTTTTAATGTCTTTTCTCTTTTGCCGCTTCCTTCTTTTCATTTGCAGCGCAAGATATCTAGTCTAAGCACTCCCACCGCCCGGAAATTCTTTCCAAATTTCGTGCGAGATAAAAGGATATTCTCCGAACGAGACTCTTGGGGCAATTTGTCAGAGTATTATAGGTGGAAGCAAATGATTTCCAGTCCGATCAACGATATAGCCGAGAGTAAGAGAAAAACGAATCTCGATCAACACTTGGTGCGTGGTTGAGTGGCGAAAACTCGTCCCAGAGATGGGCAGTGCGTCATCCCATTGGGCTTCGGGACAAGTCGTGCACGAGCACTCCCTACACATGGTTTCATCAAACACGAGATGGACCACGAGAGATGCGGAGTTGAATTGTTCAGCAAATCAACCGAACAATGGGGGCACACAAAGAGACATTCGAGCGACCCGAGTGTGGTGATGATGGCACCGGTAGGCATCCGAACTTTCAATTGATCCGCCGCACGTGGCCAACCGGTCAACATATAGTAACACACCATCATAAATTCCCGCGCGAACTCGAGATGCGTAAGTAGCTAGTGCTAGAGTTCTTTCTCAGACAACTTGCCCGAGGATGTGAATCTAAGCCTTTGAACAAAAGGGACCCACACTCTCTTCCCTTTCTAGCTTTCTTAACCAGTCGCAAATACGTGCCATCAGGGGCTACACTTTATTCTGGGAGAAGGATGTCCGTTTCGTACCTATGCAATGTTATAGCACCTGAAATCCCATCCGAGGAGCATTTAAGGGAAGGGACAGCCGGATGACAAAAAGCTTGTCGTCCATGTACCATATTCATGGTAGCAATAGATATCCTTGTTCCTTGCGGTCCGGAAATGCGGTAATCTTGATTCCTAAGCAAAGGGCCCACATCAAAAGCACCCCTACGCAAAGACACTGACGAATGGAAAAGCGCCATGATGGCCAGACTACCGGGTTCCTACAGGAAAATTACGTTCTAGATTACGTGCCCCGGCTTCACACGGAAAACAAGCAGGTGAGGAGGAAGAAGGCGCTCGAGAGAAAGCATATTGCATAATAGGCACAAGAATGTCACAGCCAAAGCTGTAACAACGTTTTAATGTCTTTTCTCTTTTGCCGCTTCCTTCTTTTCATTTGCAGCGCAAGATATCTAGTCTAAGCACTCCCACCGCCCGGAAATTCTTTCCAAATTTCGTGCGAGATAAAAGGATATTCTCCGAACGAGACTCTTGGGGCAATTTGTCAGAGTATTATAGGTGGAAGCAAATGATTTCCAGTCCGATCAACGATATAGCCGAGAGTAAGAGAAAAACGAATCTCGATCAACACTTGGTGCGTGGTTGAGTGGCGAAAACTCGTCCCAGAGATGGGCAGTGCGTCATCCCATTGGGCTTCGGGACAAATCGTGCACGAGCACTCCCTACACATGGTTTCATCAAACACGAGATGGACCACGAGAGATGCGGAGTTGAATTGTTCAGCAAATCAACCGAACAATGGGGGCACACAAAGAGACATTCGAGCGACCCGAGTGTGGTGATGATGGCACCGGTAGGCATCCGAACTTTCAATTGATCCGCCGCACGTGGCCAACCGGTCAACATATAGTAACACACCATCATAAATTCCCGCGCGAATTCGAGATGCGTAAGTAGCTAGTGCTAGAGTTCTTTCTCAGACAACTTGCCCGAGGATGTGAATCTAAGCCTTTGAACAAAAGGGACCCACACTCTCTTCCCTTTCTAGCTTTCTTAACCAGTCGCAAATACGTGCCATCAGGGGCTACACTTTATTCTGGGAGAAGGATGTCCGTTTCGTACCTATGCAATGTTATAGCACCTGAAATCCCATCCGAGGAGCATTTAAGGGAAGGGACAGCCGGATGACAAAAAGCTTGTCGTCCATGTACCATATTCATGGTAGCAATAGATATCCTTGTTCCTTGCGGTCCGGAAATGCGGTAATCTTGATTCCTAAGCAAAGGGCCCACATCAAAAGCACCCCTACGCAATGAGACTGACGAATGGAAAAGCGCCATGATGGCCAGACTACCGGGTTCCTACAGGAAAATTACGTTCTAGATTACGTGCCCCGGCTTCACACGGAAAACAAGCAGGTGAGGAGGAAGAAGGCGCTCGAGAGAAAGCATATTGCATAATAGGCACAAGAATGTCACAGCCAAAGCTGTAACAACATTTTAATGTCTTTTCTCTTTTGCCGCTTCCTTCTTTTCATTTGCAGCGCAAGATATCTAGTCTAAGCACTCCCACCGCCCGGAAATTCTTTCCAAATTTCGTGCGAGATAAAAGGATATTCTCCGAACGAGACTCTTGGGGCAATTTGTCAGAGTATTATAGGTGGAAGCAAATGATTTCCAGTCCGATCAACGATATAGCCTAGAGTAAGAGAAAAACGAATCTCGATCAACACTTGGTGCGTGGTTGAGTGGCGAAAACTCGTCCCAGAGATGGGCAGTGCGTCATCCCATTGGGCTTCGGGACAAATCGTGCACGAGCACTCCCTACACATGGTTTCATCAAACACGAGATGGACCACGAGAGATGCGGAGTTGAATTGTTCAGCAAATCAACCGAACAATGGGGGCACACAAAGAGACATTCGAGCGACCCGAGTGTGGTGATGATGGCACCGGTAGGCATCCGAACTTTCAATTGATCCGCCGCACGTGGCCAACCGGTCAACATATAGTAACACACCATCATAAATTCCCGCGCGAACTCGAGATGCGTAAGTAGCTAGTGCTAGAGTTCTTTCTCAGACAACTTGCCCGAGGATGTGAATCTAAGCCTTTGAACAAAAGGGACCCACACTCTCTTCCCTTTCTAGCTTTCTTAACCAGTCGTAAATACGTGCCATCAGGGGCTACACTTTATTCTGGGAGAAGGATGTCCGTTTCGTACCTATGCAATGTTATAGCACCTGAAATCCCATCCGAGGAGCATTTAAGGGAAGGGACAGCCGGATGACAAAAAGCTTGTCGTCCATGTACCATATTCATGGTAGCAATAGATATCCTTGTTCCTTGCGGTCCGGAAATGCGGTAATCTTGATTCCTAAGCAAAGGGCCCACATCAAAAGCACCCCTACGCAATGAGACTGACGAATGGAAAAGCGCCATGATGGCCAGACTACCGGGTTCCTACAGGAAAATTACGTTCTAGATTACGTGCCCCGGCTTCACACGGAAAACAAGCAGGTGAGGAGGAAGAAGGCGCTCGAGAGAAAGCATATTGCATAATAGGCACAAGAATGTCACAGCCAAAGCTGTAACAACATTTTAATGTCTTTTCTCTTTTGCCGCTTCCTTCTTTTCATTTGCAGCGCAAGATATCTAGTCTAAGCACTCCCACCGCCCGGAAATTCTTTCCAAATTTCGTGCGAGATAAAAGGATATTCTCCGAACGAGACTCTTGGGGCAATTTGTCAGAGTATTATAGGTGGAAGCAAATGATTTCCAGTCCGATCAACGATATAGCCGAGAGTAAGAGAAAAACGAATGTCGATCAACACTTGGTGCGTGGTTGAGTGGCGAAAACTCGTCCCAGAGATGGGCAGTGCGTCATCCCATTGGGCTTCGGGACAAATCGTGCACGAGCACTCCCTACACATGGTTTCATCAAACACGAGATGGACCACGAGAGATGCGGAGTTGAATTGTTCAGCAAATCAACCGAACAATGGGGGCACACAAAGAGACATTCGAGCGACCCGAGTGTGGTGATGATGGCACCGGTAGGCATCCGAACTTTCAATTGATCCGCCGCACGTGGCCAACCGGTCAACATATAGTAACACACCATCATAAATTCCCGCGCGAACTCGAGATGCGTAAGTAGCTAGTGCTAGAGTTCTTTCTCAGACAACTTGCCCGAGGATGTGAATCTAAGCCTTTGAACAAAAGGGACCCACACTCTCTTCCCTTTCTAGCTTTCTTAACCAGTCGTAAATACGTGCCATCAGGGGCTACACTTTATTCTGGGAGAAGGATGTCCGTTTCGTACCTATGCAATGTTATAGCACCTGAAATCCCATCCGAGGAGCATTTAAGGGAAGGGACAGCCGGATGACAAAAAGCTTGTCGTCCATGTACCATATTCATGGTAGCAATAGATATCCTTGTTCCTTGCGGTCCGGAAATGCGGTAATCTTGATTCCTAAGCAAAGGGCCCACATCAAAAGCACCCCTACGCAATGAGACTGACGAATGGAAAAGCGCCATGATGGCCAGACTACCGGGTTCCTACAGGAAAATTACGTTCTAGATTACGTGCCCCGGCTTCACACGGAAAACAAGCAGGTGAGGAGGAAGAAGGCGCTCGAGAGAAAGCATATTGCATAATAGGCACAAGAATGTCACAGCCAAAGCTGTAACAACATTTTAATGTCTTTTCTCTTTTGCCGCTTCCTTCTTTTCATTTGCAGCGCAAGATATCTAGTCTAAGCACTCCCACCGCCCGGAAATTCTTTCCAAATTTCGTGCGAGATAAAAGGATATTCTCCGAACGAGACTCTTGGGGCAATTTGTCAGAGTATTATAGGTGGAAGCAAATGATTTCCAGTCCGATCAACGATATAGCCGAGAGTAAGAGAAAAACGAATGTCGATCAACACTTGGTGCGTGGTTGAGTGGCGAAAACTCGTCCCAGAGATGGGCAGTGCGTCATCCCATTGGGCTTCGGGACAAATCGTGCACGAGCACTCCCTACACATGGTTTCATCAAACACGAGATGGACCACGAGAGATGCGGAGTTGAATTGTTCAGCAAATCAACCGAACAATGGGGGCACACAAAGAGACATTCGAGCGACCCGAGTGTGGTGATGATGGCACCGGTAGGCATCCGAACTTTCAATTGATCCGCCGCACGTGGCCAACCGGTCAACATATAGTAACACACCATCATAAATTCCCGCGCGAATTCGAGATGCGTAAGTAGCTAGTGCTAGAGTTCTTTCTCAGACAACTTGCCCGAGGATGTGAATCTAAGCCTTTGAACAAAAGGGACCCACACTCTCTTCCCTTTCTAGCTTTCTTAACCAGTCGCAAATACGTGCCATCAGGGGCTACACTTTATTCTGGGAGAAGGATGTCCGTTTCGTACCTATGCAATGTTATAGCACCTGAAATCCCATCCGAGGAGCATTTAAGGGAAGGGACAGCCGGATGACAAAAAGCTTGTCGTCCATGTACCATATTCATGGTAGCAATAGATATCCTTGTTCCTTGCGGTCCGGAAATGCGGTAATCTTGATTCCTAAGCAAAGGGCCCACATCAAAAGCACCCCTACGCAATGAGACTGACGAATGGAAAAGCGCCATGATGGCCAGACTACCGGGTTCCTACAGGAAAATTACTTTCTAGATTACGTGCCCCGGCTTCACACGGAAAACAAGCAGGTGAGGAGGAAGAAGGCGCTCGAGAGAAAGCATATTGCATAATAGGCACAAGAATGTCACAGCCAAAGCTGTAACAACATTTTAATGTCTTTTCTCTTTTGCCGCTTCCTTCTTTTCATTTGCAGCGCAAGATATCTAGTCTAAGCACTCCCACCGCCCGGAAATTCTTTCCAAATTTCGTGCGAGATAAAAGGATATTCTCCGAACGAGACTCTTGGGGCAATTTGTCAGAGTATTATAGGTGGAAGCAAATGATTTCCAGTCCGATCAACGATATAGCCGAGAGTAAGAGAAAAACGAATCTCGATCAACACTTGGTGCGTGGTTGAGTGGCGAAAACTCGTCCCAGAGATGGGCAGTGCGTCATCCCATTGGGCTTCGGGACAAATCGTGCACGAGCACTCCCTACACATGGTTTCATCAAACACGAGATGGACCACGAGAGATGCGGAGTTGAATTGTTCAGCAAATCAACCGAACAATGGGGGCACACAAAGAGACATTCGAGCGACCCGAGTGTGGTGATGATGGCACCGGTAGGCATCCGAACTTTCAATTGATCCGCCGCACGTGGCCAACCGGTCAACATATAGTAACACACCATCATAAATTCCCGCGCGAACTCGAGATGCGTAAGTAGCTAGTGCTAGAGTTCTTTCTCAGACAACTTGCCCGAGGATGTGAATCTAAGCCTTTGAACAAAAGGGACCCACACTCTCTTCCCTTTCTAGCTTTCTTAACCAGTCGCAAATACGTGCCATCAGGGGCTACACTTTATTCTGGGAGAAGGATGTCCGTTTCGTACCTATGCAATGTTATAGCACCTGAAATCCCATCCGAGGAGCATTTAAGGGAAGGGACAGCCGGATGACAAAACGCTTGTCGTCCATGTACCATATTCATGGTAGCAATAGATATCCTTGTTCCTTGCGGTCCGGAAATGCGGTAATCTTGATTCCTAAGCAAAGGGCCCACATCAAAAGCACCCCACCGCAATGAGACTGACGAATGGAAAAGCGCCATGATGGCCAGACTACCGGGTTCCTACAGGAAAATTACTTTCTAGATTACGTGCCCCGGCTTCACACGGAAAACAAGCAGGTGAGGAGGAAGAAGGCGCTCGAGAGAAAGCATATTGCATAATAGGCACAAGAATGTCACAGCCAAAGCTGTAACAACATTTTAATGTCTTTTCTCTTTTGCCGCTTCCTTCTTTTCATTTGCAGCGCAAGATATCTAGTCTAAGCACTCCCACCGCCCGGAAATTCTTTCCAAATTTCGTGCGAGATAAAAGGATATTCTCCGAACGAGACTCTTGGGGCAATTTGTCAGAGTATTATAGGTGGAAGCAAATGATTTCCAGTCCGATCAACGATATAGCCGAGAGTAAGAGAAAAACGAATCTCGATCAACACTTGGTGCGTGGTTGAGTGGCGAAAACTCGTCCCAGAGATGGGCAGTGCGTCATCCCATTGGGCTTCGGGACAAATCGTGCACGAGCACTCCCTACACATGGTTTCATCAAACACGAGATGGACCACGAGAGATGCGGAGTTGAATTGTTCAGCAAATCAACCGAACAATGGGGGCACACAAAGAGACATTCGAGCGACCCGAGTGTGGTGATGATGGCACCGGTAGGCATCCGAACTTTCAATTGATCCGCCGCACGTGGCCAACCGGTCAACATATAGTAACACACCATCATAAATTCCCGCGCGAACTCGAGATGCGTAAGTAGCTAGTGCTAGAGTTCTTTCTCAGACAACTTGCCCGAGGATGTGAATCTAAGCCTTTGAACAAAAGGGACCCACACTCTCTTCCCTTTCTAGCTTTCTTAACCAGTCGCAAATACGTGCCATCAGGGGCTACACTTTATTCTGGGAGAAGGATGTCCGTTTCGTACCTATGCAATGTTATAGCACCTGAAATCCCATCCGAGGAGCATTTAAGGGAAGGGACAGCCGGATGACAAAACGCTTGTCGTCCATGTACCATATTCATGGTAGCAATAGATATCCTTGTTCCTTGCGGTCCGGAAATGCGGTAATCTTGATTCCTAAGCAAAGGGCCCACATCAAAAGCACCCCACCGCAATGAGACTGACGAATGGAAAAGCGCCATGATGGCCAGACTACCGGGTTCCTACAGGAAAATTACGTTCTAGATTACGTGCCCCGGCTTCACACGGAAAACAAGCAGGTGAGGAGGAAGAAGGCGCTCGAGAGAAAGCATATTGCATAATAGGCACAAGAATGTCACAGCCAAAGCTGTAACAACATTTTAATGTCTTTTCTCTTTTGCCGCTTCCTTCTTTTCATTTGCAGCGCAAGATATCTAGTCTAAGCACTCCCACCGCCCGGAAATTCTTTCCAAATTTCGTGCGAGATAAAAGGATATTCTCCGAACGAGACTCTTGGGGCAATTTGTCAGAGTATTATAGGTGGAAGCAAATGATTTCCAGTCCGATCAACGATATAGCCGAGAGTAAGAGAAAAACGAATCTCGATCAACACTTGGTGCGTGGTTGAGTGGCGAAAACTCGTCCCAGAGATGGGCAGTGCGTCATCCCATTGGGCTTCGGGACAAATCGTGCACGAGCACTCCCTACACATGGTTTCATCAAACACGAGATGGACCACGAGAGATGCGGAGTTGAATTGTTCAGCAAATCAACCGAACAATGGGGGCACACAAAGAGACATTCGAGCGACCCGAGTGTGGTGATGATGGCACCGGTAGGCATCCGAACTTTCAATTGATCCGCCGCACGTGGCCAACCGGTCAACATATAGTAACACACCATCATAAATTCCCGCGCGAACTCGAGATGCGTAAGTAGCTAGTGCTAGAGTTCTTTCTCAGACAACTTGCCCGAGGATGTGAATCTAAGCCTTTGAACAAAAGGGACCCACACTCTCTTCCCTTTCTAGCTTTCTTAACCAGTCGCAAATACGTGCCATCAGGGGCTACACTTTATTCTGGGAGAAGGATGTCCGTTTCGTACCTATGCAATGTTATAGCACCTGAAATCCCATCCGAGGAGCATTTAAGGGAAGGGACAGCCGGATGACAAAACGCTTGTCGTCCATGTACCATATTCATGGTAGCAATAGATATCCTTGTTCCTTGCGGTCCGGAAATGCGGTAATCTTGATTCCTAAGCAAAGGGCCCACATCAAAAGCACCCCACCGCAATGAGACTGACGAATGGAAAAGCGCCATGATGGCCAGACTACCGGGTTCCTACAGGAAAATTACGTTCTAGATTACGTGCCCCGGCTTCACACGGAAAACAAGCAGGTGAGGAGGAAGAAGGCGCTCGAGAGAAAGCATATTGCATAATAGGCACAAGAATGTCACAGCCAAAGCTGTAACAACATTTTAATGTCTTTTCTCTTTTGCCGCTTCCTTCTTTTCATTTGCAGCGCAAGATATCTAGTCTAAGCACTCCCACCGCCCGGAAATTCTTTCCAAATTTCGTGCGAGATAAAAGGATATTCTCCGAACGAGACTCTTGGGGCAATTTGTCAGAGTATTATAGGTGGAAGCAAATGATTTCCAGTCCGATCAACGATATAGCCGAGAGTAAGAGAAAAACGAATCTCGATCAACACTTGGTGCGTGGTTGAGTGGCGAAAACTCGTCCCAGAGATGGGCAGTGCGTCATCCCATTGGGCTTCGGGACAAATCGTGCACGAGCACTCCCTACACATGGTTTCATCAAACACGAGATGGACCACGAGAGATGCGGAGTTGAATTGTTCAGCAAATCAACCGAACAATGGGGGCACACAAAGAGACATTCGAGCGACCCGAGTGTGGTGATGATGGCACCGGTAGGCATCCGAACTTTCAATTGATCCGCCGCACGTGGCCAACCGGTCAACATATAGTAACACACCATCATAAATTCCCGCGCGAACTCGAGATGCGTAAGTAGCTAGTGCTAGAGTTCTTTCTCAGACAACTTGCCCGAGGATGTGAATCTAAGCCTTTGAACAAAAGGGACCCACACTCTCTTCCCTTTCTAGCTTTCTTAACCAGTCGCAAATACGTGCCATCAGGGGCTACACTTTATTCTGGGAGAAGGATGTCCGTTTCGTACCTATGCAATGTTATAGCACCTGAAATCCCATCCGAGGAGCATTTAAGGGAAGGGACAGCCGGATGACAAAAAGCTTGTCGTCCATGTACCATATTCATGGTAGCAATAGATATCCTTGTTCCTTGCGGTCCGGAAATGCGGTAATCTTGATTCCTAAGCAAAGGGCCCACATCAAAAGCACCCCTACGCAATGAGACTGACGAATGGAAAAGCGCCATGATGGCCAGACTACCGGGTTCCTACAGGAAAATTACTTTCTAGATTACGTGCCCCGGCTTCACACGGAAAACAAGCAGGTGAGGAGGAAGAAGGCGCTCGAGAGAAAGCATATTGCATAATAGGCACAAGAATGTCACAGCCAAAGCTGTAAGAACATTTTAATGTCTTTTCTCTTTTGCCGCTTCCTTCTTTTCATTTGCAGCGCAAGATATCTAGTCTAAGCACTCCCACCGCCCGGAAATTCTTTCCAAATTTCGTGCGAGATAAAAGGATATTCTCCGAACGAGACTCTTGGGGCAATTTGTCAGAGTATTATAGGTGGAAGCAAATGATTTCCAGTCCGATCAACGATATAGCCGAGAGTAAGAGAAAAACGAATCTCGATCAACACTTGGTGCGTGGTTGAGTGGCGAAAACTCGTCCCAGAGATGGGCAGTGCGTCATCCCATTGGGCTTCGGGACAAATCGTGCACGAGCACTCCCTACACATGGTTTCATCAAACACGAGATGGACCACGAGAGATGCGGAGTTGAATTGTTCAGCAAATCAACCGAACAATGGGGGCACACAAAGAGACATTCGAGCGACCCGAGTGTGGTGATGATGGCACCGGTAGGCATCCGAACTTTCAATTGATCCGCCGCACGTGGCCAACCGGTCAACATATAGTAACACACCATCATAAATTCCCGCGCGAATTCGAGATGCGTAAGTAGCTAGTGCTAGAGTTCTTTCTCAGACAACTTGCCCGAGGATGTGAATCTAAGCCTTTGAACAAAAGGGACCCACACTCTCTTCCCTTTCTAGCTTTCTTAACCAGTCGCAAATACGTGCCATCAGGGGCTACACTTTATTCTGGGAGAAGGATGTCCGTTTCGTACCTATGCAATGTTATAGCACCTGAAATCCCATCCGAGGAGCATTTAAGGGAAGGGACAGCCGGATGACAAAAAGCTTGTCGTCCATGTACCATATTCATGGTAGCAATAGATATCCTTGTTCCTTGCGGTCCGGAAATGCGGTAATCTTGATTCCTAAGCAAAGGGCCCACATCAAAAGCACCCCTACGCAATGAGACTGACGAATGGAAAAGCGCCATGATGGCCAGACTACCGGGTTCCTACAGGAAAATTACTTTCTAGATTACGTGCCCCGGCTTCACACGGAAAACAAGCAGGTGAGGAGGAAGAAGGCGCTCGAGAGAAAGCATATTGCATAATAGGCACAAGAATGTCACAGCCAAAGCTGTAACAACATTTTAATGTCTTTTCTCTTTTGCCGCTTCCTTCTTTTCATTTGCAGCGCAAGATATCTAGTCTAAGCACTCCCACCGCCCGGAAATTCTTTCCAAATTTCGTGCGAGATAAAAGGATATTCTCCGAACGAGACTCTTGGGGCAATTTGTCAGAGTATTATAGGTGGAAGCAAATGATTTCCAGTCCGATCAACGATATAGCCGAGAGTAAGAGAAAAACGAATCTCGATCAACACTTGGTGCGTGGTTGAGTGGCGAAAACTCGTCCCAGAGATGGGCAGTGCGTCATCCCATTGGGCTTCGGGACAAATCGTGCACGAGCACTCCCTACACATGGTTTCATCAAACACGAGATGGACCACGAGAGATGCGGAGTTGAATTGTTCAGCAAATCAACCGAACAATGGGGGCACACAAAGAGACATTCGAGCGACCCGAGTGTGGTGATGATGGCACCGGTAGGCATCCGAACTTTCAATTGATCCGCCGCACGTGGCCAACCGGTCAACATATAGTAACACACCATCATAAATTCCCGCGCGAATTCGAGATGCGTAAGTAGCTAGTGCTAGAGTTCTTTCTCAGACAACTTGCCCGAGGATGTGAATCTAAGCCTTTGAACAAAAGGGACCCACACTCTCTTCCCTTTCTAGCTTTCTTAACCAGTCGCAAATACGTGCCATCAGGGGCTACACTTTATTCTGGGAGAAGGATGTCCGTTTCGTACCTATGCAATGTTATAGCACCTGAAATCCCATCCGAGGAGCATTTAAGGGAAGGGACAGCCGGATGACAAAACGCTTGTCGTCCATGTACCATATTCATGGTAGCAATAGATATCCTTGTTCCTTGCGGTCCGGAAATGCGGTAATCTTGATTCCTAAGCAAAGGGCCCACATCAAAAGCACCCCACCGCAATGAGACTGACGAATGGAAAAGCGCCATGATGGCCAGACTACCGGGTTCCTACAGGAAAATTACTTTCTAGATTACGTGCCCCGGCTTCACACGGAAAACAAGCAGGTGAGGAGGAAGAAGGCGCTCGAGAGAAAGCATATTGCATAATAGGCACAAGAATGTCACAGCCAAAGCTGTAACAACATTTTAATGTCTTTTCTCTTTTGCCGCTTCCTTCTTTTCATTTGCAGCGCAAGATATCTAGTCTAAGCACTCCCACCGCCCGGAAATTCTTTCCAAATTTCGTGCGAGATAAAAGGATATTCTCCGAACGAGACTCTTGGGGCAATTTGTCAGAGTATTATAGGTGGAAGCAAATGATTTCCAGTCCGATCAACGATATAGCCGAGAGTAAGAGAAAAACGAATCTCGATCAACACTTGGTGCGTGGTTGAGTGGCGAAAACTCGTCCCAGAGATGGGCAGTGCGTCATCCCATTGGGCTTCGGGACAAATCGTGCACGAGCACTCCCTACACATGGTTTCATCAAACACGAGATGGACCACGAGAGATGCGGAGTTGAATTGTTCAGCAAATCAACCGAACAATGGGGGCACACAAAGAGACATTCGAGCGACCCGAGTGTGGTGATGATGGCACCGGTAGGCATCCGAACTTTCAATTGATCCGCCGCACGTGGCCAACCGGTCAACATATAGTAACACACCATCATAAATTCCTGCGCGAACTCGAGATGCGTAAGTAGCTAGTGCTAGAGTTCTTTCTCAGACAACTTGCCCGAGGATGTGAATCTAAGCCTTTGAACAAAAGGGACCCACACTCTCTTCCCTTTCTAGCTTTCTTAACCAGTCGCAAATACGTGCCATCAGGGGCTACACTTTATTCTGGGAGAAGGATGTCCGTTTCGTACCTATGCAATGTTATAGCACCTGAAATCCCATCCGAGGAGCATTTAAGGGAAGGGACAGCCGGATGACAAAAAGCTTGTCGTCCATGTACCATATTCATGGTAGCAATAGATATCCTTGTTCCTTGCGGTCCGGAAATGCGGTAATCTTGATTCCTAAGCAAAGGGCCCACATCAAAAGCACCCCTACGCAATGAGACTGACGAATGGAAAAGCGCCATGATGGCCAGACTACCGGGTTCCTACAGGAAAATTACTTTCTAGATTACGTGCCCCGGCTTCACACGGAAAACAAGCAGGTGAGGAGGAAGAAGGCGCTCGAGAGAAAGCATATTGCATAATAGGCACAAGAATGTCACAGCCAAAGCTGTAACAACATTTTAATGTCTTTTCTCTTTTGCCGCTTCCTTCTTTTCATTTGCAGCGCAAGATATCTAGTCTAAGCACTCCCACCGCCCGGAAATTCTTTCCAAATTTCGTGCGAGATAAAAGGATATTCTCCGAACGAGACTCTTGGGGCAATTTGTCAGAGTATTATAGGTGGCAGCAAATGATTTCCAGTCCGATCAACGATATAGCCGAGAGTAAGAGAAAAACGAATCTCGATCAACACTTGGTGCGTGGTTGAGTGGCGAAAACTCGTCCCAGAGATGGGCAGTGCGTCATCCCATTGGGCTTCGGGACAAATCGTGCACGAGCACTCCCTACACATGGTTTCATCAAACACGAGATGGACCACGAGAGATGCGGAGTTGAATTGTTCAGCAAATCAACCGAACAATGGGGGCACACAAAGAGACATTCGAGCGACCCGAGTGTGGTGATGATGGCACCGGTAGGCATCCGAACTTTCAATTGATCCGCCGCACGTGGCCAACCGGTCAACATATAGTAACACACCATCATAAATTCCTGCGCGAACTCGAGATGCGTAAGTAGCTAGTGCTAGAGTTCTTTCTCAGACAACTTGCCCGAGGATGTGAATCTAAGCCTTTGAACAAAAGGGACCCACACTCTCTTCCCTTTCTAGCTTTCTTAACCAGTCGCAAATACGTGCCATCAGGGGCTACACTTTATTCTGGGAGAAGGATGTCCGTTTCGTACCTATGCAATGTTATAGCACCTGAAATCCCATCCGAGGAGCATTTAAGGGAAGGGACAGCCGGATGACAAAACGCTTGTCGTCCATGTACCATATTCATGGTAGCAATAGATATCCTTGTTCCTTGCGGTCCGGAAATGCGGTAATCTTGATTCCTAAGCAAAGGGCCCACATCAAAAGCACCCCTACGCAATGAGACTGACGAATGGAAAAGCGCCATGATGGCCAGACTACCGGGTTCCTACAGGAAAATTACTTTCTAGATTACGTGCCCCGGCTTCACACGGAAAACAAGCAGGTGAGGAGGAAGAAGGCGCTCGAGAGAAAGCATATTGCATAATAGGCACAAGAATGTCACAGCCAAAGCTGTAACAACATTTTAATGTCTTTTCTCTTTTGCCGCTTCCTTCTTTTCATTTGCAGCGCAAGATATCTAGTCTAAGCACTCCCACCGCCCGGAAATTCTTTCCAAATTTCGTGCGAGATAAAAGGATATTCTCCGAACGAGACTCTTGGGGCAATTTGTCAGAGTATTATAGGTGGCAGCAAATGATTTCCAGTCCGATCAACGATATAGCCGAGAGTAAGAGAAAAACGAATCTCGATCAACACTTGGTGCGTGGTTGAGTGGCGAAAACTCGTCCCAGAGATGGGCAGTGCGTCATCCCATTGGGCTTCGGGACAAATCGTGCACGAGCACTCCCTACACATGGTTTCATCAAACACGAGATGGACCACGAGAGATGCGGAGTTGAATTGTTCAGCAAATCAACCGAACAATGGGGGCACACAAAGAGACATTCGAGCGACCCGAGTGTGGTGATGATGGCACCGGTAGGCATCCGAACTTTCAATTGATCCGCCGCACGTGGCCAACCGGTCAACATATAGTAACACACCATCATAAATTCCCGCGCGAACTCGAGATGCGTAAGTAGCTAGTGCTAGAGTTCTTTCTCAGACAACTTGCCCGAGGATGTGAATCTAAGCCTTTGAACAAAAGGGACCCACACTCTCTTCCCTTTCTAGCTTTCTTAACCAGTCGCAAATACGTGCCATCAGGGGCTACACTTTATTCTGGGAGAAGGATGTCCGTTTCGTACCTATGCAATGTTATAGCACCTGAAATCCCATCCGAGGAGCATTTAAGGGAAGGGACAGCCGGATGACAAAACGCTTGTCGTCCATGTACCATATTCATGGTAGCAATAGATATCCTTGTTCCTTGCGGTCCGGAAATGCGGTAATCTTGATTCCTAAGCAAAGGGCCCACATCAAAAGCACCCCTACGCAATGAGACTGACGAATGGAAAAGCGCCATGATGGCCAGACTACCGGGTTCCTACAGGAAAATTACTTTCTAGATTACGTGCCCCGGCTTCACACGGAAAACAAGCAGGTGAGGAGGAAGAAGGCGCTCGAGAGAAAGCATATTGCATAATAGGCACAAGAATGTCACAGCCAAAGCTGTAACAACATTTTAATGTCTTTTCTCTTTTGCCGCTTCCTTCTTTTCATTTGCAGCGCAAGATATCTAGTCTAAGCACTCCCACCGCCCGGAAATTCTTTCCAAATTTCGTGCGAGATAAAAGGATATTCTCCGAACGAGACTCTTGGGGCAATTTGTCAGAGTATTATAGGTGGCAGCAAATGATTTCCAGTCCGATCAACGATATAGCCGAGAGTAAGAGAAAAACGAATCTCGATCAACACTTGGTGCGTGGTTGAGTGGCGAAAACTCGTCCCAGAGATGGGCAGTGCGTCATCCCATTGGGCTTCGGGACAAATCGTGCACGAGCACTCCCTACACATGGTTTCATCAAACACGAGATGGACCACGAGAGATGCGGAGTTGAATTGTTCAGCAAATCAACCGAACAATGGGGGCACACAAAGAGACATTCGAGCGACCCGAGTGTGGTGATGATGGCACCGGTAGGCATCCGAACTTTCAATTGATCCGCCGCACGTGGCCAACCGGTCAACATATAGTAACACACCATCATAAATTCCCGCGCGAACTCGAGATGCGTAAGTAGCTAGTGCTAGAGTTCTTTCTCAGACAACTTGCCCGAGGATGTGAATCTAAGCCTTTGAACAAAAGGGACCCACACTCTCTTCCCTTTCTAGCTTTCTTAACCAGTCGCAAATACGTGCCATCAGGGGCTACACTTTATTCTGGGAGAAGGATGTCCGTTTCGTACCTATGCAATGTTATAGCACCTGAAATCCCATCCGAGGAGCATTTAAGGGAAGGGACAGCCGGATGACAAAACGCTTGTCGTCCATGTACCATATTCATGGTAGCAATAGATATCCTTGTTCCTTGCGGTCCGGAAATGCGGTAATCTTGATTCCTAAGCAAAGGGCCCACATCAAAAGCACCCCTACGCAATGAGACTGACGAATGGAAAAGCGCCATGATGGCCAGACTACCGGGTTCCTACAGGAAAATTACTTTCTAGATTACGTGCCCCGGCTTCACACGGAAAACAAGCAGGTGAGGAGGAAGAAGGCGCTCGAGAGAAAGCATATTGCATAATAGGCACAAGAATGTCACAGCCAAAGCTGTAACAACATTTTAATGTCTTTTCTCTTTTGCCGCTTCCTTCTTTTCATTTGCAGCGCAAGATATCTAGTCTAAGCACTCCCACCGCCCGGAAATTCTTTCCAAATTTCGTGCGAGATAAAAGGATATTCTCCGAACGAGACTCTTGGGGCAATTTGTCAGAGTATTATAGGTGGAAGCAAATGATTTCCAGTCCGATCAACGATATAGCCGAGAGTAAGAGAAAAACGAATCTCGATCAACACTTGGTGCGTGGTTGAGTGGCGAAAACTCGTCCCAGAGATGGGCAGTGCGTCATCCCATTGGGCTTCGGGACAAATCGTGCACGAGCACTCCCTACACATGGTTTCATCAAACACGAGATGGACCACGAGAGATGCGGAGTTGAATTGTTCAGCAAATCAACCGAACAATGGGGGCACACAAAGAGACATTCGAGCGACCCGAGTGTGGTGATGATGGCACCGGTAGGCATCCGAACTTTCAATTGATCCGCCGCACGTGGCCAACCGGTCAACATATAGTAACACACCATCATAAATTCCTGCGCGAACTCGAGATGCGTAAGTAGCTAGTGCTAGAGTTCTTTCTCAGACAACTTGCCCGAGGATGTGAATCTAAGCCTTTGAACAAAAGGGACCCACACTCTCTTCCCTTTCTAGCTTTCTTAACCAGTCGCAAATACGTGCCATCAGGGGCTACACTTTATTCTGGGAGAAGGATGTCCGTTTCGTACCTATGCAACGTTATAGCACCTGAAATCCCATCCGAGGAGCATTTAAGGGAAGGGACAGCCGGATGACAAAACGCTTGTCGTCCATGTACCATATTCATGGTAGCAATAGATATCCTTGTTCCTTGCGGTCCGGAAATGCGGTAATCTTGATTCCTAAGCAAAGGGCCCACATCAAAAGCACCCCACCGCAATGAGACTGACGAATGGAAAAGCGCCATGATGGCCAGACTACCGGGTTCCTACAGGAAAATTACTTTCTAGATTACGTGCCCCGGCTTCACACGGAAAACAAGCAGGTGAGGAGGAAGAAGGCGCTCGAGAGAAAGCATATTGCATAATAGGCACAAGAATGTCACAGCCAAAGCTGTAACAACATTTTAATGTCTTTTCTCTTTTGCCGCTTCCTTCTTTTCATTTGCAGCGCAAGATATCTAGTCTAAGCACTCCCACCGCCCGGAAATTCTTTCCAAATTTCGTGCGAGATAAAAGGATATTCTCCGAACGAGACTCTTGGGGCAATTTGTCAGAGTATTATAGGTGGAAGCAAATGATTTCCAGTCCGATCAACGATATAGCCGAGAGTAAGAGAAAAACGAATCTCGATCAACACTTGGTGCGTGGTTGAGTGGCGAAAACTCGTCCCAGAGATGGGCAGTGCGTCATCCCATTGGGCTTCGGGACAAATCGTGCACGAGCACTCCCTACACATGGTTTCATCAAACACGAGATGGACCACGAGAGATGCGGAGTTGAATTGTTCAGCAAATCAACCGAACAATGGGGGCACACAAAGAGACATTCGAGCGACCCGAGTGTGGTGATGATGGCACCGGTAGGCATCCGAACTTTCAATTGATCCGCCGCACGTGGCCAACCGGTCAACATATAGTAACACACCATCATAAATTCCTGCGCGAACTCGAGATGCGTAAGTAGCTAGTGCTAGAGTTCTTTCTCAGACAACTTGCCCGAGGATGTGAATCTAAGCCTTTGAACAAAAGGGACCCACACTCTCTTCCCTTTCTAGCTTTCTTAACCAGTCGCAAATACGTGCCATCAGGGGCTACACTTTATTCTGGGAGAAGGATGTCCGTTTCGTACCTATGCAACGTTATAGCACCTGAAATCCCATCCGAGGAGCATTTAAGGGAAGGGACAGCCGGATGACAAAACGCTTGTCGTCCATGTACCATATTCATGGTAGCAATAGATATCCTTGTTCCTTGCGGTCCGGAAATGCGGTAATCTTGATTCCTAAGCAAAGGGCCCACATCAAAAGCACCCCACCGCAATGAGACTGACGAATGGAAAAGCGCCATGATGGCCAGACTACCGGGCTCCTACAGGAAAATTACTTTCTAGATTACGTGCCCCGGCTTCACACGGAAAACAAGCAGGTGAGGAGGAAGAAGGCGCTCGAGAGAAAGCATATTGCATAATAGGCACAAGAATGTCACAGCCAAAGCTGTAACAACATTTTAATGTCTTTTCTCTTTTGCCGCTTCCTTCTTTTCATTTGCAGCGCAAGATATCTAGTCTAAGCACTCCCACCGCCCGGAAATTCTTTCCAAATTTCGTGCGAGATAAAAGGATATTCTCCGAACGAGACTCTTGGGGCAATTTGTCAGAGTATTATAGGTGGAAGCAAATGATTTCCAGTCCGATCAACGATATAGCCGAGAGTAAGAGAAAAACGAATCTCGATCAACACTTGGTGCGTGGTTGAGTGGCGAAAACTCGTCCCAGAGATGGGCAGTGCGTCATCCCATTGGGCTTCGGGACAAATCGTGCACGAGCACTCCCTACACATGGTTTCATCAAACACGAGATGGACCACGAGAGATGCGGAGTTGAATTGTTCAGCAAATCAACCGAACAATGGGGGCACACAAAGAGACATTCGAGCGACCCGAGTGTGGTGATGATGGCACCGGTAGGCATCCGAACTTTCAATTGATCCGCCGCACGTGGCCAACCGGTCAACATATAGTAACACACCATCATAAATTCCTGCGCGAACTCGAGATGCGTAAGTAGCTAGTGCTAGAGTTCTTTCTCAGACAACTTGCCCGAGGATGTGAATCTAAGCCTTTGAACAAAAGGGACCCACACTCTCTTCCCTTTCTAGCTTTCTTAACCAGTCGCAAATACGTGCCATCAGGGGCTACACTTTATTCTGGGAGAAGGATGTCCGTTTCGTACCTATGCAACGTTATAGCACCTGAAATCCCATCCGAGGAGCATTTAAGGGAAGGGACAGCCGGATGACAAAACGCTTGTCGTCCATGTACCATATTCATGGTAGCAATAGATATCCTTGTTCCTTGCGGTCCGGAAATGCGGTAATCTTGATTCCTAAGCAAAGGGCCCACATCAAAAGCACCCCACCGCAATGAGACTGACGAATGGAAAAGCGCCATGATGGCCAGACTACCGGGCTCCTACAGGAAAATTACTTTCTAGATTACGTGCCCCGGCTTCACACGGAAAACAAGCAGGTGAGGAGGAAGAAGGCGCTCGAGAGAAAGCATATTGCATAATAGGCACAAGAATGTCACAGCCAAAGCTGTAACAACATTTTAATGTCTTTTCTCTTTTGCCGCTTCCTTCTTTTCATTTGCAGCGCAAGATATCTAGTCTAAGCACTCCCACCGCCCGGAAATTCTTTCCAAATTTCGTGCGAGATAAAAGGATATTCTCCGAACGAGACTCTTGGGGCAATTTGTCAGAGTATTATAGGTGGAAGCAAATGATTTCCAGTCCGATCAACGATATAGCCGAGAGTAAGAGAAAAACGAATCTCGATCAACACTTGGTGCGTGGTTGAGTGGCGAAAACTCGTCCCAGAGATGGGCAGTGCGTCATCCCATTGGGCTTCGGGACAAATCGTGCACGAGCACTCCCTACACATGGTTTCATCAAACACGAGATGGACCACGAGAGATGCGGAGTTGAATTGTTCAGCAAATCAACCGAACAATGGGGGCACACAAAGAGACATTCGAGCGACCCGAGTGTGGTGATGATGGCACCGGTAGGCATCCGAACTTTCAATTGATCCGCCGCACGTGGCCAACCGGTCAACATATAGTAACACACCATCATAAATTCCTGCGCGAACTCGAGATGCGTAAGTAGCTAGTGCTAGAGTTCTTTCTCAGACAACTTGCCCGAGGATGTGAATCTAAGCCTTTGAACAAAAGGGACCCACACTCTCTTCCCTTTCTAGCTTTCTTAACCAGTCGCAAATACGTGCCATCAGGGGCTACACTTTATTCTGGGAGAAGGATGTCCGTTTCGTACCTATGCAACGTTATAGCACCTGAAATCCCATCCGAGGAGCATTTAAGGGAAGGGACAGCCGGATGACAAAACGCTTGTCGTCCATGTACCATATTCATGGTAGCAATAGATATCCTTGTTCCTTGCGGTCCGGAAATGCGGTAATCTTGATTCCTAAGCAAAGGGCCCACATCAAAAGCACCCCACCGCAATGAGACTGACGAATGGAAAAGCGCCATGATGGCCAGACTACCGGGCTCCTACAGGAAAATTACTTTCTAGATTACGTGCCCCGGCTTCACACGGAAAACAAGCAGGTGAGGAGGAAGAAGGCGCTCGAGAGAAAGCATATTGCATAATAGGCACAAGAATGTCACAGCCAAAGCTGTAACAACATTTTAATGTCTTTTCTCTTTTGCCGCTTCCTTCTTTTCATTTGCAGCGCAAGATATCTAGTCTAAGCACTCCCACCGCCCGGAAATTCTTTCCAAATTTCGTGCGAGATAAAAGGATATTCTCCGAACGAGACTCTTGGGGCAATTTGTCAGAGTATTATAGGTGGAAGCAAATGATTTCCAGTCCGATCAACGATATAGCCGAGAGTAAGAGAAAAACGAATCTCGATCAACACTTGGTGCGTGGTTGAGTGGCGAAAACTCGTCCCAGAGATGGGCAGTGCGTCATCCCATTGGGCTTCGGGACAAATCGTGCACGAGCACTCCCTACACATGGTTTCATCAAACACGAGATGGACCACGAGAGATGCGGAGTTGAATTGTTCAGCAAATCAACCGAACAATGGGGGCACACAAAGAGACATTCGAGCGACCCGAGTGTGGTGATGATGGCACCGGTAGGCATCCGAACTTTCAATTGATCCGCCGCACGTGGCCAACCGGTCAACATATAGTAACACACCATCATAAATTCCTGCGCGAACTCGAGATGCGTAAGTAGCTAGTGCTAGAGTTCTTTCTCAGACAACTTGCCCGAGGATGTGAATCTAAGCCTTTGAACAAAAGGGACCCACACTCTCTTCCCTTTCTAGCTTTCTTAACCAGTCGCAAATACGTGCCATCAGGGGCTACACTTTATTCTGGGAGAAGGATGTCCGTTTCGTACCTATGCAACGTTATAGCACCTGAAATCCCATCCGAGGAGCATTTAAGGGAAGGGACAGCCGGATGACAAAACGCTTGTCGTCCATGTACCATATTCATGGTAGCAATAGATATCCTTGTTCCTTGCGGTCCGGAAATGCGGTAATCTTGATTCCTAAGCAAAGGGCCCACATCAAAAGCACCCCACCGCAATGAGACTGACGAATGGAAAAGCGCCATGATGGCCAGACTACCGGGCTCCTACAGGAAAATTACTTTCTAGATTACGTGCCCCGGCTTCACACGGAAAACAAGCAGGTGAGGAGGAAGAAGGCGCTCGAGAGAAAGCATATTGCATAATAGGCACAAGAATGTCACAGCCAAAGCTGTAACAACATTTTAATGTCTTTTCTCTTTTGCCGCTTCCTTCTTTTCATTTGCAGCGCAAGATATCTAGTCTAAGCACTCCCACCGCCCGGAAATTCTTTCCAAATTTCGTGCGAGATAAAAGGATATTCTCCGAACGAGACTCTTGGGGCAATTTGTCAGAGTATTATAGGTGGAAGCAAATGATTTCCAGTCCGATCAACGATATAGCCGAGAGTAAGAGAAAAACGAATCTCGATCAACACTTGGTGCGTGGTTGAGTGGCGAAAACTCGTCCCAGAGATGGGCAGTGCGTCATCCCATTGGGCTTCGGGACAAATCGTGCACGAGCACTCCCTACACATGGTTTCATCAAACACGAGATGGACCACGAGAGATGCGGAGTTGAATTGTTCAGCAAATCAACCGAACAATGGGGGCACACAAAGAGACATTCGAGCGACCCGAGTGTGGTGATGATGGCACCGGTAGGCATCCGAACTTTCAATTGATCCGCCGCACGTGGCCAACCGGTCAACATATAGTAACACACCATCATAAATTCCTGCGCGAACTCGAGATGCGTAAGTAGCTAGTGCTAGAGTTCTTTCTCAGACAACTTGCCCGAGGATGTGAATCTAAGCCTTTGAACAAAAGGGACCCACACTCTCTTCCCTTTCTAGCTTTCTTAACCAGTCGCAAATACGTGCCATCAGGGGCTACACTTTATTCTGGGAGAAGGATGTCCGTTTCGTACCTATGCAACGTTATAGCACCTGAAATCCCATCCGAGGAGCATTTAAGGGAAGGGACAGCCGGATGACAAAACGCTTGTCGTCCATGTACCATATTCATGGTAGCAATAGATATCCTTGTTCCTTGCGGTCCGGAAATGCGGTAATCTTGATTCCTAAGCAAAGGGCCCACATCAAAAGCACCCCTACGCAATGAGACTGACGAATGGAAAAGCGCCATGATGGCCAGACTACCGGGCTCCTACAGGAAAATTACTTTCTAGATTACGTGCCCCGGCTTCACACGGAAAACAAGCAGGTGAGGAGGAAGAAGGCGCTCGAGAGAAAGCATATTGCATAATAGGCACAAGAATGTCACAGCCAAAGCTGTAACAACATTTTAATGTCTTTTCTCTTTTGCCGCTTCCTTCTTTTCATTTGCAGCGCAAGATATCTAGTCTAAGCACTCCCACCGCCCGGAAATTCTTTCCAAATTTCGTGCGAGATAAAAGGATATTCTCCGAACGAGACTCTTGGGGCAATTTGTCAGAGTATTATAGGTGGAAGCAAATGATTTCCAGTCCGATCAACGATATAGCCGAGAGTAAGAGAAAAACGAATCTCGATCAACACTTGGTGCGTGGTTGAGTGGCGAAAACTCGTCCCAGAGATGGGCAGTGCGTCATCCCATTGGGCTTCGGGACAAATCGTGCACGAGCACTCCCTACACATGGTTTCATCAAACACGAGATGGACCACGAGAGATGCGGAGTTGAACTGTTCAGCAAATCAACCGAACAATGGGGGCACACAAAGAGACATTCGAGCGACCCGAGTGTGGTGATGATGGCACCGGTAGGCATCCGAACTTTCAATTGATCCGCCGCACGTGGCCAACCGGTCAACATATAGTAACACACCATCATAAATTCCTGCGCGAACTCGAGATGCGTAAGTAGCTAGTGCTAGAGTTCTTTCTCAGACAACTTGCCCGAGGATGTGAATCTAAGCCTTTGAACAAAAGGGACCCACACTCTCTTCCCTTTCTAGCTTTCTTAACCAGTCGCAAATACGTGCCATCAGGGGCTACACTTTATTCTGGGAGAAGGATGTCCGTTTCGTACCTATGCAATGTTATAGCACCTGAAATCCCATCCGAGGAGCATTTAAGGGAAGGGACAGCCGGATGACAAAACGCTTGTCGTCCATGTACCATATTCATGGTAGCAATAGATATCCTTGTTCCTTGCGGTCCGGAAATGCGGTAATCTTGATTCCTAAGCAAAGGGCCCACATCAAAAGCACCCCTACGCAATGAGACTGGCGAATGGAAAAGCGCCATGATGGCCAGACTACCGGGCTCCTACAGGAAAATTACGTTCTAGATTACGTGCCCCGGCTTCACACGGAAAACAAGCAGGTGAGGAGGAAGAAGGCGCTCGAGAGAAAGCATATTGCATAATAGGCACAAGAATGTCACAGCCAAAGCTGTAACAACATTTTAATGTCTTTTCTCTTTTGCCGCTTCCTTCTTTTCATTTGCAGCGCAAGATATCTAGTCTAAGCACTCCCACCGCCCGGAAATTCTTTCCAAATTTCGTGCGAGATAAAAGGATATTCTCCGAACGAGACTCTTGGGGCAATTTGTCAGAGTATTATAGGTGGAAGCAAATGATTTCCAGTCCGATCAACGATATAGCCGAGAGTAAGAGAAAAACGAATCTCGATCAACACTTGGTGCGTGGTTGAGTGGCGAAAACTCGTCCCAGAGATGGGCAGTGCGTCATCCCATTGGGCTTCGGGACAAATCGTGCACGAGCACTCCCTACACATGGTTTCATCAAACACGAGATGGACCACGAGAGATGCGGAGTTGAACTGTTCAGCAAATCAACCGAACAATGGGGGCACACAAAGAGACATTCGAGCGACCCGAGTGTGGTGATGATGGCACCGGTAGGCATCCGAACTTTCAATTGATCCGCCGCACGTGGCCAACCGGTCAACATATAGTAACACACCATCATAAATTCCTGCGCGAACTCGAGATGCGTAAGTAGCTAGTGCTAGAGTTCTTTCTCAGACAACTTGCCCGAGGATGTGAATCTAAGCCTTTGAACAAAAGGGACCCACACTCTCTTCCCTTTCTAGCTTTCTTAACCAGTCGCAAATACGTGCCATCAGGGGCTACACTTTATTCTGGGAGAAGGATGTCCGTTTCGTACCTATGCAATGTTATAGCACCTGAAATCCCATCCGAGGAGCATTTAAGGGAAGGGACAGCCGGATGACAAAAAGCTTGTCGTCCATGTACCATATTCATGGTAGCAATAGATATCCTTGTTCCTTGCGGTCCGGAAATGCGGTAATCTTGATTCCTAAGCAAAGGGCCCACATCAAAAGCACCCCTACGCAATGAGACTGGCGAATGGAAAAGCGCCATGATGGCCAGACTACCGGGCTCCTACAGGAAAATTACGTTCTAGATTACGTGCCCCGGCTTCACACGGAAAACAAGCAGGTGAGGAGGAAGAAGGCGCTCGAGAGAAAGCATATTGCATAATAGGCACAAGAATGTCACAGCCAAAGCTGTAACAACATTTTAATGTCTTTTCTCTTTTGCCGCTTCCTTCTTTTCATTTGCAGCGCAAGATATCTAGTCTAAGCACTCCCACCGCCCGGAAATTCTTTCCAAATTTCGTGCGAGATAAAAGGATATTCTCCGAACGAGACTCTTGGGGCAATTTGTCAGAGTATTATAGGTGGAAGCAAATGATTTCCAGTCCGATCAACGATATAGCCGAGAGTAAGAGAAAAACGAATCTCGATCAACACTTGGTGCGTGGTTGAGTGGCGAAAACTCGTCCCAGAGATGGGCAGTGCGTCATCCCATTGGGCTTCGGGACAAATCGTGCACGAGCACTCCCTACACATGGTTTCATCAAACACGAGATGGACCACGAGAGATGCGGAGTTGAACTGTTCAGCAAATCAACCGAACAATGGGGGCACACAAAGAGACATTCGAGCGACCCGAGTGTGGTGATGATGGCACCGGTAGGCATCCGAACTTTCAATTGATCCGCCGCACGTGGCCAACCGGTCAACATATAGTAACACACCATCATAAATTCCTGCGCGAACTCGAGATGCGTAAGTAGCTAGTGCTAGAGTTCTTTCTCAGACAACTTGCCCGAGGATGTGAATCTAAGCCTTTGAACAAAAGGGACCCACACTCTCTTCCCTTTCTAGCTTTCTTAACCAGTCGCAAATACGTGCCATCAGGGGCTACACTTTATTCTGGGAGAAGGATGTCCGTTTCGTACCTATGCAATGTTATAGCACCTGAAATCCCATCCGAGGAGCATTTAAGGGAAGGGACAGCCGGATGACAAAAAGCTTGTCGTCCATGTACCATATTCATGGTAGCAATAGATATCCTTGTTCCTTGCGGTCCGGAAATGCGGTAATCTTGATTCCTAAGCAAAGGGCCCACATCAAAAGCACCCCTACGCAATGAGACTGGCGAATGGAAAAGCGCCATGATGGCCAGACTACCGGGCTCCTACAGGAAAATTACGTTCTAGATTACGTGCCCCGGCTTCACACGGAAAACAAGCAGGTGAGGAGGAAGAAGGCGCTCGAGAGAAAGCATATTGCATAATAGGCACAAGAATGTCACAGCCAAAGCTGTAACAACATTTTAATGTCTTTTCTCTTTTGCCGCTTCCTTCTTTTCATTTGCAGCGCAAGATATCTAGTCTAAGCACTCCCACCGCCCGGAAATTCTTTCCAAATTTCGTGCGAGATAAAAGGATATTCTCCGAACGAGACTCTTGGGGCAATTTGTCAGAGTATTATAGGTGGAAGCAAATGATTTCCAGTCCGATCAACGATATAGCCGAGAGTAAGAGAAAAACGAATCTCGATCAACACTTGGTGCGTGGTTGAGTGGCGAAAACTCGTCCCAGAGATGGGCAGTGCGTCATCCCATTGGGCTTCGGGACAAATCGTGCACGAGCACTCCCTACACATGGTTTCATCAAACACGAGATGGACCACGAGAGATGCGGAGTTGAACTGTTCAGCAAATCAACCGAACAATGGGGGCACACAAAGAGACATTCGAGCGACCCGAGTGTGGTGATGATGGCACCGGTAGGCATCCGAACTTTCAATTGATCCGCCGCACGTGGCCAACCGGTCAACATATAGTAACACACCATCATAAATTCCTGCGCGAACTCGAGATGCGTAAGTAGCTAGTGCTAGAGTTCTTTCTCAGACAACTTGCCCGAGGATGTGAATCTAAGCCTTTGAACAAAAGGGACCCACACTCTCTTCCCTTTCTAGCTTTCTTAACCAGTCGCAAATACGTGCCATCAGGGGCTACACTTTATTCTGGGAGAAGGATGTCCGTTTCGTACCTATGCAATGTTATAGCACCTGAAATCCCATCCGAGGAGCATTTAAGGGAAGGGACAGCCGGATGACAAAAAGCTTGTCGTCCATGTACCATATTCATGGTAGCAATAGATATCCTTGTTCCTTGCGGTCCGGAAATGCGGTAATCTTGATTCCTAAGCAAAGGGCCCACATCAAAAGCACCCCTACGCAATGAGACTGGCGAATGGAAAAGCGCCATGATGGCCAGACTACCGGGCTCCTACAGGAAAATTACGTTCTAGATTACGTGCCCCGGCTTCACACGGAAAACAAGCAGGTGAGGAGGAAGAAGGCGCTCGAGAGAAAGCATATTGCATAATAGGCACAAGAATGTCACAGCCAAAGCTGTAACAACATTTTAATGTCTTTTCTCTTTTGCCGCTTCCTTCTTTTCATTTGCAGCGCAAGATATCTAGTCTAAGCACTCCCACCGCCCGGAAATTCTTTCCAAATTTCGTGCGAGATAAAAGGATATTCTCCGAACGAGACTCTTGGGGCAATTTGTCAGAGTATTATAGGTGGAAGCAAATGATTTCCAGTCCGATCAACGATATAGCCGAGAGTAAGAGAAAAACGAATCTCGATCAACACTTGGTGCGTGGTTGAGTGGCGAAAACTCGTCCCAGAGATGGGCAGTGCGTCATCCCATTGGGCTTCGGGACAAATCGTGCACGAGCACTCCCTACACATGGTTTCATCAAACACGAGATGGACCACGAGAGATGCGGAGTTGAACTGTTCAGCAAATCAACCGAACAATGGGGGCACACAAAGAGACATTCGAGCGACCCGAGTGTGGTGATGATGGCACCGGTAGGCATCCGAACTTTCAATTGATCCGCCGCACGTGGCCAACCGGTCAACATATAGTAACACACCATCATAAATTCCTGCGCGAACTCGAGATGCGTAAGTAGCTAGTGCTAGAGTTCTTTCTCAGACAACTTGCCCGAGGATGTGAATCTAAGCCTTTGAACAAAAGGGACCCACACTCTCTTCCCTTTCTAGCTTTCTTAACCAGTCGCAAATACGTGCCATCAGGGGCTACACTTTATTCTGGGAGAAGGATGTCCGTTTCGTACCTATGCAATGTTATAGCACCTGAAATCCCATCCGAGGAGCATTTAAGGGAAGGGACAGCCGGATGACAAAAAGCTTGTCGTCCATGTACCATATTCATGGTAGCAATAGATATCCTTGTTCCTTGCGGTCCGGAAATGCGGTAATCTTGATTCCTAAGCAAAGGGCCCACATCAAAAGCACCCCTACGCAATGAGACTGGCGAATGGAAAAGCGCCATGATGGCCAGACTACCGGGCTCCTACAGGAAAATTACGTTCTAGATTACGTGCCCCGGCTTCACACGGAAAACAAGCAGGTGAGGAGGAAGAAGGCGCTCGAGAGAAAGCATATTGCATAATAGGCACAAGAATGTCACAGCCAAAGCTGTAACAACATTTTAATGTCTTTTCTCTTTTGCCGCTTCCTTCTTTTCATTTGCAGCGCAAGATATCTAGTCTAAGCACTCCCACCGCCCGGAAATTCTTTCCAAATTTCGTGCGAGATAAAAGGATATTCTCCGAACGAGACTCTTGGGGCAATTTGTCAGAGTATTATAGGTGGAAGCAAATGATTTCCAGTCCGATCAACGATATAGCCGAGAGTAAGAGAAAAACGAATCTCGATCAACACTTGGTGCGTGGTTGAGTGGCGAAAACTCGTCCCAGAGATGGGCAGTGCGTCATCCCATTGGGCTTCGGGACAAATCGTGCACGAGCACTCCCTACACATGGTTTCATCAAACACGAGATGGACCACGAGAGATGCGGAGTTGAACTGTTCAGCAAATCAACCGAACAATGGGGGCACACAAAGAGACATTCGAGCGACCCGAGTGTGGTGATGATGGCACCGGTAGGCATCCGAACTTTCAATTGATCCGCCGCACGTGGCCAACCGGTCAACATATAGTAACACACCATCATAAATTCCTGCGCGAACTCGAGATGCGTAAGTAGCTAGTGCTAGAGTTCTTTCTCAGACAACTTGCCCGAGGATGTGAATCTAAGCCTTTGAACAAAAGGGACCCACACTCTCTTCCCTTTCTAGCTTTCTTAACCAGTCGCAAATACGTGCCATCAGGGGCTACACTTTATTCTGGGAGAAGGATGTCCGTTTCGTACCTATGCAATGTTATAGCACCTGAAATCCCATCCGAGGAGCATTTAAGGGAAGGGACAGCCGGATGACAAAAAGCTTGTCGTCCATGTACCATATTCATGGTAGCAATAGATATCCTTGTTCCTTGCGGTCCGGAAATGCGGTAATCTTGATTCCTAAGCAAAGGGCCCACATCAAAAGCACCCCTACGCAATGAGACTGGCGAATGGAAAAGCGCCATGATGGCCAGACTACCGGGCTCCTACAGGAAAATTACGTTCTAGATTACGTGCCCCGGCTTCACACGGAAAACAAGCAGTTGAGGAGGAAGAAGGCGCTCGAGAGAAAGCATATTGCATAATAGGCACAAGAATGTCACAGCCAAAGCTGTAACAACATTTTAATGTCTTTTCTCTTTTGCCGCTTCCTTCTTTTCATTTGCAGCGCAAGATATCTAGTCTAAGCACTCCCACCGCCCGGAAATTCTTTCCAAATTTCGTGCGAGATAAAAGGATATTCTCCGAACGAGACTCTTGGGGCAATTTGTCAGAGTATTATAGGTGGAAGCAAATGATTTCCAGTCCGATCAACGATATAGCCGAGAGTAAGAGAAAAACGAATCTCGATCAACACTTGGTGCGTGGTTGAGTGGCGAAAACTCGTCCCAGAGATGGGCAGTGCGTCATCCCATTGGGCTTCGGGACAAATCGTGCACGAGCACTCCCTACACATGGTTTCATCAAACACGAGATGGACCACGAGAGATGCGGAGTTGAACTGTTCAGCAAATCAACCGAACAATGGGGGCACACAAAGAGACATTCGAGCGACCCGAGTGTGGTGATGATGGCACCGGTAGGCATCCGAACTTTCAATTGATCCGCCGCACGTGGCCAACCGGTCAACATATAGTAACACACCATCATAAATTCCTGCGCGAACTCGAGATGCGTAAGTAGCTAGTGCTAGAGTTCTTTCTCAGACAACTTGCCCGAGGATGTGAATCTAAGCCTTTGAACAAAAGGGACCCACACTCTCTTCCCTTTCTAGCTTTCTTAACCAGTCGCAAATACGTGCCATCAGGGGCTACACTTTATTCTGGGAGAAGGATGTCCGTTTCGTACCTATGCAATGTTATAGCACCTGAAATCCCATCCGAGGAGCATTTAAGGGAAGGGACAGCCGGATGACAAAAAGCTTGTCGTCCATGTACCATATTCATGGTAGCAATAGATATCCTTGTTCCTTGCGGTCCGGAAATGCGGTAATCTTGATTCCTAAGCAAAGGGCCCACATCAAAAGCACCCCTACGCAATGAGACTGGCGAATGGAAAAGCGCCATGATGGCCAGACTACCGGGCTCCTACAGGAAAATTACGTTCTAGATTACGTGCCCCGGCTTCACACGGAAAACAAGCAGGTGAGGAGGAAGAAGGCGCTCGAGAGAAAGCATATTGCATAATAGGCACAAGAATGTCACAGCCAAAGCTGTAACAACATTTTAATGTCTTTTCTCTTTTGCCGCTTCCTTCTTTTCATTTGCAGCGCAAGATATCTATTCTAAGCACTCCCACCGCCCGGAAATTCTTTCCAAATTTCGTGCGAGATAAAAGGATATTCTCCGAACGAGACTCTTGGGGCAATTTGTCAGAGTATTATAGGTGGAAGCAAATGATTTCCAGTCCGATCAACGATATAGCCGAGAGTAAGAGAAAAACGAATCTCGATCAACACTTGGTGCGTGGTTGAGTGGCGAAAACTCGTCCCAGAGATGGGCAGTGCGTCATCCCATTGGGCTTCGGGACAAATCGTGCACGAGCACTCCCTACACATGGTTTCATCAAACACGAGATGGACCACGAGAGATGCGGAGTTGAACTGTTCAGCAAATCAACCGAACAATGGGGGCACACAAAGAGACATTCGAGCGACCCGAGTGTGGTGATGATGGCACCGGTAGGCATCCGAACTTTCAATTGATCCGCCGCACGTGGCCAACCGGTCAACATATAGTAACACACCATCATAAATTCCTGCGCGAACTCGAGATGCGTAAGTAGCTAGTGCTAGAGTTCTTTCTCAGACAACTTGCCCGAGGATGTGAATCTAAGCCTTTGAACAAAAGGGACCCACACTCTCTTCCCTTTCTAGCTTTCTTAACCAGTCGCAAATACGTGCCATCAGGGGCTACACTTTATTCTGGGAGAAGGATGTCCGTTTCGTACCTATGCAATGTTATAGCACCTGAAATCCCATCCGAGGAGCATTTAAGGGAAGGGACAGCCGGATGACAAAAAGCTTGTCGTCCATGTACCATATTCATGGTAGCAATAGATATCCTTGTTCCTTGCGGTCCGGAAATGCGGTAATCTTGATTCCTAAGCAAAGGGCCCACATCAAAAGCACCCCTACGCAATGAGACTGGCGAATGGAAAAGCGCCATGATGGCCAGACTACCGGGCTCCTACAGGAAAATTACGTTCTAGATTACGTGCCCCGGCTTCACACGGAAAACAAGCAGGTGAGGAGGAAGAAGGCGCTCGAGAGAAAGCATATTGCATAATAGGCACAAGAATGTCACAGCCAAAGCTGTAACAACATTTTAATGTCTTTTCTCTTTTGCCGCTTCCTTCTTTTCATTTGCAGCGCAAGATATCTATTCTAAGCACTCCCACCGCCCGGAAATTCTTTCCAAATTTCGTGCGAGATAAAAGGATATTCTCCGAACGAGACTCTTGGGGCAATTTGTCAGAGTATTATAGGTGGAAGCAAATGATTTCCAGTCCGATCAACGATATAGCCGAGAGTAAGAGAAAAACGAATCTCGATCAACACTTGGTGCGTGGTTGAGTGGCGAAAACTCGTCCCAGAGATGGGCAGTGCGTCATCCCATTGGGCTTCGGGACAAATCGTGCACGAGCACTCCCTACACATGGTTTCATCAAACACGAGATGGACCACGAGAGATGCGGAGTTGAACTGTTCAGCAAATCAACCGAACAATGGGGGCACACAAAGAGACATTCGAGCGACCCGAGTGTGGTGATGATGGCACCGGTAGGCATCCGAACTTTCAATTGATCCGCCGCACGTGGCCAACCGGTCAACATATAGTAACACACCATCATAAATTCCTGCGCGAACTCGAGATGCGTAAGTAGCTAGTGCTAGAGTTCTTTCTCAGACAACTTGCCCGAGGATGTGAATCTAAGCCTTTGAACAAAAGGGACCCACACTCTCTTCCCTTTCTAGCTTTCTTAACCAGTCGCAAATACGTGCCATCAGGGGCTACACTTTATTCTGGGAGAAGGATGTCCGTTTCGTACCTATGCAATGTTATAGCACCTGAAATCCCATCCGAGGAGCATTTAAGGGAAGGGACAGCCGGATGACAAAAAGCTTGTCGTCCATGTACCATATTCATGGTAGCAATAGATATCCTTGTTCCTTGCGGTCCGGAAATGCGGTAATCTTGATTCCTAAGCAAAGGGCCCACATCAAAAGCACCCCTACGCAATGAGACTGGCGAATGGAAAAGCGCCATGATGGCCAGACTACCGGGCTCCTACAGGAAAATTACGTTCTAGATTACGTGCCCCGGCTTCACACGGAAAACAAGCAGGTGAGGAGGAAGAAGGCGCTCGAGAGAAAGCATATTGCATAATAGGCACAAGAATGTCACAGCCAAAGCTGTAACAACATTTTAATGTCTTTTCTCTTTTGCCGCTTCCTTCTTTTCATTTGCAGCGCAAGATATCTATTCTAAGCACTCCCACCGCCCGGAAATTCTTTCCAAATTTCGTGCGAGATAAAAGGATATTCTCCGAACGAGACTCTTGGGGCAATTTGTCAGAGTATTATAGGTGGAAGCAAATGATTTCCAGTCCGATCAACGATATAGCCGAGAGTAAGAGAAAAACGAATCTCGATCAACACTTGGTGCGTGGTTGAGTGGCGAAAACTCGTCCCAGAGATGGGCAGTGCGTCATCCCATTGGGCTTCGGGACAAATCGTGCACGAGCACTCCCTACACATGGTTTCATCAAACACGAGATGGACCACGAGAGATGCGGAGTTGAACTGTTCAGCAAATCAACCGAACAATGGGGGCACACAAAGAGACATTCGAGCGACCCGAGTGTGGTGATGATGGCACCGGTAGGCATCCGAACTTTCAATTGATCCGCCGCACGTGGCCAACCGGTCAACATATAGTAACACACCATCATAAATTCCTGCGCGAACTCGAGATGCGTAAGTAGCTAGTGCTAGAGTTCTTTCTCAGACAACTTGCCCGAGGATGTGAATCTAAGCCTTTGAACAAAAGGGACCCACACTCTCTTCCCTTTCTAGCTTTCTTAACCAGTCGCAAATACGTGCCATCAGGGGCTACACTTTATTCTGGGAGAAGGATGTCCGTTTCGTACCTATGCAATGTTATAGCACCTGAAATCCCATCCGAGGAGCATTTAAGGGAAGGGACAGCCGGATGACAAAAAGCTTGTCGTCCATGTACCATATTCATGGTAGCAATAGATATCCTTGTTCCTTGCGGTCCGGAAATGCGGTAATCTTGATTCCTAAGCAAAGGGCCCACATCAAAAGCACCCCTACGCAATGAGACTGGCGAATGGAAAAGCGCCATGATGGCCAGACTACCGGGCTCCTACAGGAAAATTACGTTCTAGATTACGTGCCCCGGCTTCACACGGAAAACAAGCAGGTGAGGAGGAAGAAGGCGCTCGAGAGAAAGCATATTGCATAATAGGCACAAGAATGTCACAGCCAAAGCTGTAACAACATTTTAATGTCTTTTCTCTTTTGCCGCTTCCTTCTTTTCATTTGCAGCGCAAGATATCTATTCTAAGCACTCCCACCGCCCGGAAATTCTTTCCAAATTTCGTGCGAGATAAAAGGATATTCTCCGAACGAGACTCTTGGGGCAATTTGTCAGAGTATTATAGGTGGAAGCAAATGATTTCCAGTCCGATCAACGATATAGCCGAGAGTAAGAGAAAAACGAATCTCGATCAACACTTGGTGCGTGGTTGAGTGGCGAAAACTCGTCCCAGAGATGGGCAGTGCGTCATCCCATTGGGCTTCGGGACAAATCGTGCACGAGCACTCCCTACACATGGTTTCATCAAACACGAGATGGACCACGAGAGATGCGGAGTTGAACTGTTCAGCAAATCAACCGAACAATGGGGGCACACAAAGAGACATTCGAGCGACCCGAGTGTGGTGATGATGGCACCGGTAGGCATCCGAACTTTCAATTGATCCGCCGCACGTGGCCAACCGGTCAACATATAGTAACACACCATCATAAATTCCTGCGCGAACTCGAGATGCGTAAGTAGCTAGTGCTAGAGTTCTTTCTCAGACAACTTGCCCGAGGATGTGAATCTAAGCCTTTGAACAAAAGGGACCCACACTCTCTTCCCTTTCTAGCTTTCTTAACCAGTCGCAAATACGTGCCATCAGGGGCTACACTTTATTCTGGGAGAAGGATGTCCGTTTCGTACCTATGCAATGTTATAGCACCTGAAATCCCATCCGAGGAGCATTTAAGGGAAGGGACAGCCGGATGACAAAAAGCTTGTCGTCCATGTACCATATTCATGGTAGCAATAGATATCCTTGTTCCTTGCGGTCCGGAAATGCGGTAATCTTGATTCCTAAGCAAAGGGCCCACATCAAAAGCACCCCTACGCAATGAGACTGGCGAATGGAAAAGCGCCATGATGGCCAGACTACCGGGCTCCTACAGGAAAATTACGTTCTAGATTACGTGCCCCGGCTTCACACGGAAAACAAGCAGGTGAGGAGGAAGAAGGCGCTCGAGAGAAAGCATATTGCATAATAGGCACAAGAATGTCACAGCCAAAGCTGTAACAACATTTTAATGTCTTTTCTCTTTTGCCGCTTCCTTCTTTTCATTTGCAGCGCAAGATATCTATTCTAAGCACTCCCACCGCCCGGAAATTCTTTCCAAATTTCGTGCGAGATAAAAGGATATTCTCCGAACGAGACTCTTGGGGCAATTTGTCAGAGTATTATAGGTGGAAGCAAATGATTTCCAGTCCGATCAACGATATAGCCGAGAGTAAGAGAAAAACGAATCTCGATCAACACTTGGTGCGTGGTTGAGTGGCGAAAACTCGTCCCAGAGATGGGCAGTGCGTCATCCCATTGGGCTTCGGGACAAATCGTGCACGAGCACTCCCTACACATGGTTTCATCAAACACGAGATGGACCACGAGAGATGCGGAGTTGAACTGTTCAGCAAATCAACCGAACAATGGGGGCACACAAAGAGACATTCGAGCGACCCGAGTGTGGTGATGATGGCACCGGTAGGCATCCGAACTTTCAATTGATCCGCCGCACGTGGCCAACCGGTCAACATATAGTAACACACCATCATAAATTCCTGCGCGAACTCGAGATGCGTAAGTAGCTAGTGCTAGAGTTCTTTCTCAGACAACTTGCCCGAGGATGTGAATCTAAGCCTTTGAACAAAAGGGACCCACACTCTCTTCCCTTTCTAGCTTTCTTAACCAGTCGCAAATACGTGCCATCAGGGGCTACACTTTATTCTGGGAGAAGGATGTCCGTTTCGTACCTATGCAATGTTATAGCACCTGAAATCCCATCCGAGGAGCATTTAAGGGAAGGGACAGCCGGATGACAAAAAGCTTGTCGTCCATGTACCATATTCATGGTAGCAATAGATATCCTTGTTCCTTGCGGTCCGGAAATGCGGTAATCTTGATTCCTAAGCAAAGGGCCCACATCAAAAGCACCCCTACGCAATGAGACTGGCGAATGGAAAAGCGCCATGATGGCCAGACTACCGGGCTCCTACAGGAAAATTACGTTCTAGATTACGTGCCCCGGCTTCACACGGAAAACAAGCAGGTGAGGAGGAAGAAGGCGCTCGAGAGAAAGCATATTGCATAATAGGCACAAGAATGTCACAGCCAAAGCTGTAACAACATTTTAATGTCTTTTCTCTTTTGCCGCTTCCTTCTTTTCATTTGCAGCGCAAGATATCTAGTCTAAGCACTCCCACCGCCCGGAAATTCTTTCCAAATTTCGTGCGAGATAAAAGGATATTCTCCGAACGAGACTCTTGGGGCAATTTGTCAGAGTATTATAGGTGGAAGCAAATGATTTCCAGTCCGATCAACGATATAGCCGAGAGTAAGAGAAAAACGAATCTCGATCAACACTTGGTGCGTGGTTGAGTGGCGAAAACTCGTCCCAGAGATGGGCAGTGCGTCATCCCATTGGGCTTCGGGACAAATCGTGCACGAGCACTCCCTACACATGGTTTCATCAAACACGAGATGGACCACGAGAGATGCGGAGTTGAACTGTTCAGCAAATCAACCGAACAATGGGGGCACACAAAGAGACATTCGAGCGACCCGAGTGTGGTGATGATGGCACCGGTAGGCATCCGAACTTTCAATTGATCCGCCGCACGTGGCCAACCGGTCAACATATAGTAACACACCATCATAAATTCCTGCGCGAACTCGAGATGCGTAAGTAGCTAGTGCTAGAGTTCGTTCTCAGACAACTTGCCCGAGGATGTGAATCTAAGCCTTTGAACAAAAGGGACCCACACTCTCTTCCCTTTCTAGCTTTCTTAACCAGTCGCAAATACGTGCCATCAGGGGCTACACTTTATTCTGGGAGAAGGATGTCCGTTTCGTACCTATGCAATGTTATAGCACCTGAAATCCCATCCGAGGAGCATTTAAGGGAAGGGACAGCCGGATGACAAAAAGCTTGTCGTCCATGTACCATATTCATGGTAGCAATAGATATCCTTGTTCCTTGCGGTCCGGAAATGCGGTAATCTTGATTCCTAAGCAAAGGGCCCACATCAAAAGCACCCCTACGCAATGAGACTGGCGAATGGAAAAGCGCCATGATGGCCAGACTACCGGGCTCCTACAGGAAAATTACGTTCTAGATTACGTGCCCCGGCTTCACACGGAAAACAAGCAGGTGAGGAGGAAGAAGGCGCTCGAGAGAAAGCATATTGCATAATAGGCACAAGAATGTCACAGCCAAAGCTGTAACAACATTTTAATGTCTTTTCTCTTTTGCCGCTTCCTTCTTTTCATTTGCAGCGCAAGATATCTATTCTAAGCACTCCCACCGCCCGGAAATTCTTTCCAAATTTCGTGCGAGATAAAAGGATATTCTCCGAACGAGACTCTTGGGGCAATTTGTCAGAGTATTATAGGTGGAAGCAAATGATTTCCAGTCCGATCAACGATATAGCCGAGAGTAAGAGAAAAACGAATCTCGATCAACACTTGGTGCGTGGTTGAGTGGCGAAAACTCGTCCCAGAGATGGGCAGTGCGTCATCCCATTGGGCTTCGGGACAAATCGTGCACGAGCACTCCCTACACATGGTTTCATCAAACACGAGATGGACCACGAGAGATGCGGAGTTGAACTGTTCAGCAAATCAACCGAACAATGGGGGCACACAAAGAGACATTCGAGCGACCCGAGTGTGGTGATGATGGCACCGGTAGGCATCCGAACTTTCAATTGATCCGCCGCACGTGGCCAACCGGTCAACATATAGTAACACACCATCATAAATTCCTGCGCGAACTCGAGATGCGTAAGTAGCTAGTGCTAGAGTTCGTTCTCAGACAACTTGCCCGAGGATGTGAATCTAAGCCTTTGAACAAAAGGGACCCACACTCTCTTCCCTTTCTAGCTTTCTTAACCAGTCGCAAATACGTGCCATCAGGGGCTACACTTTATTCTGGGAGAAGGATGTCCGTTTCGTACCTATGCAATGTTATAGCACCTGAAATCCCATCCGAGGAGCATTTAAGGGAAGGGACAGCCGGATGACAAAAAGCTTGTCGTCCATGTACCATATTCATGGTAGCAATAGATATCCTTGTTCCTTGCGGTCCGGAAATGCGGTAATCTTGATTCCTAAGCAAAGGGCCCACATCAAAAGCACCCCTACGCAATGAGACTGGCGAATGGAAAAGCGCCATGATGGCCAGACTACCGGGCTCCTACAGGAAAATTACGTTCTAGATTACGTGCCCCGGCTTCACACGGAAAACAAGCAGGTGAGGAGGAAGAAGGCGCTCGAGAGAAAGCATATTGCATAATAGGCACAAGAATGTCACAGCCAAAGCTGTAACAACATTTTAATGTCTTTTCTCTTTTGCCGCTTCCTTCTTTTCATTTGCAGCGCAAGATATCTATTCTAAGCACTCCCACCGCCCGGAAATTCTTTCCAAATTTCGTGCGAGATAAAAGGATATTCTCCGAACGAGACTCTTGGGGCAATTTGTCAGAGTATTATAGGTGGAAGCAAATGATTTCCAGTCCGATCAACGATATAGCCGAGAGTAAGAGAAAAACGAATCTCGATCAACACTTGGTGCGTGGTTGAGTGGCGAAAACTCGTCCCAGAGATGGGCAGTGCGTCATCCCATTGGGCTTCGGGACAAATCGTGCACGAGCACTCCCTACACATGGTTTCATCAAACACGAGATGGACCACGAGAGATGCGGAGTTGAACTGTTCAGCAAATCAACCGAACAATGGGGGCACACAAAGAGACATTCGAGCGACCCGAGTGTGGTGATGATGGCACCGGTAGGCATCCGAACTTTCAATTGATCCGCCGCACGTGGCCAACCGGTCAACATATAGTAACACACCATCATAAATTCCTGCGCGAACTCGAGATGCGTAAGTAGCTAGTGCTAGAGTTCTTTCTCAGACAACTTGCCCGAGGATGTGAATCTAAGCCTTTGAACAAAAGGGACCCACACTCTCTTCCCTTTCTAGCTTTCTTAACCAGTCGCAAATACGTGCCATCAGGGGCTACACTTTATTCTGGGAGAAGGATGTCCGTTTCGTACCTATGCAATGTTATAGCACCTGAAATCCCATCCGAGGAGCATTTAAGGGAAGGGACAGCCGGATGACAAAAAGCTTGTCGTCCATGTACCATATTCATGGTAGCAATAGATATCCTTGTTCCTTGCGGTCCGGAAATGCGGTAATCTTGATTCCTAAGCAAAGGGCCCACATCAAAAGCACCCCTACGCAATGAGACTGGCGAATGGAAAAGCGCCATGATGGCCAGACTACCGGGCTCCTACAGGAAAATTACGTTCTAGATTACGTGCCCCGGCTTCACACGGAAAACAAGCAGGTGAGGAGGAAGAAGGCGCTCGAGAGAAAGCATATTGCATAATAGGCACAAGAATGTCACAGCCAAAGCTGTAACAACATTTTAATGTCTTTTCTCTTTTGCCGCTTCCTTCTTTTCATTTGCAGCGCAAGATATCTAGTCTAAGCACTCCCACCGCCCGGAAATTCTTTCCAAATTTCGTGCGAGATAAAAGGATATTCTCCGAACGAGACTCTTGGGGCAATTTGTCAGAGTATTATAGGTGGAAGCAAATGATTTCCAGTCCGATCAACGATATAGCCGAGAGTAAGAGAAAAACGAATCTCGATCAACACTTGGTGCGTGGTTGAGTGGCGAAAACTCGTCCCAGAGATGGGCAGTGCGTCATCCCATTGGGCTTCGGGACAAATCGTGCACGAGCACTCCCTACACATGGTTTCATCAAACACGAGATGGACCACGAGAGATGCGGAGTTGAACTGTTCAGCAAATCAACCGAACAATGGGGGCACACAAAGAGACATTCGAGCGACCCGAGTGTGGTGATGATGGCACCGGTAGGCATCCGAACTTTCAATTGATCCGCCGCACGTGGCCAACCGGTCAACATATAGTAACACACCATCATAAATTCCTGCGCGAACTCGAGATGCGTAAGTAGCTAGTGCTAGAGTTCTTTCTCAGACAACTTGCCCGAGGATGTGAATCTAAGCCTTTGAACAAAAGGGACCCACACTCTCTTCCCTTTCTAGCTTTCTTAACCAGTCGCAAATACGTGCCATCAGGGGCTACACTTTATTCTGGGAGAAGGATGTCCGTTTCGTACCTATGCAATGTTATAGCACCTGAAATCCCATCCGAGGAGCATTTAAGGGAAGGGACAGCCGGATGACAAAAAGCTTGTCGTCCATGTACCATATTCATGGTAGCAATAGATATCCTTGTTCCTTGCGGTCCGGAAATGCGGTAATCTTGATTCCTAAGCAAAGGGCCCACATCAAAAGCACCCCTACGCAATGAGACTGGCGAATGGAAAAGCGCCATGATGGCCAGACTACCGGGCTCCTACAGGAAAATTACGTTCTAGATTACGTGCCCCGGCTTCACACGGAAAACAAGCAGGTGAGGAGGAAGAAGGCGCTCGAGAGAAAGCATATTGCATAATAGGCACAAGAATGTCACAGCCAAAGCTGTAACAACATTTTAATGTCTTTTCTCTTTTGCCGCTTCCTTCTTTTCATTTGCAGCGCAAGATATCTAGTCTAAGCACTCCCACCGCCCGGAAATTCTTTCCAAATTTCGTGCGAGATAAAAGGATATTCTCCGAACGAGACTCTTGGGGCAATTTGTCAGAGTATTATAGGTGGAAGCAAATGATTTCCAGTCCGATCAACGATATAGCCGAGAGTAAGAGAAAAACGAATCTCGATCAACACTTGGTGCGTGGTTGAGTGGCGAAAACTCGTCCCAGAGATGGGCAGTGCGTCATCCCATTGGGCTTCGGGACAAATCGTGCACGAGCACTCCCTACACATGGTTTCATCAAACACGAGATGGACCACGAGAGATGCGGAGTTGAACTGTTCAGCAAATCAACCGAACAATGGGGGCACACAAAGAGACATTCGAGCGACCCGAGTGTGGTGATGATGGCACCGGTAGGCATCCGAACTTTCAATTGATCCGCCGCACGTGGCCAACCGGTCAACATATAGTAACACACCATCATAAATTCCTGCGCGAACTCGAGATGCGTAAGTAGCTAGTGCTAGAGTTCTTTCTCAGACAACTTGCCCGAGGATGTGAATCTAAGCCTTTGAACAAAAGGGACCCACACTCTCTTCCCTTTCTAGCTTTCTTAACCAGTCGCAAATACGTGCCATCAGGGGCTACACTTTATTCTGGGAGAAGGATGTCCGTTTCGTACCTATGCAATGTTATAGCACCTGAAATCCCATCCGAGGAGCATTTAAGGGAAGGGACAGCCGGATGACAAAAAGCTTGTCGTCCATGTACCATATTCATGGTAGCAATAGATATCCTTGTTCCTTGCGGTCCGGAAATGCGGTAATCTTGATTCCTAAGCAAAGGGCCCACATCAAAAGCACCCCTACGCAATGAGACTGGCGAATGGAAAAGCGCCATGATGGCCAGACTACCGGGCTCCTACAGGAAAATTACGTTCTAGATTACGTGCCCCGGCTTCACACGGAAAACAAGCAGGTGAGGAGGAAGAAGGCGCTCGAGAGAAAGCATATTGCATAATAGGCACAAGAATGTCACAGCCAAAGCTGTAACAACATTTTAATGTCTTTTCTCTTTTGCCGCTTCCTTCTTTTCATTTGCAGCGCAAGATATCTATTCTAAGCACTCCCACCGCCCGGAAATTCTTTCCAAATTTCGTGCGAGATAAAAGGATATTCTCCGAACGAGACTCTTGGGGCAATTTGTCAGAGTATTATAGGTGGAAGCAAATGATTTCCAGTCCGATCAACGATATAGCCGAGAGTAAGAGAAAAACGAATCTCGATCAACACTTGGTGCGTGGTTGAGTGGCGAAAACTCGTCCCAGAGATGGGCAGTGCGTCATCCCATTGGGCTTCGGGACAAATCGTGCACGAGCACTCCCTACACATGGTTTCATCAAACACGAGATGGACCACGAGAGATGCGGAGTTGAACTGTTCAGCAAATCAACCGAACAATGGGGGCACACAAAGAGACATTCGAGCGACCCGAGTGTGGTGATGATGGCACCGGTAGGCATCCGAACTTTCAATTGATCCGCCGCACGTGGCCAACCGGTCAACATATAGTAACACACCATCATAAATTCCTGCGCGAACTCGAGATGCGTAAGTAGCTAGTGCTAGAGTTCTTTCTCAGACAACTTGCCCGAGGATGTGAATCTAAGCCTTTGAACAAAAGGGACCCACACTCTCTTCCCTTTCTAGCTTTCTTAACCAGTCGCAAATACGTGCCATCAGGGGCTACACTTTATTCTGGGAGAAGGATGTCCGTTTCGTACCTATGCAATGTTATAGCACCTGAAATCCCATCCGAGGAGCATTTAAGGGAAGGGACAGCCGGATGACAAAAAGCTTGTCGTCCATGTACCATATTCATGGTAGCAATAGATATCCTTGTTCCTTGCGGTCCGGAAATGCGGTAATCTTGATTCCTAAGCAAAGGGCCCACATCAAAAGCACCCCTACGCAATGAGACTGGCGAATGGAAAAGCGCCATGATGGCCAGACTACCGGGCTCCTACAGGAAAATTACGTTCTAGATTACGTGCCCCGGCTTCACACGGAAAACAAGCAGGTGAGGAGGAAGAAGGCGCTCGAGAGAAAGCATATTGCATAATAGGCACAAGAATGTCACAGCCAAAGCTGTAACAACATTTTAATGTCTTTTCTCTTTTGCCGCTTCCTTCTTTTCATTTGCAGCGCAAGATATCTAGTCTAAGCACTCCCACCGCCCGGAAATTCTTTCCAAATTTCGTGCGAGATAAAAGGATATTCTCCGAACGAGACTCTTGGGGCAATTTGTCAGAGTATTATAGGTGGAAGCAAATGATTTCCAGTCCGATCAACGATATAGCCGAGAGTAAGAGAAAAACGAATCTCGATCAACACTTGGTGCGTGGTTGAGTGGCGAAAACTCGTCCCAGAGATGGGCAGTGCGTCATCCCATTGGGCTTCGGGACAAATCGTGCACGAGCACTCCCTACACATGGTTTCATCAAACACGAGATGGACCACGAGAGATGCGGAGTTGAACTGTTCAGCAAATCAACCGAACAATGGGGGCACACAAAGAGACATTCGAGCGACCCGAGTGTGGTGATGATGGCACCGGTAGGCATCCGAACTTTCAATTGATCCGCCGCACGTGGCCAACCGGTCAACATATAGTAACACACCATCATAAATTCCTGCGCGAACTCGAGATGCGTAAGTAGCTAGTGCTAGAGTTCTTTCTCAGACAACTTGCCCGAGGATGTGAATCTAAGCCTTTGAACAAAAGGGACCCACACTCTCTTCCCTTTCTAGCTTTCTTAACCAGTCGCAAATACGTGCCATCAGGGGCTACACTTTATTCTGGGAGAAGGATGTCCGTTTCGTACCTATGCAATGTTATAGCACCTGAAATCCCATCCGAGGAGCATTTAAGGGAAGGGACAGCCGGATGACAAAAAGCTTGTCGTCCATGTACCATATTCATGGTAGCAATAGATATCCTTGTTCCTTGCGGTCCGGAAATGCGGTAATCTTGATTCCTAAGCAAAGGGCCCACATCAAAAGCACCCCTACGCAATGAGACTGGCGAATGGAAAAGCGCCATGATGGCCAGACTACCGGGCTCCTACAGGAAAATTACGTTCTAGATTACGTGCCCCGGCTTCACACGGAAAACAAGCAGGTGAGGAGGAAGAAGGCGCTCGAGAGAAAGCATATTGCATAATAGGCACAAGAATGTCACAGCCAAAGCTGTAACAACATTTTAATGTCTTTTCTCTTTTGCCGCTTCCTTCTTTTCATTTGCAGCGCAAGATATCTATTCTAAGCACTCCCACCGCCCGGAAATTCTTTCCAAATTTCGTGCGAGATAAAAGGATATTCTCCGAACGAGACTCTTGGGGCAATTTGTCAGAGTATTATAGGTGGAAGCAAATGATTTCCAGTCCGATCAACGATATAGCCGAGAGTAAGAGAAAAACGAATCTCGATCAACACTTGGTGCGTGGTTGAGTGGCGAAAACTCGTCCCAGAGATGGGCAGTGCGTCATCCCATTGGGCTTCGGGACAAATCGTGCACGAGCACTCCCTACACATGGTTTCATCAAACACGAGATGGACCACGAGAGATGCGGAGTTGAACTGTTCAGCAAATCAACCGAACAATGGGGGCACACAAAGAGACATTCGAGCGACCCGAGTGTGGTGATGATGGCACCGGTAGGCATCCGAACTTTCAATTGATCCGCCGCACGTGGCCAACCGGTCAACATATAGTAACACACCATCATAAATTCCTGCGCGAACTCGAGATGCGTAAGTAGCTAGTGCTAGAGTTCGTTCTCAGACAACTTGCCCGAGGATGTGAATCTAAGCCTTTGAACAAAAGGGACCCACACTCTCTTCCCTTTCTAGCTTTCTTAACCAGTCGCAAATACGTGCCATCAGGGGCTACACTTTATTCTGGGAGAAGGATGTCCGTTTCGTACCTATGCAATGTTATAGCACCTGAAATCCCATCCGAGGAGCATTTAAGGGAAGGGACAGCCGGATGACAAAAAGCTTGTCGTCCATGTACCATATTCATGGTAGCAATAGATATCCTTGTTCCTTGCGGTCCGGAAATGCGGTAATCTTGATTCCTAAGCAAAGGGCCCACATCAAAAGCACCCCTACGCAATGAGACTGGCGAATGGAAAAGCGCCATGATGGCCAGACTACCGGGCTCCTACAGGAAAATTACGTTCTAGATTACGTGCCCCGGCTTCACACGGAAAACAAGCAGGTGAGGAGGAAGAAGGCGCTCGAGAGAAAGCATATTGCATAATAGGCACAAGAATGTCACAGCCAAAGCTGTAACAACATTTTAATGTCTTTTCTCTTTTGCCGCTTCCTTCTTTTCATTTGCAGCGCAAGATATCTAGTCTAAGCACTCCCACCGCCCGGAAATTCTTTCCAAATTTCGTGCGAGATAAAAGGATATTCTCCGAACGAGACTCTTGGGGCAATTTGTCAGAGTATTATAGGTGGAAGCAAATGATTTCCAGTCCGATCAACGATATAGCCGAGAGTAAGAGAAAAACGAATCTCGATCAACACTTGGTGCGTGGTTGAGTGGCGAAAACTCGTCCCAGAGATGGGCAGTGCGTCATCCCATTGGGCTTCGGGACAAATCGTGCACGAGCACTCCCTACACATGGTTTCATCAAACACGAGATGGACCACGAGAGATGCGGAGTTGAACTGTTCAGCAAATCAACCGAACAATGGGGGCACACAAAGAGACATTCGAGCGACCCGAGTGTGGTGATGATGGCACCGGTAGGCATCCGAACTTTCAATTGATCCGCCGCACGTGGCCAACCGGTCAACATATAGTAACACACCATCATAAATTCCTGCGCGAACTCGAGATGCGTAAGTAGCTAGTGCTAGAGTTCTTTCTCAGACAACTTGCCCGAGGATGTGAATCTAAGCCTTTGAACAAAAGGGACCCACACTCTCTTCCCTTTCTAGCTTTCTTAACCAGTCGCAAATACGTGCCATCAGGGGCTACACTTTATTCTGGGAGAAGGATGTCCGTTTCGTACCTATGCAATGTTATAGCACCTGAAATCCCATCCGAGGAGCATTTAAGGGAAGGGACAGCCGGATGACAAAAAGCTTGTCGTCCATGTACCATATTCATGGTAGCAATAGATATCCTTGTTCCTTGCGGTCCGGAAATGCGGTAATCTTGATTCCTAAGCAAAGGGCCCACATCAAAAGCACCCCTACGCAATGAGACTGGCGAATGGAAAAGCGCCATGATGGCCAGACTACCGGGCTCCTACAGGAAAATTACGTTCTAGATTACGTGCCCCGGCTTCACACGGAAAACAAGCAGGTGAGGAGGAAGAAGGCGCTCGAGAGAAAGCATATTGCATAATAGGCACAAGAATGTCACAGCCAAAGCTGTAACAACATTTTAATGTCTTTTCTCTTTTGCCGCTTCCTTCTTTTCATTTGCAGCGCAAGATATCTAGTCTAAGCACTCCCACCGCCCGGAAATTCTTTCCAAATTTCGTGCGAGATAAAAGGATATTCTCCGAACGAGACTCTTGGGGCAATTTGTCAGAGTATTATAGGTGGAAGCAAATGATTTCCAGTCCGATCAACGATATAGCCGAGAGTAAGAGAAAAACGAATCTCGATCAACACTTGGTGCGTGGTTGAGTGGCGAAAACTCGTCCCAGAGATGGGCAGTGCGTCATCCCATTGGGCTTCGGGACAAATCGTGCACGAGCACTCCCTACACATGGTTTCATCAAACACGAGATGGACCACGAGAGATGCGGAGTTGAACTGTTCAGCAAATCAACCGAACAATGGGGGCACACAAAGAGACATTCGAGCGACCCGAGTGTGGTGATGATGGCACCGGTAGGCATCCGAACTTTCAATTGATCCGCCGCACGTGGCCAACCGGTCAACATATAGTAACACACCATCATAAATTCCTGCGCGAACTCGAGATGCGTAAGTAGCTAGTGCTAGAGTTCTTTCTCAGACAACTTGCCCGAGGATGTGAATCTAAGCCTTTGAACAAAAGGGACCCACACTCTCTTCCCTTTCTAGCTTTCTTAACCAGTCGCAAATACGTGCCATCAGGGGCTACACTTTATTCTGGGAGAAGGATGTCCGTTTCGTACCTATGCAATGTTATAGCACCTGAAATCCCATCCGAGGAGCATTTAAGGGAAGGGACAGCCGGATGACAAAAAGCTTGTCGTCCATGTACCATATTCATGGTAGCAATAGATATCCTTGTTCCTTGCGGTCCGGAAATGCGGTAATCTTGATTCCTAAGCAAAGGGCCCACATCAAAAGCACCCCTACGCAATGAGACTGGCGAATGGAAAAGCGCCATGATGGCCAGACTACCGGGCTCCTACAGGAAAATTACGTTCTAGATTACGTGCCCCGGCTTCACACGGAAAACAAGCAGGTGAGGAGGAAGAAGGCGCTCGAGAGAAAGCATATTGCATAATAGGCACAAGAATGTCACAGCCAAAGCTGTAACAACATTTTAATGTCTTTTCTCTTTTGCCGCTTCCTTCTTTTCATTTGCAGCGCAAGATATCTATTCTAAGCACTCCCACCGCCCGGAAATTCTTTCCAAATTTCGTGCGAGATAAAAGGATATTCTCCGAACGAGACTCTTGGGGCAATTTGTCAGAGTATTATAGGTGGAAGCAAATGATTTCCAGTCCGATCAACGATATAGCCGAGAGTAAGAGAAAAACGAATCTCGATCAACACTTGGTGCGTGGTTGAGTGGCGAAAACTCGTCCCAGAGATGGGCAGTGCGTCATCCCATTGGGCTTCGGGACAAATCGTGCACGAGCACTCCCTACACATGGTTTCATCAAACACGAGATGGACCACGAGAGATGCGGAGTTGAACTGTTCAGCAAATCAACCGAACAATGGGGGCACACAAAGAGACATTCGAGCGACCCGAGTGTGGTGATGATGGCACCGGTAGGCATCCGAACTTTCAATTGATCCGCCGCACGTGGCCAACCGGTCAACATATAGTAACACACCATCATAAATTCCTGCGCGAACTCGAGATGCGTAAGTAGCTAGTGCTAGAGTTCTTTCTCAGACAACTTGCCCGAGGATGTGAATCTAAGCCTTTGAACAAAAGGGACCCACACTCTCTTCCCTTTCTAGCTTTCTTAACCAGTCGCAAATACGTGCCATCAGGGGCTACACTTTATTCTGGGAGAAGGATGTCCGTTTCGTACCTATGCAATGTTATAGCACCTGAAATCCCATCCGAGGAGCATTTAAGGGAAGGGACAGCCGGATGACAAAAAGCTTGTCGTCCATGTACCATATTCATGGTAGCAATAGATATCCTTGTTCCTTGCGGTCCGGAAATGCGGTAATCTTGATTCCTAAGCAAAGGGCCCACATCAAAAGCACCCCTACGCAATGAGACTGGCGAATGGAAAAGCGCCATGATGGCCAGACTACCGGGCTCCTACAGGAAAATTACGTTCTAGATTACGTGCCCCGGCTTCACACGGAAAACAAGCAGGTGAGGAGGAAGAAGGCGCTCGAGAGAAAGCATATTGCATAATAGGCACAAGAATGTCACAGCCAAAGCTGTAACAACATTTTAATGTCTTTTCTCTTTTGCCGCTTCCTTCTTTTCATTTGCAGCGCAAGATATCTAGTCTAAGCACTCCCACCGCCCGGAAATTCTTTCCAAATTTCGTGCGAGATAAAAGGATATTCTCCGAACGAGACTCTTGGGGCAATTTGTCAGAGTATTATAGGTGGAAGCAAATGATTTCCAGTCCGATCAACGATATAGCCGAGAGTAAGAGAAAAACGAATCTCGATCAACACTTGGTGCGTGGTTGAGTGGCGAAAACTCGTCCCAGAGATGGGCAGTGCGTCATCCCATTGGGCTTCGGGACAAATCGTGCACGAGCACTCCCTACACATGGTTTCATCAAACACGAGATGGACCACGAGAGATGCGGAGTTGAACTGTTCAGCAAATCAACCGAACAATGGGGGCACACAAAGAGACATTCGAGCGACCCGAGTGTGGTGATGATGGCACCGGTAGGCATCCGAACTTTCAATTGATCCGCCGCACGTGGCCAACCGGTCAACATATAGTAACACACCATCATAAATTCCTGCGCGAACTCGAGATGCGTAAGTAGCTAGTGCTAGAGTTCTTTCTCAGACAACTTGCCCGAGGATGTGAATCTAAGCCTTTGAACAAAAGGGACCCACACTCTCTTCCCTTTCTAGCTTTCTTAACCAGTCGCAAATACGTGCCATCAGGGGCTACACTTTATTCTGGGAGAAGGATGTCCGTTTCGTACCTATGCAATGTTATAGCACCTGAAATCCCATCCGAGGAGCATTTAAGGGAAGGGACAGCCGGATGACAAAAAGCTTGTCGTCCATGTACCATATTCATGGTAGCAATAGATATCCTTGTTCCTTGCGGTCCGGAAATGCGGTAATCTTGATTCCTAAGCAAAGGGCCCACATCAAAAGCACCCCTACGCAATGAGACTGGCGAATGGAAAAGCGCCATGATGGCCAGACTACCGGGCTCCTACAGGAAAATTACGTTCTAGATTACGTGCCCCGGCTTCACACGGAAAACAAGCAGGTGAGGAGGAAGAAGGCGCTCGAGAGAAAGCATATTGCATAATAGGCACAAGAATGTCACAGCCAAAGCTGTAACAACATTTTAATGTCTTTTCTCTTTTGCCGCTTCCTTCTTTTCATTTGCAGCGCAAGATATCTATTCTAAGCACTCCCACCGCCCGGAAATTCTTTCCAAATTTCGTGCGAGATAAAAGGATATTCTCCGAACGAGACTCTTGGGGCAATTTGTCAGAGTATTATAGGTGGAAGCAAATGATTTCCAGTCCGATCAACGATATAGCCGAGAGTAAGAGAAAAACGAATCTCGATCAACACTTGGTGCGTGGTTGAGTGGCGAAAACTCGTCCCAGAGATGGGCAGTGCGTCATCCCATTGGGCTTCGGGACAAATCGTGCACGAGCACTCCCTACACATGGTTTCATCAAACACGAGATGGACCACGAGAGATGCGGAGTTGAACTGTTCAGCAAATCAACCGAACAATGGGGGCACACAAAGAGACATTCGAGCGACCCGAGTGTGGTGATGATGGCACCGGTAGGCATCCGAACTTTCAATTGATCCGCCGCACGTGGCCAACCGGTCAACATATAGTAACACACCATCATAAATTCCTGCGCGAACTCGAGATGCGTAAGTAGCTAGTGCTAGAGTTCTTTCTCAGACAACTTGCCCGAGGATGTGAATCTAAGCCTTTGAACAAAAGGGACCCACACTCTCTTCCCTTTCTAGCTTTCTTAACCAGTCGCAAATACGTGCCATCAGGGGCTACACTTTATTCTGGGAGAAGGATGTCCGTTTCGTACCTATGCAATGTTATAGCACCTGAAATCCCATCCGAGGAGCATTTAAGGGAAGGGACAGCCGGATGACAAAAAGCTTGTCGTCCATGTACCATATTCATGGTAGCAATAGATATCCTTGTTCCTTGCGGTCCGGAAATGCGGTAATCTTGATTCCTAAGCAAAGGGCCCACATCAAAAGCACCCCTACGCAATGAGACTGGCGAATGGAAAAGCGCCATGATGGCCAGACTACCGGGCTCCTACAGGAAAATTACGTTCTAGATTACGTGCCCCGGCTTCACACGGAAAACAAGCAGGTGAGGAGGAAGAAGGCGCTCGAGAGAAAGCATATTGCATAATAGGCACAAGAATGTCACAGCCAAAGCTGTAACAACATTTTAATGTCTTTTCTCTTTTGCCGCTTCCTTCTTTTCATTTGCAGCGCAAGATATCTATTCTAAGCACTCCCACCGCCCGGAAATTCTTTCCAAATTTCGTGCGAGATAAAAGGATATTCTCCGAACGAGACTCTTGGGGCAATTTGTCAGAGTATTATAGGTGGAAGCAAATGATTTCCAGTCCGATCAACGATATAGCCGAGAGTAAGAGAAAAACGAATCTCGATCAACACTTGGTGCGTGGTTGAGTGGCGAAAACTCGTCCCAGAGATGGGCAGTGCGTCATCCCATTGGGCTTCGGGACAAATCGTGCACGAGCACTCCCTACACATGGTTTCATCAAACACGAGATGGACCACGAGAGATGCGGAGTTGAACTGTTCAGCAAATCAACCGAACAATGGGGGCACACAAAGAGACATTCGAGCGACCCGAGTGTGGTGATGATGGCACCGGTAGGCATCCGAACTTTCAATTGATCCGCCGCACGTGGCCAACCGGTCAACATATAGTAACACACCATCATAAATTCCTGCGCGAACTCGAGATGCGTAAGTAGCTAGTGCTAGAGTTCGTTCTCAGACAACTTGCCCGAGGATGTGAATCTAAGCCTTTGAACAAAAGGGACCCACACTCTCTTCCCTTTCTAGCTTTCTTAACCAGTCGCAAATACGTGCCATCAGGGGCTACACTTTATTCTGGGAGAAGGATGTCCGTTTCGTACCTATGCAATGTTATAGCACCTGAAATCCCATCCGAGGAGCATTTAAGGGAAGGGACAGCCGGATGACAAAAAGCTTGTCGTCCATGTACCATATTCATGGTAGCAATAGATATCCTTGTTCCTTGCGGTCCGGAAATGCGGTAATCTTGATTCCTAAGCAAAGGGCCCACATCAAAAGCACCCCTACGCAATGAGACTGGCGAATGGAAAAGCGCCATGATGGCCAGACTACCGGGCTCCTACAGGAAAATTACGTTCTAGATTACGTGCCCCGGCTTCACACGGAAAACAAGCAGGTGAGGAGGAAGAAGGCGCTCGAGAGAAAGCATATTGCATAATAGGCACAAGAATGTCACAGCCAAAGCTGTAACAACATTTTAATGTCTTTTCTCTTTTGCCGCTTCCTTCTTTTCATTTGCAGCGCAAGATATCTATTCTAAGCACTCCCACCGCCCGGAAATTCTTTCCAAATTTCGTGCGAGATAAAAGGATATTCTCCGAACGAGACTCTTGGGGCAATTTGTCAGAGTATTATAGGTGGAAGCAAATGATTTCCAGTCCGATCAACGATATAGCCGAGAGTAAGAGAAAAACGAATCTCGATCAACACTTGGTGCGTGGTTGAGTGGCGAAAACTCGTCCCAGAGATGGGCAGTGCGTCATCCCATTGGGCTTCGGGACAAATCGTGCACGAGCACTCCCTACACATGGTTTCATCAAACACGAGATGGACCACGAGAGATGCGGAGTTGAACTGTTCAGCAAATCAACCGAACAATGGGGGCACACAAAGAGACATTCGAGCGACCCGAGTGTGGTGATGATGGCACCGGTAGGCATCCGAACTTTCAATTGATCCGCCGCACGTGGCCAACCGGTCAACATATAGTAACACACCATCATAAATTCCTGCGCGAACTCGAGATGCGTAAGTAGCTAGTGCTAGAGTTCTTTCTCAGACAACTTGCCCGAGGATGTGAATCTAAGCCTTTGAACAAAAGGGACCCACACTCTCTTCCCTTTCTAGCTTTCTTAACCAGTCGCAAATACGTGCCATCAGGGGCTACACTTTATTCTGGGAGAAGGATGTCCGTTTCGTACCTATGCAATGTTATAGCACCTGAAATCCCATCCGAGGAGCATTTAAGGGAAGGGACAGCCGGATGACAAAAAGCTTGTCGTCCATGTACCATATTCATGGTAGCAATAGATATCCTTGTTCCTTGCGGTCCGGAAATGCGGTAATCTTGATTCCTAAGCAAAGGGCCCACATCAAAAGCACCCCTACGCAATGAGACTGGCGAATGGAAAAGCGCCATGATGGCCAGACTACCGGGCTCCTACAGGAAAATTACGTTCTAGATTACGTGCCCCGGCTTCACACGGAAAACAAGCAGGTGAGGAGGAAGAAGGCGCTCGAGAGAAAGCATATTGCATAATAGGCACAAGAATGTCACAGCCAAAGCTGTAACAACATTTTAATGTCTTTTCTCTTTTGCCGCTTCCTTCTTTTCATTTGCAGCGCAAGATATCTATTCTAAGCACTCCCACCGCCCGGAAATTCTTTCCAAATTTCGTGCGAGATAAAAGGATATTCTCCGAACGAGACTCTTGGGGCAATTTGTCAGAGTATTATAGGTGGAAGCAAATGATTTCCAGTCCGATCAACGATATAGCCGAGAGTAAGAGAAAAACGAATCTCGATCAACACTTGGTGCGTGGTTGAGTGGCGAAAACTCGTCCCAGAGATGGGCAGTGCGTCATCCCATTGGGCTTCGGGACAAATCGTGCACGAGCACTCCCTACACATGGTTTCATCAAACACGAGATGGACCACGAGAGATGCGGAGTTGAACTGTTCAGCAAATCAACCGAACAATGGGGGCACACAAAGAGACATTCGAGCGACCCGAGTGTGGTGATGATGGCACCGGTAGGCATCCGAACTTTCAATTGATCCGCCGCACGTGGCCAACCGGTCAACATATAGTAACACACCATCATAAATTCCTGCGCGAACTCGAGATGCGTAAGTAGCTAGTGCTAGAGTTCTTTCTCAGACAACTTGCCCGAGGATGTGAATCTAAGCCTTTGAACAAAAGGGACCCACACTCTCTTCCCTTTCTAGCTTTCTTAACCAGTCGCAAATACGTGCCATCAGGGGCTACACTTTATTCTGGGAGAAGGATGTCCGTTTCGTACCTATGCAATGTTATAGCACCTGAAATCCCATCCGAGGAGCATTTAAGGGAAGGGACAGCCGGATGACAAAAAGCTTGTCGTCCATGTACCATATTCATGGTAGCAATAGATATCCTTGTTCCTTGCGGTCCGGAAATGCGGTAATCTTGATTCCTAAGCAAAGGGCCCACATCAAAAGCACCCCTACGCAATGAGACTGGCGAATGGAAAAGCGCCATGATGGCCAGACTACCGGGCTCCTACAGGAAAATTACGTTCTAGATTACGTGCCCCGGCTTCACACGGAAAACAAGCAGGTGAGGAGGAAGAAGGCGCTCGAGAGAAAGCATATTGCATAATAGGCACAAGAATGTCACAGCCAAAGCTGTAACAACATTTTAATGTCTTTTCTCTTTTGCCGCTTCCTTCTTTTCATTTGCAGCGCAAGATATCTATTCTAAGCACTCCCACCGCCCGGAAATTCTTTCCAAATTTCGTGCGAGATAAAAGGATATTCTCCGAACGAGACTCTTGGGGCAATTTGTCAGAGTATTATAGGTGGAAGCAAATGATTTCCAGTCCGATCAACGATATAGCCGAGAGTAAGAGAAAAACGAATCTCGATCAACACTTGGTGCGTGGTTGAGTGGCGAAAACTCGTCCCAGAGATGGGCAGTGCGTCATCCCATTGGGCTTCGGGACAAATCGTGCACGAGCACTCCCTACACATGGTTTCATCAAACACGAGATGGACCACGAGAGATGCGGAGTTGAACTGTTCAGCAAATCAACCGAACAATGGGGGCACACAAAGAGACATTCGAGCGACCCGAGTGTGGTGATGATGGCACCGGTAGGCATCCGAACTTTCAATTGATCCGCCGCACGTGGCCAACCGGTCAACATATAGTAACACACCATCATAAATTCCTGCGCGAACTCGAGATGCGTAAGTAGCTAGTGCTAGAGTTCGTTCTCAGACAACTTGCCCGAGGATGTGAATCTAAGCCTTTGAACAAAAGGGACCCACACTCTCTTCCCTTTCTAGCTTTCTTAACCAGTCGCAAATACGTGCCATCAGGGGCTACACTTTATTCTGGGAGAAGGATGTCCGTTTCGTACCTATGCAATGTTATAGCACCTGAAATCCCATCCGAGGAGCATTTAAGGGAAGGGACAGCCGGATGACAAAAAGCTTGTCGTCCATGTACCATATTCATGGTAGCAATAGATATCCTTGTTCCTTGCGGTCCGGAAATGCGGTAATCTTGATTCCTAAGCAAAGGGCCCACATCAAAAGCACCCCTACGCAATGAGACTGGCGAATGGAAAAGCGCCATGATGGCCAGACTACCGGGCTCCTACAGGAAAATTACGTTCTAGATTACGTGCCCCGGCTTCACACGGAAAACAAGCAGGTGAGGAGGAAGAAGGCGCTCGAGAGAAAGCATATTGCATAATAGGCACAAGAATGTCACAGCCAAAGCTGTAACAACATTTTAATGTCTTTTCTCTTTTGCCGCTTCCTTCTTTTCATTTGCAGCGCAAGATATCTAGTCTAAGCACTCCCACCGCCCGGAAATTCTTTCCAAATTTCGTGCGAGATAAAAGGATATTCTCCGAACGAGACTCTTGGGGCAATTTGTCAGAGTATTATAGGTGGAAGCAAATGATTTCCAGTCCGATCAACGATATAGCCGAGAGTAAGAGAAAAACGAATCTCGATCAACACTTGGTGCGTGGTTGAGTGGCGAAAACTCGTCCCAGAGATGGGCAGTGCGTCATCCCATTGGGCTTCGGGACAAATCGTGCACGAGCACTCCCTACACATGGTTTCATCAAACACGAGATGGACCACGAGAGATGCGGAGTTGAACTGTTCAGCAAATCAACCGAACAATGGGGGCACACAAAGAGACATTCGAGCGACCCGAGTGTGGTGATGATGGCACCGGTAGGCATCCGAACTTTCAATTGATCCGCCGCACGTGGCCAACCGGTCAACATATAGTAACACACCATCATAAATTCCTGCGCGAACTCGAGATGCGTAAGTAGCTAGTGCTAGAGTTCGTTCTCAGACAACTTGCCCGAGGATGTGAATCTAAGCCTTTGAACAAAAGGGACCCACACTCTCTTCCCTTTCTAGCTTTCTTAACCAGTCGCAAATACGTGCCATCAGGGGCTACACTTTATTCTGGGAGAAGGATGTCCGTTTCGTACCTATGCAATGTTATAGCACCTGAAATCCCATCCGAGGAGCATTTAAGGGAAGGGACAGCCGGATGACAAAAAGCTTGTCGTCCATGTACCATATTCATGGTAGCAATAGATATCCTTGTTCCTTGCGGTCCGGAAATGCGGTAATCTTGATTCCTAAGCAAAGGGCCCACATCAAAAGCACCCCTACGCAATGAGACTGGCGAATGGAAAAGCGCCATGATGGCCAGACTACCGGGCTCCTACAGGAAAATTACGTTCTAGATTACGTGCCCCGGCTTCACACGGAAAACAAGCAGGTGAGGAGGAAGAAGGCGCTCGAGAGAAAGCATATTGCATAATAGGCACAAGAATGTCACAGCCAAAGCTGTAACAACATTTTAATGTCTTTTCTCTTTTGCCGCTTCCTTCTTTTCATTTGCAGCGCAAGATATCTATTCTAAGCACTCCCACCGCCCGGAAATTCTTTCCAAATTTCGTGCGAGATAAAAGGATATTCTCCGAACGAGACTCTTGGGGCAATTTGTCAGAGTATTATAGGTGGAAGCAAATGATTTCCAGTCCGATCAACGATATAGCCGAGAGTAAGAGAAAAACGAATCTCGATCAACACTTGGTGCGTGGTTGAGTGGCGAAAACTCGTCCCAGAGATGGGCAGTGCGTCATCCCATTGGGCTTCGGGACAAATCGTGCACGAGCACTCCCTACACATGGTTTCATCAAACACGAGATGGACCACGAGAGATGCGGAGTTGAACTGTTCAGCAAATCAACCGAACAATGGGGGCACACAAAGAGACATTCGAGCGACCCGAGTGTGGTGATGATGGCACCGGTAGGCATCCGAACTTTCAATTGATCCGCCGCACGTGGCCAACCGGTCAACATATAGTAACACACCATCATAAATTCCTGCGCGAACTCGAGATGCGTAAGTAGCTAGTGCTAGAGTTCTTTCTCAGACAACTTGCCCGAGGATGTGAATCTAAGCCTTTGAACAAAAGGGACCCACACTCTCTTCCCTTTCTAGCTTTCTTAACCAGTCGCAAATACGTGCCATCAGGGGCTACACTTTATTCTGGGAGAAGGATGTCCGTTTCGTACCTATGCAATGTTATAGCACCTGAAATCCCATCCGAGGAGCATTTAAGGGAAGGGACAGCCGGATGACAAAAAGCTTGTCGTCCATGTACCATATTCATGGTAGCAATAGATATCCTTGTTCCTTGCGGTCCGGAAATGCGGTAATCTTGATTCCTAAGCAAAGGGCCCACATCAAAAGCACCCCTACGCAATGAGACTGGCGAATGGAAAAGCGCCATGATGGCCAGACTACCGGGCTCCTACAGGAAAATTACGTTCTAGATTACGTGCCCCGGCTTCACACGGAAAACAAGCAGGTGAGGAGGAAGAAGGCGCTCGAGAGAAAGCATATTGCATAATAGGCACAAGAATGTCACAGCCAAAGCTGTAACAACATTTTAATGTCTTTTCTCTTTTGCCGCTTCCTTCTTTTCATTTGCAGCGCAAGATATCTATTCTAAGCACTCCCACCGCCCGGAAATTCTTTCCAAATTTCGTGCGAGATAAAAGGATATTCTCCGAACGAGACTCTTGGGGCAATTTGTCAGAGTATTATAGGTGGAAGCAAATGATTTCCAGTCCGATCAACGATATAGCCGAGAGTAAGAGAAAAACGAATCTCGATCAACACTTGGTGCGTGGTTGAGTGGCGAAAACTCGTCCCAGAGATGGGCAGTGCGTCATCCCATTGGGCTTCGGGACAAATCGTGCACGAGCACTCCCTACACATGGTTTCATCAAACACGAGATGGACCACGAGAGATGCGGAGTTGAACTGTTCAGCAAATCAACCGAACAATGGGGGCACACAAAGAGACATTCGAGCGACCCGAGTGTGGTGATGATGGCACCGGTAGGCATCCGAACTTTCAATTGATCCGCCGCACGTGGCCAACCGGTCAACATATAGTAACACACCATCATAAATTCCTGCGCGAACTCGAGATGCGTAAGTAGCTAGTGCTAGAGTTCTTTCTCAGACAACTTGCCCGAGGATGTGAATCTAAGCCTTTGAACAAAAGGGACCCACACTCTCTTCCCTTTCTAGCTTTCTTAACCAGTCGCAAATACGTGCCATCAGGGGCTACACTTTATTCTGGGAGAAGGATGTCCGTTTCGTACCTATGCAATGTTATAGCACCTGAAATCCCATCCGAGGAGCATTTAAGGGAAGGGACAGCCGGATGACAAAAAGCTTGTCGTCCATGTACCATATTCATGGTAGCAATAGATATCCTTGTTCCTTGCGGTCCGGAAATGCGGTAATCTTGATTCCTAAGCAAAGGGCCCACATCAAAAGCACCCCTACGCAATGAGACTGGCGAATGGAAAAGCGCCATGATGGCCAGACTACCGGGCTCCTACAGGAAAATTACGTTCTAGATTACGTGCCCCGGCTTCACACGGAAAACAAGCAGGTGAGGAGGAAGAAGGCGCTCGAGAGAAAGCATATTGCATAATAGGCACAAGAATGTCACAGCCAAAGCTGTAACAACATTTTAATGTCTTTTCTCTTTTGCCGCTTCCTTCTTTTCATTTGCAGCGCAAGATATCTATTCTAAGCACTCCCACCGCCCGGAAATTCTTTCCAAATTTCGTGCGAGATAAAAGGATATTCTCCGAACGAGACTCTTGGGGCAATTTGTCAGAGTATTATAGGTGGAAGCAAATGATTTCCAGTCCGATCAACGATATAGCCGAGAGTAAGAGAAAAACGAATCTCGATCAACACTTGGTGCGTGGTTGAGTGGCGAAAACTCGTCCCAGAGATGGGCAGTGCGTCATCCCATTGGGCTTCGGGACAAATCGTGCACGAGCACTCCCTACACATGGTTTCATCAAACACGAGATGGACCACGAGAGATGCGGAGTTGAACTGTTCAGCAAATCAACCGAACAATGGGGGCACACAAAGAGACATTCGAGCGACCCGAGTGTGGTGATGATGGCACCGGTAGGCATCCGAACTTTCAATTGATCCGCCGCACGTGGCCAACCGGTCAACATATAGTAACACACCATCATAAATTCCTGCGCGAACTCGAGATGCGTAAGTAGCTAGTGCTAGAGTTCTTTCTCAGACAACTTGCCCGAGGATGTGAATCTAAGCCTTTGAACAAAAGGGACCCACACTCTCTTCCCTTTCTAGCTCTCTTAACCAGTCGCAAATACGTGCCATCAGGGGCTACACTTTATTCTGGGAGAAGGATGTCCGTTTCGTACCTATGCAATGTTATAGCACCTGAAATCCCATCCGAGGAGCATTTAAGGGAAGGGACAGCCGGATGACAAAACGCTTGTCGTCCATGTACCATATTCATGGTAGCAATAGATATCCTTGTTCCTTGCGGTCCGGAAATGCGGTAATCTTGATTCCTAAGCAAAGGGCCCACATCAAAAGCACCCCTACGCAATGAGACTGGCGAATGGAAAAGCGCCATGATGGCCAGACTACCGGGCTCCTACAGGAAAATTACGTTCTAGATTACGTGCCCCGGCTTCACACGGAAAACAAGCAGGTGAGGAGGAAGAAGGCGCTCGAGAGAAAGCATATTGCATAATAGGCACAAGAATGTCACAGCCAAAGCTGTAACAACATTTTAATGTCTTTTCTCTTTTGCCGCTTCCTTCTTTTCATTTGCAGCGCAAGATATCTAGTCTAAGCACTCCCACCGCCCGGAAATTCTTTCCAAATTTCGTGCGAGATAAAAGGATATTCTCCGAACGAGACTCTTGGGGCAATTTGTCAGAGTATTATAGGTGGAAGCAAATGATTTCCAGTCCGATCAACGATATAGCCGAGAGTAAGAGAAAAACGAATCTCGATCAACACTTGGTGCGTGGTTGAGTGGCGAAAACTCGTCCCAGAGATGGGCAGTGCGTCATCCCATTGGGCTTCGGGACAAATCGTGCACGAGCACTCCCTACACATGGTTTCATCAAACACGAGATGGACCACGAGAGATGCGGAGTTGAACTGTTCAGCAAATCAACCGAACAATGGGGGCACACAAAGAGACATTCGAGCGACCCGAGTGTGGTGATGATGGCACCGGTAGGCATCCGAACTTTCAATTGATCCGCCGCACGTGGCCAACCGGTCAACATATAGTAACACACCATCATAAATTCCTGCGCGAACTCGAGATGCGTAAGTAGCTAGTGCTAGAGTTCTTTCTCAGACAACTTGCCCGAGGATGTGAATCTAAGCCTTTGAACAAAAGGGACCCACACTCTCTTCCCTTTCTAGCTCTCTTAACCAGTCGCAAATACGTGCCATCAGGGGCTACACTTTATTCTGGGAGAAGGATGTCCGTTTCGTACCTATGCAATGTTATAGCACCTGAAATCCCATCCGAGGAGCATTTAAGGGAAGGGACAGCCGGATGACAAAAAGCTTGTCGTCCATGTACCATATTCATGGTAGCAATAGATATCCTTGTTCCTTGCGGTCCGGAAATGCGGTAATCTTGATTCCTAAGCAAAGGGCCCACATCAAAAGCACCCCTACGCAATGAGACTGGCGAATGGAAAAGCGCCATGATGGCCAGACTACCGGGCTCCTACAGGAAAATTACGTTCTAGATTACGTGCCCCGGCTTCACACGGAAAACAAGCAGGTGAGGAGGAAGAAGGCGCTCGAGAGAAAGCATATTGCATAATAGGCACAAGAATGTCACAGCCAAAGCTGTAACAACATTTTAATGTCTTTTCTCTTTTGCCGCTTCCTTCTTTTCATTTGCAGCGCAAGATATCTATTCTAAGCACTCCCACCGCCCGGAAATTCTTTCCAAATTTCGTGCGAGATAAAAGGATATTCTCCGAACGAGACTCTTGGGGCAATTTGTCAGAGTATTATAGGTGGAAGCAAATGATTTCCAGTCCGATCAACGATATAGCCGAGAGTAAGAGAAAAACGAATCTCGATCAACACTTGGTGCGTGGTTGAGTGGCGAAAACTCGTCCCAGAGATGGGCAGTGGGTCATCCCATTGGGCTTCGGGACAAATCGTGCACGAGCACTCCCTACACATGGTTTCATCAAACACGAGATGGACCACGAGAGATGCGGAGTTGAACTGTTCAGCAAATCAACCGAACAATGGGGGCACACAAAGAGACATTCGAGCGACCCGAGTGTGGTGATGATGGCACCGGTAGGCATCCGAACTTTCAATTGATCCGCCGCACGTGGCCAACCGGTCAACATATAGTAACACACCATCATAAATTCCTGCGCGAACTCGAGATGCGTAAGTAGCTAGTGCTAGAGTTCTTTCTCAGACAACTTGCCCGAGGATGTGAATCTAAGCCTTTGAACAAAAGGGACCCACACTCTCTTCCCTTTCTAGCTCTCTTAACCAGTCGCAAATACGTGCCATCAGGGGCTACACTTTATTCTGGGAGAAGGATGTCCGTTTCGTACCTATGCAATGTTATAGCACCTGAAATCCCATCCGAGGAGCATTTAAGGGAAGGGACAGCCGGATGACAAAACGCTTGTCGTCCATGTACCATATTCATGGTAGCAATAGATATCCTTGTTCCTTGCGGTCCGGAAATGCGGTAATCTTGATTCCTAAGCAAAGGGCCCACATCAAAAGCACCCCTACGCAATGAGACTGGCGAATGGAAAAGCGCCATGATGGCCAGACTACCGGGCTCCTACAGGAAAATTACGTTCTAGATTACGTGCCCCGGCTTCACACGGAAAACAAGCAGGTGAGGAGGAAGAAGGCGCTCGAGAGAAAGCATATTGCATAATAGGCACAAGAATGTCACAGCCAAAGCTGTAACAACATTTTAATGTCTTTTCTCTTTTGCCGCTTCCTTCTTTTCATTTGCAGCGCAAGATATCTAGTCTAAGCACTCCCACCGCCCGGAAATTCTTTCCAAATTTCGTGCGAGATAAAAGGATATTCTCCGAACGAGACTCTTGGGGCAATTTGTCAGAGTATTATAGGTGGAAGCAAATGATTTCCAGTCCGATCAACGATATAGCCGAGAGTAAGAGAAAAACGAATCTCGATCAACACTTGGTGCGTGGTTGAGTGGCGAAAACTCGTCCCAGAGATGGGCAGTGCGTCATCCCATTGGGCTTCGGGACAAATCGTGCACGAGCACTCCCTACACATGGTTTCATCAAACACGAGATGGACCACGAGAGATGCGGAGTTGAACTGTTCAGCAAATCAACCGAACAATGGGGGCACACAAAGAGACATTCGAGCGACCCGAGTGTGGTGATGATGGCACCGGTAGGCATCCGAACTTTCAATTGATCCGCCGCACGTGGCCAACCGGTCAACATATAGTAACACACCATCATAAATTCCTGCGCGAACTCGAGATGCGTAAGTAGCTAGTGCTAGAGTTCTTTCTCAGACAACTTGCCCGAGGATGTGAATCTAAGCCTTTGAACAAAAGGGACCCACACTCTCTTCCCTTTCTAGCTCTCTTAACCAGTCGCAAATACGTGCCATCAGGGGCTACACTTTATTCTGGGAGAAGGATGTCCGTTTCGTACCTATGCAATGTTATAGCACCTGAAATCCCATCCGAGGAGCATTTAAGGGAAGGGACAGCCGGATGACAAAACGCTTGTCGTCCATGTACCATATTCATGGTAGCAATAGATATCCTTGTTCCTTGCGGTCCGGAAATGCGGTAATCTTGATTCCTAAGCAAAGGGCCCACATCAAAAGCACCCCTACGCAATGAGACTGGCGAATGGAAAAGCGCCATGATGGCCAGACTACCGGGCTCCTACAGGAAAATTACGTTCTAGATTACGTGCCCCGGCTTCACACGGAAAACAAGCAGGTGAGGAGGAAGAAGGCGCTCGAGAGAAAGCATATTGCATAATAGGCACAAGAATGTCACAGCCAAAGCTGTAACAACATTTTAATGTCTTTTCTCTTTTGCCGCTTCCTTCTTTTCATTTGCAGCGCAAGATATCTAGTCTAAGCACTCCCACCGCCCGGAAATTCTTTCCAAATTTCGTGCGAGATAAAAGGATATTCTCCGAACGAGACTCTTGGGGCAATTTGTCAGAGTATTATAGGTGGAAGCAAATGATTTCCAGTCCGATCAACGATATAGCCGAGAGTAAGAGAAAAACGAATCTCGATCAACACTTGGTGCGTGGTTGAGTGGCGAAAACTCGTCCCAGAGATGGGCAGTGCGTCATCCCATTGGGCTTCGGGACAAATCGTGCACGAGCACTCCCTACACATGGTTTCATCAAACACGAGATGGACCACGAGAGATGCGGAGTTGAACTGTTCAGCAAATCAACCGAACAATGGGGGCACACAAAGAGACATTCGAGCGACCCGAGTGTGGTGATGATGGCACCGGTAGGCATCCGAACTTTCAATTGATCCGCCGCACGTGGCCAACCGGTCAACATATAGTAACACACCATCATAAATTCCTGCGCGAACTCGAGATGCGTAAGTAGCTAGTGCTAGAGTTCTTTCTCAGACAACTTGCCCGAGGATGTGAATCTAAGCCTTTGAACAAAAGGGACCCACACTCTCTTCCCTTTCTAGCTCTCTTAACCAGTCGCAAATACGTGCCATCAGGGGCTACACTTTATTCTGGGAGAAGGATGTCCGTTTCGTACCTATGCAATGTTATAGCACCTGAAATCCCATCCGAGGAGCATTTAAGGGAAGGGACAGCCGGATGACAAAACGCTTGTCGTCCATGTACCATATTCATGGTAGCAATAGATATCCTTGTTCCTTGCGGTCCGGAAATGCGGTAATCTTGATTCCTAAGCAAAGGGCCCACATCAAAAGCACCCCTACGCAATGAGACTGGCGAATGGAAAAGCGCCATGATGGCCAGACTACCGGGCTCCTACAGGAAAATTACGTTCTAGATTACGTGCCCCGGCTTCACACGGAAAACAAGCAGGTGAGGAGGAAGAAGGCGCTCGAGAGAAAGCATATTGCATAATAGGCACAAGAATGTCACAGCCAAAGCTGTAACAACATTTTAATGTCTTTTCTCTTTTGCCGCTTCCTTCTTTTCATTTGCAGCGCAAGATATCTAGTCTAAGCACTCCCACCGCCCGGAAATTCTTTCCAAATTTCGTGCGAGATAAAAGGATATTCTCCGAACGAGACTCTTGGGGCAATTTGTCAGAGTATTATAGGTGGAAGCAAATGATTTCCAGTCCGATCAACGATATAGCCGAGAGTAAGAGAAAAACGAATCTCGATCAACACTTGGTGCGTGGTTGAGTGGCGAAAACTCGTCCCAGAGATGGGCAGTGCGTCATCCCATTGGGCTTCGGGACAAATCGTGCACGAGCACTCCCTACACATGGTTTCATCAAACACGAGATGGACCACGAGAGATGCGGAGTTGAACTGTTCAGCAAATCAACCGAACAATGGGGGCACACAAAGAGACATTCGAGCGACCCGAGTGTGGTGATGATGGCACCGGTAGGCATCCGAACTTTCAATTGATCCGCCGCACGTGGCCAACCGGTCAACATATAGTAACACACCATCATAAATTCCTGCGCGAACTCGAGATGCGTAAGTAGCTAGTGCTAGAGTTCTTTCTCAGACAACTTGCCCGAGGATGTGAATCTAAGCCTTTGAACAAAAGGGACCCACACTCTCTTCCCTTTCTAGCTTTCTTAACCAGTCGCAAATACGTGCCATCAGGGGCTACACTTTATTCTGGGAGAAGGATGTCCGTTTCGTACCTATGCAATGTTATAGCACCTGAAATCCCATCCGAGGAGCATTTAAGGGAAGGGACAGCCGGATGACAAAACGCTTGTCGTCCATGTACCATATTCATGGTAGCAATAGATATCCTTGTTCCTTGCGGTCCGGAAATGCGGTAATCTTGATTCCTAAGCAAAGGGCCCACATCAAAAGCACCCCTACGCAATGAGACTGGCGAATGGAAAAGCGCCATGATGGCCAGACTACCGGGCTCCTACAGGAAAATTACGTTCTAGATTACGTGCCCCGGCTTCACACGGAAAACAAGCAGGTGAGGAGGAAGAAGGCGCTCGAGAGAAAGCATATTGCATAATAGGCACAAGAATGTCACAGCCAAAGCTGTAACAACATTTTAATGTCTTTTCTCTTTTGCCGCTTCCTTCTTTTCATTTGCAGCGCAAGATATCTAGTCTAAGCACTCCCACCGCCCGGAAATTCTTTCCAAATTTCGTGCGAGATAAAAGGATATTCTCCGAACGAGACTCTTGGGGCAATTTGTCAGAGTATTATAGGTGGAAGCAAATGATTTCCAGTCCGATCAACGATATAGCCGAGAGTAAGAGAAAAACGAATCTCGATCAACACTTGGTGCGTGGTTGAGTGGCGAAAACTCGTCCCAGAGATGGGCAGTGCGTCATCCCATTGGGCTTCGGGACAAATCGTGCACGAGCACTCCCTACACATGGTTTCATCAAACACGAGATGGACCACGAGAGATGCGGAGTTGAACTGTTCAGCAAATCAACCGAACAATGGGGGCACACAAAGAGACATTCGAGCGACCCGAGTGTGGTGATGATGGCACCGGTAGGCATCCGAACTTTCAATTGATCCGCCGCACGTGGCCAACCGGTCAACATATAGTAACACACCATCATAAATTCCTGCGCGAACTCGAGATGCGTAAGTAGCTAGTGCTAGAGTTCTTTCTCAGACAACTTGCCCGAGGATGTGAATCTAAGCCTTTGAACAAAAGGGACCCACACTCTCTTCCCTTTCTAGCTTTCTTAACCAGTCGCAAATACGTGCCATCAGGGGCTACACTTTATTCTGGGAGAAGGATGTCCGTTTCGTACCTATGCAATGTTATAGCACCTGAAATCCCATCCGAGGAGCATTTAAGGGAAGGGACAGCCGGATGACAAAACGCTTGTCGTCCATGTACCATATTCATGGTAGCAATAGATATCCTTGTTCCTTGCGGTCCGGAAATGCGGTAATCTTGATTCCTAAGCAAAGGGCCCACATCAAAAGCACCCCTACGCAATGAGACTGGCGAATGGAAAAGCGCCATGATGGCCAGACTACCGGGCTCCTACAGGAAAATTACGTTCTAGATTACGTGCCCCGGCTTCACACGGAAAACAAGCAGGTGAGGAGGAAGAAGGCGCTCGAGAGAAAGCATATTGCATAATAGGCACAAGAATGTCACAGCCAAAGCTGTAACAACATTTTAATGTCTTTTCTCTTTTGCCGCTTCCTTCTTTTCATTTGCAGCGCAAGATATCTATTCTAAGCACTCCCACCGCCCGGAAATTCTTTCCAAATTTCGTGCGAGATAAAAGGATATTCTCCGAACGAGACTCTTGGGGCAATTTGTCAGAGTATTATAGGTGGAAGCAAATGATTTCCAGTCCGATCAACGATATAGCCGAGAGTAAGAGAAAAACGAATCTCGATCAACACTTGGTGCGCGGTTGAGTGGCGAAAACTCGTCCCAGAGATGGGCAGTGCGTCATCCCATTGGGCTTCGGGACAAATCGTGCACGAGCACTCCCTACACATGGTTTCATCAAACACGAGATGGACCACGAGAGATGCGGAGTTGAACTGTTCAGCAAATCAACCGAACAATGGGGGCACACAAAGAGACATTCGAGCGACCCGAGTGTGGTGATGATGGCACCGGTAGGCATCCGAACTTTCAATTGATCCGCCGCACGTGGCCAACCGGTCAACATATAGTAACACACCATCATAAATTCCTGCGCGAACTCGAGATGCGTAAGTAGCTAGTGCTAGAGTTCTTTCTCAGACAACTTGCCCGAGGATGTGAATCTAAGCCTTTGAACAAAAGGGACCCACACTCTCTTCCCTTTCTAGCTTTCTTAACCAGTCGCAAATACGTGCCATCAGGGGCTACACTTTATTCTGGGAGAAGGATGTCCGTTTCGTACCTATGCAATGTTATAGCACCTGAAATCCCATCCGAGGAGCATTTAAGGGAAGGGACAGCCGGATGACAAAACGCTTGTCGTCCATGTACCATATTCATGGTAGCAATAGATATCCTTGTTCCTTGCGGTCCGGAAATGCGGTAATCTTGATTCCTAAGCAAAGGGCCCACATCAAAAGCACCCCTACGCAATGAGACTGGCGAATGGAAAAGCGCCATGATGGCCAGACTACCGGGCTCCTACAGGAAAATTACGTTCTAGATTACGTGCCCCGGCTTCACACGGAAAACAAGCAGGTGAGGAGGAAGAAGGCGCTCGAGAGAAAGCATATTGCATAATAGGCACAAGAATGTCACAGCCAAAGCTGTAACAACATTTTAATGTCTTTTCTCTTTTGCCGCTTCCTTCTTTTCATTTGCAGCGCAAGATATCTATTCTAAGCACTCCCACCGCCCGGAAATTCTTTCCAAATTTCGTGCGAGATAAAAGGATATTCTCCGAACGAGACTCTTGGGGCAATTTGTCAGAGTATTATAGGTGGAAGCAAATGATTTCCAGTCCGATCAACGATATAGCCGAGAGTAAGAGAAAAACGAATCTCGATCAACACTTGGTGCGCGGTTGAGTGGCGAAAACTCGTCCCAGAGATGGGCAGTGGGTCATCCCATTGGGCTTCGGGACAAATCGTGCACGAGCACTCCCTACACATGGTTTCATCAAACACGAGATGGACCACGAGAGATGCGGAGTTGAACTGTTCAGCAAATCAACCGAACAATGGGGGCACACAAAGAGACATTCGAGCGACCCGAGTGTGGTGATGATGGCACCGGTAGGCATCCGAACTTTCAATTGATCCGCCGCACGTGGCCAACCGGTCAACATATAGTAACACACCATCATAAATTCCTGCGCGAACTCGAGATGCGTAAGTAGCTAGTGCTAGAGTTCTTTCTCAGACAACTTGCCCGAGGATGTGAATCTAAGCCTTTGAACAAAAGGGACCCACACTCTCTTCCCTTTCTAGCTTTCTTAACCAGTCGCAAATACGTGCCATCAGGGGCTACACTTTATTCTGGGAGAAGGATGTCCGTTTCGTACCTATGCAATGTTATAGCACCTGAAATCCCATCCGAGGAGCATTTAAGGGAAGGGACAGCCGGATGACAAAACGCTTGTCGTCCATGTACCATATTCATGGTAGCAATAGATATCCTTGTTCCTTGCGGTCCGGAAATGCGGTAATCTTGATTCCTAAGCAAAGGGCCCACATCAAAAGCACCCCTACGCAATGAGACTGGCGAATGGAAAAGCGCCATGATGGCCAGACTACCGGGCTCCTACAGGAAAATTACGTTCTAGATTACGTGCCCCGGCTTCACACGGAAAACAAGCAGGTGAGGAGGAAGAAGGCGCTCGAGAGAAAGCATATTGCATAATAGGCACAAGAATGTCACAGCCAAAGCTGTAACAACATTTTAATGTCTTTTCTCTTTTGCCGCTTCCTTCTTTTCATTTGCAGCGCAAGATATCTATTCTAAGCACTCCCACCGCCCGGAAATTCTTTCCAAATTTCGTGCGAGATAAAAGGATATTCTCCGAACGAGACTCTTGGGGCAATTTGTCAGAGTATTATAGGTGGAAGCAAATGATTTCCAGTCCGATCAACGATATAGCCGAGAGTAAGAGAAAAACGAATCTCGATCAACACTTGGTGCGCGGTTGAGTGGCGAAAACTCGTCCCAGAGATGGGCAGTGGGTCATCCCATTGGGCTTCGGGACAAATCGTGCACGAGCACTCCCTACACATGGTTTCATCAAACACGAGATGGACCACGAGAGATGCGGAGTTGAACTGTTCAGCAAATCAACCGAACAATGGGGGCACACAAAGAGACATTCGAGCGACCCGAGTGTGGTGATGATGGCACCGGTAGGCATCCGAACTTTCAATTGATCCGCCGCACGTGGCCAACCGGTCAACATATAGTAACACACCATCATAAATTCCTGCGCGAACTCGAGATGCGTAAGTAGCTAGTGCTAGAGTTCTTTCTCAGACAACTTGCCCGAGGATGTGAATCTAAGCCTTTGAACAAAAGGGACCCACACTCTCTTCCCTTTCTAGCTTTCTTAACCAGTCGCAAATACGTGCCATCAGGGGCTACACTTTATTCTGGGAGAAGGATGTCCGTTTCGTACCTATGCAATGTTATAGCACCTGAAATCCCATCCGAGGAGCATTTAAGGGAAGGGACAGCCGGATGACAAAAAGCTTGTCGTCCATGTACCATATTCATGGTAGCAATAGATATCCTTGTTCCTTGCGGTCCGGAAATGCGGTAATCTTGATTCCTAAGCAAAGGGCCCACATCAAAAGCACCCCTACGCAATGAGACTGGCGAATGGAAAAGCGCCATGATGGCCAGACTACCGGGCTCCTACAGGAAAATTACGTTCTAGATTACGTGCCCCGGCTTCACACGGAAAACAAGCAGGTGAGGAGGAAGAAGGCGCTCGAGAGAAAGCATATTGCATAATAGGCACAAGAATGTCACAGCCAAAGCTGTAACAACATTTTAATGTCTTTTCTCTTTTGCCGCTTCCTTCTTTTCATTTGCAGCGCAAGATATCTATTCTAAGCACTCCCACCGCCCGGAAATTCTTTCCAAATTTCGTGCGAGATAAAAGGATATTCTCCGAACGAGACTCTTGGGGCAATTTGTCAGAGTATTATAGGTGGAAGCAAATGATTTCCAGTCCGATCAACGATATAGCCGAGAGTAAGAGAAAAACGAATCTCGATCAACACTTGGTGCGCGGTTGAGTGGCGAAAACTCGTCCCAGAGATGGGCAGTGGGTCATCCCATTGGGCTTCGGGACAAATCGTGCACGAGCACTCCCTACACATGGTTTCATCAAACACGAGATGGACCACGAGAGATGCGGAGTTGAACTGTTCAGCAAATCAACCGAACAATGGGGGCACACAAAGAGACATTCGAGCGACCCGAGTGTGGTGATGATGGCACCGGTAGGCATCCGAACTTTCAATTGATCCGCCGCACGTGGCCAACCGGTCAACATATAGTAACACACCATCATAAATTCCTGCGCGAACTCGAGATGCGTAAGTAGCTAGTGCTAGAGTTCTTTCTCAGACAACTTGCCCGAGGATGTGAATCTAAGCCTTTGAACAAAAGGGACCCACACTCTCTTCCCTTTCTAGCTTTCTTAACCAGTCGCAAATACGTGCCATCAGGGGCTACACTTTATTCTGGGAGAAGGATGTCCGTTTCGTACCTATGCAATGTTATAGCACCTGAAATCCCATCCGAGGAGCATTTAAGGGAAGGGACAGCCGGATGACAAAAAGCTTGTCGTCCATGTACCATATTCATGGTAGCAATAGATATCCTTGTTCCTTGCGGTCCGGAAATGCGGTAATCTTGATTCCTAAGCAAAGGGCCCACATCAAAAGCACCCCTACGCAATGAGACTGGCGAATGGAAAAGCGCCATGATGGCCAGACTACCGGGCTCCTACAGGAAAATTACGTTCTAGATTACGTGCCCCGGCTTCACACGGAAAACAAGCAGGTGAGGAGGAAGAAGGCGCTCGAGAGAAAGCATATTGCATAATAGGCACAAGAATGTCACAGCCAAAGCTGTAACAACATTTTAATGTCTTTTCTCTTTTGCCGCTTCCTTCTTTTCATTTGCAGCGCAAGATATCTATTCTAAGCACTCCCACCGCCCGGAAATTCTTTCCAAATTTCGTGCGAGATAAAAGGATATTCTCCGAACGAGACTCTTGGGGCAATTTGTCAGAGTATTATAGGTGGAAGCAAATGATTTCCAGTCCGATCAACGATATAGCCGAGAGTAAGAGAAAAACGAATCTCGATCAACACTTGGTGCGCGGTTGAGTGGCGAAAACTCGTCCCAGAGATGGGCAGTGCGTCATCCCATTGGGCTTCGGGACAAATCGTGCACGAGCACTCCCTACACATGGTTTCATCAAACACGAGATGGACCACGAGAGATGCGGAGTTGAACTGTTCAGCAAATCAACCGAACAATGGGGGCACACAAAGAGACATTCGAGCGACCCGAGTGTGGTGATGATGGCACCGGTAGGCATCCGAACTTTCAATTGATCCGCCGCACGTGGCCAACCGGTCAACATATAGTAACACACCATCATAAATTCCTGCGCGAACTCGAGATGCGTAAGTAGCTAGTGCTAGAGTTCTTTCTCAGACAACTTGCCCGAGGATGTGAATCTAAGCCTTTGAACAAAAGGGACCCACACTCTCTTCCCTTTCTAGCTTTCTTAACCAGTCGCAAATACGTGCCATCAGGGGCTACACTTTATTCTGGGAGAAGGATGTCCGTTTCGTACCTATGCAATGTTATAGCACCTGAAATCCCATCCGAGGAGCATTTAAGGGAAGGGACAGCCGGATGACAAAACGCTTGTCGTCCATGTACCATATTCATGGTAGCAATAGATATCCTTGTTCCTTGCGGTCCGGAAATGCGGTAATCTTGATTCCTAAGCAAAGGGCCCACATCAAAAGCACCCCTACGCAATGAGACTGGCGAATGGAAAAGCGCCATGATGGCCAGACTACCGGGCTCCTACAGGAAAATTACGTTCTAGATTACGTGCCCCGGCTTCACACGGAAAACAAGCAGGTGAGGAGGAAGAAGGCGCTCGAGAGAAAGCATATTGCATAATAGGCACAAGAATGTCACAGCCAAAGCTGTAACAACATTTTAATGTCTTTTCTCTTTTGCCGCTTCCTTCTTTTCATTTGCAGCGCAAGATATCTATTCTAAGCACTCCCACCGCCCGGAAATTCTTTCCAAATTTCGTGCGAGATAAAAGGATATTCTCCGAACGAGACTCTTGGGGCAATTTGTCAGAGTATTATAGGTGGAAGCAAATGATTTCCAGTCCGATCAACGATATAGCCGAGAGTAAGAGAAAAACGAATCTCGATCAACACTTGGTGCGCGGTTGAGTGGCGAAAACTCGTCCCAGAGATGGGCAGTGCGTCATCCCATTGGGCTTCGGGACAAATCGTGCACGAGCACTCCCTACACATGGTTTCATCAAACACGAGATGGACCACGAGAGATGCGGAGGTGAACTGTTCAGCAAATCAACCGAACAATGGGGGCACACAAAGAGACATTCGAGCGACCCGAGTGTGGTGATGATGGCACCGGTAGGCATCCGAACTTTCAATTGATCCGCCGCACGTGGCCAACCGGTCAACATATAGTAACACACCATCATAAATTCCTGCGCGAACTCGAGATGCGTAAGTAGCTAGTGCTAGAGTTCTTTCTCAGACAACTTGCCCGAGGATGTGAATCTAAGCCTTTGAACAAAAGGGACCCACACTCTCTTCCCTTTCTAGCTTTCTTAACCAGTCGCAAATACGTGCCATCAGGGGCTACACTTTATTCTGGGAGAAGGATGTCCGTTTCGTACCTATGCAATGTTATAGCACCTGAAATCCCATCCGAGGAGCATTTAAGGGAAGGGACAGCCGGATGACAAAACGCTTGTCGTCCATGTACCATATTCATGGTAGCAATAGATATCCTTGTTCCTTGCGGTCCGGAAATGCGGTAATCTTGATTCCTAAGCAAAGGGCCCACATCAAAAGCACCCCTACGCAATGAGACTGGCGAATGGAAAAGCGCCATGATGGCCAGACTACCGGGCTCCTACAGGAAAATTACGTTCTAGATTACGTGCCCCGGCTTCACACGGAAAACAAGCAGGTGAGGAGGAAGAAGGCGCTCGAGAGAAAGCATATTGCATAATAGGCACAAGAATGTCACAGCCAAAGCTGTAACAACATTTTAATGTCTTTTCTCTTTTGCCGCTTCCTTCTTTTCATTTGCAGCGCAAGATATCTATTCTAAGCACTCCCACCGCCCGGAAATTCTTTCCAAATTTCGTGCGAGATAAAAGGATATTCTCCGAACGAGACTCTTGGGGCAATTTGTCAGAGTATTATAGGTGGAAGCAAATGATTTCCAGTCCGATCAACGATATAGCCGAGAGTAAGAGAAAAACGAATCTCGATCAACACTTGGTGCGCGGTTGAGTGGCGAAAACTCGTCCCAGAGATGGGCAGTGCGTCATCCCATTGGGCTTCGGGACAAATCGTGCACGAGCACTCCCTACACATGGTTTCATCAAACACGAGATGGACCACGAGAGATGCGGAGTTGAACTGTTCAGCAAATCAACCGAACAATGGGGGCACACAAAGAGACATTCGAGCGACCCGAGTGTGGTGATGATGGCACCGGTAGGCATCCGAACTTTCAATTGATCCGCCGCACGTGGCCAACCGGTCAACATATAGTAACACACCATCATAAATTCCTGCGCGAACTCGAGATGCGTAAGTAGCTAGTGCTAGAGTTCTTTCTCAGACAACTTGCCCGAGGATGTGAATCTAAGCCTTTGAACAAAAGGGACCCACACTCTCTTCCCTTTCTAGCTTTCTTAACCAGTCGCAAATACGTGCCATCAGGGGCTACACTTTATTCTGGGAGAAGGATGTCCGTTTCGTACCTATGCAATGTTATAGCACCTGAAATCCCATCCGAGGAGCATTTAAGGGAAGGGACAGCCGGATGACAAAACGCTTGTCGTCCATGTACCATATTCATGGTAGCAATAGATATCCTTGTTCCTTGCGGTCCGGAAATGCGGTAATCTTGATTCCTAAGCAAAGGGCCCACATCAAAAGCACCCCTACGCAATGAGACTGGCGAATGGAAAAGCGCCATGATGGCCAGACTACCGGGCTCCTACAGGAAAATTACGTTCTAGATTACGTGCCCCGGCTTCACACGGAAAACAAGCAGGTGAGGAGGAAGAAGGCGCTCGAGAGAAAGCATATTGCATAATAGGCACAAGAATGTCACAGCCAAAGCTGTAACAACATTTTAATGTCTTTTCTCTTTTGCCGCTTCCTTCTTTTCATTTGCAGCGCAAGATATCTATTCTAAGCACTCCCACCGCCCGGAAATTCTTTCCAAATTTCGTGCGAGATAAAAGGATATTCTCCGAACGAGACTCTTGGGGCAATTTGTCAGAGTATTATAGGTGGAAGCAAATGATTTCCAGTCCGATCAACGATATAGCCGAGAGTAAGAGAAAAACGAATCTCGATCAACACTTGGTGCGCGGTTGAGTGGCGAAAACTCGTCCCAGAGATGGGCAGTGGGTCATCCCATTGGGCTTCGGGACAAATCGTGCACGAGCACTCCCTACACATGGTTTCATCAAACACGAGATGGACCACGAGAGATGCGGAGTTGAACTGTTCAGCAAATCAACCGAACAATGGGGGCACACAAAGAGACATTCGAGCGACCCGAGTGTGGTGATGATGGCACCGGTAGGCATCCGAACTTTCAATTGATCCGCCGCACGTGGCCAACCGGTCAACATATAGTAACACACCATCATAAATTCCTGCGCGAACTCGAGATGCGTAAGTAGCTAGTGCTAGAGTTCTTTCTCAGACAACTTGCCCGAGGATGTGAATCTAAGCCTTTGAACAAAAGGGACCCACACTCTCTTCCCTTTCTAGCTTTCTTAACCAGTCGCAAATACGTGCCATCAGGGGCTACACTTTATTCTGGGAGAAGGATGTCCGTTTCGTACCTATGCAATGTTATAGCACCTGAAATCCCATCCGAGGAGCATTTAAGGGAAGGGACAGCCGGATGACAAAACGCTTGTCGTCCATGTACCATATTCATGGTAGCAATAGATATCCTTGTTCCTTGCGGTCCGGAAATGCGGTAATCTTGATTCCTAAGCAAAGGGCCCACATCAAAAGCACCCCTACGCAATGAGACTGGCGAATGGAAAAGCGCCATGATGGCCAGACTACCGGGCTCCTACAGGAAAATTACGTTCTAGATTACGTGCCCCGGCTTCACACGGAAAACAAGCAGGTGAGGAGGAAGAAGGCGCTCGAGAGAAAGCATATTGCATAATAGGCACAAGAATGTCACAGCCAAAGCTGTAACAACATTTTAATGTCTTTTCTCTTTTGCCGCTTCCTTCTTTTCATTTGCAGCGCAAGATATCTATTCTAAGCACTCCCACCGCCCGGAAATTCTTTCCAAATTTCGTGCGAGATAAAAGGATATTCTCCGAACGAGACTCTTGGGGCAATTTGTCAGAGTATTATAGGTGGAAGCAAATGATTTCCAGTCCGATCAACGATATAGCCGAGAGTAAGAGAAAAACGAATCTCGATCAACACTTGGTGCGCGGTTGAGTGGCGAAAACTCGTCCCAGAGATGGGCAGTGGGTCATCCCATTGGGCTTCGGGACAAATCGTGCACGAGCACTCCCTACACATGGTTTCATCAAACACGAGATGGACCACGAGAGATGCGGAGTTGAACTGTTCAGCAAATCAACCGAACAATGGGGGCACACAAAGAGACATTCGAGCGACCCGAGTGTGGTGATGATGGCACCGGTAGGCATCCGAACTTTCAATTGATCCGCCGCACGTGGCCAACCGGTCAACATATAGTAACACACCATCATAAATTCCTGCGCGAACTCGAGATGCGTAAGTAGCTAGTGCTAGAGTTCTTTCTCAGACAACTTGCCCGAGGATGTGAATCTAAGCCTTTGAACAAAAGGGACCCACACTCTCTTCCCTTTCTAGCTTTCTTAACCAGTCGCAAATACGTGCCATCAGGGGCTACACTTTATTCTGGGAGAAGGATGTCCGTTTCGTACCTATGCAATGTTATAGCACCTGAAATCCCATCCGAGGAGCATTTAAGGGAAGGGACAGCCGGATGACAAAAAGCTTGTCGTCCATGTACCATATTCATGGTAGCAATAGATATCCTTGTTCCTTGCGGTCCGGAAATGCGGTAATCTTGATTCCTAAGCAAAGGGCCCACATCAAAAGCACCCCTACGCAATGAGACTGGCGAATGGAAAAGCGCCATGATGGCCAGACTACCGGGCTCCTACAGGAAAATTACGTTCTAGATTACGTGCCCCGGCTTCACACGGAAAACAAGCAGGTGAGGAGGAAGAAGGCGCTCGAGAGAAAGCATATTGCATAATAGGCACAAGAATGTCACAGCCAAAGCTGTAACAACATTTTAATGTCTTTTCTCTTTTGCCGCTTCCTTCTTTTCATTTGCAGCGCAAGATATCTATTCTAAGCACTCCCACCGCCCGGAAATTCTTTCCAAATTTCGTGCGAGATAAAAGGATATTCTCCGAACGAGACTCTTGGGGCAATTTGTCAGAGTATTATAGGTGGAAGCAAATGATTTCCAGTCCGATCAACGATATAGCCGAGAGTAAGAGAAAAACGAATCTCGATCAACACTTGGTGCGCGGTTGAGTGGCGAAAACTCGTCCCAGAGATGGGCAGTGGGTCATCCCATTGGGCTTCGGGACAAATCGTGCACGAGCACTCCCTACACATGGTTTCATCAAACACGAGATGGACCACGAGAGATGCGGAGTTGAACTGTTCAGCAAATCAACCGAACAATGGGGGCACACAAAGAGACATTCGAGCGACCCGAGTGTGGTGATGATGGCACCGGTAGGCATCCGAACTTTCAATTGATCCGCCGCACGTGGCCAACCGGTCAACATATAGTAACACACCATCATAAATTCCTGCGCGAACTCGAGATGCGTAAGTAGCTAGTGCTAGAGTTCTTTCTCAGACAACTTGCCCGAGGATGTGAATCTAAGCCTTTGAACAAAAGGGACCCACACTCTCTTCCCTTTCTAGCTTTCTTAACCAGTCGCAAATACGTGCCATCAGGGGCTACACTTTATTCTGGGAGAAGGATGTCCGTTTCGTACCTATGCAATGTTATAGCACCTGAAATCCCATCCGAGGAGCATTTAAGGGAAGGGACAGCCGGATGACAAAAAGCTTGTCGTCCATGTACCATATTCATGGTAGCAATAGATATCCTTGTTCCTTGCGGTCCGGAAATGCGGTAATCTTGATTCCTAAGCAAAGGGCCCACATCAAAAGCACCCCTACGCAATGAGACTGGCGAATGGAAAAGCGCCATGATGGCCAGACTACCGGGCTCCTACAGGAAAATTACGTTCTAGATTACGTGCCCCGGCTTCACACGGAAAACAAGCAGGTGAGGAGGAAGAAGGCGCTCGAGAGAAAGCATATTGCATAATAGGCACAAGAATGTCACAGCCAAAGCTGTAACAACATTTTAATGTCTTTTCTCTTTTGCCGCTTCCTTCTTTTCATTTGCAGCGCAAGATATCTATTCTAAGCACTCCCACCGCCCGGAAATTCTTTCCAAATTTCGTGCGAGATAAAAGGATATTCTCCGAACGAGACTCTTGGGGCAATTTGTCAGAGTATTATAGGTGGAAGCAAATGATTTCCAGTCCGATCAACGATATAGCCGAGAGTAAGAGAAAAACGAATCTCGATCAACACTTGGTGCGTGGTTGAGTGGCGAAAACTCGTCCCAGAGATGGGCAGTGCGTCATCCCATTGGGCTTCGGGACAAATCGTGCACGAGCACTCCCTACACATGGTTTCATCAAACACGAGATGGACCACGAGAGATGCGGAGTTGAACTGTTCAGCAAATCAACCGAACAATGGGGGCACACAAAGAGACATTCGAGCGACCCGAGTGTGGTGATGATGGCACCGGTAGGCATCCGAACTTTCAATTGATCCGCCGCACGTGGCCAACCGGTCAACATATAGTAACACACCATCATAAATTCCTGCGCGAACTCGAGATGCGTAAGTAGCTAGTGCTAGAGTTCTTTCTCAGACAACTTGCCCGAGGATGTGAATCTAAGCCTTTGAACAAAAGGGACCCACACTCTCTTCCCTTTCTAGCTTTCTTAACCAGTCGCAAATACGTGCCATCAGGGGCTACACTTTATTCTGGGAGAAGGATGTCCGTTTCGTGCCTATGCAATGTTATAGCACCTGAAATCCCATCCGAGGAGCATTTAAGGGAAGGGACAGCCGGATGACAAAAAGCTTGTCGTCCATGTACCATATTCATGGTAGCAATAGATATCCTTGTTCCTTGCGGTCCGGAAATGCGGTAATCTTGATTCCTAAGCAAAGGGCCCACATCAAAAGCACCCCTACGCAATGAGACTGGCGAATGGAAAAGCGCCATGATGGCCAGACTACCGGGCTCCTACAGGAAAATTACGTTCTAGATTACGTGCCCCGGCTTCACACGGAAAACAAGCAGGTGAGGAGGAAGAAGGCGCTCGAGAGAAAGCATATTGCATAATAGGCACAAGAATGTCACAGCCAAAGCTGTAACAACATTTTAATGTCTTTTCTCTTTTGCCGCTTCCTTCTTTTCATTTGCAGCGCAAGATATCTATTCTAAGCACTCCCACCGCCCGGAAATTCTTTCCAAATTTCGTGCGAGATAAAAGGATATTCTCCGAACGAGACTCTTGGGGCAATTTGTCAGAGTATTATAGGTGGAAGCAAATGATTTCCAGTCCGATCAACGATATAGCCGAGAGTAAGAGAAAAACGAATCTCGATCAACACTTGGTGCGTGGTTGAGTGGCGAAAACTCGTCCCAGAGATGGGCAGTGCGTCATCCCATTGGGCTTCGGGACAAATCGTGCACGAGCACTCCCTACACATGGTTTCATCAAACACGAGATGGACCACGAGAGATGCGGAGTTGAACTGTTCAGCAAATCAACCGAACAATGGGGGCACACAAAGAGACATTCGAGCGACCCGAGTGTGGTGATGATGGCACCGGTAGGCATCCGAACTTTCAATTGATCCGCCGCACGTGGCCAACCGGTCAACATATAGTAACACACCATCATAAATTCCTGCGCGAACTCGAGATGCGTAAGTAGCTAGTGCTAGAGTTCTTTCTCAGACAACTTGCCCGAGGATGTGAATCTAAGCCTTTGAACAAAAGGGACCCACACTCTCTTCCCTTTCTAGCTTTCTTAACCAGTCGCAAATACGTGCCATCAGGGGCTACACTTTATTCTGGGAGAAGGATGTCCGTTTCGTGCCTATGCAATGTTATAGCACCTGAAATCCCATCCGAGGAGCATTTAAGGGAAGGGACAGCCGGATGACAAAAAGCTTGTCGTCCATGTACCATATTCATGGTAGCAATAGATATCCTTGTTCCTTGCGGTCCGGAAATGCGGTAATCTTGATTCCTAAGCAAAGGGCCCACATCAAAAGCACCCCTACGCAATGAGACTGGCGAATGGAAAAGCGCCATGATGGCCAGACTACCGGGCTCCTACAGGAAAATTACGTTCTAGATTACGTGCCCCGGCTTCACACGGAAAACAAGCAGGTGAGGAGGAAGAAGGCGCTCGAGAGAAAGCATATTGCATAATAGGCACAAGAATGTCACAGCCAAAGCTGTAACAACATTTTAATGTCTTTTCTCTTTTGCCGCTTCCTTCTTTTCATTTGCAGCGCAAGATATCTATTCTAAGCACTCCCACCGCCCGGAAATTCTTTCCAAATTTCGTGCGAGATAAAAGGATATTCTCCGAACGAGACTCTTGGGGCAATTTGTCAGAGTATTATAGGTGGAAGCAAATGATTTCCAGTCCGATCAACGATATAGCCGAGAGTAAGAGAAAAACGAATCTCGATCAACACTTGGTGCGTGGTTGAGTGGCGAAAACTCGTCCCAGAGATGGGCAGTGCGTCATCCCATTGGGCTTCGGGACAAATCGTGCACGAGCACTCCCTACACATGGTTTCATCAAACACGAGATGGACCACGAGAGATGCGGAGTTGAACTGTTCAGCAAATCAACCGAACAATGGGGGCACACAAAGAGACATTCGAGCGACCCGAGTGTGGTGATGATGGCACCGGTAGGCATCCGAACTTTCAATTGATCCGCCGCACGTGGCCAACCGGTCAACATATAGTAACACACCATCATAAATTCCTGCGCGAACTCGAGATGCGTAAGTAGCTAGTGCTAGAGTTCTTTCTCAGACAACTTGCCCGAGGATGTGAATCTAAGCCTTTGAACAAAAGGGACCCACACTCTCTTCCCTTTCTAGCTTTCTTAACCAGTCGCAAATACGTGCCATCAGGGGCTACACTTTATTCTGGGAGAAGGATGTCCGTTTCGTGCCTATGCAATGTTATAGCACCTGAAATCCCATCCGAGGAGCATTTAAGGGAAGGGACAGCCGGATGACAAAAAGCTTGTCGTCCATGTACCATATTCATGGTAGCAATAGATATCCTTGTTCCTTGCGGTCCGGAAATGCGGTAATCTTGATTCCTAAGCAAAGGGCCCACATCAAAAGCACCCCTACGCAATGAGACTGGCGAATGGAAAAGCGCCATGATGGCCAGACTACCGGGCTCCTACAGGAAAATTACGTTCTAGATTACGTGCCCCGGCTTCACACGGAAAACAAGCAGGTGAGGAGGAAGAAGGCGCTCGAGAGAAAGCATATTGCATAATAGGCACAAGAATGTCACAGCCAAAGCTGTAACAACATTTTAATGTCTTTTCTCTTTTGCCGCTTCCTTCTTTTCATTTGCAGCGCAAGATATCTATTCTAAGCACTCCCACCGCCCGGAAATTCTTTCCAAATTTCGTGCGAGATAAAAGGATATTCTCCGAACGAGACTCTTGGGGCAATTTGTCAGAGTATTATAGGTGGAAGCAAATGATTTCCAGTCCGATCAACGATATAGCCGAGAGTAAGAGAAAAACGAATCTCGATCAACACTTGGTGCGTGGTTGAGTGGCGAAAACTCGTCCCAGAGATGGGCAGTGCGTCATCCCATTGGGCTTCGGGACAAATCGTGCACGAGCACTCCCTACACATGGTTTCATCAAACACGAGATGGACCACGAGAGATGCGGAGTTGAACTGTTCAGCAAATCAACCGAACAATGGGGGCACACAAAGAGACATTCGAGCGACCCGAGTGTGGTGATGATGGCACCGGTAGGCATCCGAACTTTCAATTGATCCGCCGCACGTGGCCAACCGGTCAACATATAGTAACACACCATCATAAATTCCTGCGCGAACTCGAGATGCGTAAGTAGCTAGTGCTAGAGTTCTTTCTCAGACAACTTGCCCGAGGATGTGAATCTAAGCCTTTGAACAAAAGGGACCCACACTCTCTTCCCTTTCTAGCTTTCTTAACCAGTCGCAAATACGTGCCATCAGGGGCTACACTTTATTCTGGGAGAAGGATGTCCGTTTCGTGCCTATGCAATGTTATAGCACCTGAAATCCCATCCGAGGAGCATTTAAGGGAAGGGACAGCCGGATGACAAAAAGCTTGTCGTCCATGTACCATATTCATGGTAGCAATAGATATCCTTGTTCCTTGCGGTCCGGAAATGCGGTAATCTTGATTCCTAAGCAAAGGGCCCACATCAAAAGCACCCCTACGCAATGAGACTGGCGAATGGAAAAGCGCCATGATGGCCAGACTACCGGGCTCCTACAGGAAAATTACGTTCTAGATTACGTGCCCCGGCTTCACACGGAAAACAAGCAGGTGAGGAGGAAGAAGGCGCTCGAGAGAAAGCATATTGCATAATAGGCACAAGAATGTCACAGCCAAAGCTGTAACAACATTTTAATGTCTTTTCTCTTTTGCCGCTTCCTTCTTTTCATTTGCAGCGCAAGATATCTATTCTAAGCACTCCCACCGCCCGGAAATTCTTTCCAAATTTCGTGCGAGATAAAAGGATATTCTCCGAACGAGACTCTTGGGGCAATTTGTCAGAGTATTATAGGTGGAAGCAAATGATTTCCAGTCCGATCAACGATATAGCCGAGAGTAAGAGAAAAACGAATCTCGATCAACACTTGGTGCGTGGTTGAGTGGCGAAAACTCGTCCCAGAGATGGGCAGTGCGTCATCCCATTGGGCTTCGGGACAAATCGTGCACGAGCACTCCCTACACATGGTTTCATCAAACACGAGATGGACCACGAGAGATGCGGAGTTGAACTGTTCAGCAAATCAACCGAACAATGGGGGCACACAAAGAGACATTCGAGCGACCCGAGTGTGGTGATGATGGCACCGGTAGGCATCCGAACTTTCAATTGATCCGCCGCACGTGGCCAACCGGTCAACATATAGTAACACACCATCATAAATTCCTGCGCGAACTCGAGATGCGTAAGTAGCTAGTGCTAGAGTTCTTTCTCAGACAACTTGCCCGAGGATGTGAATCTAAGCCTTTGAACAAAAGGGACCCACACTCTCTTCCCTTTCTAGCTTTCTTAACCAGTCGCAAATACGTGCCATCAGGGGCTACACTTTATTCTGGGAGAAGGATGTCCGTTTCGTGCCTATGCAATGTTATAGCACCTGAAATCCCATCCGAGGAGCATTTAAGGGAAGGGACAGCCGGATGACAAAAAGCTTGTCGTCCATGTACCATATTCATGGTAGCAATAGATATCCTTGTTCCTTGCGGTCCGGAAATGCGGTAATCTTGATTCCTAAGCAAAGGGCCCACATCAAAAGCACCCCTACGCAATGAGACTGGCGAATGGAAAAGCGCCATGATGGCCAGACTACCGGGCTCCTACAGGAAAATTACGTTCTAGATTACGTGCCCCGGCTTCACACGGAAAACAAGCAGGTGAGGAGGAAGAAGGCGCTCGAGAGAAAGCATATTGCATAATAGGCACAAGAATGTCACAGCCAAAGCTGTAACAACATTTTAATGTCTTTTCTCTTTTGCCGCTTCCTTCTTTTCATTTGCAGCGCAAGATATCTATTCTAAGCACTCCCACCGCCCGGAAATTCTTTCCAAATTTCGTGCGAGATAAAAGGATATTCTCCGAACGAGACTCTTGGGGCAATTTGTCAGAGTATTATAGGTGGAAGCAAATGATTTCCAGTCCGATCAACGATATAGCCGAGAGTAAGAGAAAAACGAATCTCGATCAACACTTGGTGCGTGGTTGAGTGGCGAAAACTCGTCCCAGAGATGGGCAGTGCGTCATCCCATTGGGCTTCGGGACAAATCGTGCACGAGCACTCCCTACACATGGTTTCATCAAACACGAGATGGACCACGAGAGATGCGGAGTTGAACTGTTCAGCAAATCAACCGAACAATGGGGGCACACAAAGAGACATTCGAGCGACCCGAGTGTGGTGATGATGGCACCGGTAGGCATCCGAACTTTCAATTGATCCGCCGCACGTGGCCAACCGGTCAACATATAGTAACACACCATCATAAATTCCTGCGCGAACTCGAGATGCGTAAGTAGCTAGTGCTAGAGTTCTTTCTCAGACAACTTGCCCGAGGATGTGAATCTAAGCCTTTGAACAAAAGGGACCCACACTCTCTTCCCTTTCTAGCTTTCTTAACCAGTCGCAAATACGTGCCATCAGGGGCTACACTTTATTCTGGGAGAAGGATGTCCGTTTCGTGCCTATGCAATGTTATAGCACCTGAAATCCCATCCGAGGAGCATTTAAGGGAAGGGACAGCCGGATGACAAAAAGCTTGTCGTCCATGTACCATATTCATGGTAGCAATAGATATCCTTGTTCCTTGCGGTCCGGAAATGCGGTAATCTTGATTCCTAAGCAAAGGGCCCACATCAAAAGCACCCCTACGCAATGAGACTGGCGAATGGAAAAGCGCCATGATGGCCAGACTACCGGGCTCCTACAGGAAAATTACGTTCTAGATTACGTGCCCCGGCTTCACACGGAAAACAAGCAGGTGAGGAGGAAGAAGGCGCTCGAGAGAAAGCATATTGCATAATAGGCACAAGAATGTCACAGCCAAAGCTGTAACAACATTTTAATGTCTTTTCTCTTTTGCCGCTTCCTTCTTTTCATTTGCAGCGCAAGATATCTATTCTAAGCACTCCCACCGCCCGGAAATTCTTTCCAAATTTCGTGCGAGATAAAAGGATATTCTCCGAACGAGACTCTTGGGGCAATTTGTCAGAGTATTATAGGTGGAAGCAAATGATTTCCAGTCCGATCAACGATATAGCCGAGAGTAAGAGAAAAACGAATCTCGATCAACACTTGGTGCGTGGTTGAGTGGCGAAAACTCGTCCCAGAGATGGGCAGTGCGTCATCCCATTGGGCTTCGGGACAAATCGTGCACGAGCACTCCCTACACATGGTTTCATCAAACACGAGATGGACCACGAGAGATGCGGAGTTGAACTGTTCAGCAAATCAACCGAACAATGGGGGCACACAAAGAGACATTCGAGCGACCCGAGTGTGGTGATGATGGCACCGGTAGGCATCCGAACTTTCAATTGATCCGCCGCACGTGGCCAACCGGTCAACATATAGTAACACACCATCATAAATTCCTGCGCGAACTCGAGATGCGTAAGTAGCTAGTGCTAGAGTTCTTTCTCAGACAACTTGCCCGAGGATGTGAATCTAAGCCTTTGAACAAAAGGGACCCACACTCTCTTCCCTTTCTAGCTTTCTTAACCAGTCGCAAATACGTGCCATCAGGGGCTACACTTTATTCTGGGAGAAGGATGTCCGTTTCGTGCCTATGCAATGTTATAGCACCTGAAATCCCATCCGAGGAGCATTTAAGGGAAGGGACAGCCGGATGACAAAAAGCTTGTCGTCCATGTACCATATTCATGGTAGCAATAGATATCCTTGTTCCTTGCGGTCCGGAAATGCGGTAATCTTGATTCCTAAGCAAAGGGCCCACATCAAAAGCACCCCTACGCAATGAGACTGGCGAATGGAAAAGCGCCATGATGGCCAGACTACCGGGCTCCTACAGGAAAATTACGTTCTAGATTACGTGCCCCGGCTTCACACGGAAAACAAGCAGGTGAGGAGGAAGAAGGCGCTCGAGAGAAAGCATATTGCATAATAGGCACAAGAATGTCACAGCCAAAGCTGTAACAACATTTTAATGTCTTTTCTCTTTTGCCGCTTCCTTCTTTTCATTTGCAGCGCAAGATATCTATTCTAAGCACTCCCACCGCCCGGAAATTCTTTCCAAATTTCGTGCGAGATAAAAGGATATTCTCCGAACGAGACTCTTGGGGCAATTTGTCAGAGTATTATAGGTGGAAGCAAATGATTTCCAGTCCGATCAACGATATAGCCGAGAGTAAGAGAAAAACGAATCTCGATCAACACTTGGTGCGTGGTTGAGTGGCGAAAACTCGTCCCAGAGATGGGCAGTGCGTCATCCCATTGGGCTTCGGGACAAATCGTGCACGAGCACTCCCTACACATGGTTTCATCAAACACGAGATGGACCACGAGAGATGCGGAGTTGAACTGTTCAGCAAATCAACCGAACAATGGGGGCACACAAAGAGACATTCGAGCGACCCGAGTGTGGTGATGATGGCACCGGTAGGCATCCGAACTTTCAATTGATCCGCCGCACGTGGCCAACCGGTCAACATATAGTAACACACCATCATAAATTCCTGCGCGAACTCGAGATGCGTAAGTAGCTAGTGCTAGAGTTCTTTCTCAGACAACTTGCCCGAGGATGTGAATCTAAGCCTTTGAACAAAAGGGACCCACACTCTCTTCCCTTTCTAGCTTTCTTAACCAGTCGCAAATACGTGCCATCAGGGGCTACACTTTATTCTGGGAGAAGGATGTCCGTTTCGTGCCTATGCAATGTTATAGCACCTGAAATCCCATCCGAGGAGCATTTAAGGGAAGGGACAGCCGGATGACAAAAAGCTTGTCGTCCATGTACCATATTCATGGTAGCAATAGATATCCTTGTTCCTTGCGGTCCGGAAATGCGGTAATCTTGATTCCTAAGCAAAGGGCCCACATCAAAAGCACCCCTACGCAATGAGACTGGCGAATGGAAAAGCGCCATGATGGCCAGACTACCGGGCTCCTACAGGAAAATTACGTTCTAGATTACGTGCCCCGGCTTCACACGGAAAACAAGCAGGTGAGGAGGAAGAAGGCGCTCGAGAGAAAGCATATTGCATAATAGGCACAAGAATGTCACAGCCAAAGCTGTAACAACATTTTAATGTCTTTTCTCTTTTGCCGCTTCCTTCTTTTCATTTGCAGCGCAAGATATCTATTCTAAGCACTCCCACCGCCCGGAAATTCTTTCCAAATTTCGTGCGAGATAAAAGGATATTCTCCGAACGAGACTCTTGGGGCAATTTGTCAGAGTATTATAGGTGGAAGCAAATGATTTCCAGTCCGATCAACGATATAGCCGAGAGTAAGAGAAAAACGAATCTCGATCAACACTTGGTGCGTGGTTGAGTGGCGAAAACTCGTCCCAGAGATGGGCAGTGCGTCATCCCATTGGGCTTCGGGACAAATCGTGCACGAGCACTCCCTACACATGGTTTCATCAAACACGAGATGGACCACGAGAGATGCGGAGTTGAACTGTTCAGCAAATCAACCGAACAATGGGGGCACACAAAGAGACATTCGAGCGACCCGAGTGTGGTGATGATGGCACCGGTAGGCATCCGAACTTTCAATTGATCCGCCGCACGTGGCCAACCGGTCAACATATAGTAACACACCATCATAAATTCCTGCGCGAACTCGAGATGCGTAAGTAGCTAGTGCTAGAGTTCTTTCTCAGACAACTTGCCCGAGGATGTGAATCTAAGCCTTTGAACAAAAGGGACCCACACTCTCTTCCCTTTCTAGCTTTCTTAACCAGTCGCAAATACGTGCCATCAGGGGCTACACTTTATTCTGGGAGAAGGATGTCCGTTTCGTGCCTATGCAATGTTATAGCACCTGAAATCCCATCCGAGGAGCATTTAAGGGAAGGGACAGCCGGATGACAAAAAGCTTGTCGTCCATGTACCATATTCATGGTAGCAATAGATATCCTTGTTCCTTGCGGTCCGGAAATGCGGTAATCTTGATTCCTAAGCAAAGGGCCCACATCAAAAGCACCCCTACGCAATGAGACTGGCGAATGGAAAAGCGCCATGATGGCCAGACTACCGGGCTCCTACAGGAAAATTACGTTCTAGATTACGTGCCCCGGCTTCACACGGAAAACAAGCAGGTGAGGAGGAAGAAGGCGCTCGAGAGAAAGCATATTGCATAATAGGCACAAGAATGTCACAGCCAAAGCTGTAACAACATTTTAATGTCTTTTCTCTTTTGCCGCTTCCTTCTTTTCATTTGCAGCGCAAGATATCTATTCTAAGCACTCCCACCGCCCGGAAATTCTTTCCAAATTTCGTGCGAGATAAAAGGATATTCTCCGAACGAGACTCTTGGGGCAATTTGTCAGAGTATTATAGGTGGAAGCAAATGATTTCCAGTCCGATCAACGATATAGCCGAGAGTAAGAGAAAAACGAATCTCGATCAACACTTGGTGCGTGGTTGAGTGGCGAAAACTCGTCCCAGAGATGGGCAGTGCGTCATCCCATTGGGCTTCGGGACAAATCGTGCACGAGCACTCCCTACACATGGTTTCATCAAACACGAGATGGACCACGAGAGATGCGGAGTTGAACTGTTCAGCAAATCAACCGAACAATGGGGGCACACAAAGAGACATTCGAGCGACCCGAGTGTGGTGATGATGGCACCGGTAGGCATCCGAACTTTCAATTGATCCGCCGCACGTGGCCAACCGGTCAACATATAGTAACACACCATCATAAATTCCTGCGCGAACTCGAGATGCGTAAGTAGCTAGTGCTAGAGTTCTTTCTCAGACAACTTGCCCGAGGATGTGAATCTAAGCCTTTGAACAAAAGGGACCCACACTCTCTTCCCTTTCTAGCTTTCTTAACCAGTCGCAAATACGTGCCATCAGGGGCTACACTTTATTCTGGGAGAAGGATGTCCGTTTCGTGCCTATGCAATGTTATAGCACCTGAAATCCCATCCGAGGAGCATTTAAGGGAAGGGACAGCCGGATGACAAAAAGCTTGTCGTCCATGTACCATATTCATGGTAGCAATAGATATCCTTGTTCCTTGCGGTCCGGAAATGCGGTAATCTTGATTCCTAAGCAAAGGGCCCACATCAAAAGCACCCCTACGCAATGAGACTGGCGAATGGAAAAGCGCCATGATGGCCAGACTACCGGGCTCCTACAGGAAAATTACGTTCTAGATTACGTGCCCCGGCTTCACACGGAAAACAAGCAGGTGAGGAGGAAGAAGGCGCTCGAGAGAAAGCATATTGCATAATAGGCACAAGAATGTCACAGCCAAAGCTGTAACAACATTTTAATGTCTTTTCTCTTTTGCCGCTTCCTTCTTTTCATTTGCAGCGCAAGATATCTATTCTAAGCACTCCCACCGCCCGGAAATTCTTTCCAAATTTCGTGCGAGATAAAAGGATATTCTCCGAACGAGACTCTTGGGGCAATTTGTCAGAGTATTATAGGTGGAAGCAAATGATTTCCAGTCCGATCAACGATATAGCCGAGAGTAAGAGAAAAACGAATCTCGATCAACACTTGGTGCGTGGTTGAGTGGCGAAAACTCGTCCCAGAGATGGGCAGTGCGTCATCCCATTGGGCTTCGGGACAAATCGTGCACGAGCACTCCCTACACATGGTTTCATCAAACACGAGATGGACCACGAGAGATGCGGAGTTGAACTGTTCAGCAAATCAACCGAACAATGGGGGCACACAAAGAGACATTCGAGCGACCCGAGTGTGGTGATGATGGCACCGGTAGGCATCCGAACTTTCAATTGATCCGCCGCACGTGGCCAACCGGTCAACATATAGTAACACACCATCATAAATTCCTGCGCGAACTCGAGATGCGTAAGTAGCTAGTGCTAGAGTTCTTTCTCAGACAACTTGCCCGAGGATGTGAATCTAAGCCTTTGAACAAAAGGGACCCACACTCTCTTCCCTTTCTAGCTTTCTTAACCAGTCGCAAATACGTGCCATCAGGGGCTACACTTTATTCTGGGAGAAGGATGTCCGTTTCGTGCCTATGCAATGTTATAGCACCTGAAATCCCATCCGAGGAGCATTTAAGGGAAGGGACAGCCGGATGACAAAAAGCTTGTCGTCCATGTACCATATTCATGGTAGCAATAGATATCCTTGTTCCTTGCGGTCCGGAAATGCGGTAATCTTGATTCCTAAGCAAAGGGCCCACATCAAAAGCACCCCTACGCAATGAGACTGGCGAATGGAAAAGCGCCATGATGGCCAGACTACCGGGCTCCTACAGGAAAATTACGTTCTAGATTACGTGCCCCGGCTTCACACGGAAAACAAGCAGGTGAGGAGGAAGAAGGCGCTCGAGAGAAAGCATATTGCATAATAGGCACAAGAATGTCACAGCCAAAGCTGTAACAACATTTTAATGTCTTTTCTCTTTTGCCGCTTCCTTCTTTTCATTTGCAGCGCAAGATATCTATTCTAAGCACTCCCACCGCCCGGAAATTCTTTCCAAATTTCGTGCGAGATAAAAGGATATTCTCCGAACGAGACTCTTGGGGCAATTTGTCAGAGTATTATAGGTGGAAGCAAATGATTTCCAGTCCGATCAACGATATAGCCGAGAGTAAGAGAAAAACGAATCTCGATCAACACTTGGTGCGTGGTTGAGTGGCGAAAACTCGTCCCAGAGATGGGCAGTGCGTCATCCCATTGGGCTTCGGGACAAATCGTGCACGAGCACTCCCTACACATGGTTTCATCAAACACGAGATGGACCACGAGAGATGCGGAGTTGAACTGTTCAGCAAATCAACCGAACAATGGGGGCACACAAAGAGACATTCGAGCGACCCGAGTGTGGTGATGATGGCACCGGTAGGCATCCGAACTTTCAATTGATCCGCCGCACGTGGCCAACCGGTCAACATATAGTAACACACCATCATAAATTCCTGCGCGAACTCGAGATGCGTAAGTAGCTAGTGCTAGAGTTCTTTCTCAGACAACTTGCCCGAGGATGTGAATCTAAGCCTTTGAACAAAAGGGACCCACACTCTCTTCCCTTTCTAGCTTTCTTAACCAGTCGCAAATACGTGCCATCAGGGGCTACACTTTATTCTGGGAGAAGGATGTCCGTTTCGTGCCTATGCAATGTTATAGCACCTGAAATCCCATCCGAGGAGCATTTAAGGGAAGGGACAGCCGGATGACAAAAAGCTTGTCGTCCATGTACCATATTCATGGTAGCAATAGATATCCTTGTTCCTTGCGGTCCGGAAATGCGGTAATCTTGATTCCTAAGCAAAGGGCCCACATCAAAAGCACCCTACGCAATGAGACTGGCGAATGGAAAAGCGCCATGATGGCCAGACTACCGGGCTCCTACAGGAAAATTACGTTCTAGATTACGTGCCCCGGCTTCACACGGAAAACAAGCAGGTGAGGAGGAAGAAGGCGCTCGAGAGAAAGCATATTGCATAATAGGCACAAGAATGTCACAGCCAAAGCTGTAACAACATTTTAATGTCTTTTCTCTTTTGCCGCTTCCTTCTTTTCATTTGCAGCGCAAGATATCTATTCTAAGCACTCCCACCGCCCGGAAATTCTTTCCAAATTTCGTGCGAGATAAAAGGATATTCTCCGAACGAGACTCTTGGGGCAATTTGTCAGAGTATTATAGGTGGAAGCAAATGATTTCCAGTCCGATCAACGATATAGCCGAGAGTAAGAGAAAAACGAATCTCGATCAACACTTGGTGCGTGGTTGAGTGGCGAAAACTCGTCCCAGAGATGGGCAGTGCGTCATCCCATTGGGCTTCGGGACAAATCGTGCACGAGCACTCCCTACACATGGTTTCATCAAACACGAGATGGACCACGAGAGATGCGGAGTTGAACTGTTCAGCAAATCAACCGAACAATGGGGGCACACAAAGAGACATTCGAGCGACCCGAGTGTGGTGATGATGGCACCGGTAGGCATCCGAACTTTCAATTGATCCGCCGCACGTGGCCAACCGGTCAACATATAGTAACACACCATCATAAATTCCTGCGCGAACTCGAGATGCGTAAGTAGCTAGTGCTAGAGTTCTTTCTCAGACAACTTGCCCGAGGATGTGAATCTAAGCCTTTGAACAAAAGGGACCCACACTCTCTTCCCTTTCTAGCTTTCTTAACCAGTCGCAAATACGTGCCATCAGGGGCTACACTTTATTCTGGGAGAAGGATGTCCGTTTCGTGCCTATGCAATGTTATAGCACCTGAAATCCCATCCGAGGAGCATTTAAGGGAAGGGACAGCCGGATGACAAAAAGCTTGTCGTCCATGTACCATATTCATGGTAGCAATAGATATCCTTGTTCCTTGCGGTCCGGAAATGCGGTAATCTTGATTCCTAAGCAAAGGGCCCACATCAAAAGCACCCCTACGCAATGAGACTGGCGAATGGAAAAGCGCCATGATGGCCAGACTACCGGGCTCCTACAGGAAAATTACGTTCTAGATTACGTGCCCCGGCTTCACACGGAAAACAAGCAGGTGAGGAGGAAGAAGGCGCTCGAGAGAAAAGCATATTGCATAATAGGCACAAGAATGTCACAGCCAAAGCTGTAACAACATTTTAATGTCTTTTCTCTTTTGCCGCTTCCTTCTTTTCATTTGCAGCGCAAGATATCTATTCTAAGCACTCCCACCGCCCGGAAATTCTTTCCAAATTCGTGCGAGATAAAAGGATATTCTCCGAACGAGACTCTGGGCAATTTGTCAGAGTATTATAGGTGGAAGCAAATGATTTCCAGTCCGATCAACGATATAGCCGAGAGTAAGAGAAAAACGAATCTCGATCAACACTTGGTGCGTGGTTGAGTGGCGAAAACTCGTCCCAGAGATGGGCAGTGCGTCATCCCATTGGGCTTCGGGACAAATCGTGCACGAGCACTCCCTACACATGGTTTCATCAAACACGAGATGGACCACGAGAGATGCGGAGTTGAACTGTTCAGCAAATCAACCGAACAATGGGGGCACACAAAGAGACATTCGAGCGACCCGAGTGTGGTGATGATGGCACCGGTAGGCATCCGAACTTTCAATTGATCCGCCGCACGTGGCCAACCGGTCAACATATAGTAACACACCATCATAAATTCCTGCGCGAACTCGAGATGCGTAAGTAGCTAGTGCTAGAGTTCTTTCTCAGACAACTTGCCCGAGGATGTGAATCTAAGCCTTTGAACAAAAGGGACCCACACTCTCTTCCCTTTCTAGCTTTCTTAACCAGTCGCAAATACGTGCCATCAGGGGCTACACTTTATTCTGGGAGAAGGATGTCCGTTTCGTGCCTATGCAATGTTATAGCACCTGAAATCCCATCCGAGGAGCATTTAAGGGAAGGGACAGCCGGATGACAAAAAGCTTGTCGTCCATGTACCATATTCATGGTAGCAATAGATATCCTTGTTCCTTGCGGTCCGGAAATGCGGTAATCTTGATTCCTAAGCAAAGGGCCCACATCAAAAGCACCCCTACGCAATGAGACTGGCGAATGGAAAAGCGCCATGATGGCCAGACTACCGGGCTCCTACAGGAAAATTACGTTCTAGATTACGTGCCCCGGCTTCACACGGAAAACAAGCAGGTGAGGAGGAAGAAGGCGCTCGAGAGAAAGCATATTGCATAATAGGCACAAGAATGTCACAGCCAAAGCTGTAACAACATTTTAATGTCTTTTCTCTTTTGCCGCTTCCTTCTTTTCATTTGCAGCGCAAGATATCTATTCTAAGCACTCCCACCGCCCGGAAATTCTTTCCAAATTTCGTGCGAGATAAAAGGATATTCTCCGAACGAGACTCTTGGGGCAATTTGTCAGAGTATTATAGGTGGAAGCAAATGATTTCCAGTCCGATCAACGATATAGCCGAGAGTAAGAGAAAAACGAATCTCGATCAACACTTGGTGCGTGGTTGAGTGGCGAAAACTCGTCCCAGAGATGGGCAGTGCGTCATCCCATTGGGCTTCGGGACAAATCGTGCACGAGCACTCCCTACACATGGTTTTCATCAAACACGAGATGGACCACGAGAGATGCGGAGTTGAATTGTTCAGCAAATCAACCGACAATGGGGGCACACAAAGAGACATTCGAGCGACCCGAGTGTGGTGATGATGGCACCGGTAGGCATCCGAACTTTCAATTGATCCGCCGCACGTGGCCAACCGGTCAACATATAGTAACACACCATCATAAATTCCTGCGCGAACTCGAGATGCGTAAGTAGCTAGTGCTAGAGTTCTTTCTCAGACAACTTGCCCGAGGATGTGAATCTAAGCCTTTGAACAAAAGGGACCCACACTCTCTTCCCTTTCTAGCTTTCTTAACCACTCTGAGATAGCGCGGT